>JALPQD010000001.1:6917500-7517500 GCA_023101885.1 Typhlomys cinereus
ATTACATAATCGAATTAATCGCTTTGAAGAGGAACACAACAGACATCTGGAGGAGTTGAGAAAAACAGTGCAAGAAACAAAAAGTGGCATAGAGCAGTTAAAACAGACTCAAGCAGAGTTTAAAACTGAGCCACAAAACAAGTTATCTACAACCCAGAAGCCACAGAGAGTCTTATCAACAGAACTAATGAAGCAGAAAACAGAATTTCAGACCTTGAAGATAAAGTGGGAGTACTAACCAGCTCAATGGAAGAGGTTGTTAAAGCCAAAAAGATACTTGAGAGAAATATCCAAGAGATATGGGACACCCTGAAGAAGCCTAACATGCGTATTCATGGAATACCGGAGCAAGAATCTCAAAATACCACCCCTGAGGAAATTTTTCAAACAATCATCAAGGAAAACTTTCCTCATCTAAAAAAAGAGAGGCCCATTCATATACAAGAGGCATTCCGCACCCCAAACAGATACGACCAAAATAGAAGCACACCGCGGCAAATAATAGTTAAAACACTCCACATTCAAGATAAAGAACTGGTGCTGAGAGCTTCAAGGGAGAAAAAACAAGTCACTTTTAAAGGCAAACCTATTAAAATAACAAATGACTTCTCAGTCGAAACAGTAAAAGCAAGAAGAGCTTGGAGAGACATACTTCAAGTATTGAATGAGCAAAAATGTCAACCCAGGCTGATTTAGCCTGCAAAACTATCAGTCATGATCGAGGGAGAAAGAAAAATTTTCCAGCACAAAGACAACTTTAAGGGATACATGGCCACCAAACCAGGCCTTCAAAAACTGCTAGAAATGATACTCAAGCGTGAAGAAAAAAACAGGCATATCCAGGAGAACAGAAGGCAAATATAACACCATTAAAAGCGAAGCAATATACTTATAAAAGCTACTAAACATAATAAATGTCTGGAATTAACAATAGTTTCTCCATTATAACACTAAATGTTAATGGACTTAATTCACCGATCAAGAGACACAGATTACAAACTTGGATTAAAAATCACAATCCATCAATCTGTTGCCTGCAGGAAACCCATCTCACCACAAAAGATAGGCACGCTCTAAAAATAAAAGGCTGGTCAACAATTCTACAAGCAAATGGAAGCAGAAAACAGGCAGGGGTAGCCATTATGCTATCAGACAAAGTGGATTTCAAACCAAAAAAAATTATAAGAGACACGGATGGATACTACATTTTAGTCAGAGGTACAATTCACCAGGAAGATTTCACAATACTGAACATATATGCACCCAATACGGGCCCCTCCACATTCATTAAGAAAACCCTACAGCGTCTAAAGCAAGAAATCAACCCCCAAACGATAATTCTTGGGGACTTCAACACCGCCCTCTCTACATGGGATAGATCAACAGGTCAAAAGCTTAACAGAGACACTTTGGAACTTAATCAAACCCTGAAAGAAATGGACCTCACAGATCTCTATCGAACTTTTCACCCACGCACCAAAGAATACACATTTTTCTCAGCAGCACACGGAACTTTCTCCAAAATAGATCACATATTGGGCCACAAAATGAATCTACACATATACAAGAAAGTTGAAATTCTAACCTGTGCCCTATCAGACCACCACGGCCTAAAGCTGGACATCCACAACACATCAAACAAGAGAAAATACACTAACTCCTGGAAACTTAACACTATGATGCTGAATGAGAACTGGATTCAGGAAGAAATTAAAAAGGAAATTCAAGATTTCCTGAAAGTGAATGATAACGAAAATACAACTTACCAAAATCTCTGGGACACAATGAAAGCTGTTCTAAGAGGTAAGTTCATAGCTCTTAATGCCCACGTCAAAAAAATGGAAACATCAGAAATAAACAACTTAACAATGCAGCTTAAAGCTTTAGAGAAACTAGAGCAATCTGATCCTAAAAGCAGTAGAAGAGAAGAGATTAGCAAAATAAGGGGAGAAATATCTGAAATCGAGACTAAGAAAAGGATAGAAAAAATCAACCAATCAAAAAGCTGGTTCTTTGAAAAAATCAACAAGATTGATACACCCCTAGCTAAACTAACCAAAAGCAAGAGAGAGAAAACCCAAATTAACAAAATTAGAAATGAACATGGAGTTATCACTACTGATACCCAAGAAATCCAGAGAATTATAACATCATATTTCAAAAACTTATACTCTGTGAAGTTTGACAACACAAAAGAGATGGATGAATTTCTAAGTAAACACAACTTACCTAAATTGACTCAGGAAGTTGTGAATTATTTAAATAGTCCTATAACATATAAGGAAATTGAGGAAGTAATCTCGAATCTTCCCACCAAAAAATGTCCTGGACCAGATGGATTCAGCACAGAGTTCTACCAGACATTTAAAGAGTTAATAACACCAATACTCCTTAAACTGTTCCATCAAATAGCAAAAGAAGGAACACTACCAAATTCCTTCTATGAAGCTAATATCGTTTTAATCCCAAAACCTAATAAAGATTCACTTAAAAAAGAAAACTATAGGCCGATCTCCCTGATGAACACAGAAGCAAAGATTCTTAGCAACAAAGTCTTAGCAAATCGGATTCAAAAACATATTAAAAAGATCATTCATGGGGACCAAGTAGGCTTCATCCCTGGCACACAAGGTTGGTTCAACATACGCAAATCAATAAATGTAATTCATCATGTAAACCAGTCCAAAGTCCAAGACCACATGATACTCTCGATAGATGCAGAAAAAGCTTTTGACAAGATCCAACAGCCTTTTATGATCAAAACGCTAGAGACAGTAGGAATGGAAGGAACCTTTATCAATATAATAAAAGCTGTATACAACAAGCCCACAGCAAAGATTATGCTCAATGGGGAACAATTGGAAGCATTCCCACTTCGATCAGGAACAAGACAAGGCTGTCCACTCTCACCACTTCTATTCAATATTGTACTTGAAGTCTTAGCTGAAGCCATAAGACAAGAAAGGGACATAAGAGGGATTCAAATTGGCAAGGAAGAAGTCAAGCTATCTCTATTTGCAGATGACATGATCTTATACCTGAGTGATCCCAAAAACTCCACCAGGAAGCTCCTGGAACTAATTGAGAAGTTCAGCAGGGTGGCAGGATACAAAATAAATGTGCAAAAATCAGAGGCCTTCCTATATGCCCAGAATGAAAGAAGTGAAAAAGCCTTGAGAGAAACCATGCCATTTACTATAACCCCTAAAAAAATGAAATACCTTGGTATAAACCTAACTAAGGAGGTAAAAGACCTTTACAATGAAAACTTTAAAACCCTAAAGAAAGAAATTGCAGAAGACACCAGAAGGTGGAAAGACCTCCCTTGTTCCTGGATTGGCAGAATCAACATCGTAAAAATGACCATCCTACCAAAGGCAATATACAGATTCAATGCTATACCAATCAAAATCCCAAAGCAATTCTTCAAAGAAGTTGACCAAACAATCTCAAAGTTCATATGGAGGCACAAAAGACCCAGGATAGCAAAAACAATCCTGAGCAACAAAAACACAGCTGGAGGTATTACCATACCAAACCTAAGTCTATACTACAAATCCATAGTTATAAAGACAGCCTGGTACTGGCTCCAAAATAGACACACAGATCAATGGATAAGGATTGAAGACCCAGATATAAGCCCACAAAGTTACAGCCATTTGGTCTTTGACAAAGGGGCCCAAAGAATCCAATGGAAAAAGAACAGCATCTTCAACAAATGGTGCTGGCAAAACTGGATCTCCACATGCAGAAGATTAAAGCTGGACCCGTACTTGTCACCATGTACAAGACTTAATTCCAAATGGATCAAGGACCTTGATATCAGGCCAGAGACTTTAAAAACCATAGTTGAAAGGATAGGGAACTCCCTCGAGCTGGTTGGGCTAGGCCAACACTTCCTAAACAGACATCCAATGGCACAGTCACTGCTACCAACTCTCAACAGTTGGGATCTTGTGAAATTAAAGAGCTTCTGTTCAGATAAAGAGATTGTCACACGAGCTCAAAGGCAACCCACAGAATGGGAGAAAATCTTCACTAACCACATATCTGACAGAGCTCTACTGTCCAGAGTGCACAAAGAACTTAGAAAATTAAACTCCAAGGAAAACACTGGCCCAATTAAAAAATGGGCCCTGGAACTTCAAAGAAACTTTACCAGGGATGAAATTAAAATGTCTAACAATTATCTTAAAAAATGCTCCACTTCCTTCGCCATCAGGGAAATGCAAATCAAAACTTCCCTGAGATATCATCTCACCCCGGTCAGGATGGCAAAAATCCACAATACAAACAACGACAAATGCTGGAGAGGATGTGGAGAGAGGGGAACTCTCCTACATTGTTGGTGGGAATGCAGGCTCATACAGCCACTCTGGCGAGCCGTCTGGAGATTCTTAAAGAAATTAAAGATTGAAATGCCATATGACCCTGCTATCCCACTTTTGGGAATAACCCCCCAAGCAGCAGAGGTTCGCCTCGATAGCACAAGCTCGACCATGTTCATAGCAGCACTGTTTACAATAGCAAAGTCATGGAATCAACCTAAATGTCCAACAGTTGACGAGTGGATAAGGAAACTGTGGTACATCTATACAATGGAGTACTACTCAGCCATCAAAAATGATGAATTACTGGAATTTGCTGGGAAATGGATGTCATTAGAAAGAATTATATTAAGTGAAGTATCCCAAACCCAGAAAATTAAGCACCGTATGTACTCCCTAATAGGTGGCTCCTAGTACCAAACTCACCCAGCCCACATTGGGACACTCAAAAGTAAACCTATGTAACACAGTAATTGCAAGGATTATGAACAAGAGAGATGGGTTAGGAGGGCCACACCAGAAACAAGGAGAGAGGAGACCATGTTACAGCAGAGAAAATAGGCCTCCATCAAGGTCTGCAAGGGGTGACAGACAGTGCCCAGCAGAATGGAGTGAAGGGAATTGCAGGAGCAGCAAAACTGCAAAAGAAAATCAACAAACCACAATCCAGAACTTCAGAGACTCTATATCAATCACATAGAACTAGGACAGCCTAATCTCTCCCTATCCTGGAGCTCAGGGACATTTGCGGAAGAGGGGGCGGTAAGATTGTAAGAGCAAAAGGATGGGAGGAGCAACGATTTGCAAGATTCTCAACAATAGTTGGGGCCAAAGCAATCATAATGGAACTTTGCATGCCCTGCGCAATGTCCAGCGCACTGTTGCCCTCATTAAGTCTAGCATCTGTTAAGGGCACCGAGACCCCTGGAGGCAAGGGATTGACAGCCATAGTAGTGATCTTATGCTTAAGGGGAACAAGAGAAAGGGCTTATGGAAATGCCACTGGGTCCTTATATGTCATCGGAGAGGAGGACACAGTGGAGAGTTAGGCGCACACAATAAAGGACTCTCTGGGAATTGGGGGGGAGGCACTGGGGGAAGGGGAGGGGGAAGAGGGGGGAGGGAGGGAACTGGTAAAAAATTTTAAAATGTATAATTAAATTTTTAATAAAAAAAAAATAAAAAAAATAAAAAGTATCTTCATATTTCACCTGTCAAAAAAAAAAAAAAAAAAGAAGTTGAGGAAGCACACTGACAAGTTAGAAAATATGTTATGAGCTGGATCAAACCTGGGATGACAATGACAGAAATCTGTGAAAAGTTGGAAGACTGTTCACATAACCTAATACAAGAGAATGGGTTAAATGCAGGCCTGGAGTTTTCTACTGGGTGTTCTTTCAGCAACTGTGCTGTCTATTATATTCCAAACGCGGTGACATGACAGTATTGCAGTATGATGACATCTGTAAGACAGACTTTGGAATGCATGTAAGTGGTAGAATGATGGATTGTGCTTTTACTGTTACTTTTAATCCCAAATATGATACACTATTAAAAGCTGTAAAAGATGCCACTAATAAAGTGTGGCAATAAAGTGTGCTGGGATTGAAGTTTGTCTTTGTGAGGTTGATGAGGTCATTCAAGAAGTTATGGAATCCTATGAAGTGGAAATAGGTGAGAAGACGTATCAAGTGAAACCAACCTGTAATCTAAATGGACATTCAATTGGGCCATACGGAATACATGCTGGAAAAACAGTGCCAATCATGAAAGACGGGGAGGCAACAAGAACGGAGGAAGGAGAAGTGTGTGCCATTGAAACCTTTGGTAATACAGGAAAAGGTGTTGCTCGTGATGATATGGTGTGTTCACACTATATGAAAATTTTTGATGTTGGACATGTACCAATAAGTTTTCCAAGAACAAAACACTTGTTAAATGTAATCAATGAAAATGTTGCTTGCCTTCCGCCACAGATGGCTTGATCATCTGGGAGAAAGTAAATACTTAATGTCTCTGAAGAAATCTGTATGACTTGGACATTGTAGATCCATATCTACCACTATGTGACATTAATACACAGCACAGTTTGAACATACCAAACTGTTGTGTCCAACTTGTAAAAAAGTTGTCAGCAGAGGGGATGGCTATTAAACTTAGTCCAAAGCCACCTCAATATCTTTATTTTCTAAGCTTTGTTAGAATACATTATACCAGAATTAACTTGCAGCGTGTTGTTTGTTTTAACAATGGACCTGTGTAATACCTTTATCTGTACAAAAGGAATTTGAGCAAAAGCAAACTGTCTAAACATAATTAACCAAGGAAAAAGCATTCAGGACTTTTAAAGGTTAACTGTTTCTCCCTTGTCTAGAAAATGCTATAAAGCTCAAATTAGTTAGGAATGACTTACACATTTCGATTTGAAGACCTAAGAGAAGCTTTTGGATATTTATATTGCCATATTCTTACTTGAATGCTTTGAAACACTACATACATCAGTTCTGTACCTGTGCCTTCTGGTATTACTTTTTAACCTTCCTGGGATCCATTTTCTTTTAAAAAAAAAAGATGTTTTCAGATATGAAAACAGAACTAAGAGTATAACTTTCTTGCATTACACTTTGGCTCTTCTTTATTTTGTCTGCTTGTTTATTTCTTTTCCTTTTTGTGTGTATGTCTGAGGGAGGTATGTGTCTGTATGGGTGCATGTTTGTATGTATGTGGGCAAACTGGTGTGTAAAAGTTGATGAGAGCCCATGTGTGTGGAAGCCTGAAGTCGATAATCAGGAATTATCCTTGATAACTCCTCAACCTTATTCCTTGAGTCTGGGTATCTAATTAAACTCAGAACTCACCTCTAGGACTAGTCTGGTGATCCAGCTTTCCCTGGGGAAAGTCTTCTGTGGCTGGAATTACATGGGGTCTGCCACATCCACTTAGAATTTTTTATGTCCAAACCCTAGTCTTTTTGCTAAGTCATTTTACAAGCCTAATACTCAAGATTTTAACATCCCCTATGGGTTCCACTTAACACACATGATGCTAGACTTGGTGTGAAGTCATCCATCATTGTGGTGTACCCTTGACAGGAACTGTGAAACCCTTCTTTATCTAGCTCTTTTCTTAACTTTGCTTTTATTTCTAACCATGAAGTGGACAGCTTTTGTTATGGTTGCATTTTGATGTCACCTTAACAGTTACAGACTGTTTGGGGGCAGCTATGGAAGGTTATGGGTTAGAATGGCCCCTGAACAAGCCTGTAGATACTTGACTGATTGCTGTGGAGAACCCAGCCCATAGTGGGTGGTACTTTCCAGTGGTGAACCGGATAATAGGAGATGCAAGAAGGAGGGACTTGCTCTTCCCTGATCCGGTGTCGACTTGCTGTGGAGCCCACTCTGCGTGCATGTTCTTCACCTTGAGAGCGTCTTGGCCTTCTTTGTTGCTGCTGCTGCCGCCTCTGTCCTTGGCTGACTTGGAGCTTCACCTTTTCTATCACGTTGTTGCTGTTCCCGTTGTCTTTGGAGCCTGGTCTCTAGGCCTTGCTGCTGTTTACTGTTCATCGCCGACGTTGGAGCCCAGCTGTTCTTCACCGACGTCGGAACCCAGCGTCTTCAACCCTCTGGAGGAGCAAAGGCTTAAGACCCTCTCGGGAGGGATCTGTAGGCTTTGTGGAACATTCCAGCCAGGAAGGAGGCTCTCCAGGCAGCTACCTTTTTATTGTGAATTATTTCTTAATAAACTTGTTTATATATATACATATATTACATTCTATAGACTCTGTTTCTTCAGAGAACCCTGACTAATACAGCTTTGCTCAGCTACTTACCCTCTGCCATGACGTGCCAGTTTTCTATAGGCCCAAAGCCTCAGTGCCAACTAATCTGGGCTGAAGCTGCTAAAATCGTGAGCTGAATTAAACTTTGCCTCTATAAATTGGCTATATTAAATATTGTTATAGTTGGGCTGGAGAGGTGGCTCAGGGGTTAAGCCTCCGCCTTGCAGGCGGAAGGTCCTGAGTTCGGATCCCAGATCCCACGTATAGACGCCAGGCGGAAGCGGGGGCGGCCTGCGCTTTTGGTCCTGGTAGGGCGAAGCCTGTGAATCCCGGGGCAGAAGGAGGTGGAAGTGTCCATGGTGGTTCGCGAATTCGTCCGTGGTTCTACACACACACACACACACACACACACACACACACACGCACACGCACACGCGCACAGTTGAATAAATAATAATAAAAAAAATTAAATATTGTTATAGTTGTGAAAAGTTGACTGGTATACCCAATAATCTCAAGGCACTCACCTATGATGGTTAATTTCGGTTCTCAGTTTGACACAATCTGGAATCACGAAGAAACAGGGCCTCTGGGTATCTCTGTAGGGAATCGTTTTGATTACCTTAATTGATGAAGAGCCATTATAATTGTGGGTGGGATAATTGCCTGGCTAGTAGAACTGAGAAAACAAGCAGAGAGCACTAGCAAGCACGCAGGCACACGTGCGAGCATGCACACACACACACACACACACACACACACACACGCACACACACACTGGTTCTCTGTTATCTGTTCTTGATCGCAGATATGACCCGTTTTCTCAAGTCCCTGCCATAATGGAGTGTAACCATGAAGTATGAGCCAAATAAGCCCTTAATCCTTAAATTGCTTTTGTCAAGGTGTCTTATTAAAGTAACAGAAAAGAAACTAAGACAACATCTAACAGAACTGAAATTAATGTTGAAGGGATATCTGTACTCCCATACTCATTGAAGCACTAATCACAACAGTCAAGATAGTGAATCAACATTAAGTGTCACCAATAGATGAATGGTGGATAAATGAAATATGGCATGAACATGCAATGGACAGTATTATCCAGTCTTTAAAATGAAATAAATCTTGTCAGCCATGACAACACAAATTATCTTAGAAGATAAGTTGAGCACATAGAGACAAATGCCACATGATTTAATTACTACTTGGAAGTTGGACTCAGAAACGGAAAACAGAAGGATGGCTATTAGATGTTGGAGGGATTGAGGAGGAAAGGAATTGAGGTCAAAGGGCACAAAGTTTCAAAAAAGATAGGAGTGTTTTGAGATCTATGACACAGAGGAGTAACTACAGTCACTAGAAGTATAACTTGTATTTAAAAATAACTAGGAAGTCAGATTCCAAATGTATTATCATAAAAATGACATGCAAATAAGATGATGTATATGTTATTTTAATTTAACCTTGCCCACACACATATAAGTATCACATTATACCTCATACATATACATATGAATATGCATATATATGTATACATATATATATATGATTTGTCCATTAAAAATAAGACCAATGATTGAAAGGTTTACTAAGTTGAGTTCACTATGCATCAGTGAGTTTCTTTTTGATTGTATGTTTGTTTGGCTGGTTGGCTGTTTTCTCTGCTGTTATTTTGACACAAGATATTATATGTACCTCCTTCCTGTTTCCTGAGTGCAGAGATTGTAAGCAGGTACCAATGTGCTCAAGCTCATCAATGGATTGTGATCCAAAGTTCAAAAACACAAGGTTAGAGTACCTGGTTTCAGTTACATTTAATTTTTTTCAGTTTTTCTAACCCACATACCTTACAAAAAGCCAGAGAAATTAGGAAAGATAAGTTAAAATATTCTAGGATAATGGAAAGAGAAGTGTATAGATGGGAGGTTGGATAAGAAAGAAGCCAAATGAGAGCAAATGAAATGATCCAGAGACTGAATAATAAATATGTTGGATATTAGAGAGCAAGCTGCTGGTAACCAATTTTTGGACACTTCAAAGTTTCATTTTTTTGGTGATAGCAAGGCTCAGATATGACCTTGAGATTCTGATGATTCAAGGCAGTAAATTGCAAGAGCTTGGGAATCAGAGAGAAAAGTATAAAGTGTATGTTGTAATCATAGGCACACTTCAGGTACAGTGTAGGTTAGTTGGTAGAGAAGACTAAAATCTTAAAACTTTCAGCCTGAGAGATGTTTTATTTCACTCCTGTCCAAAATTCCCAGAGGCCTACTGGATAAGGCATTTGGCTAAATCAGCACTGTCCAATTGCACTTCCTCCAATGATGGAAATGTGTCATATCTGTCTTATTCAATTCAATTGCCACTATAGCTACTGAACATTTGAAATATGACTAGTATCACTGAGAAACTGAAATTTTCACTCTATTGCTTTCAATTCATATAAATAACCACCTATAGCTTACTGACGCAATAATAGGCAGTACAGATCTAAATGAAGAACTATCAGGAAGACACATAAAAAATCAAAAAGCACCTCAGCAGGGTGAGTCTGCAGTAATGGAGGCTGCTGGTATCACTTATTTTAATGAAAAGCAACATAGCTTGTTTCTTTTACTTAACAATTTTCAGCATGAAGAATGTCCTTCAGAAGAACTGGGGAGAGGGATAAGTTGGCAAAATGCTTATCATTCAAGCATGAAGAGCTGAATTCAGATTCCCAGCATCTAAACAAAAAGCTAACATAGTAACACATGCTTGTAATCCCAGCCCTGGGAAGATCCTTAGGGACACTCTGGCCAAACAGCTGGATCAGTGGCTGCAGACCGAATGACAAACTATGTCCCCCAAAAAATCAAGCAAGGTTCCCAATGACAACCTCTGGCCTCCACACATACGTGCACATATGTAAACATGTATCTGACTATGCACATATGACACATATATGACACACACACATTTTAATGATCCGGTTCTTTCTTATAGAGGAACCTACCTAAAACTTAATCATTCTGTCCATATTATCAATTTTTATGAGCCTTGAGCACCCTCATATTCCATGTAGAAGTCACTTGCCTTAGGGAAAGACTACTAGATTTTACAGAATTAAAAATCTAATGGAGAGGTTTCTTCCTTTTGTTTCTGGTTAGCTTTCTTATTTTTTTAATGTTGCATACATGAATATAGTCACTTTACAGTTTAGTCTAATATGTGCTATTTCAAATATGTTAAATGACCACCAAAACATAAGAAAATCATGCTGTCTTGAAATGGAATGGCAAGCCCAATAAATGAGAATAATATGCACAACATTGTCTTATAATTCGCAGATATGAAAAATTTTTCATCTCTCCTATAAAAAATTTTTCATCTCTCCTATAAAAATGGAAATTGATGCTTCTATATCAATTCATAAGAAAACCAATAGCACAACTGTGAAACAGAGGCAATATTTCCTTGTGTGTTGTGTGTGGCAGAATTAACATTTGCTACATCCTTCACAATCTGATGATATTTATTATTTTCATTTTTAATATTTTATTTTCTTACTATTAAATATGTGGATATAGTGAATATGTGGTATTTTCATCCCTTAAGCCCAGTCACATTTCCCCTTCTTTCCTCTTACAACTGTTCATCTCACCAAACTCCCTCCTATTTTCAAGTCTTTTCACTTGTGTGGCTTACTATGTTCCATGTAGTTTTCTTTGGTGGGATATGCATGACATGGTTCATATTCCACCAATCATAGTGGATCTACCATTGAGGAAAGTAACCTCCTTTCTTCCCTATCAGCATTAGTCCTCATCAGTCTCTCAGAGAGGTGTGGAGCTTCTTGAGATCTTTCTGCTTTCATGGTGAGATGTTGATAAGATGGTTCCCATGCAATTCTGGTGAAAGCGTACATATCTGCAGTGAAATCTTGTGTATCATAGTCCTGTCATGTCCAAGAGATAATGTCTGACCTACCACTATTCCGTTTCAGGTTCTTACAATCAAACTGCCCCCTCTTCTGCAATGTCCCCTGAGCCTTGGGGTAGAGGTAGGTAAGGCATATATGTTCTGCTTAGGGACAAACAATTTGCAATCAATTATTTTCTGCTTGGTGAGTTGTGCTTTTCAGCAGTATTTGCAAAGCAGTTTGATGTACTATCTTCCTAGCTAAACATTCATAGCCTGCTATTCCTCTGGGAGTATGTCCTCGTCGAGGATGCCTGATGTTTGGTCAATCAACTATTAATTTTTCAAAAGTAACTAGGAGGAAGGCAGAAATAAAAAAGGGTCTGGCAAGATAGCTTGCAAAACGTGGTGACCTGAGTTCAATTGGTAGATAGAGACCATGACTTCTGAAAATTGTCCTCCACCCATGTGCTCACATGGCATGGCGTGCATACGCGTGCCTTCTCTCCTTTCATAGGTTCTTGTTCTAGTTTACAGTAGTGGGAATGTGTTCTATTTTAACAAACAGTCCTTACATCTGAACAGAAGGCTATTAGTTGCCACCTTGATTTTCATGACACTGATGGTCACCTGTCCTTTATGTTCTTAAATTCAGACTTTGAGTATGCCGCCTGCGAATATGCACCCAATAGTACCCAGTTTTCCCTGGCCCTACCCAGTTTTCCCACCTGTCTTGGATTGTAACATTCCACATAAAAGTCCTTCCAGAACTAGAGCCTATTCAACTAGTAAAGTTCTTTCTTTAGCCATGTGACTTCTTTAATAGCAATGGTATTTGCATCTAATTAACTCACTTGCTCTATCCCAGAGTTCCACTCTGTCAAGTGTGTGATCAGATAAGAAAAAACATGCCAACCAGAATAGAATTCACAAAAGGTCACTTATGAAATTTCTACTAATTTTCAGCCTTGGCATTTTCTAGGACCACAGATAAAGAAAGAAATCTCATCCTAAATCACAGGCAGAACCATCGAATTACAAAGCCACTTCATTCCCTAACAATACAAATCAATGAAGTTGCAATACTGGATTCTCCTACACCTTCCGCCCAGGAGCCAGACTATTACTAGGAGCCTCAGCTCCCTAACCCTTGTCGAGGATGCCTGATGTTTGGTCAATCAACTATTAATTTTTCAAAAGTAACTAGGAGGAAGGCAGAAATAAAAAAGGGTCTGGCAAGATATCTAGCTTGCAAAACGTGGTGACCTGAGTTCAACTGATAGATAGAGACCATGACTTCTGAAAATTGTCCTCCACCCATGTGCTCACATGGCATGGCGTGCACACGCGTGCCTTCTCCCTTCAGTCCTCCATGTCTGTTTCTCTGTCACACATACCTCGCTGCCAATTCCTCCACAGACAACATGAACAAGTAAGACCAATCACAAATGATACTACCTGGAAGAAAATGGCCTCTTCTTCCTGTATACTTTGTGTTTGGGCTTCCTTACTCTGTTTGGTGCCTTCTATGATCAAGTAAATGATATGGAAGATTTTATTATTTTCTTACTTCTAGTCTATGGTGTCTCTTAAACAGGGCCTATGCATGCTAACTACACTGTCTGATAAATGGATGATAAATGATTTCTCAAATTATCGTTTCTGTCGGTCTTGCTTGGTCACTATGGATGGCTTCTCCAACTGCCCACGATATCCCTTTACATATTTGTCCTCTTTTTAAAGAATGCATATTGACTGCACATATTAATGGGGTTCCTTGTGGTAGCTTAGCACATTCATACAGTGTACACTGATCCAATCTAGTCTCTTCTTTCCATTCCTCCCTCATCGCTCCTTTCCCCACCTGGAGTAATTATCTACACTCACTTGGACTGGCATCTTTTTAGCTTCCACATGCAAAAAGATAATGTAACAGTATTTGCTCTGTGATTTTTTTCCCTTTCCCATTTTTCATGTGCAGATAAGAGATACATGTGTGCATGCATTAGCACGTGTAGGGGCACATGTGTGTGCCACATGTGCACATGTAGAGGTACAATGTTGGAATCATCCTCAACCACTTTATGCCTTTGAGATTGGGTCTTTAATTGAACTCAGAGCTCTCCGACAGGACTAGCGTCACCAGCCAGCGTGCTCCAGAGAGTCTCCGAATCTGAACTGCGGTCCTTTTGGCTGTGTAGCAAATGCTTTGACCACTGAGCCATCGCCCCACCCCCTGTGATGCTTATTTTGTTTACACGGTGCTCTCCAGGACTATCCATCTTGCTGCAAATGGCGGGATTCCATTTTTCTTTATGGCTGGTAATATTTTAGGGAATTTCACCAGGAGGTTGCAATGAAGGTCCCTAATAATCATGGCCTTGCAAGGTAGGAGCCTCAGTGTAGGAGTCAGGCCTCCTGAGAGAATGAGGTCATTCTAGCAACAGCAGAGGACGGGTAGATCCTTGCCACTGGGATCCCGGGAGGGCCTCTGTAGGGACAGGGATATCTTATTGTACTTACTCATTTTCCATTGCAGATTTTGATCGCTGTTCTCCTTTGCAGCTAGACATTACCCCCACTCTACTGCCCCTTTATTGTGAGTAAAAGAAAGGGAAGTAGCAGGCAAGAGAGGAAAAGAAAATAGAAAATTCAGTTCTATACCTCTGAAGAGTCACATGATTTGAATGCCTCTACAAACATTCCAAAAATTCTCAGGAATGTGTTTTAAAATCCCAGTGCTCTGTGATCTGTCTATTGCTGAAATTGGAACATTAGCACGTACACACACACACACACACACACACACACACACACACACACACTTTTATTCCCCCCTCCATTTTATATTTGCTTCTTTTTATATTGTTTAATAAATTATTACAGGAGTTGTTTTAATACTTGTGATGTTTTGATTTGATTTTGTTCTGTGACAGTCTCATGTAGCTTAAGCTACCCTGAATTCAATATGTACTTAAGGATGACCTTGAGTCCTCCTGCCTCCTCTTCCAAGTGCTGGGATTACTAGCCTGTGCCACCACATCCAGTTTGTGTGGTGCTGGGGATCAAACTCCAGGACCTCACGCATGCTAGGCCAACTGAGCACATCTCCAGCCCATTCCAACTAGAGGCAGGCAATTCATACACCAGCATCACAATGCTGCGAGTTCTGAGTTTAACCGTGTTCTTACTTTTACCAGTGAACATGTTTCACTAGATAGAATCCTTTCCTTTCATCTTGAAAAATTCTTTTCATCTTTGCTGCAAAGCAGGTTTGGTGGTGATGAGCTCCCCTTAGCTCTTGTTTATCTGGACAAGTCTCCATCATTACTGCATGAAATAGATTTATATCTTTTAAATCCATTTCATTTTGTGCATGCTTCCATCCATCATCTTTAGCTATATTATTTCCCTCCTTAATGCTTTTCCTTCATATTCTAATTAAATCATAAACTTAATCATCAATATGACCTTCCCTCTAAAACATCCTCACCATACATATTTCTACCCCTGAAAATATATATGCTACTGCTGCCTATAAATGAACCTCAGTATTTAATTTCTGAAATAAAATATTATCCTTTATGTAGGTAGCTTTTGCTCAGCAGACCTTCTTCTATTTTACACCTCACTTCTAGAGGTATTTCTATTGCTGCTTTTAAGAACAGAAGCCCTAAAGTGCAGCACATGGACTTATAGGGTCCCTTAGACTCAAGGGCCCACAAGCTACTTTCACAAGAATAACTAAGACGCTGGGCTGAGAAGATGGCTCAGGGGTGATAGCACTTGTTACACAAGCAAAAAGACCAGAGTGCAGATCCCATGTACATATCTGGGCAGGTATCGTAGCCTGCCTGTAACTCCAGCCCTAGAGGGCAGAGCCTAGAAATCACCAAACAAACCAACTAACCAGGCTAGTGCCACAGGCAAGCTCTGGATTTACTTAGAAATTCAGACTCAAAAGAAAAAGGTGGAAGAGCCTTTGAGGATGATTCTGATATCAACCTCCACACATATGTGCACATGCATCTGTATACACACATCCACATGTACCCATCCGCATGCAAAACATACACACGTACACACGTACACACGTACACACACACACACACACACACTCTACATATACATGAAAACAGAAAAAATAAAAATATCTTTGCTATCTGTTTTCTTCTCTGTGACATGTATATTGATAACATGAAAGCAATGGTGGCCAGAATTTCCGGTGCTGTGGCACAAACCAAGGCAAGGACACTGCTCTACACTAGCAATCACATGTTCACTACTGCACATTTACAGTAAGTTTCTGGGGTGCCAGTTTCACTTAACAATGTACTCAGTGAAGTAGAAAAAAAATTAAAAATTTTAAAGTCTTGACCTTCTAGCAATGTCTTTTTAATATTCTCTGTGACCAAATGGGAAGTACAAAAAGACGTCTGCTGAATACCAACGTATGATGGTTGTCTCAAGGAAAACACTTGTGTGATTGAGTTGCAAGCTGACGTAACCCGTTTTTTCAAGGAACACCATCTTTACTTAAAAGAGTGACTGACAGATGAACTGTGGCTATTCAGACTGGGATAATTGGCAGACATTTTCTCAAAATCAAATGAAGCCTGTTCCTTTAAGCTAAGCAACTGACAGAATTTTCTGCCAATGATAAGATTCAGGTTTTTTAGCAAAAATTGGAATTCTAGATAACTTATTTTTTGACACTATGATTCAACATTTCTCTAACGTTTGGACTTTATTTTTTAACAAGATCAGTAACGATGCTAACAAATGTAATTTTTGTGTATCGCTGTCTAAAAGATCTGTAAAACTTGCCGAACCAATATTTTCAGAATAGTAAAACAGTTGAGCAGGGCGGCTCATATCTGTAATCCCAGCACCTAGGAGGAAGAGGTAGGAGAATCTTGAGTTCAAGCCCAGCCCAGACTATATAGGGAGACCCTCTCTAAAAAAAAAAAAATCATGGTTGAAATTTTATAAACTAGATTGGTTAAACAGCAAAATGAACCCATGGTGCAGTACAAAATATAAGAAGATATAACATGGAAAAAGAATCGATCATCGACAGATTTGTTTCTAATATGAAAACTTATTTGCTTTCTTTTTATATATTCCTGTTTATTTTAGATAGTTTCTTATGGTGATCATGTTCCTGAGAGATATCAGTATATTGGTTTAAATATTAGATATATTATCACCTAATATTCTATCCAATAATTCAAAATCTGATTCATTGGCACTCTATCTGTCCTCTGTGGTTTCTGCTGACCTTCTCATGGGGACACGCAAGCCTTTTATCCTGTCGTGTTAGTGATCTTCGACTGAGAGTTTATGTGGTCGGTCTTAATCTATAAGAATTCTCAGGGAGCTAAGTAGAGATTCCTCCTCCAAAGCAGGTCACCCTTGCTTTCGCTGAGGGCTGGGGTTGAAGCTGCCTTGTTGCCCAGGTCACCTGGCCTGAAACCCAAAGCTCAGTCTCCTGGTGGCATCTGCTTTCTACCACTTTAGCTCTTTTTCAGATTTCAACAAAGACTTTCTTAACATCCTTAAATATTTTCCCTCATTTCCTGCAAACCTACCACCACATTTAAAATTGCAATATCACTCAAGCAAATATCATAATGTAATCCAATTACAACTTTACTTTTGCCTCCCACTGTTCCATTAGGCTTTATACAGCAGGGGGAATGTTTTCTCAGAGCCTAGATGAAAAATGGTCTTGATTCAGAAACTAGAGCATCCGATTCTGGAGAGTGATTATAGCACTGAGCTTGACTTTCCTCCTCTCCCAGTATGGTTCTGTGTCAGGCTGATGCCCACAGTGAGAAAGAGGAGCTAGCTAGCCCCTTCTTTGATTCAGGGTTAGGCATCACTCTTCTCCCCCTTTCTCTGTCCTTTCTCCAGATGATGATTCCATGTGGAGGGAGGGGGCATCGAATCAGGAAGAAAGCAAAAGGGGAAACCAAAAAGAGAACTCTACAATAGCTGGCCTATCAACATTTTGCCATGGAGGAGGGAAGATCCCATGAGATGCAGCACTACCCTGAGAGACTCCATGGGACTTGTGCTGGACAGGAAAGAAAGGAGCTTTACCGTTTATCCACTGGTGGGCTACTCACACCCTTGCAGATACCCAGGCACTAATACAGACATCCTAGATGAGACTCAATAAATCACACATGCAGGGGAACATGGGAGAGGGAGGGAAACAGGGAAACTGGTTGGAGGGGAGAACCTGTCGGGTGGGAAGGGATGGGGTGTGGGTAGGTATTGGGTGATAGAAACACATAAATTCATTGTTAATGTAATTTAAAAATAAATAAAATATATATCAAAGAATCATAAACAAAGGTAAAAGCAGTCAGAGAGTAAGGAGTTCATCAAGGATTGCTACTACTGTGCTTTTGCTCCCACAACATCTGGCCAAGGTGGATGAATTTACAACCCATGGAACATTTACGATTCCTTACCTATCTCAAAACATCAGTGATACATGTCAACCTCTATTTTCTGGCATCTCGTTCTTTCCAGAGATGACTGGCTCTAGAAACAGCTAGTTGTTTGTTTTTCCCAAATCCCCTATGTGGTCCCTTCAAAACAACCAGGCAGACTGTATCATACATTCACATTCTCTCTCTATCTATCTATCTATCTATCTCTTCTCTTTCTCTTTCCTAATTCCTTTCAACATTCAACTCTTGCCCTCTAGATCTCTAATATCATCTTCCAATCCCATCCTGCCACCTTGTCTCTCCAGATCCTTGAGACATCCCCCGCACCAGCCCTTAAGTGAGGATGACTCTCTTCCTGAGGTTAGGCGGAGGGAGAAAGCGGGACTTACAGAACTATTCTTTCTGCGTTTCCTCTCCCACTAAATACTTTTCTTCTCTCCATGTGCAGGACCCTTTCCTTAACTCTGGTCTACTAGATCATAGAGCTGGTCCCGGGAATGTTCATGCTCTGGTAATTATCACACGGCGGCTGCAGACAGAAGACAGAAGGAAGACTTTCAGCCTCGTGTGCTGCTTCTCATCAGAAACACAGTTTATCAGGGATACCAGTCTGTGCATTTAGGTAACTGTGCTGGAGGAAGCAGAGCCTATTCTTATAAGCTTCATGTGCATTAACTCATTCAAATTTCACAAACATCTGATAAAATGCTGAAATACAAGGCTGCAGACTTGAGTCATGTAAGGAAGGCCCTGTGTTTCAAAGAATGGTGAAGATGAACCCATAAATCGGGGTCTTGCCTGGGCAATAACTGTGGAGCATCTTGTGAAGAATGCTTGGGCCTTTCAATATGCACCGCGCTTTGCGTGCTGTGTCCTGAGCGTGTCCAGGCCACTTCTACCTCATTGAGATGCACAGGAGGCTATTTATGCCTCAGATACACATTGTATAATTATTTTCCGCTCTAGTAAATGAATAGCTTAATTAGCACCCTAATTTGATTTTAAAGGCTTAAAAATATAATAGCGCAATCCCTTTAGGAAAAAAAAACTTCTAAGTCATCATACTTTCTGTCTAGTTCTTAAATATAGAAGACTGTACAATTTTCATGCAAGAAAAATAGTTTTTTCTTAAAAGCAATAGCTCCTAGAAGCTATTTTGAGCAATTAGGAGGAATTCACTTGTTTACGTTAGAGAAGAAATAGTACAAAAGTAACTGAGCACATGCCAGGATAATTAGCAGCTCTGGGCTCATTTAAATCATGTGCCATTTTAATGCATTTTTTAAACAACCACTGCATTCCTATTTTATCCTTGAAAGAAAATAAGTAGCTTTCTGCTAGGTATGACTAGTAAAACCAGATGTTTCCTATACTCTTGGAACATACACACCTTCCCAGCTTCATAGACTTAGCTTTAGCAATATTTAAAGCCATAAATTAATTATTTCATTTTAGATTTGTATAATACTTAAGCAAGAAGCTTGGAGATATTCTTTGTGTAAGATAACTTGGCTAGATGAATACCATATACTTTCTTTATGCTTGCTAAATTGTTAGTAATTCGAGAATTAAAACTATGATATTCTTTTTTCAGGAAAATACCCAAGAGACTCCCTCAAAATAAACTTTGGATGTGAATTTTACATACTTTCTTACAAATTTAGGTCCCTGGTATTTGATCATAAAGAAATGCTTAGCAAGGAGTACATGCATAAGCATGTTTTGTGTTCTGGGAGTTAAGAAAACAGGGAATAGAGCTGGAGAGATGGTTCAGGGGTTAAGCTTCTGCCTCACAAGGAGAATGTCCTGAGTTCAGATCCCAGATCCTATGCAAAAATGACAGGTAGAAACAGGGCACTTCTGGCCTTGGTGGGAGGACCCTGGGAAATGCCAGAGTGAAGCAATAAGGTAGAAGCAATCCAGGAGGATTCCCGAAATGACCCTTGGGCCTCCATAGGGACACACAGTGCCCCCCCTCTCACACACACACACAGAGACACACACACATTAAATAAATAAAATTTTAAAAAAAGAAAACCGGAAACAAGAAGAAAGGATAGTCATTTCTCATTCTGAAGACACAAATGCAGAAAATTCAGCCCAAAGAATAGCAGACCCTGGACTAGAGAGATGCTCAGGGGTTAAGACTCTGCCTCACAAGCAGATGGACCTGAGTTCAGGTCCCCAAATTCCACGTGAAAAAAATGCCAGGCAGAAATGGCGGCAGCCTGCACTGCCAGCCCTAGAAAGTGGAGCTAGGGAAACCTGGAGCAAAGCCAAAAGGAGGTAAAAGCAATCAGGATAATTCCCAGCGTCACCCTTGGGACTCCACAGTCACACAGAATGCCTCTAAGACACACACGGGGACACACACACACACACACACACACACACACACACACACAATTTAAAAATTTAAAAGAGCCCTTCCCCTCCACTCCGCCGCCTGGGACGCGCGCGCGGGTCCAGCCAGGCCTCACCTCGCGGAGACCCAGGTAAGCTCGGTCCCCGCCCGCCCCCAGAGCCCCAGGCCGCCCGAGTGGACCCAGCTCCTCCCACCATCCAGCTGGAGCCGCGCGCAGGGCCTGGGAGGAGGAGAGGGCACCCCGCCCTCGGGTGCCCCGGGTTTAAATAGCGCCCCGCCGACGCCCTATCCCTCCTTCCCCTCCACTCCACCGCCCGGGACGCGCGCGAGGTCCAGCCGGGCCTCACCACTCCGCGACCCAGGTAAGCTCCATCTCCGCCCACCTCAGAACCCCAGGCCAAATAATTCAGTTTAGTGAAAAACGCACAGAAATTAAAAGAAGATCTTAATAGTTAAAACAACAATGCCAAAGTCTAAGTGCAAATCCATGAAAAACAACACTCAAGTAAACAAATCTCCCACTGAAGGAATTAATCCCATAATGTTAGACTCCAACCAGAACAAACCCATGGAATAATGGCCAAGAAAGCCTGACCCAGGATAACGACCTTCAAAATATGATCATTACCATGTTCAATACTATGAAAGAGGAAATCTGGGAAGAATTAAATAATCGAATCAATCGCTTTGAGGAGGAACACAACAGACACATGGAGGAGTTGATAAAAACAGTGCAAGAATCAAAAACTGGCATAGAGCAGTTAAAGCAGACTCAAGCAGAGTTTAAAACTGAGCTAAAAGACAAGTTATCTTCAACCCAGAACTCCACAGAGAGTCTTTTTTTTTTTTTTTTTTTTTTTTTTTTTTTTTTTTTTTTTTTTTTTTTCTCGCTGCAATAGCATGAGGTTTTATTTAACGACGCGCCGGGCAACAGAGAGTCTTATCAGCAGAACTAACGAAGCAGAAAACAGAATTTCAGATCTTGAAGATAAAGTGGGAGTATTAACCAGCTCAATGGAAGAGATTGTTAAAGCCAAAAAGATGCTTGAGAGAAATATTCAGGAGATATGGGACACCCTGAAGAAGCCCAACATGCGTATTCATGGAATACCAGAGCAAGAATCTCAAAATACCACCCCTGAGGAAATTTTTCAAACGATCATCAAGGAAAACTTTCCTCATCTAAAAAAAGACAGGCCCATCCATATAGAAGAGGCATTCCGCACCCCAAACAGATATGACCAATATAGAAAATCGCCACGGCAAATAATAGTCAAAACACTCCACATTCAAGATAAAGAACTGGTGCTGAGAGCTTCAAGGGAGAAAAAACAAGTCACTTTTAAAGGTAAACCTATTAAAATAACAAATGACTTCTCAATGAAAACACTAAAAGCAAGAAGAGCTTGGAGAGGGAGACACATACTTCAAATATTGAATGAGCAAAAATGTCAACCTAGCTGATTTACCCTGCAAAACTATCAGTCATGATCGAGGGAGAAAGAAAAATTTTCCAGCACAAAGACAACTTGAACGGATACATGTCCACCAAACCAGGCCTTCAAAAAATGCTACAAATAATACTCAAGCGTGAAGAAAAAAAAACAGGCATATCCAGGAGAGCAGAAGGCAAGTATAACACCATTAAAAGCGAAGCAATATACTTATAAAAACTACTAAACATAATAAATGTCTGGAATTAAAAATAGTTTCTCCATTATAACACTAAATGTTAATGGACTTAATTCACCGATCAAGAGACACAGATTACAAACTTGGATTAAAAATCACAATCCATCAATCTGCTGCCTGCAGGAAACCCATCTCACCACAAAAGATAGGCACGCTCTAAAAATAAAAGGCTGGTCAACAATTCTACAAGCTAATGGAAGCAGAAAACAGGCAGGGGTAGCCATTATGATATCAGACAAAGTGGATTTCAAACCAAAGAAAATTATAAGAGACACGGATGGATACTACATTTTAGTCACAGGTACAATTCACCAGGAAGACTTCACAATACTGAACATATATGCACCCAATACGGGCCCCTCCACATTCATTAAGAAAACCCTACAGCGTCTAAAGCAAGAAATCAACCCCCAAACGATAATTCTTGGGGACTTCAACACCGCCCTCTCAACATGGGATAGATCAACAGGTCAAAAGCTTAATAGAGACACTTTGGACCTTAATCAAACCCTGAAAGAAATGGACCTTACAGATCTCTATCGAACTTTTCACCCACGCACCAAAGAATACACATTTTTCTCAGCAGCACACGGAACATTCTCCAAAATAGATCACATACTGGGCCACAAAACGAATCTACACATGTACAAAAAAGTTGAAATTCTAACCTGTGCTCTGTCACACCACCATGGCCTTTATAAAGCTGGACATCCAAAACACAACAAACAACAGAAAATACACTAACTTCTGGAAACTTAACAATATGATGCTGAATGAGAACTGGATTCAGGAAGAAATTAAAAAGGAAATTCAAGATTTCCTGAAAGTGAATGATAATGAAAACACAACCTACCAAAATCTCTGGGACACAATGAAAGCTGTTCTAAGAGGTAAGTTCATAGCTCTTAATGCCTACATCAAAAAAAATGGAAACATCAGAAATAAACAACAATGCAGCTTAAAGCTTTAGAGAAACTAGAGCAATCTGATCCCAAAAGTAGTAGAAGAGAGGAGATTAGCAAAATAAGGGGAGAAATATCTGAAATCGAGACTAAGAAAACGATAGAAAAAATCAACCAAGTCAAAAAGCTGGTTCTTTGAAAAAATCAACAAGATTGATACACCCCTAGCTAAATTTACCAAAAGCAGGAGAGAGAAAACCCAGATTAACAAAATCAGAAATGAACATGGAGTTATCACTACTGATACCCAACAAATCCAGAGAATTATAACATCATATTTCAAAAACTTATACTCTGTGAAGTTTGACAACACAAAAGAGATGGATGAATTTCTAAGTAAACACAACTTACCTAAATTGAATCAGGAAGTTGTGAATTGTTTAAATAGTCCTATAACATATAAGGAAATTGAGGAAGTAATCTTGAATCTTCCCACCAAAAAATGTCCTGGACCAGATGGATTCAGCACAGAGTTCTACCAGACATTTAAGGAGTTAATAACACCAATACTCCTTAAACTGTTCCATCAAATAGCAAAGGAAGGAACACTACCAAATTCCTTCTATGAAGCTAATATCGTTTTAATCCCAAAAGCTAATAAAGATTCACTTAAAAAAGAAAACTATAGGCCTATCTCTCTGATGAACACAGACGCAAAGATTCTCAACAAAGTCTTAGCAAATCGGATTCAAAAACACATTAAAAAGATCATTCACGGGGACCAAGTAGGCTTCATCCCCGGCACACAAGGTTGGTTCCACAAACGCAAATCAATAAATGTAATTCATCATGTAAACCAGTCCAAAGTCCAAGACCATATGATACTCTCGATAGATGCAGAAAAAGCTTTTGACAAGATCCAACAGCCTTTTATGATCAAAACGCTAGAGACAGTAGGAATGGAAGGAACCTTAATCAATATAATAAAAGCTGTATACAACAAGCCCACAGCAAGGATTATGCTCAATGGGGAACAATTGGAATCATTCCCACTTCGATCAGGAACTAGACAAGGCTGTCCACTCTCACCACTTCTATTCAATATTGTACTTGAAGTCTTAGCTGAAGCCATAAGACAAGAAAGGGACATAAGAAGGATTCAAATAGGCAAGGAAGAAGTCAAGCTATCCCTATTTGCAGATGACATGATCTTATACCTGAGTGATCCCAAAAACTCCACCAGGAAGCTCCTGGAACTAATTGAGAAGTTCAGTAGGGTGGCAGGATACAAAATAAATGTGCAAAAATCAGAGCCCTTCCTATATGCCCAAAATGAAAGAAGTGAAAAAGCCTTGAGAGAAACAATACCATTTACTATAGCCCCTAAAAAAATGAAATACCTTGGTATAAACCTAACCAAGGAGGTAAAAGACCTTTACAATGAAAACTTTAAAATGCTAAAGAAAGAAATAGCAGGAGACACCAGAAGGTGGAAAGACCTCCCTTGTTCCTGGATTGGCAGAATCAACATCGTAAAAATGACCATCCTACCAAAGGCAATATACAGATTCAATGCTATACCAATCAAAATCCCAAGGCAATTCTTCAAAGAAGTTGACCAAACAATCTCAAAGTTCATATGGAGGCACAAAAGACCCAGGATAGCAAAGACAATCCTGAGTAACAAAAACACAGCTGGAGGTAATACCATACCAAACCTAAGTCTATACTACAAATCCATAGTTATAAAGACAGCCTGGTACTGGCTCCAAAATAGACACACAGATCAATGGATAAGGATTAAAGACGCAGATATAAGCCCACAAAGTTATAGCCATTTGTCTTTGACAAAGGGGCCCAAAGAATCCAATGGAAAAAGAACTGCATCTTCAACAAATGGTGCTGGCAAAACTGGATCTCCACATGCAGAAGATTAAAGCTGGACCCGTATTTGTCACCATGTACAAGACTTAATTCCAAATGGATCAAGGACCTTGATATCAGGCCAGACACTATAAAAACCATAGTTGAAAGGATAGGGAACTCCCTCGAGCTGATTGGGCTAGGCCAACATTTCCTAAACAGACATCCAATGGCACAGTCACTGCTACCAACTCTCAACAGTTGGGATCTTGTGAAATTAAAGAGCTTCTGTTCAGATAAAGAGATTATAACACGAGCTCAAAGGCAACCCACAGAATGGGAGAAAATCTTCACTAACCACACATCTGATAGAACTCTGCTGTCCAGAGTGCACAAAGAACTTACTAAGACTAAACACCAAGGAAACCAATGGCCCAATTAAAAAGTGGGCCCTGGAACTTAAAAGAAACTTTACCAGGGATGAAATTAAAATGTCTAACAAATATCTGAAAAAATGCTCCACTTCCTTAGCCATCAGGGAAATGCAAATCAAACTTCCCTGAGATATCATCTCACCCCGGTCAGGATGGCAAAAATCCACAATACAAACAACAACAAATGCTGGAGAGGATGTGGAGAGAGGGGAACTCTCCTACATTGCTGGTGGGAATGCAGGCTCATACAGCCACTCTGGCGAGCCGTCTGGAGATTCTTAAAGAAATTAAAGATTGAAATGCCATATGACCCTGCTATTCCACTTTTGGAAATAACCCCCTATACAGCAGAGGTTCACCTCGATAGCACAAGCACGACCATGTTCATAGCAGCACTGTTTACAATAGCAAAGTAATGGAATCAGCCCAAATGTCCAACAGTTGATGAGCGGATAAGGAAAAGGTGGTACATCTATACAATGGAGTACTACTCAGCCATCAAAAATGATGAATTACTGGAATTTGCCGGGAAATGGATGTCATTAGAAACAATTATATTAAGCGAAGTATCCCAGACCCAGAAAATTAAGCGCCATATATACTCCCTAATAGGTGGCTCCTAGTAACAAACCCACCCAGCCCACCTAGAGACAGTAATTGCAAGGATTATGAACAGGAGGGATGGGGTAGGAGGGCCACACCAGAAACAAGGAGAGAAGGGACCATGTTACAATAGGCCTCCACCAAGGACCCAAATAAGTAATGAGACATCTGATTAAGTTCACAGACTTTTGTTCCTGATCATTTACTACTGAGGGGGTGTGATCTCACCAGAAGAGGAGGGCATATAGTCTGGCAGATAAAAAGTAACCATTTTGCAAATGAGTGATAGACCCCTCCCTTAGTATGGTTTCCCACTTTTATTACATCTACCTTTGAATGTGCTTTTATCACAAGACTCTAACAGCTTTTTGTCTCTGGCCAGGGGGGTAACATACAATGCCCACCAGGATGGAGTGAAGGGCATTGCAGGAGCAGCAAAACCGCAAAAGAAAATCAACAAACCACAATCCAGAACTTCAGAGACTCTATATCAACCACCTAGAACTAGACCAGCTTAGTCTCTCCCCATCTTGAAGCTCAGGGAAATTTGCGGAAGAGGGGGCGGTAAGAGTGTAAGAGCAAAAGGATGGGAGGAGCAATGATATATAAGATACTCTATACTAGTTAGGGCTGAAGCAATCATAATTGGACTTTGCATGCCCTGCGCATTGTCCAACACACTGTTGACCTCACAAAGTCTAGCATCTGCTAAAGGCACCAAAAGCCTTGGAGGTCAAGGATTGGCAGCCACAGCAGTGTTCCTATACCTAAGGGGAACACGGGAAAGGGTTCAGGGAAAGGCCACTGGGTCCTTGTATGTCATCGGAGAGGAGGGCCCAGAGGAAAATCAAACATGCACAAGAAAGGACTCTCTGGGAATTGGGGCGGGAGGCACTGGGGGATGGGGAGGGAGAGGGGTGGGGAGGAGGAGCAGGAGGTACGGGGGGAGGAGGAGGAAGGGAGGGAACTGGTGTACCTAATAAGTTTGTATGAGCTGAAAAAAAAAAAGAAAAAATAAAGAAACAATCCCATTTACTATAGCCCCTAAAAAAAATGAAATACCTTGGTATAAACCTAACCAAGGAGGTAAAAGACCTTTACAATGAAAACTTTAAAACCCTAAAGAAAGAAATAGCAGAAGACACCAGAAGGTGGAAAGACCTCCCTTGTTCCTGGATTGGCAGAATCAACATCGTAAAAATGACCATCCTACCAAAGGCAATATACAGATTCAATGCTATATCAATCAAAATCCCAAAGCAATTCTTTAAAGAAGTTGACCAAACAATCTCAAAGTTCATATGGAGGCACAAAAGACCCAGGATAGCAAAGACAATCCTGAGTAACAAAAACACTGCTGGACGTATTACCATACCAAACCTAAGTCTATACTACAAATCCATAGTTATAAAGACAGCCTGCTACTGGCTCCAAAACAGACACATAGATCAATGGATAAGGATTGAAGACCCAGATATAAGCCCACAAAATTACAGCTATTTGGTCTTTGACAAAGGGGCCCAAAGAATCCAATGGAAAAAGAACTGCATCTTCAACAAATGGTGCTGGCAAAACTGGATCTCCACATGCAGAAGATTAAATCTGGACCCGTACTTGTCACCATGTACAAGACTTAATTCCAAATGGATCAAGGACCTTGATATCAGGCCAGACACTATAAAAACCATAGTTGAAAGGATAGGGAACTCCCTCGAGCTGATTGGGCTAGGCCAACATTTCCTAAACAGACATCCAATGGCACAGTCACTGCTACCAACTCTCAACAGTTGGGACCTTGTGAAATTAAAGAGCTTCTGTTCAGATAAAGAGATTGTAAAACGAGCTCAAAGGCAACCCACAGAATGGGAGAAAATCTTCACTAACCACACATCTGATGGAACTCTGCTGTCCAGAGTGCACAAAGAACTTAGAAAAACTAAACACCAAGGAAACCAATGGCCCAATTAAAAACATGGGCCCTGGAACTTAAAAGAAACTTTACCAGGGATGAAATTAAAATGTCTAACAAATGTCTTAAAAAATGCTCCACTTCCTGAGCCATCAGGGAAATGCAAATCAAAACTTCCCTGAGATATCATCTCACTCCAGTCAGGATGGCAAAAATCCACAATACAAACAACAACAAATGCTGGAGAGGATGTGGAGAGAGGGGAACTCTCCTACATTGCTGGTGGGAATGCAAGCTCATACAGCCACTCTGGCGAGCCGTCTGGATTCTTAAAGAAAATTAAAAATTGAAATGCCATATGACCCTGCTATTCCACTTTTGGAAATAACCCCCCATACAGCAGAGGTTCACCTCGATAGCACAAGCACGACCATGTTCATAGCAGCACTGTTTACAATAGCAAAGTCATGGAATCAACCCAAATGTCCAACAGTTGATGAGCGGATAAGGAAAAGGTGGTACATCTATACAATGGAGTACTACTCAGCCATCAAAAATGATGAATTACTGGAATTTGCCGGGAAATGGATGTCATTAGAAACAATTATATTAAGCGAAGTATCCCAGACCCAGAAAATTAAGCGCCGTATATACTCCCTAATAGGTGGCTCCTAGTAACAAACCCACCCAGCCCACCTAGAGACAGTAATTGCAAGGATTATGAACAGGAGGGATGGGGTAGGAGGGCCACACCAGAAACAAGGAGAGAAGGGACCATGTTACAGCAGAGAAAATAGGCCTCCATCAAGGACTCAAATAAGTAATGAGACATCTGATTAAGTTCACAGACTTTTGTTCCTGATCATTTACTACTGAGGGGGTATGATCTCACCAGAAGAGGAGGGTATATAGTGTGGCAGATAAAAAGTAACCGTTGTGCAAATTGGTGATAGACCCCTCCCTCACTGTGGTTTCCCACTTTTATTACATTTACCTTTGAATGTGCTTTTATCACAAGACTCTAGTTTAACAGCTTTTTGTCTCTGGCCAGGGGGTAACATACAATGCCCACCAGGATGGAGTGAAGGGCATTGCAGGAGCAGCAAAACTGCAAAAGAAAATCAACAAACCACAATCCAGAACTTCAGAGACTCTATATCAACCACCTAGAACTAGACCAGCTTAATCTCTCCCCATTCTGAAGCTCAGGGAAATTTGCGGAAGAGGAGGCGGTAAGAGTGTAAGAACAAAAGGATGGGAGGAGCAATGATATGTAAGATACTCCATACAAGTTAGGGCTGAAGCAATCATAATTGGACTTTACATGCCCTGCGCCTTGTCCAACACACTATTGACCTCACAAAGTCTAGCATCTGCTAAAGGCACCAAGATCCTTGGAGGCAAGGGATTGGCGCCACAGCAGTGTTCCTATACCTAAGGGGAACACGGGAAAGGGTTCAGGGAAAGGCCACTGGGTCCTTGTACGTCATCGGAGAGGAGGGCCCAGAGGAAAATCAGGCATGCACAAGAAAGGACTCTCTGGGAATTGGGGCAGGAGGCACTGGGGGATGGGAAGGGAGGGGAGTGGGGAGGAGGACAGGGAGTATGGGGGGTGGAGGAGGGAGGGAGGGAACTGGTGTACCTATTAAGTTTGTATGAGCTGAAATAATAGTTAAAAATGTATTAATAAAAAAATTAAAAGAATAATAGAACCTTTGATCTGCAAGCTGTAATCCAGACCAGTGAAAGCCCTTCATGAAGACATTACATCACACACATCTCAGTTATGCCTCACAATCTGCTTTACTCAAGCTTCAGAATATGTACAAAACATAAACCCACCCTGTCCTGTGTCCAGTTCTCTAGATTCCAACTAGATGCCATGTAAGGACAGCAAAGCACTTCGGGTAAGGTGAGAGACTTCCAGTGTATCAAGAGATACAATGTAATTATGTCAAGGTAAAGAGTCAACAAAATATCTACAGGAGAATCAAAGCACTAAGGGAATCCACAGAAGAGAGCTATCACTTCTGTACGGAAGATCCAGAAAGTCAAATGCCATCCACAAATGCACAGGGAAGTTAATGGGCCTTGAGAAGGATTCTTTCAGTCTAAAGAAAACATTTGCACACTCAATCATTGTGCAGAAATACAGTCCCCCTTCATAGAACCTCTGCTTGCATAAAGTATAAAACAAGAAAATGACCTGGATTTGTCTGTCTTGGAAATATCTAACAGTAGAAGATACTGAGATCAGCTCAAGAAATTGATGGAGTGATCCAGAAAGAAAAGCAGGAGCCTTGGTTGAGCAGTAGATAAACAGCCTCACGCACATTTTACTTTGGGCTTCCTTAGCACTAGAGTTGTCTTGGTTGGACATTTATTTAAGAAAGGTGTCATAGGTAGGCACAGGTGTCAACTTGATAGTTGAGGGTTTGAGCTCTGGGCACATTTGTAGAAAATTAGTTGGTGAGTTAAGCCCAAAGCAAACCTGTCTAGCTGATGGGCAAGGCCCAGCCTATGGTGGGTGGAACTAGGCCCTAGAATAAAATACAGAAAGCTGATTGAGAAAGTTGTACCCTTGTGTACACTTGGCCAGATATGCTGGTCTGGCAAGTAAGGATTGTCCCCTTCTCAGGCGTTACATAGAGATGGTGTGGCCAGTTCCCTCGGCCCTGGTGTTGGTGTGAGCTCTCCTACAAAGTTGGACAAGGAATTGTAACCAGTCTATTGTAAGAGAATAAATCCCTTGTTCCCTTAAGTCATTTGATGGTGATTTATCAGCAACCACGCAGGTGAACTGTTAAAAAAGGTGACTGAATCTCACCAGATCTGGGCATGTAGTGTGAAGAAGAAATTGTGTGAGGAATCTATGTTCTAGAGATATTTATTTCTGTGCATTCTCTGACACAGAATATGGAATGACTAGCATGTAGGTTGACACCAAATAAATAGGGGAAACTATACTGTTAGATTTGACTGTATTTTCTACCTAACATGAGATTCTTCATGTCCCTCTTTGCTTTGGAAGCAAAATGATTAATCGTCATAATATGATGTTTACTTTTGAGGTTATTCCCTTCTCTTGATGATCTGTAATCAAGCTACAATTGTGGACACTGATCTCCACGATCCTTGAAATTATGCATTCATCATCTTCAAAATGTATATAAAGTAATAATGCTCTGATTACTTTATCACATTCTGACCACAAAATAACATGTATAAGATATTCTTTTATGCTAATAATTTTGCAAAAGTACACAGCTCTGATTATTCATATGGTAAGTAGTTCTTTCAGCACATGTAGCTACTCGCTTGTGCTAATTTAACTTGACAGAGGAAAATTAATCAGCATTCCATTTAATCTGCACATGTAATTTCATTGATTTCAGTGTCTTCAAAGGTCAACTGTAGGATCACTTCATAATTATCTTTACTATTCCAGTTACTACATTTATTACAGAAGCCATTTGCTTTCCATATGGACTTCTGAATTTATAACATATGCATTATAAGTTCTTTTGGTTTTGTTCCTGATGAAACTTGCTAGATAAGACAACCAGTACAAAGGTTCATCTGAATGATGGCAGTGAACACTCTTGAATACTTTAAAGGGAGATAAGATCCAGGTTGTGTTTACTTCTTTACTATATAATCCAGGTGCAGCCAAAGGCATGTGGCTCTTCCCACTCACTAATCTGTCACTACCATTCACCATCAATATTGACGTGGATTAATGTATGTAAATCTTGCTTTTGTTTCAACCTTCAAAATGATAGTTTTAAGCTTTCAGAAGTTTTTCCCTAATCCCTCTCTAAAACTCACCCTACCACTTACCTCAACCATGCCCTCTAGCCATCATACAATATGATGTGGAATTTAATTAGATGCTTCACCACTGAAAAGGACTTGCCCCGTTTTCAAAAACCAGAAGAACAGCAATGAAAATACTAAAAGAATAAAATCAGTTCACGAAGCTCTTTTCAAATAAGGCGTCAGTCACAATTACTCAAGCCTGCAGCAAAACAAATTGAACAGGATGTTCATAAATTCAAAATGTCACGGAATCTTTTCTCATTGTTTTTCTTCAGAAAAGAACTGCTACATCGGGTATTTCTTTTGATAGATGTACTCGTGGAAAAGGAGCCTCACACTGTGCCCAGGAGTATCAGACATGCCTCTAGTCTGATTTTGCTGTTCAAACTTTCACAAGACACGTTCACTTGTCTAACTGACATCTTAACTAAATGGGTGACCTCATGAATATTATCTTCAAGAATTAAAAACCCTGAACTTTGCTCAGATCAATTATTGCTTTCCTATTAAAAGCATCCATTCCTTCTACAAAAGTAATTCAAAATGGGTCATGAAATTCAATGTCAAATGAAAACTGAAAAAATATCAGAAACAAAAAAAAAAGTAGAAAAAATTTTTAACCTGGGACTAAACATAAAGTTCTCAGATATTAAAAAAAAAAAAAGATGATCCCTGCTACAGGGACGGTTCAGGAATTAAAACTCTGCCAGAAAACATCTGGTAGAAACTGCAGCCACCTGCACTTCTGGTGGACAGAGCCTGGGAAATCCCAGAGAGAACCAAAGAGGAAGTAGAAACAATCTAGAATGATTCCCCAAAGTAACCCTTGGCCCTCCACAGGGATACACAGTGGCCTCTGATACACACATGCAGAGAGAGAGAGAGAGAGAGAGAGAGAGAGATGGACAGATGGATGGATGGGTGAGTGGGTGGGTGGGTGAATGGATGGGTGGGTGGGTAGGTGGATGGATGGGTAGGTGGGTGGGTATGTGGATGGATACATAGATACATAGATAGATAAAGTTAAGGCATATATGGTCCATAAAAGGAAAACCTGATAAATCGAGTCTCAAAATTAAGAACTTTTGGTATTGTGCTGGTGTTAGGGGCAAAGAGGGTCTCAGAAGGTAACTCAGGCTGGCCCAGAACTCACGATTCTACTTCCTCAACCTTTAGAGGGCCGGGATTAGTAGTGTGAGCTACCACAACCTGCTAAAACTTTTGATCTGCAAAAGATCATGTGAGGAAAAGAAAATCAAAATCTACAGAGTGGAAGACAAATTTTCCATCAGATTTCTAAAAAAAACACCTAAAAATTAACTACAAAAAAATGAATAATTCATCAGAAAATGAGCAACTAGGGAAAGAAGGGGTTGTGTAGAGAGATGACACAGCAGGTAGAAACACTTGCCACATAAACCTGACTACCTGAATTCAATCCCCAAAACCCACATAAAAAGCTAGATGGCTCCTATACACATCTGCAATCCCAGCACTCCTACAGAGGCAAAGACAGAAAAACAGGCTAGAGGCTGGAGGGTTAGCCAATCCTGCAGTACACCTCACAGCATCAGAATCAAGAGAAAACCGGCCTCCACAAGTTGGAAGCAGATGAACAAGTGCTGAAAGTTGCTGTCTGACCTCCGCACATGTGCCTTGGCATGCATGTTCAACAGCACACACGCAAGGCAAGCCTGCTACTCACCCACACAGACAAAATTTTAAAAGATAGAAAAGAAAGCGGGCAAAGCCATGAAAGATATTTCTTATATTGATAAGGGTTCTTTCCATTCCAACTGTCTCTAGGGTTTTGATCATAAAAGGCTGTTGGATCTTGTCAAAAGCTTTTTCTGCATCTATTGAGAGTATCATGTGGTCTTGAATTTTGGACTGGTTTATATGGTGAATTACGTTTATTGATTTGCGTATATGGAACCAACCTTGTGTGCCTGGGATAAAGCCTACTCGATCCCCATGAATGATTTTTTGATGTTTTTTAATCCGATTTGCTAAGACTTTGTTGAGAATCTTTGCATCTGTGTTCATCAAAGAGATTGGCCTATAGTTTTCTTATCAAAGATATTTCAATGACAAGTATTCACAGGGCTGGAGAGATGGCTCCATGGGTGAACTCACCTGCTCACAAACCTGCAAACGTGAGTTCACCCTGATGTCCACAAGGTGGGAGGAGAGAACCAACTTCCGAAGGTTGTTCTCTGAACTCCGTGCACTCACTCACTCCCGTGCTCACTCTCTCCTCTAAATAAACATTTTTTAAAAGTATATGCAGGGTCATAAGACATCTTTGAAGTACAAGTAGAATCACCCCCAATCAGAGGGAAGAGTTCAAGAGGTACCTCACCTCCCTAGGACACTATTGAGGGTTAATGCTTGATGCCAGCAGGGAAGTTACTTTCCTCAGGGGAATACCTGCCGATATATGACCACACTCCAGAAAGTGTTCAGACACATGCCAGTACAGGGGACCCAGATGAAAATCAGTGGGCCACACATATCAAAAGACATGAAAGCAGGAGGGAAGGGAAGCTTCATGAAAAGGTTTACGTTGGAAAAAAGATGCGACTACATGATCGAGTAATAAAGGGTGGAATAAATGAATTCATTGATCCATTGAATTCATGTATGAAACTGTCAAAGATTTCAAAGGAAGAACTCCTTTGGTAACACCTCACCTCCACACACAAAAAGGAAATAGACTCACCTCTGCTGACCTTGTAAGACTCATATGAAAGTTCTGACTTCCAGAAATAGAAAAGAATTAGCTCAGTTGTTTTAATCAAGTCTGAAGCAACAGGAAATGAATACAGGTGATTTCTTGTAAAACCAAGTCCACAACAACCATGTAACATGGTAATTAAACACTTGGGCTTTTTTCTTGGATAAGGAAAAAAAACAATATTCGCACAAAAATCAGCATGCAATGGTCATAATAGCCTTATAGGTAACGGTCAAAAATTAGAAAGAGCCACTTGTACTGTCACAGAGGCCTGGTCCCCTGCTCATGAAGGGAGTCCATGACCCACACAAGCAGACAGGTATGAGGGCTGGAGGGAGAGGGACAGATTGGTGAGAGGAAGGGAGGGGGCATTAGAGGGGAGAGAGAGGGACAACCATTCATTTTGTTTGTATAAAAAGAAAATTCTTCATTAAAAAAAAGTATCAGCAAGATTCAAGACAAGCCCCAAAAAAGCATAATAACAAAGACAAAAGGATTTTGAACAAAGAGTCTATGCAACCCAAGGGACATTCAAAGGTTATTATCTAAATAGAAACTTAGACAGCTTCAGGGTCCTTAAATAGGTTTTTTATACCTGAACATTTGACAATATGAAGCCTAGCGATCGTTTATTTTCAGACATTTTGTTTTTGAAGCTAAAAAAAATACTTTTGACATTTATTTCAGTATTTTCTTGCACTTGACTGTATAATGAACTGGCTTTTCTTTTCATTGTTAATTCTTTTTTTCTCCCACAATTTATTTTTTCCCAATCATACAAGCTCAATAGGTACCCTGTCCTCTCCCTCCCTCCTCCCCTACCCAGTCATACCTCCCGCTTGCACTCTCCCCCTTCCCCCTTCCTTTCACTTCTCTCCCTCCTTCCCTCTCTCCCAGTGTCTCCCCCTCGCTCTCTCCCATCCCCTGGAGCATCCTTTTGTGTGAACCCAAACCTCCCTCTGAGTCCTCCACCCTAGTGAGGGTTCAGGACTCTGGCATATCCCGGAGCCCCTTCCTGAGCTTCCCGTTAGTATAGGGACTCTATTATACCTGTTTAATCCCTTGCCTCTAAGGATCCTACTGCCTGGAGCCTTCTCCCCTGTGATCCATGCTAGACTTTGGGGGGGTCATTAACATGTCAGCCATTGTGCAGGTCAGGCAAAGTCCAATTCTGGCTGCTGCAGCCCTAACTTGTGGGGAGTATCTTACATATTATTAGTTCTCTCCATCTTTAGGCTCTTACAATCTCGCCGCCCCTTCTTCCACAAGGTTCCCTGAGCTTTAGGATGGGGAGAGATTTGGCTGGTCTTGGTCCAGGTGAATAATGTAGGGTCTTTGGTGTTCTGAATTATGGTTTGTTATTGTTTTCAGTTTTGCTTTTCCTGCACTGCCCTTGACTGCATCCTGATTGGTATCAAAGGTCACCCCCTAACCAAAAATAAAAGACTGTGTAAATGAATCTTAATATAAGAGGAGACTCAAAGGTAGATGGAAAAATAGGAGTAGAACACAGGAGTTGGGAGGGGGTCATTGTCCCATTTGCAGGATGGTTACCATTTATCTGCCAGTCCCTATATCCTCCCTGATTGGTGAGAATAAACCTGTTCAGTCACAAGTAACCAGGAAGGGAAGTGAGAGTGAGCTGCACTAAATGTCTCGCTACTTACATGAAATACTTCACCAAGGCCTATTTTCTCTACTGAAGTGTGATCTCCTGTCTCTGTTTTTTTTTAAGGCCCTCCTTCCCCTTCCTTCCTGTTTATAATCCTTTGCAATTACAGTAGGTATTACAAAGAATATATCATTAAGTAAGTTTGGAATTAGGATCCACTTACTAGGGAGTACATATGGTGTCTAACTTTCTGTGTCTAGGATACTTCACTCAATATAAATTTTTCAAATTCCATTCATCTCCCAGAAGATTTCATTAATTCATCCGTTTTTGAAGCAATATACAGATTCTATGCTATATCAATCAAAATCCCAAAGCAATTCTTTAAAGAAATTAACCAAACAATCTCAAAATTCATATGAAAGCACAAAAGACCCAAGATAGCAAAAATAATCCTGAGTAACAAAAACACTGCTGGAAATATCGCCATACCAAACCTTAATCCACACTACAAATCCATAGTAATAAAAACAGCCTGGTACTGACTCCAAAATAGACATACAGATCAATGGATAAGGGTTAAAGACCCAGATATAAGCTCACACAATTACAGCCATTTGATCTTTGACAAAGGGGCCCAAAATATTCAATAGAAGAAGAACAGCATCTTCAACAAATGCTGCTGGCAAAACTGGATCTCCACATGCGGAAGATTAGAACTGGACCCGTACTTGTCACCATGCACAAAAATTAATTCCAAACGAATCAAGGACCTTAATATTAGGCCAGAGACTATAAAAACCCTAATTGAAAGAGTAGGGAACTCCCTCGAGCTGATTGGACCAACCAACAGTTCTAAACAGAAATCCAATAGCACAGGCACTAGAACCAACACTCAACAAATGGGATCTTATAAAATTAAAGAGCTTCTGTTCAGATAGAGAGATTGTAAACCAAACAAAAAGGCAACCCACAGAATGGGAGAAAATCTTCACTAAATACATATCTGATAGAGCACTATTATCCATGGTGCATAAATGGCCCAATTAAAAAATGGGCCTCAGAACTCAAAAGAAACTTTTCCAGGGATGAAATTGAAATGTCTAACAACTATCTTAAAAATGCTCCACACCCCTAGCCATCAAGGAAATGCAAATCAAAACTAATATCATCTCACCCGGGCCAGGATGGCAAAAATCCACAATACAAACAACACCAAATGCTGGAGAGGATGTGCAGAGAAGGGAACTCTCCTACATTGCTGGTGGGAATGCAGGATTATACAACCACTCTGGAGATCAGTCTAGCGATTTTTTAAAAAGTTAAAGATTAAAATGCCATATGACCCTGCTATACCACTTCTGGGAATAATCCTCCATAATGCAGACATTGACTACAGTGACATGAGCACGACCGTGTTCATAGCAGCACTATTTACAATAGCAAAGTCATTGAATCAACCCAAATGCCCAACAGGTGACAAATAGATAATGAAATGTGGTACATTCACCATAATTCCTATATAGTTGAGATTTCAAGATCCTTGTATACTTCATCTGCGAACCTTCTTCTTATAAACAATTGTGTGTGTGTGTGTGTGTGTGTGTGTGTGTGTGTGTGTGTGTGTGTGTGCCCCTATGGAGGCCTATGAGTAATATTGGAAATCGTCCTGGATTGTTTTACCTCCTCACTGCTTTGATCTTTATTATAAGCCACCACCATTTGCATCTGGGATTTTAATGTGGGATCTGGGAACCAACCTCTGAGCTACCTCCTCAGGCCCCAAGAAGCTTCTGTTTGCAGTGGATTGTGGCAGATTCAGAGGGTTATAACTGGTCAGAGCACAGAGAATAGGTGCCTATGCAGTGCTTAACCCTGTGTAGAGCATCTAAATTATCCCTTGCTTAATCAGATCACAGGAACCCATGTAACAGCTGAGCGTGGTACCTTGCGTCTGGAGTCTAGCTTAAGAGTAAGGCAGAGACAAGCAGACCCCTGAAACTTACTGGCCTACCAGTCTAGACAAATTGATGAGCTACAGGTTCAGTGGGAGACCCTGTCTCAAAAATTTGATTGAGGAAGAGCTCTGGCCTCCACACACACACACACACACACACACACACACACACACATACACACACACTATCATAGAAACAGAAATCTGATTTTAGATAGTGTAACAGGATGGAAAGTTAAGTGTGTATCATGATAAACATACAGCAAAAAGGATTTTTCAGACCTAGGACTGCAGCGGTGGCAACACTACTGTTGTGAAAAAAGTGTACAACCAAATATGCACAAGTGAAATGTCTTTACATTGGTTTTACTATTGCACATGAGCTTTTAGGATGCTGCCAATGGGTTGAACTGAGTAAAGGGTACAGGAGATTTCTTTACTGCTTGTGACAAATATATATGAAGGTACAGCTACCATAACAATATCGCAGTAAAAAATGGCAATGATTAAATAAGGAAATCCTGTTTTCTCTGATACCATGGGTGAACTAGTGGACATTATGTTAAGTGAAATAAGCCAGACTCAGAGAGACAAATATTTCACAATTTTATGTATCAGTGAAATACAAAAAGGTGAATTTATAGATGTAGAATTGGGCAAAGGGCAGAGCAATGTTGGTGAAAGGAATCAAAGTGTCAACTAAGAACTCACCAGACCTGCACATGGGCTGACATACCAACATTCCCCCACGGACTGACCAGTGAGGAACTCAGAAGAAATAACTACACACAGTGGGAACCTTACGGGCAAGGGTTAGACGAGTGAAAGGAAGCGTCCTCATCAGCGATCTACCCAAGGAAGGACCACTGAAAGTGCCACAGCGGCCTGAGCCACTACTCAAGCAGAGGATGCAAAGGGAACCCTGAGAGCCACACAAGCAGACAGGCATGAGAGGAGGAAGGAGATAGACTGGTGAAGGGAAGAGAGGAAGGGAGAAGAAAGTGAGAGGAAGGATAAGGAGGGAGGGAAAGAAGAGGGAGGGATAACCTTTCATTAATCTTGTATAAAAGTAGAATTCTTCATACACAATAAAGGACTCTCTGGGAATTGGGGGGGAGGCACTGGGGGATGGGGAGGGAGGGAGGGGCAGCAGGGGGTTCGGGGGGAGGAGGAGGGAGGGAGGGAACTGGTCTACCTATTAAGTTTGTATGAGCGGAAATAATAAAAAATGTATTTAAAAATAGAATTCTTAATAAAAAAGATACAGGAAAAAAATAACAAGTTTAATGCATAACGTGGTGACAACCGTTAATATATTCAAATGTGCTGTATATTTAAAAAGTACTGAGTACACAATAGCAAGGAAGTGGAATCAGCCAACATGCCCATCAACAGAGGAATGGGTAATGAAAGTGTGATACATATACACAATGGAATACTATCCAGCCATCAAGAAAGGATGAAATTATGGAATTTGTTGGTAAACAGATGGAACTGGAAAATTTAATATTGAGTGAAGTATCTCAGACACAGAAAGATAAGCACCACATATTCTCTCTTATATGCAAATGCTAATACTGATATGCTTCTCAACGTCTTTGGTTTATAATTATTGTATGAGCTAAAAATTCAAAAGGGGCCAATGAATGGAAAGGTGGGAAGGAGTGATTAGGGTGAAACCTTTTAAAAGGGGAGATTTAGGATACCACAGCAAGTAGGGCGAGGGAGGGAATAATCGGGAAAATACCTCAGGAGGCATGGGGGGATAGGATATAGGGAGACCGTGGGATTTATAGAAAAAAACCTAAGTTTGTAGAAGGTAATCCCATAATAACCTCATATGCTAATAACATGTCAAAAAATGTCTTATAAAGAAAGGAACAAGAATGGGCAACCCCTATGCAGAGGAGCAAAGAGTAAGAAAACCAGGGCAAAACAAAAAAGCTCAGAGCTGATCCACTTAGTACCCAGTGACAAGTAGACATATACTAGAAGTAACAGGAGTGTGGCACCTCCTGATAAAGTGTTGGTCAGAGAAGTTTCAAAAGCCTCCAAACAATATAGGCTTTTGCCATTGCTTTTGGTTACTCTCCAACAAACCCTATTACTGAAGATGAAATACAAATAGATCACAGAACATGGGCTGTGGTCTGAGGACTTCCTCCTTGCTGGATCACTTACACAGTAAGTAAGTACTGCGGGAGAGAAATAATCACAGGCCTCTTCAACTCATGAGATCTGCAAGTTGCAATAAAAAAATCACCAGTGTAATTGTGGCATGAGTTTTAAAGAGACAACCAACAGCTTTCTGATTGAACTCAAGACCCGCTTATCAGAATGGAACACGTTCCTGTTACTGTTAACTAGAACAAGAACCTTAAAAAAATGGAAGGAAATAGATAAATAGATAAACAGCTAATTAACATATAGGTAGGAAGACAGTGTATCAAACTACTCTGTAAATATTTGAAGAGCACTTAGCACTTAGCCTAAAAATCTTCTACAAGAGAGGTGGAGAATCTCAACACCCTGACGGGATGGAGCCTCGGTCAGTAAAAGAGCAGTGAAGTGGACAACAAACGGCGGCCATAATGCAGAATACTGGCAAACTAGCAATTCTCACCCACGATAATGCTCATCCAGAATCAGGCCATCCTAATCTCTCCCCATCCTAAGGCTTGGAAAACCGCTCAGAAAAGAGAGCGGTAAGATAGATTGTAAGAACCTAAAGATGGGAAGGTCCACTGTTGGACAAAACATTCCATTCAAGGCAAAGATGCCACATCTAGGAGCTCACTGCAGTGAGACTTGTCCTTACCAGACCTGCATAATGACTGAAATACCAGCATGCCCCCATAGACTATGAGGAACTGAAGAGAGATAAGAACACACAGGAGAAACACTGGAGACTAGAGCTGGAGGAGTGAAGGGAAAGCTCCTATCATGGGGTGTCCTAAGGAGGGGGAACTTGGTATGCCACAGAGGCCTGAACCCCCACAAGATTAGACAATCCAGAGGGAACCCCAGAGTCTATAGACGCAGCCATGTAGGAGGTTGGGAGAAAGTGGAATGGATGAATAAGGAGAAGAAAGGGCAATGGGAGGAAGGGGGATGGACGGAAACAGGGATTAGTACTCACTGTACTTGTAAAACTAAAAAATAAATATTTAAAAAATAATGAGTAGATTTTTAAGTGTTCTTATCACAAAAAGTAAGTATGTGAGGGCAATGCACATATTAAGCAATGTAGTCATTTAACAATGTATATGTATTTCATAATGTACTTTCATTTGCTGATGGAATTGGCAAGCAAAAACATCATGGATAAGTTGCAAACATGTGACCCTCATCCTCCCAACTGGTATGCCATAACCGGATATGGCTCACATCCCTCCAACTTCTTAGAAAGTCAGTATTATCTCACGATTATAACTATCTCAGTTTAGTCCTGGCATCAGGATAATTTTCCATATTTTCAATAATCCTTCCAGACAGGATTTTACGTAAAATAATCTGTCTCATCAAAGAAGTCAAACAAGGAAGTTCATGTATCTGAATAGACTTCAGTACATGGGATGGTCGGGCAGCTTGGGGCTCCCAGAAGCACAGCTTCTCTTCCCGAGACCTCACCCCGTGCGTCCCCTCTCCTCCCCTGTCCTCTCACCAGACAGCTTCCTACACCATCAGCAGCTCTTTCAGATCCACAGGGACAAAGACCAAAATACAGTAGACTGAGGCAAAAAGAATTCAATCTGCAAGCTTATCCCTAGTCAATTAAAAGTTTAATATCCAAGCTGCCACTTTAGAGGATGGTCTAGGAAAAAAAAGAAAAAAAGAAAAAACAAAGCAGCAGCCAGGTGAAATGCATAGTTAGTTCAGCCTCTACCAACACATATTTTTGACACAGAACGAGACACAGTGCAGAACAAGAAAGAATCAAATCCTTGGCCCATTCTTAATCCTCTCAGGGCTTCTAGAACCCCACAAAACAGCTGGGCCCTTGGCTCTGTCACTTCTGAGGCATGAGGTGAGAAGCATAAAGCATGTGTCCAGCTGCCGCCACCTCTTAACGTCAGCGTGCAGTTTCAAAGGACACAATGGAGACTGGCAGAGGAGTAAATGTGGCACTGAGAGCCAGTGACTGTCAAAAAAAAAAATCTATTCTAACGTGTAGCCCATGTATTCTTTACTGCTCGCTCTGCCCTCCGCTTCCACTCCAGGCCAGTCCAGGACTTTCATTATTAGGCAGTTTTACCTAAGTGCTATTATTTTGCAGTTCTTCGACAAGAGATGTATTGAAATGACATCACTTTCCTCCATTCCCACGATCAGAGGAAACTTGCAGGGTGTAAGAAGCTATTCTCTGTATATGAGAAAGCTTTCATTATAATGTGCTTGTGTTGACATTTTTTTTTTAAAAAAAGGAAAGGCAGCTGACCAAATCTGTACATGAAATCAAAGCCTAAAGTATGGAATGAGAGGAGACTCCCAAACCCTGCTGTGTAACTGTATCACAACACTGACATCTGTTGGCTATAAATGTACTGAATCTTCACTGTCTGGTCTGGTCCCTCTCTCTGAGGCTGAAAAACAGCTCCTTTTAAAGCAAGCATGTGCCCTGTCCTTCGTTTTACAAACTTCTATTCGTTGGTTTTCACATTAGCCTTTAATTTCTACAAAATGAGATTTTATGCCATTTTACTTTTGTTTCTCAACCGAATCAAGCACTTCTTTAGGCAGCTGTGCCATGAATCTAAGCACATGCTGGACAATTATAACTGCCACTTATGCATAAATTGAGATGTAAATAACAAGATAGCACTTGCATGTATGCATGCTGCCAATGATACTGCTGCCTATACTCTCCTGACTCCCCTTTGAGCCCCTTTTCTAGGTCCACTCCTCCACTAACTGTTCTTCAATTTGTGACCTTACGCACCTCCTCGCCTCCTGCCCACTGCTGTGGAGACGCGCACAGTCCCTGCCCAGCCCTCTCCAAGTCTTCTGGCAGCCAGTCGTGAGACTCCCAAATCAAACGTTCGGCCTTGACGTTCCCTCATTTCCCCTAGCCCACATGGCTTAGCGTGTCGAAGGCTGAGAAAAGAATTGCTCTTAAAGTCCCTTCCTCACTGTTGTGACTTCATATCCCTATCAGCCACTGGTTGTTGTCTACCTGTGTGAGAAAGCATGGCATATCTCACACATGCCATGATGCATATGTGGACCTCGGAGGACAGCATCTGGGTGTCAGGCCTCGCTTCTCCATCTTGTGACTGTTCTCCCTCCCTCCCCCTCCCCCTCCTGCCTTCCCTTCCTCCCTCTCCCTCCCTCTTCCTCTTCCTCCCTGTTTCTCTCCCTCTCTCTCCCTGCCTCTCCCTCCCTCTCTCTCCCTCCCTCTCCTTCCCTCTCCCTTCCTCTCCCTCCCTGTCCTCTCTTTTCTTTTCTTTCTTTCTCTGTCTTTTCTTCTCTTTCTTTCTTTTTCTTTCTTTTCTTTCTTTCTTTCGTTCTTTCTTTCTTTCCTTTCTTTCATGTATCGGGGCTGTGTGAATGTGACTATGGAGGCCAAGGATGACTTCAGTAATCATTCTGGATTGCTGTACTTCCTTTTTGCTTTCTGCATTTCAGGACCAAAAGTATAGGCCACCATTTCTTCCTGGTGTTTTTACGTGGGATCCAGGATCTGAACACAGGTCCTTCTGTTTGTGAGCTTAACCCCAGAGCCATCTCTCCAGCCCAAGACTATCTCTTCTCTAAGCCAAGCCAGTCAGCCAAGTTTCTGGAGATTCTCTTGTGTCTGCCTTCCATTTCCTGTAGGCCCAGGGACTACAGACATTGACACCACTGTACCCAGCTTTTTCACGTGGTTCTGGGAATCCAAGCTCAGGCCCTCAGACCTGCATGGCAAGAGCTTGCTAAACCACATTTGTGGAAGGTTGAGTGGAGCCCCCTCTTTCAAGCCTTGTAGCATGTTTTCTATGACTTCAACTGATTTTCCTAATACTTGGTGGCCCTATTTACTTGCCTACCTCATTGTGACAGTCCACTTTATACAGTGTCTAGGGTATACACTTTTGCATCTTCCTTTCTATAGTGCCGACTTCCTGAGCGAAGATCTGCAGAACATTCTTTTTCTTTTTTTTTAATTTTTTTAATTATTTATTCAATTGTGCGTCTGTGTGCATGTGTGTATGTATGTGTGTGTATATGTGTGTGTGTAGAACCACGGGCGAATTTGGGAACCACCCTGGACTGCCTCCACCTCCTCCTTGTTTACTCCGCCCGGGGATTCGCAGGCTCCGCCTACCAGGACCAGAAACGCAGGCCGCCCCCGCTTCCGCCTGGCGTCTATACGTGGGGTTTAGGATCCAAACTCAGGACCTTCCGCCTGCAAGGGAGAGGTTTAATCCCCGAGCCACCTCTCCAGCCCCAATGTGGAACATTCTTACAGAGTTCTTCCATGCATGCCTAATATATGCCACCCACTAGATTTGATAATGTTCTTGGTATAAGACTCACTTCTTTTGGGGTACCTTTATATTCAAATGTTTGATTTATCGATATATTTCAGTTTGAAGGATTTTAGTAAAAATTTAAACTGAAAGTGAATGTAGTACTCACAAAGAAAGATACATTTGTGTTACGTCTTTTGTGGAGGGTACATAGTTTTCCATAAAAATGAAATAGATTGTTAGAACTTGAAATATGCAATTGGGTCTAATGTGTAGTTACTACTAATAATTAATAATGATAATTTAATGTATATTAAAGCAAATGCTCTATAAACATCCCGTTTAATTCCGATAGCAACACATAGGAAGGTGTCTTGCTGTTCTCAATTTTAACAACTTCTTCCCTGTATTTCCTTTATTACAAGAGCCCATCTTTGAAAAATGTGAAAGGTTCACTTCAAGGTCTTCCAAAGACAACCGATTTGATGAGTATGAGGTTCAGGATCAACCCCAGAGAAGAATGTCCCATCTTCATAGGTCATCTGCTAGGATCTTACTGGGCTGTCATACTCCTGATACAGCCCCCACCATCAGCCCAGCTACCCACCCACTCCATGAGCTCTGCTTTACACACAGTTTGTACAGGAGTACCTGACATTTGGCCTGCCTACTTGCCACATGTAGCCTCCATTGCAATGAGGCTGTGCATCCCTGGGAATGCTGACACAAAGGTCCTTCTCAAAGGGGCTGGACAGATGGGTCAGAGGTTAAGAATTTGCCTAGCAAGCACAAGGTCTTGAGTTCAGGTTCCAGATCTCATGGGCCCTGACGAACGTAGCCTGGGCAATCCCAGAGTAAAGCAAAAAGGAGGTAGAAGCAATCCAGGATGATTCCCAAAGTCACCCTGGTCCTCCACAGGGACATGCAATGCCCTCTGACTGACACACACACACACACACACACACACACGCACGCACGCACGCACGCACACACGCACACACACATGCACACAATAAATAAATAAAAGATATCTCCTCAAAGAGACATAACAAAGATCTCTAGTCAATTTGTCAGAGCCTTCAGGCATGCTTTGCCCTGCTTTGGGAAAATTATTTTTCATTTATATGCTGTGCATTATTACTTCATGTGCAGACATCATCTATATTGTGCTGCACACAAATAATTGACTACTCATGAGTGGCAGAGTAATTGGCACTCCCCTGGTTATTCAGCTATTTTTATGCATTATAATTACCAGCTTCAGTACACCAGACAGAATTTAATGTTCTTGAAAATTAATATTATTGAAGGACTTGATACAAAAGAATGTAATGTTCTTAAATTAAAAACTTGTCATACACTGGTAGACTCTCACATTGTTGGGTGTTTATCAACATTTTGTTTCAGTCGCTTCAAGCCCTTTATCAAGTTGCAGAGTCTGTAGTCCATGCCAATTCAGTACAATTGAATTCTACTGAGTTTATAATCTGAATTAGCATTTGCAGTAGTAATATTGCATGCTTAGTGCTGTGTTCAGGACTGAGAATCTTTGCCTACTCACCTATATTACAGAAGCCAGTTCTTGAAAACTAGATACATGCATACATACAAGTCTAATCAGTGCCTGGTGTGCCATGACTGCACGAAATGCATTAAACAAGCGACAGACAGTGATGCCTAAGAACTTAAGAAACTGTTCGCTCTGCACTGTAGCCAGCTGTGACACTACCTGGGTGCAATGGTGGAGAACTGAATCTGATTCTTCAACTATTGCAGGTGACAAGACCAAGACAGGTATTCCCCTAAGGAAGCCACAACTTAGACAACAAGCACACACATGACGGTCAGCAAGGCTCTGATTTTAATCCCAGCTCTTCCAGCTGACAGACTTTGGTCATGTTATAGAACCTTGCAGAATCTCATTTATCCCCATTGTAGAGAGGTTAGGAACAATTATCCTCACCTCGCAGAATGTAATGAAACACTCAGCACAGCCTCACTGGGGTCCCTGAGAAGGCGTAAGCACAGTGCAACTGCAGCTATTAATGCATCAGTGGCTTCTTCCTGCTCTAACATTCCCTGAGATGCCTCATAGAATTACAATAATATATAATAATATAATAATAACCTTTACAAGGACAGTCATGGACACAGAACAGCAGCCAAAATTGACATGATAATAGTGCTTAAAATAAGAAAACATTGAAGTCCACTCCATGCACACTCCCATTACAATAATGTGAACTTATGGACTTTTTTTCTGCCTTCTGCCAGTTGCCTGATGTCTCATTTCATAAAACAAATTTCCAGTAAGCTTTGATGCAGCAGATCAGTTACTTCAGCATGCACAAATACTGCCTTTAGATAATTCATCTACATTCTGGATTATGACTCTCTGAACATACTTAAAGTGCTTTGCTGGGTCATGAAATGGTGGATTTGCTTACGTATGTCAAGGGCAGAGCCATAAGCGTTGTTTGTACTGCCCTTATGTTCTGAGTGTGAGGGAAATCTCTTTGATGATGACCCAGCTAATTCCGATGACTATTGCTAGAGATTTCATTTCATAAACTGCCAAGCAAACATTATTGCTATCATTTGCAAAATGACAGAAATATGGGGATGTCACCACTGTCTGTTTTAATAGATTGATTTCTAGTTCTCAAGGTGTCTTTCATTTTCCTCGAGCAGTAATTTATCTACAAGTTAATTACCACGCATTACTTCCCCCATGAAGCTAGCCAGCAGTCTGAACTAAGTGAAGGAATTCTGTCACTTATCCTCAGTGCAGCTGCCAATTTTCTTGGGATGTAGAAAAGCAGATGAGAGCCTCAGTAATAATAACTCCAACAATAACCATAAACTCCCTTGACTTATTTGTGAGATAATGGCCGCATGTTATTTCTACATGAATACAAGAAATAGCAGCCTGCAATTAAATCAAGAACCAGTCAAATTCCCATGAGCCCATGAGCATGCCATATTTTTAAAAAAAAATTAACCAGTAGATCAGTTCTAGGTCAGACTATCTGTAGTGAATTTGCCAACCTGGGAAAGTAAAAGAACAGATACACACTTCAGACAATGCCTCTAAAATTGATGGGGGTTTCTGCGACAAGTCTGTCCTTCTCTTGGATGGTGCCCATGGGAAAATAACAACTAGTGAATATAAACAAAGGACCCATTCTGTTGAATCATAATTGGGAATAAATGAAAATGATACAATTCAACAAATCACTGCAGAGAGCCACAAATCACACAGGCCTCGTCAAAACAGCTGAGACGCACAGTGACATTTGGAATAACATTACTCCATCTTCATCTTGTTTTGCCATCTGTGAGACTCCACAATTAATGCATCCTACTGTGACTTTGCTGTTTTGTCACACCAGAATATCACATACAGGCCCATTGGCTTTGCAGTACTGCACTTTGTGGATAAACTGACTCAAACAGGAGTCAAAATAAATTAAAACTATTTAGCATCCAAAAAAGGTGACCTATGGAGCCTGGGAAATCCCAGAGTGAAGCCAAAAGGAAGCAGAAGCAATGCAGATGATTCGGGAGTTACCTTTGTACCCCCCAGGGAAATACATTTCTTTCTCTCTCTCTCTCTCTCTCTCTCTCTCTCTCTCTCTCTCTCTCTCTCTCTGTCTGTCTGTCTCTCTCTCCTTCCCTCTCCCATATATACGCACACAATGAACAAATAAGGTTTTAACAAATAGGTGACCTATTATGAAACTTAAGCATCTACATGCTTTTTCAGATGACAGCAGATACCAGAGTCAGATAAGCTGAACTTTGCTAAATTTTGGGGCAATTTAATTTCTCTGTGTCTTCCTTTTCTCATCAATAAAATGGAGAGAGGAATAGCACTTATCTCATAGTTTTGTAAAGAATGGGTTAATATGTATAAAAACACTCAGAATAGTGTCTGGCACAGAATAAGCACAATATAAAAGTCAGTTATCATTTCAATTGTACTAAAGCTGGGGATCCGGGAAGGTGGCATTTTTCCATTGGACAGGCTCTCCAGAATACTCGGATCCAGAGATACACCCTAATTAGCGGACAGGCACTCCAGAATGCTCAGATCCAGAGATACACCCTAATTAACGGTCTGGGCCAACACCTTTCTGTCAGCAATGTAGCGAGCAGATAATGAGTTCTCTTTCCTCCAGGTACCTGCAATTCTTCAACATCCAGGTGTGGGGAAGAATATACTCTGGATTAGCAAACAGCAACTATGTCGTGACATTAGGTGACCACACATGGAACTCTGCTTTGTGGGAAAGTGTGATATGATAGAATCTACCCAAGCACTGTTGATAATTAAGAAAGCACTTCAAGACCCCGTGCCCTTTCTGAATTGCTGTCGGAAGCATCGGTTGTCACTGTACTTCAGAGATGTAGATACAGAGGCATAGCGAGTTGAATTTATATCAACTCTGTCCTGGAAATAGACTTTAATGTTAAATCTTTGTGTGTACTTTACCCGTCATTTGCATGCTTTCTATCTTTTTCAACTTTCCATTTTGTTGGTCTCTGTGCAATAAGGATTTCATTGTGCTTCCTTCCTCTGTGAAAATGTTTTTTACCCAGGCCTCCCCCTTATCCCATAGGCTGATTATTCCCTAAATGTATCAGCCCAAACTCCATGCTTACCTAGTGAGCCCTGGTATGACAAAGCCTAACGCTTTCACCTCCAAGGAACTTTTTATTTTCTTTCTCCACAAACTCTTTTGAAAAGTTCTATCTATGGAAATATAATCATTAGTTAACCACTTACTTGCCAATGGACACCTGGGTTGTTTCCAGTTTTTAGCTATTACAAACAAAACAATTACAGGGATGGAGAGATAGCTCAGAGGTTAAGACTCTGCCTCACAAGCAGAAGGTTCTTGATTCAGATCCCAGATCTCATGTAAAAACACCAAGTGGAAACAGCAAAGGCCTGTATCCTGGTTCCACCCCTGGTGGGGCAGAGTCTGGGAAATTTAAAGTGAAGAAAAAAGGACGTAGAAGCAATCCAGATGATTTCTGAAGTCACTCTTGGTCCTCCATGGGGACATAGAGTGCCTTCTCTCTCTCTCTCTCTCTCTTCTCTCTCTCTCTCTCTCTCTCTCTCTCACACACACACACACACACACACACACACACACACATTAAATAAATAAAGTTTTAAAAAATAAAGCTATTCATATACTGGTTTTTATGCAAGTGTAAGATTTCACTTCATTTCTCTGTGATAAATGTCTGAGAGCACAATCAAAGAGCGTGTAATATGGGTAGGGCTAGTTTTCTTAGGAAACCGCCAGACTTTTCCAGAATGACCACGCCAGTTTACATTCCTAGTAGTGACTGCCCCTAAAGACACTGCATATGTGACTACTGTGTCTCATGTGTGTCAGATGGTGGCAGAGAAGGGATGAGACTATTTCTACATTCAGTGTTCTAACCTGTGGACAGCTGAATGATTAATAGCCTGACATTCCATACTGCCTGTCAAAACCCTGAATTCCATATCTGTGACTCACAACATGAAGGCCTCTCATGGGGTAGGTTCCATGTGCACACAATGTAGACAGCCTCCCTGGGCTGGGGCTCTGTATTCTCACAATGGACTACTTCCTGTGGGCCAGGCCTTCGTTTGCCCACAACGGGGACAGCCTCCTGTGGGCTGGTGGTCCATGTGCCCATCCCATGAACTCAGTCTCATAGAAAATGGACAAAACCACTATTCTTCAGCTTTATCATGTGTTCTTAACCATGTGGAACTGGGCGCTCAATCATAGCTATCTACATCCTTAATGTATTTTCTTTTATTGCTTACATATTATTTTACATTGTCCAATTTAAAAGATCAGGACATAAAGGCAGAGGTGGACATGCTAGGGAAATGTCCAGGGGAAACAGAAGGGAGAAAGGGGTACCTATAATCAAAAATCATTGTCTACATGTATAAGATTATAAACGAGTAAAAATTTAAAGAAATTCATTTTAAAAAATACTAATAAAAAAATCCTACTAGTGGTGTATGAATGACGTTTTTCTCTGCATTCTAGCCAGCACTTGTCATTGTCCTTACCATTTCACTTGGGCCATTCTGACAGGCATGTAAGGTTTGAATTCACATTTACTTAGCAACTAGTGATGCTGAGCGACTTTTGATGTGCTTATTTTCCATCAGCTTTGTCAGTAGCATGTATTTTTCCCTGCTCTCTGATTGCATTGTTTGGATTTCCCTCTTTATATATTCGGTGCACTGGTCTCTCAATTAGATGCATGGTTTGCAAATACTATCTCCTAGACTGTTTATGGTCTCACCCTCTTTACACAGTCTCTATCCAAGCCAAAGTTTTTCAATTAATGAGGTCCAATTTAATTTTCTGAATCCACTTCTGGTGTTAAATTTAAGAACCCCACAGTAAAACTCACTGAACTAGAGCCAGAGTGACTGATGAATCCAAGTTCCCTGCACTTGTGGGAAGTTAGCACTAAAACCCCTTGAGAAACATCTAAAACACTAAAACATCTTGAGAAATCCTTCAGTCCTAGACACACTGGGACAGCTGATCCCCCCCAGAACCAATGGGAACTTCCTCTTTTACGTCATAGCCGTCTCCCACAAAAATAGGACCAGTAAAGCACACACCATGACTTACAACCACGAACGAGGCAGCTTCACCGCACACGAATGAGTTGTGACGCTGTAGCGCTATGACATGCTCACGTGCTACTTTGCTGTCTCCACCCTTGTTTCCGTGGGCACGTTTCTCTAGAAAGGCAGCTGACAGCTAGAGAGGATGTTGTTCACATGGGCATCCCACTGTTCTTGGAGCTTGGGCGTCTGTACCTGACCCACTTGTCTTTCATTTTGTTCCTTGGGCCAGGGGTCCTCAGTGCTGGCTGCTCACTAGAATCCCCAAGAAACTCCTCAAACATGTTGATGAGGAGGGATCATCCCAAACTGGTTAAATTTCATCCTCCGGGAGGAGGAGGGACTCAGACAAATATTACTGATTTGAGAAACTCCCCAGGGGATTCCAATGAGAGGCCACCATTGATTGCATTGACTGCTCCATGTTCTGGGATATAAACTGCCCCAGGGCAGGGATGAGTTGAACCTACCGCTCCTGTACTCACAGCATCTAGCACAGAACTCAACTCACCTATAATAGGCACAGATATAAATATTTGGATTTTTTTAAAAATGAGTGAACAGCTGAGAAGATGCTCAACTAAGTCATGAAAGTACTTGCTGTGTAAGCGTGAAGACCTGAGTTCACGCCCCAATACCCATGTGAAAAAGTCAGATGCAGCAGCACAAACCTGAAATTCCAGTGCTAGAAAGACAGAGCAGGACTGCTGGGCTTGCCCGACATGGAGTCTTCCTGGAGGAAGGCATTCACAGGAGGTGGGCCTTGAGAGTTGGCAGCCCACCCTCCTTCTGCTAGCAGTCTGCTCTTGCAATTTGTTGCTTGCTCTCTCTCGGCCTCCGTGACGATGGATGTGACATAAGCCTCCTCCAGCTTCTGCCACCCACCACGCCTTTCATGCTATAACGGACTGTATCTTCTCTGGAACCATAAGCCAAATAAATCTTCCTTTTCTCCCCTTAAGTTCCTGGAGTCTGAGTGTTGTTTCATGGCAGCAGGAAGAGTAACTGTGATAGGGTCTCTAAAAGTAAGGTGGGCAACAGTTTAGGAAGATGCCCAACAACAGCCTCTGGCCTGTATACACACACACACACACACACACACACACATGCATGCCACAGACAGGTGCATATACATACACACATCAAATTAATTAATTGACACCCAATGTCAACCTCTGGCCTTCTCTCTCTCTCTCATACACACACACAAAACTACATACAAACAGGTGCACATACATACACACATCCAATTAATTTGAATGAGTAAATAATACATCAAATAAACAAATTGAATGAGTAAATAAAGCAGAAAATGCATCAAAGATTGATAACAAATATCATCTGCTTGATCTTTCCTACTAGAAACTGAAGAACCAAATCAAGTGCAAGACAAACTGTAAGACAGAACTACACTGTCTTCAAGTCCTTTCTTATTTCCCTAAAAACTACTGGAATTAAGAGACTAGTCATTCCCAATGGTATTTGTGGACATTCTGCAGCTCCATACTTTGGCTTTGGGACAGCAAAAGCTGTACCTCTTCTCCGGATACCTCTTCTCCGGGTACCTCTTCTCCGGGTACCTCTTCTCCGAGTACGCTAGAACCTAAAGCCTCTGACAACAATGGCCTCACCAGAGACCTGTTAGAAGTGTGTGGTTTCCAGGATCCATTACAGGCTCCTTTGTCATAGTTAAGCACAGATGTCAACTTGACAGTTGAGGGTTTGAGCTCTGGGCACATTTGTAGAGAATTAGTGGTTGAGCTAAGCCCAGAGCAAACCTGCAGGAGATTGTCTAGCTGATGGGGAAGGCCCAGCCCATGTTGGCTGAGACTAGGCTCTGGAATAAAATACAGACAACTGGTTGAGAAAGTCAGCATCCTTGTGTACACTTGGTCAGACATGCTGGTCTGGTAAGTAAGGATCGTCCCTCTCTCAGCCATTATGTTCCCTCGACCTTGGTGTTGGTGTGAGCTCTCCTGTCAAGCTGGACTGAGAACTGTAACCAGACAATTGTTAAGAGAAACTAAACCCCTTGTTCCCTTAAGCCGTTTGATGGTGATTTATTAGCAACAATGCAGGCGAACTGCTATACCCCTGACTAGAGTTTGCCTGGTAAGAGGACTCCAGGTCATAACTGTGCTCATTAAAGTCTGAAACACGCTTGTCCATGCAAAGCAGCCAGAAGTCACTGGGAGAAAAATCAAATGGCCCAATGGGCTAAGCCTAAGCTGTTACCCCCTTAACTTTCACCCTGACCAACTTCGATAAGGGAAGAGACCCTTCAGTAAAAGTGAAGGAGGAGGTAAAGCCACATACAGGCCAAATCACAGAGCTCTTTGATTCCTCAAAACTTCCAAGGCATCCTCGGACTTAGACTTCTCAAGTCTAAGTGGATGAATGGACACACATCACGAGGACCATCTGCAGGCACCACAGTAGATGATTTTAGTTTCTGAAGGCTCGATGAAGACAGGCCAAGAACAAGTACCAGATTCACTGTGAAACAGACTGAAGAGAATGCAGCGGGTCTCTGAATTACTTGGCAGCAGAGGCTTTAGGGAGGGCCGGTGGGTGGGGTTCTTCTGCTTACTCTCCTGATTCCCACATGACGTCCACCGAGCTGGACCATTCCCTCTCCCTCCAAGGTCCCTTAGAAACCCTGGCTTGTCTGCCCATCAGTTAGCAGAGCAGCATCCTCATCCACATTGACTACTGGTGCTTTTATTGTCATCATTCATTTCATCCTCAAAACAACTTTCTCTGAGGTTCTGAGACAGAAAACTGGGCAGAGATCATCTCTTTTTTTACCGGGGGAACATATACCTACAAGAGAATTTTTTTTTTTGTAAATTCTAGCGCCCGTTCGGAGAGGAGGACCCAGAGGAGAGTTTGGCATGCACATTAAAGGATGCTCTGGAGATTGGGGGGGGGAGGCACTGGGGGATGGGGAGGGAGGAGAGGAGGGGGAGCAGGGGGTTGAAGGGAGGTAGAGGGAGGGAGGGGACCGGTGTACCTGTTGAGATTGTATGAGCGGAAATAATAATAAAAAAAAGTCTAGCACCCGGATGATTTCTTTATGAAGTTTTCTGCTATCACCAACACACTTTTCTGCAGGCACAACCAGAACGGTTCATACACAGCAAATCCCTGAAAAGCCAACGTTGGAGCAAATGACAGCTGGAAACTGCACCATTTCGTCCTGCCCTTGATGAAATGTTTCTTCTGGTTTACAACATGATAACGCAGAAAACATTTTTCAAGCCCTGGCAGTGGCTTGAGGCAGTTTTTTGCAATCCACATCGGGAGGAAATTGATTAATGTGAATGTTTTAGCTGTGGTGGTTGTTTGTGTATAAACTTTTGTTAAAACAAGTACGGCAGAAGAAATGACCTTTATGTAGACACCTATTAAGGCCCTAAAAGGCTGGGCGACATTCATCGGAGGCGCACACACAGAAGGAGGGGACAATGGGGGGCTCAGCAGCTGCAGGGGTTGAATTGAAGTCTTCAACAATGGAAAAGTTTTTCAGACCCAAATACCAGCAATCAAAGAGAATTTTTGCAGATAATCCGAAAGAAAGAAAATAAGAGAGGGGAGGGGATGCTAGCCAACTTTTCACCAGTTAGCATAAGGTTGCCATCTGAAACGTGTCAACTTAAGAGGAGTCCCCACCTCCATTCTTTAGCCCAACTGCAGTATTCAAAACTGTTTCCCCCAAATAATCCCAGATGGCATGCCACAAAATTTCAATTCATTTTAAAAGCTTTCTTTGCTCTTATTATGCGCTTGAAAGTGCGAGAGCAAGTTGCCATTCTCAGGGCACTATTTGCATTGGCTATTATTCCCTAAAATCCCCTTTAAACAGCTACATTGTCAGCCCATAGGCCTCACTTAGAACTACAAAAAGGCCCAGATTAATTCGATCAAAGAAAGAGCCGAGTACAAAATGCACTTTTCAAACTGTATCAGAGTGGGTTCGCTTTACGGATCGCTTCGGGGCAAGAACCGCGCAGGAAAGAAAGTCCTGAAATAAAGGTTGGTTATGAAGTGAAGTAACTCGGTTTGGCTCCCTCTCTGATTCCTCTGAGCATCGCAAGGCAAAAATCTCCTATTAAGAATCCTTGGAGGGAAATAGATTTGAATATAAATGCTAAAACATACTCCCACAAACTGCAATACCCCATTCGCAGCGTGGGCTCTTGGGGACCACCATTCTTCCGCAGCAGTTTGAAGCGGTGCCGCGCTAACGTGGCTAGTGAAGAGCCGTTTCTGAAGTCTCCCATACTAAATTAAAACAAAGGCGTTTGCAAAGGTAAAAACTGATGTCTGACTTTTTGCACCCCCATCCCAGAGGAAATGTTTGACCTTACCCCTTCCCCTCCCCCCAGAAAGTGCTGGAAGACAAAGAAGAATAACGATGACAGCATTTCTTGCCACAAAACCAAACACGGTCAAGATGCAGGTGGAATTCCGGGATTATCCGCACGCTGCAAACCGCCGCGCTCTCCCGGGCTGGCTGGCCGGGACTGGAGGCGGGTTTGTTAGTTTCAGTCTCACCTGGAGGTGGGGGGAGGCACGCTGCGGTGACCAAGCTGGAGTTGGGGTCTCTTAGGGGCGCTCCATTGGTTTCCTAGACAGGCTTGAACCGCGAGATCCCGCAGAGCCTTCGCAGCAGTGCGCTGCAGCGGGCGAGCTCCCCTCCTTCCCGCCCGGAGCGGTTCCCCTCAGCCGCTGCTTTTGTGCGCGGGGAACATGCTACAGGGGGAGGGAATGGCTGCACAAAGGTGGGCCCTGCGCGGCAACACACGCAATTGCCTCTTCAGGGACCCAGCAGGCCCGAGCGCTGAAAACACAGGCAGCTGCGGCTAACAGGAGTGATCTGCAGGGGCGCACTGCCGGCGACGATTTTAGTTAGTTGTTTGCGCTCAATCTTTTGCTCCAAGAGACCTGGGCTGTCTGCTGTTCAAAGCCACCCCACAAACAAAAGAACACAGTGCAACTCTGATAACATCAACGATGACAGTTTAGAAAAGGCACGCCCACCAGGGGCGTTCCAGCCACAAACCACTGGCCCCTGAGATTCCTAACTACGTGCATACCTAGAAATCTGCAGAGCTAAGTTATTCAAATTGCACATGGGTGTTTATGACTCCCTACGATCCAATTATCCTGAGAATCTCCAGAGATACCGAACATGGTTATAAAAACTTGTGGATGTCATTAGAAAGAATTATATTAAGTGAAGTATCCCAAACCCAGAAAATTAAGCGCCGGATGTACTCCCTAATAGGTGGCTCCTAGTACTAAACTCACCCAGCCCACATTGAGACACTCAAAAGTAAACCTATGTAACACAGTAATTGCAAGGATTATGAACAAGAGAGATGGGGTAGGAGAGCCACACCAGAAACAAGGAGAGAGGGGACCATGTTACAGCAGAGAAAATAGGCCTCCATCAAGGTCTGCAAGTAAGTAATGAGAAACCTGGTTAAGTTCACAGACGTTCTTTCCTGATCTCACCAGAGGGGAGGGCATATAGTCTAGCAGATAAAAAGTAATCATTTTGCAAATGGGTGATTGACCCCTCCCTCACTGAGGTTTCCTACTCTTATTACATCTACCCTTGAATGTGCTATTATAACAAGACTCCAGTTTAACAGCTTTTTGTCTCTGGCCAGGGGGTGACATACAGTGCCCAGCAGAATGGAGTGAAGGGCATTGCAGGAGCACCAAAACTGCAAAAGAAAATCAACAAGCCACAATCCAGAACTTCAGAGACTATATCAATCACATAGAACTAGGCCAGCCTAATCTCTCCCCATCCTGGAGCTCAGGGACATTTGCGGAAGAGGGGGCGGTAAGATTGTAAGAGCAAAAGGATGGGAGGAGCAACGATTTGCAAGATTCTCAACAATAGTTGGGGCCAAAGCAATCATAATGGAACTTTGCATGCCCTGCGCAATGTCCAGCGCACTGTTGCCCTCATAAAGTCTAGCATCTGTTAAGGGCACCGAGACCCCTGGAGGCAAGGGATTGACAGCCATAGTAGTGATCTTATGCTTAAGGGGAACAAGAGAAAGGGCTTATGGAAATGCCAGTGGGTCCTTATATGTCATCGGAGAGGAGGACCCAGTGGAGAGTTAGGCGTACACAATAAAGGACTCTCTGGGAATTGGGGGGCAGGGACTGGGGGATGGCGAGGGGGAGGAGGGGGTTCGGGGGGAGGAGGGGGGAGGGAGGGAACTGGTAAAAAAATTTTAAAATGTATAATTAAATTTTTAATAAAAAAAAGAAAAAAAAAAACTTGGACATGACACCCCATCTCCCAGTAAGGCAGGAAGGCAGGGGAAGAAAGTAAATCGTGGGCCCAGTGTGATAGCACATGCCTGTAATCTCATCTCTGGGAAGGCAGAGACTGGACAGCTGAATGTTTGAGGCCAGCCTGGGCTATGCTACATAGGAAGGACCCTGTCAACAACAAGGAGGAGAAGGGGAGGAGAGAGAGTGGTATTATCGGCAGGCTTTGGAGGTAAAGGCAGGAGAATCAGCTCAAGGCCAGCTTTGCTACACAGGGAGCAAAGGTCATCCTCGGTTATGTGAGACTCTGTATAGAAGGAAAGGAAGGGAAAGAAAGAATCAAATTGCTTTCATGGAAGGAAAAACTTTCACTTCTCCCCAAATCTCCCACACAATTTATTTGGAACCTTTCCTGAGTGGTGTAACAACACCACCATGCAAAGAAAACTTCTGAAACCTGACTCTGTCAAAAAAAAAGGGGGGGGGGAGGTAACCCATGTTTGCTGGTTCAGTATGAGACTATGTTAGCCAGAAAAATAAACGCACCCAAAGTCATTCATGTGTAGTGAATTTCAGTAGACTGTTCAGTATGTGGAGTGAGAATGCTTCCTTCGAATTTTTATGCAGATCTCGGGGCAGCCCTAGACAAAAATACCACGACTCTCTATCATGGAAAATATTTGATGAGGAATCAGGAAAATTCTAACTTGCCCCTCCCACCCACCTGGGGCAGGACACTGCTCCCGATCCTCCTTCCCAGATAAGTTCCACCAGCCCCCAGGTCACCCGCTCCTCCCAGCTCCTACTACCAGCCAGCTGAGCAACACACAGGCTGCCCAGAGCTTGGGTGGGTCATTAGGCCACGCCCCAGGTCCCAGGTGAAGAGCTCTGCCATCGCCATCAGCCCCTCTGCCCCTCTGGCCTGCCCGGGACCCTCGCTCATGGTCCACGGAGGACACACTGCTCCTCAGAATTCAACAGAGTCCAAAGGAAACTCAAGCAAAGCTCTGGGGGACAAAGACCATACATCTGAAGTCCTCTAAAATCATCCTACCACATGGCAGAGAGTCTTCACATCCAGCCCAAAGATAAGTAAACACCCTTTTTACCATCCTGCTCCTTTCAATTATTAATCACTGTAGATTAACTTTTCCATATAGCCACCCCAAAACATGTACAACTTCAGGGATTATACCACTCATCCTCACATATCACCAAGGTACTAAAAGTGCACTACCATACTAATATTCACCCCCTGTCTACTAAACCTGACTTAATTGATGTACTAACAGTCTAATAGTATCATCAAGAAAATAACAATAACAACAGACAAACATACCCAACTCCAAGGCAAACACTAGTAATAACAGTCAAAAAAACACAGAAACTGAAAAGTCTTAACAGACAAAACAACAATGCCCAAGTCAAAGCACAGATCCATGACAAACAAAACCCAAGAAGACAAATCTCCCACTGAAAGAATGAACCCCATAATGATAGATTCCAACCAGAACAAATTCACAGAAAATAGACAAGAAAGCCAGGCCCAAGATAATGACTTTCAGAGTATGATCATTATTACCATGATCAATACTATGAAAGAGGAAATCCGGGAGGAGTTAAATAATCGCATCAACCACATTGAACAGGAACACAACAGACACTTGGAGGAGTTGAGAAAAACAGTTCAAGAAACAAAAATAAGAATAGAGCAGTTAAAACCATCTCAGGCAGAGTTAAAAATAGAACTAAAAGACAAGTTATCTTCAACCCAAAACTCAGCAGAGAGTCTTATCAGCAGAACTAACAAAGCAGAAAATAGAATTTCAGACCTTGAAGACAAAGTGGAAGCATTAACCAGCTCAATGGAAGAGGTTGTTAAAGCCAAAAAGATACTTACTTGAAAGGAATATTCAAGAGTTATGGGACACCCTCAAGAACCCTAACATGCGCATTCATGGAATACCAAAGCAAGAATCCCAAAATAACAGACCTGAGGAAATTTTTAAAATTATCAAAAGGAAAACTTCCCTCACCTAAAGAATGAGAGGCCCATCCAAATATAAGAGGCATTCCACACTCCAAACAGATATGACCAAAATAGAAACTCGCCAAGACAAATGATAATCAAAACCTTCCACATTCAAGACAAAGAAAAGGTGCTGAGAGATCAAGGGAAAAAAAAAGTCACTTTTAAAGATAAACGTATTAAAAAAGGACATCTCAAGGGAAATAGTAAAAGCAAGAAAACCTTGGAGAGATGTACTTAAAGTATTTTTTAAACATTTTTATTATTATTTCCGCTCATACAAACTTAGTAGGTACACTGGTTCCCTCCCTCCCTCCTCCTTCCCCCTATCCCCCTGCTCCCCCTCCCCTCACCCCTCCCTCCCCATCCCCCAGTGCCTCCCCAACCAATCCCCGGAGAATCCTTTAATGAGCATGCCAGTCTCTCCTCTGGGCCCTAATCTCCAATGATGTACCCAGTGGCATTTCCCTGAATCCTTTCCTGTATTCCCCTTAAGCATAGGAACACTACTGTGGCTCTCAATCCCTTGCCTCCAAGGATCTTGGTGCCTTTAGCAAATGCTAGACTTTGTGGGGTCAATAGTGTGTTGGACATTGCGCAGAGCATGCAAAGTCCAATTATGATTGCTTCGGCCCTAACTTGTGTGGAGTATCTTGCATATCATTGCTCCTCCCATCCTTTTGCTCTTACAATCTTACCACCTCCTCTTCCGCAAATGTCCCTGAGCTTCAGGATGGGGAGAGATTAGGCTGCACTAGTTCTAGGTGGTTGATATAGAGTCTCTGAAGTTCTGGATTGTGGTTTGTTTGATTTTCTTTTGCAGTTTTGCTGCTCCTGCAATGCTCTTCACTCCATCCTGATGGGCATTGTATGTCACACCCTGGCCAGAGACAAAGAGCTGTTAAACTAGAGTCTTGTTATAAGAGCCCATTCAAAGGTAGATATAATAAAAGTAGGAAACCACAGTGAGGGAGGGGCCAATCACCCATTTGCAAAATGGTTACTTTTTATCTGCCAGACTATATGCCCTCTCCTTCTGGTGAGATCATACCACCTCAGTTGTAAATGATCAGGAAGGAAAGTCTGTGAACTTAACCAGATGTCTCATTACTTATTTGCAGTCTTTGATGGAGGCCTATTTTCTCTGCTGTAACGTGATCCCCTCTCTCCTTGTTTCTGGTGTGGCCCTACTACCCCATCCCTCCTGTTCATAATCCTTGCATTAATGTAGGTATTACAGAGATTTAACTTTGAGTGTCTCTAGGTGGGCTGGGTGGGTTTGGTACTAGGAGCTACCTATTAGGGAGTACATACGGTGCTTAATTTTCTGGGTCTGGGATACCTCACTTAATATAATTGTTTCTAATGACATCCATTTCCCGGCAAATTCCAGTAATTCATCAATTTGATGGCTGAGTAGTACTCCATTGTATAGATGTACCACCTTTTCCTTATCCACTCGTCAACTGTTGGACATTTGGGTTGATTCCATGACTTTGCTATTGTAAACAGTGCTGCTATGAACATGGTCGTGCTTGTGCTATCGAGGTGATTGTTTGCTGTATGTGGGGTTATTCCCAGAAGTAGAATAGCAGGATCACATGGATTTCAATCTTTAATTTTTTTAAGAATCTCCAGATGGCTCGCCAGAGTGGTTGTATGAGCCTGCATTCCCACCAGCAATGTAGGAGAGTTCCCCTCTCTCCGCATCCTCTCCAGCATTTGTTGTTGTTTGTATTGTGGATTTTTGCCATCCTGACTGGGGTGAGATGATATCTCAGGGAAGTTTTGATTTGCATTTCCCTGATGGCTAAGGATATTTTAGGATATTTGTTGGACATTTTAATTTCATCCCTGGTAAAGTTTCTTTTAAGTTCCAGGGCCCATTTTTTAATTGGGCCATTAGTTTTCTTGGTCTTTAGTTTTCTAAGTTCTTTGTGCACTCTGGATAGTAGAGCTCTATCAGATTTGTGGTTAGTGAAGTATTTCTCCCATTCTGCGGGTTGCCTTTGAGCTCATGTTACAATCTCTTTATCTGAACAGAAGCTCTTTAATTTCACAAGATCCCAACTGTTGAGAGTTGGTAGCAGTGACTGTGCCATTGGATGTCTGTTTAGGAAATGTTGGCCTAGCCCAATCAGCTCGAGGGAGTTCCCTACCCTTTCAACTATGGTTTTTATAGTCTCTGGCCTTATATTGAGGTCCTTGATCCATTTGGAATTAAGTCTTGTACATGGTGACAAGTACGGGTTGAGTTTTCATCTTCTGCATGTGGAGATCCAGTTTTGCCAGCACCATTTGTTGAAGATGCTGTTCTTTTTCCATTGGATTCTTTGGGCCTCTTTGTCAAAGACCAAATGGCTGTAACTTTGTGGGCTTATATCTGGGTCTTCAATCCTTATCCATTGATCTGTGTGTCTATTTTGGAGCCAGTACCAGGCTGTTTTTATAACTATGGATTTGTAGTATAGACTAAGATTTGGTATGGTGATACCTCCAGCAGTGTTTTTGTTACTCAGGATTGTCTTTGCTATCCTGGGTCTTTTGTGCCTCCATATGAATTTTGAGATTGTTTGGTCAACTTCTTTAAAGAATTGCTTTGGGATTTTAATTGGTATAGCATTGAATCTGTGTATTGCATTCAGTAGGATGGTCATTTTTATGATATTGATTCTGCCAATCCAGGAACATGGGAGGTCTTTCCACCTTCTGGTGTCTTCTGCAATTTCTTTCTTTAGGGTTTTAAAGTTTTCATTGTAAAGGTCTCTTACTTCCTTGGTTAGGTTTATACCAAGGTATTTCTTTTTTTTTTTTTTTTTAGGAGTTATAGTAAGTGGGATTGTTTCTTTCAGGGCTTTTTCACTTCTTTCATTCTGGGCATATAGGAAGGCCACTGATTTTTGTACGTTTATTTTTTACCCTGCCACCCTGATGAACTTCTCAGTTAGTTCCAGGAGCTTCCTGATGGAGTTTTTGGGATCACTCAGGTATAAGATCATGTCATCTGCAAATAGGGATAGCTTGACTTCTTCCTTGCCGATTTGAATCTCTTTTATCTCCCTTTCTTGTCTTATGGCTTCAGCTAAGACTTCAAGTACAATATTGAATAGAAGTGGTGAGGGTGGACAGCCTTGTCTAGTTCCTGATCGAATTGGGAATGCTTCAAGTTTTTCCCCATTGAGCATAATCCTTGCTGTGGGCTTGTTGTATACAGCATTTATTATATTGATAAAGGTTCCTTCCATTCCTATTGTCTCTAGTGTTTTGATCATAAAAGGCTGTTGAATCTTGTCAAAAGCTTTTTCTGCATCTATCCAGAGTATCATGTGGTCTTGGACTTTGGACTGATTTGTATGGTGAATTACATTTATTGATTTGCGCATGTTTAACCAACCTTGTGTGCCAGGGATGAAGCTACTTGGTCCCTGTGAATGATCTTTTTGATATGTTTTTGAATCTGATTTGCTAAGACTTTGTTGAGAATCTTTGCATCTGTGTTCATCAGAGAGATTGGCCTATAGTTTTCTTTTTTAAGTGGATCTTTATTAGGTTTTGGGATTAAAACGATATTAGCTTCATAGAAGGAATTTTGTAGTGTTATTTCCTTTGATATTTGATGGAACAGTTTAAGGTGTATTGACGTTATTAACTCCTTAAATATCTGGTAGAACTCTGTGCTGAATCCATCTGGTCCAGGACATTTTTTGGTGAAAAGATTCGAGACTATTTCATCAATTTCCTCATATGTTATAGGACTATTTAAATAATTCACAACTTCCTGGTTCAATTTAGGTAAGTTGTGTTTACTTAGAAATTCATCCATCTCTTTTGTATTGTCAAACTTCACAGAGTATAAGTTTTTGAAATATGATGTTATAATTCTCTGGATTTGTTGGGTATCAGTAGTGATAACTCCATGCTCATTTCTAATTTTGTTAATTTGGGTTTTCTCTCTCTTGCTTTTGGTTAGTTTAGCTAGGGGTGTATCAATCTTACTGATTTTTTCAAAGAACCATCTTTTTAACTGGTTGATTTTCTGTATCATTTTCTTAATCTCGATTTAGGATATTTCTCCCCTTATTTTGCTAATCTCCTCTCTTCTACTGCTTTTGGGATCAGATTGCTCAAGTTTCTCTAAAGCCTTAAGCTGCATCGTTAAGTTATTTATCTCTGATGTTTCCATTTTTTTGATGTAGGCATTAAGAGCTATGAACTTACTTCTTAGGACAGCTTTCATTGTGTCCCAGAGATTTTGGTAAGTTGTATTTTCATTATCGTTTGCTTTCAGGAAATCTTGAATTTCTTTTTTAATTTCTTCCTGAATCCAGATCTCATTCAGCATCGTATTGTTAAGTTTCCAGGAGTTAGTGTATTTTCTCTTGTTTGATGTGTTATGGATGTCCAGCTTTAGGCCGTGATGGTCTGATAGGGCACAGGTTAGAATTTCAACTTTTTTGTATATGTGTACATTCATTTTGTGGCTCAATATGTGATCTATTTTGGAGAATGTTCTGTGTGCTGCTGAGAAAAATGTGTATTCTTTGGTGCGTGGATGAAAAGTTCGATAGAGATCTGTAAGGTCCATTTCTTTCAGGGTTTGATTAAGTTCCAAAGTGTCTCTGTTAAGTTGTTAGTTTGATCAATCCCATGTTGAGAGGGCGGTGTTGAAATCCCCAAGAATTATCATTTGATTTCTCGCTTTAGACACTGTAGGGTTTTCTTAATGAATGTGCAGGGGCCCATATTGGGTGCATATATGTTCAGTATTGTGAAGTCTTCCTGGTGAATTGTACCTGTGACTAAAATGTAGTATCCATCTGTGTCTCTTATGATTTTCTTTGGTTTGAAGTCCACTTTGTCTGAAAGCATAATTGCTACCCCTGCCTGTTTCCTGGTTCCATTAGCTTGCAAGATTTTGGACCAGCCTTTCATTTTTAGGATGTGCCTATCTTTTGTGGTTAGATGAGTTTCCTGAAAGCAGCAGATTGTTGGATTGTGGTTCTTAATCCAAGTTTGTAATCTGTGTCTCTTAATCGGTGAGTTAATACCATTGACATTTAATGTTATAATGGAGAAATTATTTTTAATTCTGGACATTTTTTATGTTTAGTGGATTTTGTAAGTGTATTGTTTGATATTTATGTTTTGGTGGTATTATACTTCCCTTCTGTCCTCCTGGATATGCTTGTTCTTTTCTTCAAGCTTGAGTATCATTTCTAGCATTTTTTGAAGGCCTGGTTTGGTAGACATGTATCCCTTCAAGTTGTCTTTGTGCTGGAAAACTTTTCTTTCTCCCTCAATCATGACAGACAGTTTCGCCAGGTATATCAGTCTGAGTTGGCATTTTTGCTCATTTAATACTTGAAGTATGTCTCTCCAAGCTCTTCTTGCTTTTACTGTTTCCATTGAGTAGTCATTTGTTATTCTAATAGGTTTACCTTTAAAAGTGACTTGCTTTTTTTCTCTTGAAGCTCTTAGCACCTTTTCTTTGTCTTGAATGTAGAGTGTTTTGACTATTGTTTGCCGTGGCGATTTTCTATTTTGGTCATATCTGTTTGGAGTGCGAAATGCTTCTTGTATTTGGATGGGCCTCTCATTCTTTAGTTGTGGGAAGCTTTCATTTATGATGATTTGAAATATTTCCTCAGGTGTGGTATTTTGGGATTCTTGTTAGGCTTCTTCAGGGTGTCCCATATCTCTTGAATGTTCCTCTCAAGTATCTTTTTGGCTTTAACAATCTCTTCCATTGAGCTGGTCAATTCTCCCACTTTGTCTTCAAGATCTGAAATTTTATTTTCTGCTTCATTTGTTCTGCTGATAAGACTCTCTGTTGAGTTTTGGGTTGAAGATAACTTGTCTTTTAGTTCTATTTTAAACTCTGCCTGAGACTGTTTTAACTGCTCTATGCCTATTTTTGTTTCTTGAACTGTTTTTCTCAACTCCTCCAAGTGCCCATTGTGTTACTCCTGTTCAAAGTGGTTGATTCGGTTGTTTAACTCTTCTCGGATTTCCTCTTTCATAGTATTAATCATGTAATAATCATACTCTGAAAGTCATTATGTTGGGTCTGGCTTTCTTGGCTATTTTCTGTGAATTTGTTCTGGTCAGAATCCATCATTATGGGGTTAATTCTTTCGGTGGGAGATTGGTCTTCTTGGGTTTTGTTTCTCATGGATCTGTACTTTGATTTGGGCATTGTTGTTTTGTTTCTTAGGACCTTTCAGTTTCTGTGTGTTTTTCACTGAACTGATTTAGTTGGTATTATTACCCTTGCCAGTTATTACTAGTGCTTGCCTTGATGAGGCTATTAGGCTGTTAGTACCTCAGTTAAGTCAGGTTAAGTAGACAAGGGGTGAATATTAGTATGGTAGTGCACTTTTGCGATTTAGTATCTTGGTGATATGTGAGGGTGAGTGGTGTACTCCTGGGAGTTGTATGTGTTTTTGGGGTGGCTGTATGGAGAAGTTGATCTACAGCAATTGATACTAAAAAGGATCAGTAAGGTGAAAAAAAGGAGGTTTACTTATCTTTGGGCTGCATGTGAAGAATCTCTCCCACGTGATAGAATGATTGTAGAGGACTCCAGAGGTATGGCCTTTGTCCCTTAGAGTTTTGCTTGAGTTTCCTTTGGACTCTATTGAATTTTAAGTAGCAATGTGTCTTCCCTGGACCACGTGTATAGGTCCCCGGTGGGCCGAAGAGCCAGAGGGTCTGATGTTGATGGCAGAATTCTTCACCTGGGACCTGGTACTTGGCTTAAGGCCCACCAAAGCTCCAGGGATGGAGGAATGTGAGCAAATCCTGTCTGGGACCAGGGACTGGGCAGGCGGGCGAGGGGGAGGAGGCTGGGGCAGCGGCATGCGGGTGGGCTACTTTAAGTATTAAATGAGCAAAAACTATCTGTCATGATCGAGGGAGAAAGAAAAGTTTTCCAGCACAAAGACAACTTTGAAGGCTTACATATCTACCAAACCAGGCCTTTAAAAATGCTAGAAATGATACTAAAGGTTGAAGAAAAAAACAAGCATATTCAGGAGGACAGAAGGGAAATATAATACCACCAAAACCTAAAAGTCAAATAATACACTTACAAAAGACACTAAACATAAAAAGTGTCCGGTATTAAAAATAATTTCTCCATTATAACACTAAATATCAATGGAATAAACTCACTGATCAAGAGACACAGATTACAAACTTGGATTAAAAATCACAACCCATTAATCTGCTGCCTTCAGGAAACTCATCTCACCACAAAAGATAGACACATCCTAAAAATAAAAGGCTGGTCCAAAATCTTGCAAGCTAATGGAACCAAGAAACAGGCAGGGGTAGCCATTATGCTATCAGACAAAGTGGACTTCAAATCAAAAAAAATCATAAAAGACACAGATGGATACCACATATTAGTCACAGGTAGTCACAGGAAGATTTCACAATACTAAACATATATGCACCTAATATGGGCCCCTCCACATTCATTAAGAAAACCCTACAGTGTCTAAAGCGAGAAATCAAATGATAATTCTTGGGGATTTCAACACCGCCCTCTCAACATGGGATAGATCAAACTAACAACTTAACAGAGACACTTTGGAACTTAATCAAACCCTTACTGAAATAGACCTTACAAATCTCTATCAAACTTTTCATCCACGCACCAAAGAATACACATTTTTCTCAGCAGCACATGGAACTTTCTCCAAAATAGATCACATATTGGACCACAACACAAATCTCCATATATGCAGGAAAGTTGAAGTTTTAGCCTGTACCCTATCAGACCACCATGGTCTAAAGCTTGACATCTGCAACACAACAAACAACAGAAAACACACTAACTCCTGGAAACTAAACACTATGATGCTGAATGAGAATTGGATTCAGGAAGAAATTACAAAGGAAATTCAGGATTTCCTGGAAGCAAATGATAATGAAAATACAACTTATCAAAATCTTTGGGACACAATGAAAGCTGTCCTAAAAGGTAAGTTCATAGCTCTTAATGCCTATATCAAAAAAATAGAAACATCAGAAATAAACAACTTAACAATGCAGCTTAAAGCTTTAGAGAAACTTGAGCAATCTGATCACAAAAGCAGTAGAAGAGAAGAGATTAGCAAAATGAGGGGAGAAATATCCGAAACTGAGATTAAGAAAACAAAATGAGGGGAGAAATATCCGAAACTGAGATTAAGAAAACAATCAATCAGATTGATATACCCCTAGCTAAATTAACCAAAAGCAAGAGAGAGAAAAAACAAAATAACAAATTTAGAAATGAAAATGAAGTTATCACTACTGATACCCAAGAAATTCAGAGTATTATGTCATACATCAAAAATTTATATTCTGTGAAGTTTGAAAACACAAAAGAAATGGATGAATTCCTAAGTAAGCACAATTTACCTAAATTGAATCATGAAGTGTTAAATTATTTGAATAGTCCTATAACATATGAGGAAATTGATGAAGTAATCTCGAATCTTCCCACCAAAAAATGTCCTGGACCATAAGGTTTCAGCACAGAGTTCTACTAGACATTTAAGGAAAAAATAACACCAATACTCCTTAAACTGTTCCATTAAATAGCAAAGGAAGGAACACTACCAAATTCTTTCTGTGAAGTTAATCCCAAAACCTAATAAAGATTCACTTAAAAAAGAAAACTATAGGCCAAGCTCTCTGATGAATACAGATGCAAAGATTCTCAACAAAGTCTTAGCAAATCAGATTCAAAAGCATATCAAAAAAATCATTCATGGGGATCAAGTAGGCTTTATCCCAGGCACACAAGGTTGGTTCAACATACACAAATCAATATACGTAATTCACCATATAAACCAGTCCAAAATTCAAGACCACATGATACTCTCGATAGATGCAGAAAAGCTTTTGATGAGATCCAACAGCCTTTTATGATCAAAACCCTGGAGACAGTTGAAATGGAAGGAACCTTTATCAATATAATAAACGCTGTATACAACAAGCCAACAGCAAGGATTATGCTCAATGGGGAAAAACTTGAAGCATTCCCAATTCGATCAGGAACTAGACAAGGCTGTCCACTCTCACCACTTCTATTCAATATTGTACTTGAAGTCTTAGCTGAAGCCATAAGACAAGAAAGGGAGATAAAAGAGATTCAAATCGGCAAGGAAGAAGTCAAGCTATCCCTATTTGCAGATGACATGATCTTATACCTGAGTGATCCCAAAAACTCCACCAGGAAGCTCCTGGAACTAACTGAGAAGTTCATCAGGGTGGCAGGGTAAAAAATAAACGTACAAAAATCAGTGGCCTATATGCCCAGAATGAAAGAGGTGAAAAAGCCCTGAAAGAAACAATCCCACTTACTATAACTCCTAAAAAAAAAAAAAAGAAATACCTTGGTATAAACCTAACCAAGGAAGTAAGAGACCTTTACAATGAAAACTTTAAAACCCTAAAGAAAGAAATAGCAGAAGACACCAGAAGGTGGAAAGACCTCCCATGTTCCTGGATTGGCAGAATCAATATCATAAAAATGACCATCCTACTGAATGCAATACACAGATTCAATGCTATACCAATTAAAATCCCAAAGCAATTCTTTAAAGAAGTTGACCAAACAATCTCAAAATTCATATGGAGGCACAAAAGACCCAGGATAGCAAAGACAATCCTGAGTAACAAAAACACTGCTGGAGGTATCACCATACCAAATCTTAGTCTATACTACAAATCCATAGTTATAAAAACAGCCTGGTAGTGGCTCCAAAATAGACACACAGATCAATGGATAAGGGTTGAAGACCCAGATATAAGCCCACAAAACGACAGCCATTTGGTCTTTGACAAAGGGGCCCAAAAAATTCAATGGAAAAAGAACAGTATCTTCAACAAATGGTGCTGGCAAAACTGGATCTCCACATGCAGAAGATGAAAACTCAACCCGTACTTGTCACCTTGTACAAGACTTAATTCCAAATGGATCAAGGACTTTGATATAAGGCCAGAGACTATAAAAACCATAGTTGAAAGGGTAGGGAACTCCCTCAAGCTGACTGGGCTAGGCCAACATTTCCTAAACAGACATCCAATGGCACAGTCACTGCTACCAACTCTCAACAGTTGGGATCTTGTGAAATTAAAGAGCTTCTGTTCAGATAAAGAGATTGTAACATGAGCTCAAAGGCAACCCACAGAATGGGAGAAAATCTTCACTAACCACACATCTGATTGAGCTCTACTATCCAGAGTGCACAAAGAACTTAGAAAACTAAACACCAAGGAAACTAATGGCCCAATTAAAAAATGGGCCCTGGAACTTAAAAGAAACTTTACCAGGGATGAAATTAAAATGTCCAACAAATATCTTAAAATATCCTTAGCCATCAGGGAAATGCAAATCAAAACTTCCCTGAGATATCATCTCACCCCAGTCAGGATGGCAAAAATCCACAATACAAACAACAACAAATGCTGGAGAGGATGCGGAGAGAGGGGAACTCTCCTACATTGCTGGTGGGAATGCAGGCTCATACAACCACTCTGGCGAGCTGTCTGGAGATTCTTAAAGAAATTAAAGATTAAAATGCCATATGACCCTGCTATTCCACTTTTGGGAATAATCCCCCATACAGCAAAAAATTCACCTCAATAGCACAAGCACGACCATGTTCATAGCAACACTGTTTACAATAGCAAAGTTATGGAATCAGCCCAAATGCCCAACAGTTGATGAGTGGATAAGGAAAATGTGGTACATTTATACAATGGAATACTACTCAGCCATCAAAAATGATGAATTAATGAAATTTGCCAGGAAATGGATGGAATTAGAAAAAATTATATTAAATCAAGTATCCCAGATTAATCCAAAATTAGCAAGGATCTCAGGAGACATAATTACATGCAGTAGGAACCTTAGAGGCTAGGGTTAGACAGGTGAAGGAAAATGCTCCTATTGGTGGATCTACCCAAGGAAGTGCCACTTGACCTATTATAGAGGCCTCATCCCACTAGAGCAGACAATCCATAAAAAAATCCTAGGACCCATAAAAGCAGACAGACAGGAGTGGGGGTGGGAGGGAGTGGGATGGATTGATGAAGGAGGGAATGGAAAGAGGAGGGGGGAATGGAAAAAGGAGAGAAGGAGGGAGACAGGGATAAATACTCAATATGCTTGCAAAACTAGCAAAAAATGAAAAATATATTAATAAAAAATTGGACAGGCAGATCAGTACATTTAGGATCTTCTTCCTAATCCCTTCTGTAGTGTTTAGACTCATGAAGATGCCACTGGGATTCAACAGGACGTTGCTAAATCCAATTCAAGAGACTTCTTTTGATGTGCATGCTGTTGTGTGTATGCATGTATGTGTTAAGGAGTAAGGGGGAGGTGCATGGTATATGGTATGTTGCAAAAGTCAAGCCTCTTTTTTTAGATCAGAATTCTGGGTCTGCCTTCAGTAAGAAAATAGCCTGGTAGTCATTCCCCTTCTCCAGACCAGATACCTTCTTCATTTCTAAAACGAGAAGGAAATGATAGACAGTTCCCAAAGTAACAGTGGGGCTGAGGAGACAGCTCAGCACATAAAGTACTCGTTGTACAAGTAAAAAGATCAACAGTGTAGATCTAGAGATGCCACCTGGGTAGGTACAGCTATGCCCACCCATAATTCTAGCCTCAGAAGGCAGAGAGACTGGGGATCCTCAGAGCAAGTCACTAACCAGATTAACCCAAAAGGTAAATCCAGGGATTGGTTAAAGACTCAGCACCAAAGAATGAAGTGGAAAAGTGAAGGAGAGTGATTCCAGATATTAACCTTGGGCCTCTGGATGCACATGCATATGAACCCACACATACACACATGCCCACACACATGCAAACATGCATGCATGCACACATGTCATACACGCACATATACACACATTAAAATGGAAAAAGAAAGAAAAAAGTAGCATCAGAGAGTAATGGTGGCTTCCTCGGAGCATGCACATAATAGTAATTATTAAGGTTCCTCCACGTGTCGAAGGCCTGGTCCCTAGCTGGTAGAAGTAATTGGATCCTGGGGGCTTTGACCTCATCAATGGATTAGCCCCTTAGATAGATTCATAACAAGACTGAATATTGGGAGACGGTGGAAAATAGGAGGTAGAACCTGGTTGGAAGAAACAGGTCACTGAGAATATTTTAAAGGGTGTATTTTGAGGGGCACAGTCTCTGCCATGTCTAACCACCATGATGATGTCAACGAAAGCCTAAACTGACCATGAACTGTGACCATGAATCGTGAGGCAAAATAAATCTTTTCCTCCTTTTAGATTGCTCCATCGGATGCTTGTTACTGCCATATAAACTGTAAGGTGACATGATGGTTGGTATATATCTCTTATGCAGTGTGCTTTCTCCATAACAGAAAGAGTCTCGCTGCTCGCAATGGGGCTTTGAAGGCCTGATGTTTGCCTCCACGGACTCCAGTCATTGTCATTCTATGCAGTGACGCTGCCTCAGTACAGCACTGTCACACTGGAAATGGCGGCCTCTGTATGAAGGCTACATGACCTCTACAGCCAGGGTCTCTGCAAACATCCATCCTGTGTGCTGTTCAGGCAAGTGGCAAAAAGGATGTCATTTAAAAACTTGTTTAACAAAACACGTCTCTTGGATGTTCCATATCAATAACGAGGAAATTCTGTTTGATTATGACATATAATAGTTAACATTGTCAATACTGTCAACTTGATAAGATCACTGATAACTCTTTGAATATGTCACTGAAGGAATTCCCAGATTGGACTAATTAATATGGGAAGAGACCCACCCTAAGTGTGATCAGCACCATCCCATGGACTGGGATCCTAGATTCAACAAAAAGGAGAAATGAGCTTAACACCAGCTTTGTTTCCTAACTGTAGATACAATATGACCAGCTACCTCAAGCTCCCTCTGACATGACTGCTCCACCATGATGGAATATAGCTTAAAACTGTGAGCCAAATAAATCTCTTCTCCCTTAGTGCTTTTGACGAGTATTTAATCTATAACACTTTCATTACAACTACCAGTATCCATCCACTCATTCAAGAAGTAGCTACTACTGAGTACCTACTCTGTGGCAAGCACTATTCTAGTGCACTAAATACAAGGTGTAAAAGAATGACAAAATTTCACACTGTAGTGGGAGAGAAGCAGAGGAAACCAACAAGCAAAAAGTAATTGCTGAGAGAAGGGTGTTACTCATAGATAGTGGATGGGCTGCAATGAATTGGGCATGAGATGACATTTGGAAGGACTGGGATAATGCTCAGGGGTTTCATTGCCAATAACACACATACACACACACACACACGCACGCACGCACACACGCACACAATGACATAGGGACTGAGCCATGAATCATAAGAACTGATAATGTATACATTCAGAAGTAAAGCATTCTGGGCAGAGGGAACACCTAATGGAAAGTACTCACACTTTGAACAGAAAGAACTCATGGGGCTGATAAGATGGTTCTCTTGGTAAAGGGATCTGCACACAAATCTGGAAACTTGAGTTTGATTCCCAGAGCCAATATGACAGACGGAGAGAACCAACTTCCAAAACTTATCCTCTGACCTCCACTTAATTAATTGCATGGCACATATGTATTCTCTCTCTCTCTTTCTCTCTCTCCTTCCTTCCCTCCCTCTCTCCTCTCAAATATTTAAAAATACAAAAGAAATCTTGATTCACCAGACTGCAGTGCTAGAAGAGAACAGCAGCAGATAAAGTAGGATTAAATCTCAGGCTCTAGTCCAAGTTCAACATGTGGTTTTATAATTATGGAAGAAAACAGAGTTTTTGGCTGCTTAGAGGCATTTTCTCAGAGACAGTTGTCAACTTAACAATTGAGAATTTAACCTGTAGACACATCTATGAAGAATTAGTTAGGGCAAGCCCTTGGAAGATTATCTAATTGATATAGGACAACCCAGTCCATTGTAGTTTGACCATTCCCTGAGAAGGTACGCAAGATAAAGAGTTGGGTCTACATTTTGGTAAAATAGCAGACTAGCAAGCAAGAAAGTAAATCCCTCTCTCAACTCTTGCTGTGAATATGGTATGGTCAGTCCCCTTGGCTCCTGATACTGGTGCGAACCGCGTATGAGCTGCCGTCATATGGGACTGCAACCAGAAAATGTAAGCCAAGGAAAAGCCCCTTGTTCTCCTAAGTTGTATGAGTCCTGTATTCATTAAGCAATGGAAAGATGGAGCTAACACAGGTATTACCTACATTTTTTAAGGTTGTTCCTCCTGTTTTGCCCTGCAGAGGAACTAACGGGTGGGTCAAGCACGTGAGAATGAGTAGAGAGCTATCACAACACAACATACAAGTAAGGCCCTCAACTGGGAAGCAATGGTAAAGCAGTAGAGAAGTGTAAATGGATTTAAGGTATGTCTTGGGATTTGTTAGTGGAGTAAGGTTGAATAGAGAGGGGGAGGGGAAGAGGAACAAATGGAGCTCAGAATGTTGGAACTGAGCACTCAGGGTAGAAGTGAACCTTTTGTGACCATGTGACACTTGCAAAGCCCCTCAGTGTTCACGGACAGAAATGGAGTACGAAGTTGGTGCTGCAGCGAAAGTTCAAGACTGAAGATGAGATTTGTGAATCCTTAGGGTGAGTGCTGGTCGTAATTAATAATTCTGATTAAAACACTTCATCTCAGCAGAAGCACTCAGACCTCTCTTATCTGAAGTCTCTAATCGTTATGAGCTGCTTCAGGCCTCCTAGGGGCACTCGAACATTTTTCCCCAGCTCTGGGGATTGAGCCCAGGCCCCATTCTTAAAGCATTCCATCACTGAGCGACATCCGCAGCCCTTTTAACTCTCCATCTAGAGACAGGGTCTCACTAAGCAGTCCGGGCTAGTCTTCACTTCGCTTTGAAGCCCTAAGCCCAGGCTTGTTTGGTGTCACTTAATCTGGAAATTTAGGGCAAATTGTTCTGAACCCACCTGTCATATCCCAGCATGACCTGCCTTTGTATCCATATCTCATATCTTCTCTCACTCCCAGGTTTTCCCTAGGACCTCTCTCCATGAATACTGATGACTTCTCCATCGAGACACGCTTGCACAAACACATACCCTTAAGAGCACATGGGAGGCTCTCTGTCCACCCATTCTACAGACAGTCACATCTTTGCATGCTGTGCTAGATGCATCCCTGAGACCCCATGGTGAGGGTTGGATTTGGCGGTATTGGGAGACTGGTTACCAGGGCTGTCTTCAGCTCTGGCAAAGTGGTCATCAGTGACTCAGTTCATTGACCTCAACTACATAATCTACATGTTCCAGTATGATTCCTCCCACAGCAAGTTCAACAGCACAGTTAAAGCTGAGAATGGAAAACTAGTTATCAATGGGAAGTTCATCTCCACCTTCCAGGAGCAAGATCCCGCCAACATCAAATGGGGTGATGCTGTGGAGTCTACTGGTGTCTTCACTACCTTGGAAAAGTCCAGGTTCCACTTAAAAGGGGAACTAAAAAAGGGTCATCATTTTCCCTTCTGCTGATACCTCCATGTTCATGATGTAGTCAGCAATGTCTCCTGCACCACCAACTGCTTAGCTCCTCTGGCCAAGGTCACCCATGACAACTTTGGCACTGTGGAAGGACTCATGACCACAGTTCATGCCATCACCACCACCCAGAAGACAGTGGACGGCCCCTTTGGGAAACCATGTGAGCTGCTCAAAACATTATTTCCGTATCCACTGGCTGTGGGCAAGGTCATCCTCTGAACCAGAAGTGCAGAGACAGGGCCTTCTGCATTCCTACTCCCAATGTGTCTGTTTTTTGTTGTTGTTGATGTTGTTGTTTCATTTTTTGGTTTTTTTTGTTTGTTTGTTTGTTTTTGGATCTAACCTGCTACTTGGAGAAAGCTGTCAAACATGATAACATCAAGAAAGTGGTGAAGCGGGCATTGGAGGGCCCCTGAAGGGCATCCTGGGCTATACAGAGGACCAGGTCATCTCCTGAGATTTTAACAGTGACATTCACTCTTCTACCTTTGATGCTGGGGCAGGCATAGCCCTCAGTGACCACTTCCTCAAACTCATTTGCTGGCATGACAGTGAAATTGGCTACAGCAAGAAGGTAGTGGACCTCATGGTCCACATGGCCTGCAAGGAGCAAGAAGCCCAGGACCACCAAGCCCGCCACCCCAGCAAGAACACAGGAGAGGAAGAGAGAGGTCCTCAGCTGCTGGGGAGTCCCTGCCCTCAACTCAGCCCCTAACACAGAGCATTTCACCTCACAATTTTCATTCCAGACCCCAGCAGGGAATGGGGGGGCTAGGGAGCCCTAATCTCTGGTTTGCCGTCAATAAAGTTCACTGCACCTCGGCTGGGGGGGGGGAAGCTCATGGGAAACACTCAGTATCCCCATAGAGTAGTAGATAAATCTTCTTCCTCTGTCTTCAGATGGAATGCCTTGAGAAAGATTTAAAAATCCATCAGAAGATGATCCCACATTGAGAAACTTCTGTTGGGACAGTTAAGTGGTGATCAATTGGATAATAGAGTCCTACACTCCAGCACCATCTCCCATTCCCTCTCCCTTCTTGGGGTTGCAAGGGGAGTCCAAGAAAAGATTCAAGACACTCTGCTACCTTATCATTTAGCAGACCTAGTGGCTATATGTCTACGACGAATGACAGTGATATGAAAAATTTCTGAGATATCTCAATACAGAAGTAGGCACAAAATGCTGGGGTCATAGTTCATTTTCTTTGGCCAAGAACTATTTACCATTTGAAACATGGCTCCTCGTATGCAACCAAGACCTGGAGAGACAGGGCACCTGACCCTGAGACACAAAATGAGTAGGTGACTGGAGCATCCCACCAAGCCAGATACTAAACCTTGAGTTCAGAAATCATATCCACTGTAAAACAGTAGAGTCAGGAGTGAGTAAGACCAGAAGATATGAGCAAATACATGAGCTAGTCCAAATTCCCATTCACCTGTTTCCATTGCATTAAAACTTCTTCTTGAACTTATTTCATAAAGAAGTCCTTAACACTAATTAGTACAAGAAGGAAAAGGTCAGGCTTCATTCAGAGATGGGTCAATACAACATACTGGTGCGGGGGGGGAAAATACAAAATGAACAGTACTGCAGCTCCATTACCAGAGAGGGCCTCAGAGACAGTGATGAAACAAAATTCGGCACATAGTCAGGGCTCTAAGCAGCGTATGTGATCAGGAGTCAGTGGCAATAAGGGGCAGAGTGTAGGCAGCTGGGAACCAATCCCAGGAAAACAGAGAAAAGCAGAGAGACACCTGTCAGAGGTTGCAAGTTCCCCAGTGCGTGCTCCATTGGCCCATAGACCTTACCTACAAAATAGAAGTTTAGAGAAAAAGTGGTTTAGGAGTTCATGACAGTGCTACAGAACATTAAAGCCCAAGAGTGGACCTTCTTCTGAGCCCATGGCCCTGTGGGAATAGACTGGTCATGCACCCAGGAACCTGACACTGGCCCTTGTGCATGCCCAGCTTTGGGTGTGATAGTTAATCCTGAGTGTCAACTTGACACATCTGACATTAACTCAGATCAGCTGAGACCACCTGAAGAGATTATCTAGACAATACAAAGACCAGTCCTAGATTCAACTGGAACCTCCCTAGCTCTCACTGGAACCTTCCAGTAGCAGACCAGATAAAAAGAACCATAGAGCAGGAGACTGGGAAGAAAAGAGACTCTCCAGGATTCCTCCAGCCTTCACTCCTCACCCACTAGCCTACTGGATGTCTGCCGCGACTTAGCCTGCCTCCTGCTTCAGCCACCAGCCATATCACCTCCGCCATGAAAGTCTGTTTCTCTTCTCTGGAATTATAAGTTGAATAAATCTCCCTTAAGTTGTTTGACTTTGAATGCTCTCTCACAGCAATAGTTAAGAGTAACCATTAACTGTGGGTGTAAGGGTTCCCTTCCTGGAACAAACTCTTGGCCATGAAACATGGTGGGGTGCAAGTCAATTCTCTCTTCTTACCTTAGAGTATTAAAACAAACTCGGTTAGCTAGCCACTTGGAACATGGTCCTGCAAGATGAAGAAATCTTGAATCCTGGTGCAGCTCAGAATCCTTGTACTAACGCCCTCCATTTCTTCATCTCATGTGGACTGATTCTTTATGAAAAAATAACACCTAAATCATTTCTTCTGACTATATTTTGAGGGATCCTGGTTAAGATGATCTATCAGCTGAGGAAGTAAGGCTACTTTGGATACTTTAATTTAGAATGTTGCTTTCATTTAAATTGTTTAAACATACATTCATTTGCCAATTTCCAAAGATTTTTTAAAGATTAGATCCACTGGTTGGACTTCTATTTTTTATTGAGTAAAACATAACTATACCATAGCTATCTATTTCAAGTAAAAAAATAAAAACACCCTTTAAAAGTAACTTTACTCAAGTGTGTTGGTGCAAGTCTAAACCCAGCACTAGAGTGACTGAGGCAGGAGAATTCCTAGACCAGCTGCTGCTACATAGTGAAACCATGATCCCAAAAGGGCTGGGAAGGGGGATTACAGTGATATCTCAGTAGATAAAATACTTATCCTGCAAGCCTGTGTACCTGAGTTTGATCTCCAGACAATACACACACACACACACACACACACACACACACACACATACTTCAGTCTCCCCTGCATTCCCTCTCCTAAATGTTTACTTACATATGAAATAAATTTCTCTCAATTTCTTTTATTAACAAAAGGAATTTCTATTCAAAAGTTCCCTAGATTTTTTTTCTTACCTTTAACAGTTGCTCCCCAAACCTGAAATATGGCTCTTGAATGTTCTCTAGAGTCACTGTGTTAAAATAGCTCCCAGCAGAGAGCTGTAGAAACATGGTGGGAACCTCTAAGAAGTGGAGACTATGGAACAGATAGCTTGGCTAGCATGCCCAAGGTCTTGGGTTCAGTTTACAGCATCAAAATGGAGGAGGAAGAAAATAAGAGGGGAAGGCACAGGAAGGAGGGCAGCAGAGTAGAGAAAAGGAGTTGATACTACTAACTGTACGATCAGTTAAAATAGTAAGTTTTATTCTGTTTTACCAGAATAAAAGTAAAATATAATTTAAATTTAAAAGTACAATGGTTTAGACATAATCCAGAACACCAGAGACCCTACATTAATCACCTGGAACCAGACCAGCCAAATCTCTCCCCATCCTAAAGCTCAAGGAAACATGCGGAAGAGGGGGCAGCAAGATTGTAAGAGCCTAAAGACGGGGAGGACCAACGATATGCAAGATACTCCACACAAGTTTGGGCTTCAGTAGCCATAATCAGACTTTGCTTGACCTGTGAAATGACTGACATGTCAACGACCCCCCCCCCCAAAGTCTAGCATGGATCACAGGCACTAGGATCCTTAGAGGCAAGAGATTAACAGTCATAATAGTGTTCCCATACCAAAGGGGAACCCAAGAAAGGGCTCTGGGCAATGCCACTGAGTCCTTACACCTCACTAGAGTGGAGGACTCAGAGGGAAGTTTGGCATTCACAAAAAAGGATGCTCCAAGGAATGGAAGGGGGGAAGGGGGAGACACTGGGAAAAGGGAGGGTGGGGAGGTGAAAGGAATGGGAAAAGGGGGGAGGGTACAAGGGGGACTGGGGAGTGTTGGAGGGAGGGAATGGAGTACTATTAAGATTGTATTATTGGTGAAAAAATAAATTTTAAAAAGTACAATGGTTTAGAAATATTAGAAATTCAGTTCTCATAACAAAACAGAGAGTGGTAAGATTGTAAAAGTCTGAAGTAGGGCAGAAGTGCAGTCAGACATTATCTTCTGGACTTGACATTTTATCCATGAATTCACTACAGCTATGTACATTTCCATAACACCTGCAAAGGAACAAGGTAAAGGTGCCACTTTAAAGAAGAGTCTTCCCAGAAATCCTTCATGGCGTTTCCTCTTAACATCAACTTGTCTATTAGGTATAGCTGCAAGGAAGCCTGGCAAATGACTTTTAGCCTGAGGTAGCAACATGCCAACTTTGATATTGTGATGAAAAATGTTGAGATATTAACAAGAGAAAAGAGGGAATAAATATTGGGAGGCAGAAGACTTTATTATATGCCAGAACTGTAAAATCTTATCTTCTGCTATTCAACAGTAAAATGAAAAATACTTAACATAAATATTTCTTTCTCTTGGCAAATAATTTTCCATGAGTTTTTTTTTTTTTTTAAGCAAATGGAGGTACTGGGAGATAGCTTAGTTAATTAAATACTTATCTTACAAGCATGAGGACCTGATTTCTAGCCCCAGAAAATGGGGGCTGGAGAGGTGACTCAGGGGTTAAGCCTCTGCCTTGCAGGCAGAAGGTCCTGAGTTCGGATCCCAGATCCCACATATAAACGCCAGGCAGAAGCGGGGGCGGCCTGCGTTTCTGGTCCTGGTAGGGCGGAGCCTGTGAATCCTGGGGCAAAGTAAACAAGGAGGAGGTGGAGGCGTCCATGGTGGTTCCCGAATTCGTCCGTGGTTCTACACACACACAGAGACACACGCGCGTGCACACACATACATACGCACACATGCACAATTGAATAAATAATAATAAGTAAAAATGCTGCTTTTGATAACATGTGCTTGTAATTTTAACACTTTGGAAGAAAAGATAAGAGAATCTAGTATAAATAGTGAGCTCCAGGCTGCATCAAAGGAGGGTGACATCAGAGGTTGTCCTCTGGCTTCCAAATGCATTCACCACCATACATACGCACACTAGCACATATGAATGCAAACACATATGACAAATTTAAAAAACAAATTGCAGAAAAATGCCTTTGTCAAGATCTATTATATGCCAGTTGCTAATCTTTCATCTCATTGATTATCCACCACCAGATGTGATAAGAGATCTAATTTTCCATAATAAGGAGGATGTTGTAATGGTTACTCTTAACTGTTGCTGTGAGAGAGCACCCAAAGTCAAGCAACTTAAAGGAGAAAGGAGATTTATCCAACTTACTGTTCCAGAGGGGAGAAACAGTCTTTCAAAATAGAGGCGGCATGGCTGGTTGACCAAAGCTGGAGGAGACTAAGTCACTGAAAACATCTTGGAAGCTGAGAGCTGCAGACTGCTTGCTGCAAAGACAGACTTCTCCTCCAGGTAGAGTGGGACTAGTCCACCTCAAGGCCCACCCCTTGTGACTGCCTTCCTCCAGCAAGGCTCCACCTCTCAAGGTGCCATGACCTTGCCAAATCCATGAGACTGTGGGGGACACATTTCAAACCATGACAGATGTGGTAGATTTGCTGCAGTAAAAAGATCACATGTTATTCAGAGGATAGGGAGATATAGGAAACCTATAAAAGTCTCTGTGCAGTATGACAGCACCCACCAGACACCTCCCTTCTCCCTGTACCATCTCATGGCAGAAGGCAAGGAAGAAAGAAAGCTCTTTGTGTCTCTTCTCATAAGGAACTAATGCCATTCATGAAGACCCACTCTAATTACCTCCCGAAGATTCCATCTCTCACACATTGGAAGTTAGTCTTTCAAAGAATTTGAGGAGGATATGACTTTTGTCCATAATAATTGCTATGGATTAAAGCAAAAGTCATGTTTTCTCTTTTTGCATGTGTGTATCCATGCATGTGCATGTGTATGCATGTGTGTGTGTGTGTCTATGCGTGGGTATCAAAGGGCACTTGAGTGTGATTGCCTGTGGAGGCCACCATTTCTACCTTGTGTTTTTACATTGGCTCTGAACATCTGAACTCGAATCCTTTTTGCTTGCCAGGCAAAGACTTTTAAACCCCTCAGCCATCTTCCCAGTCCATAGAGGTCATGATTGTGCATAACTTCAAGCAGGTAACCAGGTCCTAGGAAGAGAACCAGAGACATCAAAGACTAATGTTTGAGAATAAATAAAGATTCCTTGAGACTAGAAACATCTTCCTACCTTTATATCTAGTATCTAGCCCACATCCTCACATGTCCAAGTCTTCCTAGAAATGATGAATTGCTAAGTAGAAACTTTGAAATTTCCTCAAATTTCTCATAGTAACCTGTCATTCTTTTTTTTTAATTTACTCTGTGTGTGTGTGTGTGTGTGTGTGTGTGTGTGTGTGTGTGTGTGTCTCAGAAGGCACTGCGTGTCCCTGCCGAGGACCAAAGGGACTTCAGGAATCATCCTGGATCTCTTTTAGAACTAATCTTCAAACATTTCTTCACCATTTATTCCAAGAATCTATCCAAATGCTGAATCAGTAAGAGCTTTCTGAAGTTCGGGTTTCCCCACTGCCTCAAGGGGAAGAACCTTCAGGAACAATGCAAACTGGTCCCTTGGTAGAGGAAACACAAGGTTTGGCTTCTATGCTGCTGAAAAATCTGACGTATCAAATTCTGTCTGTAATCTGCCCTTTTACAAGGCAATGATAACAAATGTTGCTATGGGAATTACATTTTCAGATGATTAAGTTATATAGCAGACTAATCACTTTTGCTTTTATGAAGAGTAGAGTGCACCACACTGCTGCCATTGTTATTAGAGACTGTCAACTAAATAATGTAGGCAGGGCTGTTTATGAAAGCCCCTAATTACTGTGGAGATTTGTATAGGAAAGTAGAGTTAATGGTCTTTTCTGTCATATCTCTTTTGCAATGTGATGACTTTTGTGAGCTCCCTCTTTCTAATAGCATAAAACAACTAAAGCACCCTGTTAAGGAAAACAGGGTAACTAAATAATGAAGAGTCAAAATCCACCTAATTAAGACATGAATGCTAGAAACAAGACCAGAGCTGCTTAAGGGCACAGCTATAATCTCTACTGGATGTACTAACACACCAGGGGAAAGTCAGTATTCACCATGGGAGCATCTTCATCATGAGATTCTGGAACCTCAAGTGTCTGTCAGGACTTCATCATCTTTAGCATTGGAATGCTATAATCGGGTCACTTCAGGTCACATTTGAAATTGAATCTTATACAGGTTTTCATTCCACACTGCCCAGCTCACTTTTAGTTCCATAAATACTTGAGTTTTTAGAGGGCAGGGAAGTAGTCTTTCGGGTTAGGGTATAGTTCTTGCCCATCACACTCAAATGCCCAAGGCCAAGGTTCAAATCCCAACTCTGATTTAAAAAGATAACCCTGGGTCCATTGTAGATTTTTGATGTTGCTTAGGATTTCATAGACATGTTTATTGGACTCTGGACTGAGAGGGTAGACACAGAGAGGTACAGTGACTTCAAGACACAGGTCAACAGGTCTGACAAAAGGTTCTAGAACATGCTGTTCAGGAACACATCAACAGGGTGTTACTATAGTGATGAAAGGCAGAGTTTGTTGCCAGTCAGACTGAGGACCAAATAAACTAACTTTCCACCTCTGAGAAGCTATACAGAGGCTCAGTTTGGCATGAAGGTGAAACAAGAAGGCCAAGAAGAGTGGCCCTACATTGTGCCTACAAACTGAACAAGAGAAAGACAAAAAGATCTGGAAGGTGCTGTTAAATACATTACACCTCTGCTTATAATTTCTTCAACTATTATTCTCCCCTTCAAGCAATGAATCACTGAGTTTTACTTCCAAGAACCTCTAAAAAACCAGCCAGCCGGAGCCGCACAGGGTCTGGGAGGAGGACCCCCCGCGCCCGGACCCGCCACAGCTCCCCCAGGTTAAATAGCGCACCGCTGACGCCCCATCCTCCCTTCCCCCACTCCACAGCCCGACGCGCGCGGTCCAGCTGGGACTCACCGCGACCTAGGTAAGCTCCGACGGCGCCCACCCCAGAACCCCAGGCCAAATAATTCAGTTTAGTGAGAAACGCACAGAAATTGAAAGATCTTAAGAGTTAAAACGACAATGCCAAAGTCAAAGCGCAAATCCATGAGAAACAACACTCAAGTAAACAAATCTCCCACTGAAGGAATTAATCCCATAATGTTAGACTCCAACCAGAACAAACCCACGGAAAATGGCCAAGAAAGCCTGACCCAGGATAACAACCTTCAAAATATGATCATTACCATGTTCAATACTATAAAAGAGGAAATCCTGGAGGAATTAAATAATCGAATCAATCGCTTTGAAGAAGAACACAACAGACACTTGGAGGAGTTGAGAAAACCAGTGCAAGAAACAAAAACTGGCATAGAGCAGTTAAAACAGACTCAAGCAGAGTTTAAAACTAAGCTAAAAGACAAGTTATCTTCAACCCAGAACTCACAGAGTCTTATCAGCAGAACTAACGAAGCAGAAAACAGAATTTCAGACCTTGAAGATAAAGTGGGAGTACTAACCAGCTCAATGGAAAAGGTTGTTAAAGCCAAAAAGATACTTGAGAGAAATATCCAAGAGATATGGGACACCCTGAAGAAGCCTAACATGCGTATTCATGGAATACCAGAGCAAGAATTCAAAATACCATCCCTGAGGAAATTTTTCAAACGATCATCAAGGAAAACTTTCCTCATCTAAAAAAAGAGAGGCCCATCCACATACAAGAGGCATTCGGCACCCCAAACAGATACGAACAAAACAGAAGCACCCCACAGCAAATAATAGTCAAAACACTCCACATTCAAGATAAAGAAATGGGCCCAGCCCAACCACCCGGAGACCCACGAGTCCCGGTGACGAGCACCCAAGCCCACTCCAGGCTTGGCCTGCGCCCCTGCCCGGACGCCCCCAACCCCCGCCGTGCTGCCCCGCCCCGCCAGCTCCCCAAGGTCCCAAGTGAAGAATTCTGCCATTGAGCCAGCGAGCTAGAGAGCCCAGCCCAGACCCGCCCCCCACCCGGGAGCTGCCCGGCCAGCAGCACCCGGCTGTACGGCCGCTGGCTTAGCTCCTGGGGCCCCACCCCGACCCCAGCCCCTCAGACCCTCCCAGCCCCTCAGACCCTCCCGCCCCCGCGCGCCTCCGCCCCTTCCCCAGGTCGCAGGTGAAGAATTCTGCCATCAACATCAGACCCTCTGCCTCTCTGGCCCACCAGGGACCTACGCACGTGGTCCACAGAAGACACACTGCTGCTCAGAATTCAATAGAGCCCAAAGGACACTCAAGCAAAATTCTAAGGAACAAAGGGAGCACAGGCCATACATCTGGACTTCACTACAACCATTGTATCACATGGGCGAGATTCTTCACATCCAGCCCAAAGATAAGTAAACTTTTTCTTTTCACCTTACTGATCCTTTAAAGTATCAATGCTGTAGATCAACTTTCTCATACAGCCATCCCACAACATACAACTCCAGGGAATACACCACTCACCCCCACATTTCATCAAGATACTAAGTCGTAAAACTGCACTACCAAACTAATATTCACCCCCTGGTAACATAACCTGACTTAACTGATGTACTAACAGCCTAGTAGCCTCATCTAGGATATAACAATAACAATACACAAACATACCCAATCCAAGGCAAGCACTAGTAATAACTGGCAAGTGTAACAATACCAACTACGTCGATTCAGTGAAAAACACACAGAAACTGAAAGGTTCTAAAAAACAAAACAACAATGTACAAGTCAAAGTGCAGATCCATGAGAAACAAAACCTAAGAAGACCAATCTCCTGCCGAAAGAATCAATCCCATAATGAGGGATTCCGACCAGAACAAATCCACAGAAAATAGCCATGAAAGCCAGACCCAACATAACGACTTTCAGAGTATGATCATTACCATGATTAATACTATAAAAGAGGAAATCCGAGAAGAGTTAAACAACCGTATCAACCACTTTGAACAGGAACACAACAGGCACTTGGAGGAGTTGAGAAAAACAGTTCAAGAAACAAAAATAGGTATAGAGCAGTTAAAACAGTCTCAGGCAGAGTTTAAAATTGAACTAAAAGACAAGCTATCTTCAACCCAAAACTCAACAGAGAGTCTTATCAGCAGAACAAATGAGGCAGAAAATAGAATTTCAGATCTTGAAGAAAAAGTGGGAGAATTAACCAGCTCAATGGAAGAGATTGTTAAAGCCAAAAAGATATTGGAGAGGAACATTCAAGAGAGATATGGGACACCCTGAAGAAGCCTAACATGTGCATTCATGGAATACCAGAACAAGAATCCCAAAATACCACACCTGAGGAAATATTTCAATTCATCATAAATGAAAACTTCCCACAACTAATGAATGAGAGGCCTATCCAAATACAAGAGGCATTTCGCACTCCAAACAGATATGACCAATATAGAAAATCGCCACGGCAAATAATAGTCAAAACACTCCACATTCATGACAAAGAAAAGGTGCTGAGAGCTTCAAGAGAAAAAAAGCAAGTCACTTTTAAAGGTAAACCTATTAGAATAAAAATGACTACTCAATGGAAACAGTAAAAGCAAGAAGAGCTTGGAGAGACATACTTCAAGTATTAAATGAGCAAAAATGCCAACCCAGACTGATATACCCGGCAAAACTATCTGTCATGATTGAGGGAGAAAGAAAAGTTTTTCAGCACAAAGACAACTTGAAGGGATACATGTCAACCAAACCAGGCCTTCAAAAAATCCTAGAACTGATACTCAAGCTTGAAGAAAAGAACAAGCATATCCAGGAGGACAGAAGGGAAGTATAATACCACCAAAACATAAATATCAAACAACATGCTTACAAAATCTACTAAACATAAAAAATGTCCAGAATTAAAAATAATTTCTCCATTATAACATTAAATGTCAATGGTATTAACTCACCGATTAAGAGACACAGAATACAAACTTGGATTAAAAACCACAATCCAACAATCTGCTGCCTGCAGGAAACCCATCTCACCACAAAAGATAGGCACATCCTAAGAATGAAAGGCTGGTCCAAAATCTTACAACCTAATGGAACCAGGAAACAGGCAGGGGTAGCAATTATGCTTTCAGACAAAGGGGACTTCAAACCAAAGAAAATCATAAGAGACACAGATGGATACTACATTTTAGTCACAGGTACAATTCACCAGGAAGACTTCACAATACTGAACATATATGCACCCAATATGGGCCCCTACACATTTATTAAGAAAACCCTACAGCGCCTAAAGTAAGAAATCAACCCCCAAACGATAATTCTTGGGGACTTCAACACCGCCGTCTCAACATGGGATAGATCAACAGGTCAAAAGCTTAACAGAGACACTTTGGAACTTAAACCCTGAAAGAAATGGACCTTACAGATCTCTATCGAACTTTTCACCCACGCACAAAAGAATACACATTTTTCTCAGCAGCACACGGAACTTTCTCCAAAATAGATCACATATTGGTCCACAAAACGAATCTACACATATACAAAAAAGTTGAAATTCTAACCTGTGCCCTATCAGACCACCACGGCCTAAAGCTGGACATCCACAACACAACAAACAAGAGAAAATACACTAACTCCTGGAAACTTAACACTATGATGCTGAATGAGAACTGGATTCAGGAAGAAATTAAAAAGGAAATTCAAGATTTCCTGAAAGTAAACGACAATGAAAATACAACTTACCAAAATCTCTGGGACACAATGAAAGCTGTCCTAAGTAAGTTCATAGCTCTTAATGCCTACATCAAAAAAATGGAAACATCAGAGATAAATAACTTAATGATGCAGCTCAAGCTTTAGAGAAACTTGAGCAATCTGATCCCAAAAGTAGTAGAAGAGAGGAGATTAGCAAAATAAGGGGAGAAATATCTGAAATTGAGATTAGGAAAACGATAGAAAAAATCAACCAGTCAAAAAGCTGGTTCTTTGAAAAAATCAACAAGATTGATACATCCCTAGCTAAATTAACCAAAAGCAAGAGAGAGAAACTCAAATTAACAAAATTAGAAATGAACATGGAGTTATCACTACTGATACCCAAGAAATCCAGAGAATTATAACATCATATTTCAAAAACTTATACTCTGTGAAGTTTGACAACACAAAAGAGATGGAGGAATTTCTAAGTAAACACAACCTACCTAAATTGACTCAGGAAGTTGTGAATTACTTAAATAGCCCTATAACATATAAGGAAATTGAAGAAGTAATCTCGAATCTTCCCACCAAAAAATGTCCTGGACCAGATGGATTCAGCACAGAGTTCTACCAGACATTTAAGGAGTTAATAACACCAATACTCCTTAAACTGTTCCATCAAATAGCAAAGGAAGGAACACTACCAAATTCCTTCTATGAAGCTAATATCGTCTTAATGCCAAAACCTAATAAAGATTCACTTCAAAAAGAAAACTATAAGCCAAGCTCTCTGATGAACACAGATGCAAAGATTCTCAACAAAGTCTTAGCAAATCGGATTCAAAAACATATCAAAAAGATCATTCACAGGGACCAAGTAGGCTTCATCCCCGGCACACAAGGTTGGTTCAACATACACAAATCAATAAATGTAATTCATCATGTAAACCAGTCCAAAGACCAAGACCACATGATACTCTCGATGGATGCAGAAAAAGCCTTTGACAAGATCCAACAGCCTTTTATGATCAAAACGCTAGAGACAGTAGGAATGGAAGGAACCTTTATCAATACAATAAAAGCTGTATACAACAAGCCCACAGAAAGGATTATGCTCAATGGGGAACAATTGGAAGCATTCCCACTTCGATCAGGAACTAGACAAGGCTGTCCACTCTCACCACTTCTATTCAATATTGTACTTGAAGTCTTAGCTGAAGCCATAAGACAAGAAAGGGACATACAAGGGATTCAAATCGGCAAGGAAGAAGTCAAGCTATCCCTATTTGCAGATGACATGATCTTATACCTGAGGGATCCCAAAAACTCCACCAGGAAGCTCCTGGAACTAATTGAGAAGTTCAGCAGGGTGGCAAGATACAAAATGAATGTGCAAAAATCAGAGGCCTTCCTATATGCCCAGAATGAAAGAAGCGAAAAAGCCTTGAGAGAAACAATCCCATTTACTATAGCCCCTAAAAAAATGAAATACCTTGGTATAAACCTAACCAAGGAGGTAAAAGACTTTTATAATGAAAACTTTAAAACCCTAAAGAAAGAAATTGCAGAAGACACCAGAAGGTGGAAAGACCTCCCATGTTCCTGGATTGGCAGAATCAACATTGAAAAAATGACCATCCTACCAAAAGCAATATACAAATTCAATGCTATACCAATTAAAATCCCAAAGCATTTCTTTAAAGAAGTTGACCAATTAATCTCAAAATTCATATGGAGGCACAAAAGACCCAGGATAGCAAAGACAATCCTGAGTAACAAAAACACTGCTGGAGGTATTACCATACCAAACCTTAGTCTATACTACAAATCCATAGCTATAAAAACAGCCTGGTACTGGCTCCAAAATAGACAGATCAATGGATAAGGGTTGAAGACCCAGATATAAGCTCACAAAAATACAGCTATTTGATCTTTGACAAAGGGGCCCAAAGAATCCAATGGAAAAAGAACAGCATCTTCAACAAATGGTGCTGGCAAAACTGGATCTCCACATGCAGAAGATGAAAACTCAACCCGTACTTGTCACCATGTACAAGACTTAATTCCAAATGGATCAAGGACCTCGATATCAGGCCAGAGACTATAAAAACCATAGTTGAAAGGATAGGGAACTCCCTCGAGCTGATTGGGCTAGGCCAACATTTCCTAAACAGACATCCAATGGCACAGTCACTGCTACCAACTCTCAACAGTTGGGATCTTGTGAAATTAAAGAGCTTCTGTTCAGATAAAGAGATTGTAACACGAGCTCAAAGGCAACCCGCAGAATGGGAGAAAATCTTCCCTAACCACATATCTAATAGAGCCCTATTATCCAGAGTGCACAAAGAACTTAGAAAACTAAACACCAAGGAAACCAATGGCCCAATTAAAAAATGGACTCTGGAGCTTAAAAGAAACTTTACCAGGGATAAAATTAAAATGTCCAACAAATATCTTTAAAAATGCTCCATTTCCTTAGCCATCAGGGAAATGCAAATCAAAACTTCCCTGAGATATCATCTCACCCCGGTCAGGATGGCAAAAATCCACAATACAAACAACAACAAATGCTGGAGAGGATGGGGAGAGAGGGGAACTCTCTCCTACATTGCTGGTGGGAATGCAAGCTCATACAACCACTCTGGCGAGCTGTCTGGAGATTCTTAAAGAAATTAAAGATTGAAATGCCATATGACTCTACTATTCCACTTCTAGGAATAACCCCACATACAGCAGAGGTTCACCTCGATAGCACAAGCACAACCATGTTCATAGCAGCACTGTTTACAATAGCAAAGTCATGGATTCAACCCAAATGTCCAACAGTTGACGAGTGGATAAGGAAACTGTGGTACATCTATACAATGGAGTACTACTCAGCCATCAAAAATGATGAATTACTGGAATTTGCCAGGAAATGGATGTCATTGGAAACAATTATATTAAGTGAAGTACCCAGACCCAGAAAATTAAGCACCGTATGTACTCCCTAATAGGTGGCTCCTAGTACCAAACCCACCCAGCCCACCTAGAGACACTCAAAGATAAATCTCTGTAATACCTACAGTAATTGCAAGGATTATGAACAGGAGGGATGGGGTAGGAGGGCCACACCAGAAACAAGGAGAGAGGGGATCATGTTACAGCAGAGAAAATAGGCCTCCATCAAGGACTGCAAGTAATGAGACATCTGGTTAAGTTCACAGATTTTCCTTCCTGATCATTTACAACTGAGGGGGTATGATCTTACCAGAAGGGGAGGGCATATAGTCTGGCAGATGAAAAGTAACCATTTTGCAAATGGGTGATTTACCCCTCCCTCACTGTGGTTTCCTACTTTTATTACATCTACCTTTGAATATACTCTTATAACAAGACTCCAGTTTAACAGCTTTTTATCTCTGGCCAGGGGGTGAAATACAATACCCATCAGGATGGAGTGAAGGGCATTACAGGAGCAGCAAAACTGCAAAAGAAAATCAACAAACCACAATCCAGAACTTCAGAGACTCTATATCAACCACCTAGAACTAGGCCAGACTAATCTCTCCCCATCCTGAAGCTCAGGGAAATTTGCGGAAGAGGGGGCGGTAAGAATGTAAGAGCAAAAGGATGGGAGGAGCAATGATTTGCAAGATACTCCACACAAGATAGGGCCAAAGCAATCATAATTGGACTTTGCAAGCCCTGTGCAATGTCCAACACACTATTGACCTCACAAAGTCTAGCATCTGCTAAAGGCACCAAGATCCTTGGAGGCAAGGGATTGGCAGCCACAGTAGTGTTCCTATGCTTAAGAGGAACACGGGAAAGGGTTCAGGGAAATGCCACTGGGTCCTTGTACGTCATCGGAGAGGAGGGCCCAGAGGAGAGTCAGGGATGCATATTAAAGGACTCTCTGGGAATTGGAGCGGGAGGCACTGGGGGATGGGGAGGGAGGGGTGAGGGGAGGGGCAGTAGGGGGTTTGGGGAGGAAGAGGGAGGGAGGGAACCGGTGTACCTATTAAGTTTGTATGAGCAGAAATAATAATAAAAAATGTAAAAAAAAAAGACTCTGCCTCAGAAACAGAAGGTACTGAGTTCAGATCCCGCATCCCACACAAAAATATTAGGCAGAAATGGCAGCAGCCTATACTTCCAGGCTGTCATGGTTTGAAATGTGTCCCCCACAGTCTCATGTGTTTGGCAAGGTCATGGCACCTTGAGAGGTGGAGCCTTGCTGGAGGAAGGTAGTCACAAGGAGTGAGCCTTGAGATGGATTAGTCCCATCCTACCTCCAGAAGAAATCTGCCTTTGCAGCAAGCAGTTTTGCAGCTCTCAACCTCCAAGATGTCTGAAGTGATGTAGTCTCCTCCAGCTTTGGCCAGCCAGCCAAGCCACCTCCACCATGAGAGATTGTATCTCCTCTCTGAAATCGTAAATTGAGATTGTAAGCTGAATAAATCTCCCTTAAGTTGCTTGACTTTGCGTGTTCTCTTTCAGCAATAGTTAAGAGTAACTGTTATACAGGCCTAGAAGGCAGAGCCTGCAAAACTCCAGAGCAAAGCAAATAGGAGATAGAAGCAATCCTAGGTGATTCTCGAAGTCACCCTTAGGCCTCCGCAGGTACACACAGGGCCCACTCACACACACACACACACACACACACACACACACACACACACAAATATAGGATTTGGACTTCCTTTTTGCTTTTGCCAACAACTTTTCCAGAGAGCAAATTTAGAAACTATACATTATAGTATGGCTGGCGAAATGGCTCAGTGGGTAAAGGTGAAGCACATAAACTTGGACTTCTGAGTTTGTCCATTGAACCCACATGGTGGAAGGAGAGAACTGACTTTTGAAAGTTGTCCTCTAACTTCAGCACGTATGCATTGGCATACACATTACTACTGGAATTCTCTCTTCCTCAAATCAACAACAACAACAACAACACACACACACACACACACACACACACACACACACACGACTACCTAGTGATGAGCAGAACACCCACCCTCACCACAAACATGCAGACACCATGTCCTAAGCCTCAGTACCTGTCACTGTTAGATGACAAGGCGACCTGAGAACAAAAGATGCTGATTAGTTGACTTTGAAATGGGCTTGGTAGTACACATCTGTAGTCCTAACTTCTTGAGAGACTGAATAAGGAGGATTGTTTGAACCTAAAGGTTTTGTGCTCACTTAGGCAGCACATATACCATTGAACCTAGGAGTTAGAGTCCAATCTGAGCAACATAGCAAGAACCTGTTTCAAAAAAATATAAAAAATAAAATAGGAAAAGGACACTGTCCTGGATTATCTAGGTGTACCTTAAATAATCACAAGGGCACTTAAAAGTGAAAAAGAGAGGCAGAAGAGACAGCAAAGGGGCTGAGAACGTGACTTGGTCAGTCAAGTATGGTGGCACAAGCCCATCATCCCAGCAATGGCCAATGTGGGGAAAGAGGCTATGGGACCTGGAACTCTGGCCAGCTGGCCTTGCCCACTTGATGAAGTTCCGGGTCATTGAGAGACACTGTCCCAGTTGGGAGCACCTGAGAAGGAGGTCAGAGGTGGTCTTCTGACCTACACATAGACACGGACACACACCTGTGCATTCCTGTGCATACCTGTACACACACATCATCACATCACATCACATGCTTAAAAAAAGAGAGGAGGGGGCTGGAGAGGTGGCTCAGGGGTTAAGCCTCTGCCTTGCAGGTGGAAGGTCCTGAGTTTGGATCCTAGACCCTATGTATAGACACCGGGTGGAAACAGGGGCAGCCTGCGTTTCTGGTCCCGGTAGGGACCCGGGCAGAGAAACAAGGAGGAGGTGGAGGCAGTCCATGGTGGTTCCCAAATTCGCCTGTGGTTCTATACACTCACACAACATACACACACATATATACATACACACACATATATACATACACACACATGCATACATGCACAATTGAATAATTTAAAAAAAAAAAAGAGAGGAGGAGGTATGACCATGGAGTTAGGGCACAGGAAGAGGAGACTTTATCAACACGGAAGACAAAAAAAGGGGCCATATGAAAAGATACACAAGGGCACAGATTCTCCCTCCCCCTCAGCCTTCAGCACAGAACATAGCCCTGTCAACACCTTGGTTTTAGCTCAACAAGATTCTTTTACACTTAAGACCTTTGAAATGTAAGATAGTAAATATGCATTGTTTTAAGGTCACTAGGTTTATGATAATTGACAGCAATAGAAAATTCATGCATAAACTAATATTTCTTTCTTCCACTCTATTTTGAAAGCCTGAATGTACTTCTTAGGAAAACAAAGACGTGGAGGAGGCAAAGTGAAAGTGGGAACTAAGTGACAGTGCATCAACAGGTAAATCGTCATTTGATTGGATTATTCAGAGTATCTGACGACAGACATTAATAATCATAACACTATACAATACACTTTTTCAAGAACTTCCAGTATGTCACTGGACTTGATCATCATGATAACTCTGAGAAGTGTTGCTTCCCCTTAGTGACAGATTAGCAATGAGTCATGACTCTGTGAGGTAGTTCCACAGTGCTGCACCTGTCTGCTGACAAACTAACAACCTGAGTTCGATCCCTAGGAGCCCACATGGCGGAAAGAAAGAAATGAGTTCTGAAAGTTGACCTCTGACCTCCACCCACGTGCCAGTATGCATAGCTATGTATGTAAATAAATTAATTAATTAAATACATTTCAACATGAGCCACATAATCCAGAGACAGGTGGTGATGGAAAAAGCATCTTGGTTCACCACTTTCTTTTTTTTTTTTTTATTTCAGCTCATACAAACTTATTAGGTACACCAGTTCCCTCCCTCCCTCCTCCTCCCCCCGTACTCCCTGCTCCCCCTCCCCACCCCTCTCCCTCCCCATCCCCCAGTGCCTCCCACCCCAATTCCCAGAGAGTCCTTTCTTGTGCATGTCTGATTTTCCTCTGAGCCCTCCTCTCCGATGATGTACAAGGACCCAGTGGCCTTTCCCGAATCCTTTCCCGTGTTCCCCTTAGGTATAGGAACACTGCTGTGGCTGCCAATCCTTTGCCTCCAAGGATCTTGGTGCCTTTAGCAGATGCTAGACTTTGTGAGGTCATCAGTGTGTTGGACAATGCGCAGGGCATGCAAAGTCCAATTATGATTGCTTCAGCCCTAACTAGTATAGAGTATCTTACATATCATTGCTCCTCCCATCCTTTTGCTCTTACACTCTTACCGCCCCCTCTTCCGCAAATTTCCCTGAGCTTCAAGATGGGGAGAGACTAAGCTGGCCTAGTTCTAGGTGGTTGATATAGAGTCTCTGAAGTTCTGGATTGTGGTTTGTTGATTTTCTTTTGCAGTTTTGCTGCTCCTGCAATGCCCTTCACTCCATTTTGGTGGGCATTGTATGTTACCCCCTGGCCAGAGACAAAAAGCTGTTAGAGTCTTGTGATAAAAGCACATTCAAAGGTAGATGTAATAAAAGTGGGAAACCACAGTGAGGGAGGGGTCTATCACCCATTTGCAAAATTGTTACTTTTTATCTGCCAGACTATATGCCCTCCTCTTCTGGTGAGATCACACCCCCTCAGTAGTAAATGATCAGGAACAAAAGTCTGTGAACTTAATCAGATGTCTCATTACTTATTTGGGTCCTTGGGGTTCACCACTTTCATGAGCCGTCCTAGACTTTACATCTTGCTGTTTCAAAGACCTTGGGCCCCAGAGTAACAGAAACCAAAAGCCCACTTTCTGAAAGACCTTTACATATTTGTTACCACGTGTAATGGTATCTAGCACTTATGAACAAGTTGCAAGACATTTAATTAATGGCTAGTTTCCACTATCAGGCTTCTACAGAATGACCTAAAGTCTGGTATGCCACATACACACCAGACAAACCTTTGGACACCCATGCTTCCCAGGACAAAAGCCTCATGTGCAGGAGGCTCTTCCTTGCAGGAATTCATACTCCTGAAATACTCTCTGTTCCCACCTAGTGTCCACCTTCAACTCAACTCTGGCCCCAGCCTGGTAGCAAGGGGTTCACCTAATACTAAGAATCTCCATCTTGAATTCATCCCTCTGACTCAACCCTACTCTGGACAGATAAGATGGAAGATTTCACTCTGTGTGCAGCAACTCAAAATCCAAGCTACCCAAGCCAGCCAGACACATGGTACGTGTACCTCATCAGCCTTCCTGGGTCCCAGTCTATATATCACTTCCATCTTCCTCCTTCTTCCTTCTTCCCTCCTTTCTTCCCTTCAATAAAATTCCAAGGTGCATGTTTATTTCATGCATTATCCACAATCATGTATCTATTGCAATGCACATATACACTCAGTGATACATCCTGAAAGGGGGGTACAGATCACTGGCATGCTAACTGTATGGAAGCTGCTTAGTTTAAGCTTACTGATGTATTCTTGAGACATTCTGTGATATCATAGTTAAGCATGATGTCTTCTCCCAGGCAGACTTCTTAGACTTGAATCTTGCCTCTAACACTTGCTATGTGAAATCAATCGCCATGAAGTTCATCAGATGGAATCAGTGGGAACTGAAACCAGGCCAGGGTTGGAGGGGGTCTCAGCCAGAAGCAATGCCAAGATGATTTAGATGATTTTATTCTCAAATAAATGGAGATATATATATATATATATATATATATAATTCTGGCAATCATCCAGAATCAGTAATCACAGATAAAATAACAAAGAACAGCAAAAATCTTGCTCAGACAAGAAGTTCAAAATGAATAACAAGAAAGCATACAAGAAAATACATATCTATGGTTTACTGTGTTATTGAACAACCAGTGTTGCAGTTTGCCTGCATTGTTGCTGATAAATGACCATCAAATGGCTTAAGGGAACAAGGGGTTTATTTCCTTATTACAGTCCAGTTACAGTTCATAGTCCAGCTTGATGGGAGAGCATGCAACAACACCAGGGCCAAGGGAACTGGCCACACCATCACCACATAACTACTAAGAGACCGACCACCCTTACTTGCCAGACCAGCATGTCTGGCCAAGTGTGCAAAAGGATGCTAACTCTGTCAGCCAACTGCCTGTATTTTATTCCAGGACTTAATTCCACCCACCATAGGCTGGGCCTTCCCCATCAGCTAGACAATCTCCTCTGGGCCTAACTCAACCACCAGTTCTCTACAAATGTGCCCAGAGCTCAAACCCTCAACTGTCAAGTTGACACCTGTGCCTAACTATGACAATCAGCAATTATATGCTAGAAACAGACATTTGTGATTTAGTGTGTTCTCAAGGAGTCAACAGTTTTGGAAAAGCATGTTTTATTTGTCCAAGGTCGCTACAGATGCACGCTGTGTTTGTCTGAGGTAAGGGAAAGAACATTGCGAGCTATGTGGTATCGCTGTTGGCCTGAGGGTCAATCACAGGGAAAGCAAAACCTCCTTTACAGACTAATGAGCAGGAGCCCCTAAAAAAAAAAAGTAATAATAATACCTTGCTATAAATCTAACCAAGAATGTAAGAGAACTGAACAATGAAAACTTTGTTTTTCATTTTTCCTAGTTTTAAGCCCATTGAGTTCTTATTTCTGCTTCCCTCCTTTCTTTCCCTCCTCCCCTTCCTCCCTACCTTCCCTTCACCCCTATTGCCTCCAACCCTATTGCCTCCCACTTCCATGAGCCCCAGGGTTCCTTTGGATTGTCTATTCTTGTGTTCAGGCCTCTGTGGCATACCAAAGGGCTGTTCCTCAGGCTATCCCTCTGATAGGGGCATTCCCCTTCACCCATTCAGCCCTAGCCCTCGAAATTTCCACTGCATGTCATTATCTCTCTTAAGATCTTTGCTAGTCTACAGGGGCATGTTGGTATGTTAGTCGTTATGCAGATCTGGTAAGCACAAATCTCACTGCAGTGAGTTCCTGGATGAAGCTTTTGCAAACACTGACATAACATAGTTTAAACTTATTCTTTAAGAGATCCTTTTCAATTATAAACAGGAGGGAAGGGGGAGGAGTGCCCCCCAGAAGTAAGGAGAGAGGGGATCATGCTTCAGTAGAGAAAATGGGTCACTATCAAGTACTGCAAGTAAGTAGCAAGACATCTGGTTAAGCTCATTCTCACTTTCCTTAATAGTCATTTGCACCTGAGGGGGTTTGATCTCTCCAATCAGGGAGGGTATAGTGACTGGCAGATAGATGGTAACCATCCTGCAATGGGGAGACTGACCCCCTCCCTCACTACAGTCTCCTACTATTCCATCTACCTTTGAATCTCATCTTATAGTAATATTTCATTTAAACAGCCTTTTATCTTGGGTTAGGAGGTGACCTACAATACCAATCAGGATAGAGCCAAGGGCAGTGCAGGAACAACAAAACTGAAAACAACAACAAACCATAATTCAGAACACCAAAGACCCTACATTAATCACTTGGAACCAAACCAGCCAAACCTCTCCCCATCCTAAAGTTCAAGGAAACTTGCAGAAGAGAGGGCGGCAAGATTGTAAGAGCCTAAAGATGGGGAGGACCAACGATATGCAAGATACTCCACACAAGTTAGGGCTGCAGCAGCCAGAATCAGACTTTGCATGACCTGCGCAATGACTGACATGCCAACAACCCCCCAAAGTCTAGCATGGATCACAGGCAGTAGGATCCTTAAAGGCAAGGGATTAACAGTCATAATAGTGTTCCCATACTAACAGGGAGCCAAGAAAGGGCTCTGGGCAATGTCACTAAGTCCTTACACCTCACTAGAGTGGAGAACTTGGAGGGAAGTTTGGCATTCACAAAAAAAGGATGCTTCAGGGAATAGGAGGGGAGGAAGGGGGAGACACTGGGAGAAGGGGAGAAGGGAAAAATGGGGAGAGGGAGCAAGGGGGACTGGGGAGGGGTGGAAGAAGGGAGGGGACTAGAGTACCTATTAAACTTGTATGATTGAGGAAAAATAAATAAATATAATAAAAAAGAGATCCTTTTCATGAAAAGATGAGAAATGGTGGAATTAGGTCTGTTTAAGCCCCATGTGGATGAGAATCAGGGCTCATTGTTCTCAAAGGGGGCAGCCTGAGTGCTTTGTAGGTAGGTCCTTCACCAACTGTGCCCCTCACCTCATCCTTTAAAATAAGAGCTGGCAAGGTGGCTCTGGGATTTCTCAGACTCTGCTTTCCAGAGCCAGAAGTGTAGGCAGCTGCCATTTCTGCCTTTGTTTTCACATGGGACCCAGGATCTGAACTCAGGTACTTCTACTTTTGAGGTAAAATCTTAACCCTGGAGCCTCCTCACTAGCCCCAAATGATGGATTTTTAGTAATTACAGAAGTGCTGGAAAGGTAGAAAGCTAAGCACCGCATGTTCTCTCTTTCATGCGGATGCTAGTACTAGCATCCTTGTCAATGTATTTGGAATGGAATTACTGTAAGAGCCAAAAATTTCAAAAGAGACCAATGAATAGGAAGGAAGGAAGAAACAGTTAAGGTGAAACCTTTTGAAGGGGAGATTTATGAAACCATGACAAGTAGGGTGAGGGAGGGAATAACTGGGGAAAAAAAACATAGCGGGGAATGAGGGGATGGGAAATAGTAGGGTCAGAGAGACTTATAGAAAAACTCTAAGATTATGGGAAGTAACCCCAAAGGAACCTCCTATGCTAGTAGTATGTGAAAAAGTCTTTTAAAGAAGGAACTAGAAGGAAGTCCCTACACAAAAAGCATAGAGGGAGGAAAACAGAAAGAAAAAAAAAAAGCCCTGAGCTGATCCACTTGCAACCTAGTGACAAAATTATGCTACAGGAATGTGACACTTCCTGATAAAATGTTGGTCAGAGGGGCTCAAAGGCCTCCAAACATTATAGGCTATTGCCATTTGGTCTTGGTTGCTCAAAAAAAACTGTCGGTAAGACCCTATTACTGAAGAAGCAACATATATGGATCACAGAACATGGGCAAAATGCATAACTAGAACTGGTCTGAGAACTTCCTCCTTGCTAGATAGCTCACAGTACCTAGGAATACTGTAGAAGCTACTGGGGGAGAGAAATAATCACAGGCCTCATCAATGCATAAGATCTTTAAGTTGCAATAAAAATCACCATGGCAAAAGGTGAACACCAGTGTAATGGTTGCACAAGTATTAAGGAGACAACCAACAGCTATCTGATTGGACTCAAGACCCACTTGTCAGAATGGAACATATTCCTGTTACTGTTAACTAGAACAAGAGCCTAAAAAAGGGAAGAAAACAGATCAACAGGGAAAAGCAGCCAATGAACCTATAGGTAAAAGGACAGCACAACAAACTGCTCTGTAAATAGCTACTATTTTTTTAAGTTTTTTTTTAATTATTTATTCAATTGTGCATGTGTGCATATGTATGTGCGCGCGCATGTGTGTGTCTGTGTGTGTAGAACCACGGACGAATTCGGGAACCACCATGGACAGCCTCCACCTCCTCCTTGTTTACTCTGCCAGGGGATTCACAGGCTCCGCCCTACTAGGGCCAGAAGCGCAGGCCGCCCACCACCTCTCCCCCCCCTCCCCCCCTTCTTCATGATGTCTCCACAAAGCGTGGAGTGTGTGCATATATGGAAATGACACAGAAAAACCCATTAATCTGTATAGTTAATGTAAGTAGTTGTTGCAGTCTGCCAGCATGGTTGCTGATAAATGACCATCACACGACTTAAGGGAACAAGGAGTTTACTTTCTTATGACAGTCCAATTACAGTTCTCAGTCCAGCTTGACAGGAGAGCACGTACCAACACCAAGGCCAAGGGAACTGGCCACACCATCACCACATAACAGCTGAGAAATGGACAATCCCTACTTGCCAGACCAGCATGTCTGGCTAAGTGAACATAAGGATGCCAACTCTCTCAATCAGCTATCTGTGATTTATCCAGGGCCTAATCCCACCCACCATGGGCTGGGTCTTCCCCAGCAGCTAGACAATCTCCTTCAGGTTTGCTCTGGGCTTAACTCAACTATCAACTCTGTGCAACTGTGCCCAGAGCTCAAACCTTCAACAGTCAACTTGACACCTGTGCTTAACTATGACAGTAGTATAAAGAAAAATATTGAAGACACATAAATAAATAGAAAAACTTGAAATAACCTAAAGCATATTGCTGCAGTGCTTTTATAAGTATAGAGGCTGTGATGTGCTCTCTGAAGAAAATACAAGATGAATTTGTTCAGGTATGACTCCTGGTGTTCTTGTTCATGGTTCAAGGTTGATGCTTCAGTGATATATGTTGAGTGAGAAACACATACAGAACCAGACTGTGTACTAGGGCCATGTTGTGACTAGAGCCTCCTGGAGACCTTGCCTTGTGTGTTTTCAAGGAGTCGCGACTCAGGGTTCACTTTTGCAATGTAACTGTTGTAGAAAGCAAGAATCGATTGCTCTGTATCTATACTTTTCTCAGACTTAGGGACCAGGAAGGTCTGGGGGATCTGAAGTAGTTATGAGAAGAGAGGAGAAACAGACCAGACAGAGGGAACAGCGAGCTCGGGCCCTGACAGTGGCAGTCAAAGCAAAGCCTTTGCCAGCTTGTGGAGCAGGGGAGACGCTGGAAGACTCAGCTGAGGGCTGATGCCATAAATCCTATTAGGGAGTGGGATTCCAGTCAATGAAAGCAACCGAGCTTAACGAAGTCGGTAACCTCCATTAAAGTTTACCAACTGCCAAATCCAGTGCCAGGTGTCTGTTTCCACCTCCCCGACCTCTCGGTGGTCTTCTTCATGATGTCTTTCTATCTTTGGGTCCAGTGACTCCACGGTCACCTGGCTTAACACTTACTTAATAATGGGCCTCTCCTTACCCATCCTAGCTCCGGATTTATCCTTGAACTTGCTTTCTAGACGTCTGAACCCATAGACTCTCCTCTCGAATTCCACATTCAGCATGTCTAAAATTCATCACAATAGTACTGGAACTGCTTTCTCCCTAGGCTTCTTCAATGCCCTCTCTGCTGGTTTCTCCTCCCTTTCTGGTTATTCCTGAATGTCTTTGCGTGCTCTTCTCCCTAATGTTTACATGTCAATGAGGATGTAATATTATGAAACACTCTAACCCACATTTTGTATGTGTGTGGCTTAGGTGTATATTTTGAGGTAGGGTCTCATGTAGTCCAGACTGGCCTCAAGCTTATAATCTTCACGCCATAATCTTCCAAGTTGCTGTAATGGTAAAAAGTGAACTGGAATTAGAATTGTTGATGAGTGTAAATTCATGATCTTTTCCAATGCTGGGGATCCAACTCAGGGCCTCGTGCATACTAGGCAAAGTCTACATGGATGCATATAATACTGATGCATAGTTTCTAGCTCTACTGAAAGGACCTAGAAACAAAAAGAACCCAGTAGCAATGAGTTCATACAGTGTCCAGATACTGATTTCTATATCAATCACTGCTAAAGGGGATCAGGAGTTCTGAACAGACAACTGTTTTCAGGAGTAGCAAGACAGCTCAGCAGGTAAGGTTCAGGTAAGCTACTCTCACAAGCCTGGTGACCTAAATTTGAGCCCCAGAAGGCCACAGGATGGACTTCCAAATGTCCTCTGATCTCCCCACAGGTGTACCATAGCATGCATGCTTGTGCACCTATCTCCCCTCGCTCCCCTCCCTCTCTTTCCCAAATAAACTTTTAGAAAGAACTGTTTTCAGGAACAGGGAACAGAAGGTATGAACAAGAAACATGTTTTTATGCTGCAGAGTAAGAAAGGGTTCCCAAAAGGATGGCGGTACACGACAGGAGCACAGATGTTTGATTCAATTTAAACTCACCAAACCTGAGGGAAATTCAAGTGCCAAGACAAGCAAATAAAAACAATGATACAAACTATTGAAAGACCTGCCATCCTATATCTACAGTAAGTTATGAGGTAAATAAACAGGTGGTGAGGAAGGCAGAGCAGCCCAGAGGACGCCAAGAACCAAACATGCACGTGGCCTCAGTGCTAGAGATGAAAAATGATCATTTTGCATCCGGCACAGTGAAGATAATCAGCAGCACGAGCTCAATTTAGAAGCAGAATTTTGATAAGGGACAAGGCTTAAATATCTCCACCTACATGAGTCATTAGTAACAAGGCAGAAAAAATTAACTGCACAGTGAAGAAATCAGACATCTTGTCCACGTTGTTAAAGTATCATCAGACTGGGATGTGGCTCACTGGGAGAGCATTTGCCTAGCATGCACAAAGTCCTCCCGGGTTTCACCCCCAATATTCCAAGAAATAAGAGGGCTATCAATTAAGGAAAGATGGATATCATTTTCCTCCAGATGTGATACCCTGAGAACATCACAACTTTATTTACATAAGAGTCTAAAATAAAGCATAACATGAATCTAATCATGAGGCAACATCAAAAAAAAAAAGCCTTTTGTATCTTCAAAAGAATTGCATTATTTTTATTGATTCACTTATGTAGGTGGGATTTGTGTGTGTGTGTGTGTGTGTCTGTGTGTCTGTGTGTCTGTGTGTCTGTGTGTCCATGTGTGGTGGAAGACCAAGGGTGAAATCAGGAATCATCCTGGATTGCTCTGCCTCCTTATTGCTTTGGCTTTCCAAGGCTGGGATTACTGGCCACCACCTCCTTCTTCTTTCTCTCCCAGCTTTCTTACCTGGGATCCGGGGATCTGAACTCAGGTCCTTTTGCTTGCAAGGCTTTAACACGCGTCATCTCCCCAGCTCATCCCAGCTTTTTCAAAATATTTTATATTTATTTGTGTAATAGAAGAGAAGGAGAGAGTGAGAGGAACAAAACCATGTGCTTATCATGGAACACTAGTGGAGTTAGAGAATGGACTCTAAAAAGTCCCATTCTTTTTCCAGCTTTCAGGGATCAAACTTAGGCTCCAAGTCTGCTAACAGGAACTGAGCCATCTTACCATCCTTTATAAGTGGGTGCTGAGAACTCAATCTCAGATCCTCTTGCTCGTACGGCAAGTGCTTTACCCACTAAGCCATCTCTCCAGCCCTTGGATTCTTTTCCTGAATGACAATATCATAAAAGACAATGAAAAGCCGAGGAAGCATTCCAGACTAAATGAGACCAAAGAGTAATTACCCCTAAGTGCAATGTGACCATAGACACAAGTCTGCACTGGAAAGGGAAAAAAAAATCATACAAATATTTTAGGGTAATTAACTGAAAGGCAGATGGTATAGTGTTGCACAGATGTTAAATTACTTGTTGATAACTGAGCTATGGTTATATAAGAGAGTATCCTTGTTCTTATGAAATAGTAAGGCTTTTGAGACTAAAGCTCATAATATGTATGTGCAATTTATTCTTAATGGTTTAGAAAAATATGTACAGAGAAAGCATGAAAAGTTTAAGGAAATGGGATAAAATCTTCATAGGAGAATCTGAGTAAAGGATATGTGGGCATTCCTTTTTATATTCTGGAATCTTCATAGTTACTGTGAAGTTATGGTCCATTTCTCTGAAAACACCTCTGCCCCAAGTAATGGCAAATCAAGCAGTTAGCCTTTGAGACAATCCTGGGCTTTATGTCTACACTTAGCTCTGCCCCAAGTTCCACAAGCCATCATTTCTGTATCTCTCTACCCAGACTGTTCCCGATTCAGCAACCCCCATTCTGAAGGCGTCTTTCTCCTTGTGCTGCTCATGTGGGAGCCTAAACGTCACACATCCTTTGCCACGATCTGGGGAACAGGAAACTCTAATCCAATTCCAACTTCTGATGGAGGTCCGGGTTCCTCTGGCACCAGAGACTTTGGGCATCCTGGTGTCTCCAGTTCAAGACAACAAATTGGAAAGAGAGGGGAACAAATGACAGGTGAACTCATGTGCTTTACTGTTACCCCATCCTAGCTATTCTCATCGCTGCCACTCAAACACAGACAAGACCTGCCTATCCTAATCTTCACATTCAGCTCAAGTGTCCCCTTCACATAGCACCTTGATTCTGCTTTGAGTCCAATGTCTTGTGCTGCCTTGAACTCTCCTCTGTTAAGTACTTGCCACCATGGACTGCGGTCATTACCATTGACCTGTATCTGCTTCACACTGATAGGACATATACCTCGTGCCTAGTACAGTGCCTGGCTCCGAAGTCTCTAGGAACACACATACACACCCAGAAGTGTGTTTTATGAATCTCCTATGTGTTTCTCGATTCATTCAAGTAGACGATTAAGATAACCATCATCATCCCCAAGTATTCTTTGTTTTCCTGGGTTCCCTGTCTGTCTGTCAAACCTTTGCTATTTGGACTACCCAAGAGATCAAGGGCCTACAAAAAACTGAGTGTCACCACTCAAGTTCACACTTGAATCCATGTCACAATTCACTCCAGTAATGTCTACTTCCACTAGACCTGCACGATAGTTAGCCTATCCGCCTTTCTCCATGGATTAAGGAAGATCTCAAGAAACACTACAGCCCCCGTCCTTAGAGACTATAGAAGGCTAATGGGAAATGGAGAAGGGGAGCGTCTACTAACAATCTACCCACTGCTGGGTCCCCCATGCTCTGGCAGGTGCTCAGGCAGTTGCCAGTACAAACATCCCAGATGAAACCCCGTGGGTTACACACGTGAAAATAAAAGGAACAATGCTTGGAAAGAATGTATGCAGTGGAGTAGGAGGAGGAACAGGAATGGATAGTAAGGGATGAAAACACAAATGCATGTGTTTTTCTGTAGCGAAGTAGCGCCAAGAAGACAAGCTTCCGCCCAGGCTCCCTAGAAGAAACCATCTCCGAAGAGCTTCTGTGAGCAACACTTTCTCAGTACCCCAGCGGCCCTCTGCTGAGTGGGTACCCAGACAGCAGAGAGGGTCCAGGTCACTTGGTTCATTTCATTTCTGGTTCTTTGGTTACTGGCTCTGATCCTTGGCCAATCCACCTCAACTCACCAAGCCTCCATTTCCTCAACTGCAAAACAAGTTTGCTGTAAGAATTAGGGAAAATGATAGCAGTCGGCCTCACAGCACTTGACAAAAAAGATGGTCATTTGTCCTTTTGTTTGTAGCAACGTTTATGACTAATGCTTCATTTTGATTTCTACTTCTGCTAACATTCTTGGAGAAAAAAAATGGTTTTAGTGCCACTGTTTTCAGACACCAAGCTGGCTGTTTCACACTTATTTTGTTAGCCTGAGGTAGAGGTACGAGTATTCTCACTGTAAGTAAAGCAAACTCAGATTAGTTTGCCAGGGGTCACAGAACTCAGGAAGTGAGACTGAGAGTTTAACTAGTACCTTACTCTAAAAGCCATCATCCAAAATATCTAAGCTTGGCCAGTGGGGATACAGATGAAGGGAAAGGGGTGAAAACTAGGTAAAATAACTCATTTGTTAGGGTTCTAGTCCCTATTCCTAAACTGTTCCTAGACTTAAGCCACTCCTTTTATTTTGGTAGAGTGATCCAAGCCTTAAAATTATGAACCATCTAGAAACTGCAGGACTCAACAAGTGGTAGGACTCTTGGGCAGAAGCGCTATTGCTGCTCAACATGACTGACTTTTGGACCAGTCCAACTGTTCCATCTTGAAAGTCTTTTTATCCCTAGAAGCCTACTGGGATAAATCCTGATCATTTCTGATGGTTAGTCTCCAATGTCACCTTGACATGGGACAAGTACCTTTGGACACGCATATGACAGATTATCATCATCTTAACTGATGTGAGGTCTGCCTTAATTGTGAGTGGGCCCATTCCCTGGGCAGGACATGTTGGACTCAAGGAAGGAGCGGCCGCCAGCCCAGGCCTCCCCGGCCCCTGGCTCTCTACTTCCTTGCTGTGGATGCATCAACTAGCGGCCTCCAACTCCTGTCACTGTGACACCAACAAAGGGCCTTGGAGCGGGACCTGAAATAAACCCTTTCCTCCTTAAGTTCCTTTTGTCAGGGAATTTCATTCACTGCCACAGAAATACAAAGTCATCCTCGCACACCCACGCCAAGTGAGCTTTGGGACCGAAGACACTTAAACATCTGACACCACTTATGTGACCTTGAGCAAACACGTGAAACTGGGACATTGGTACCTAGGGGGCATCAATGTGAGTACACTGCTGAATACAAGGTTGGCACATGCAAAATAAATTTCTAAAACTGACCCTCTAGTAGCACCTTCACCAGACAAGATTTAACTACACCCAGAACCTGACACACATAAAGGTATCTTTAATCCCCAGAGTGGAGAAGCCTGGCAGGGGAGGAAAAAGGCCTGGAGGAAATCCCTGCAGCCGAGTGATCACATACCTTCCGTCTACCTTCTGATTTCCACAGCTATCTCCCTCTGATTTGTATGGTAACACTCATGTAAGTTCAGCCTCATTACTTTATTGACAGAAGTACTTAAAGATAGGGCCCCAAAGAAAACTTACTTTTCTCTAACTGCTTCTAATCGCAATTCTCTTTCTCCCTCTCCCTATTGCTCCCTCCTCTTTTATTTTTTTTTTTTTAAATTGATGGTCCCTTAGCGGTCCTGCTTCCGTAAGTGGCCAAGACCAAGGGGAAAGGGCAAGGAAGCGGCTGGCACGGGGTCATTTCCACAACATTCCATTTACGCACAGAACAATCACAAGCACAGAGTCACTATTGTGGTTAGAAGTTGGCAGCATGGAACCGGGTAGGGACAGGTGGAGTGGGATGTCATTAAAATAAATACAACCCCCCCCCCAAAAAAACACTAGGTGTCTTCAGGGAACTTGGTCTGCTTCAACCCAAGAGGAATCAGAAGATCAAAGGTGGTTAGGAAGGCCAGATCATCAAGGATGGAGAGAGGAGAAAGGGTCAAAGATGACGGAGATTGGGTGAAGGGATTCCCCTTCTCCTGTTGGGATTCCCCTAACCCCTCTAGTCTGGCAGGAAGGGGGCAGCCTCAACCCCCAAGGGCAGGTCTGGGGCTGCTAGATGCTCCAGGCAGGGGCTGGAGGCGGCTTACAAGGGCTTTCCCTCCAAGGAGATGACGGCAGTGCTGCCTGGCTTTTTGACCGGATGCAGCAGTCCTTGACTTCCTCGTAGTAATTTGCTTGCAATTCATGCTCGATCTCTGTAGGTATTTTCTTGATGGCATCCTTGCAGCTGGCATAGACCATTGTGCACTTAAAGGGTACACTCTCAGGGGCCCAGAGGATGAGCACCAGGCCCTCCTCCAGGCTCTCCTTGGTCTCCTAAGTTGCGTCCTAGGAGGCGTAGCAGCAGCGGTCCTTGGCAGGCAGCATCTTGACAAGGTGGTGTAGTCTGGTAACATCACCCACCAGGATCTCCTTGCCCTCCTCCAAGATGTGTTCTTTCATCACTCTGACAGAGGATTTCAGAAGTGCAAGAGAGACACGAGAGACGCCACAGCTGAAGCTGGAATCCACCTGAACGCCTCCTCCTTTCATTAAAATATACATCACAGGCAAACAAGTAAAGCAACTTAAAATCTTAAGGGAAACAGGTATCAAGGCAAGCAATTTTCAATTTATATATGTCTGGGTTAATTTCTATTTCTAGACTTCAAACGTCCTAAAGAGGAGGGAGGGACCCATCTTTTAGTTTTAGCCAAGAACAAGACAGCATCAGCTAGAGAGCAGGACGTAAAAACTAGCATGTCTTGAAGCTCAGTGCCAAGCCAGCCGGAGTAAGATCTAGCTCCTGGTTACAACTAAGCTTCTAGGTCACGACAAGCTTCTAAGCCTGCTTCAGCACGGAGGGACAGATCTGTTTTAACCAGCATTGCTGCCGGCTTTGGATGGGCCTGGGAATGTGCATGCCCCTAGCACTACAAGCCTCCGGAACAATCCAGCTTAGTATCAAACCTTGGTGGCAGAGCCTCTAACTTGGGAAACAGCTGTCCGTAGGCCAGTGCTCACTGATGGAACCTCTAGACTATTCTGGAACCAAAGATCTGCATTCCCAGGGCCTTCAGCTTTCATCCTGTATCACTACTAGATGTGAAGACCTGAGAACCCTGAGACTAAGACGGTCCTTGTGTTAAATGAAAAATCAATGAAATTTAAAAAGGGGGGGAAGGAAGGAAAGGAGAGAGGGAGGGAGAGTGGAGAAGGAGGGAGGGAAGAGATGGAGGAGAGGGAGGGAGGTCCTTGTGCTGTGAGACTGAGTGCAGTCCAGCTTAGCACCAAGCTTAGTGGCCAAAATATTGACTCAACAACACTCCAATCTCTGGCAGCATGGAGCAAGACATTAGCTGAGAACAGAACAGGGAGTTTGTGCTCAGTGCCCAGCCAGTGAAACTAACATTACGGCGCATCCTAATGGCCTCCCTCTCCAGATCAGTGTCTGCGGAGAGCCTCTGAGATCACCAAAGGGTCAGACACAGAATTGCAATCTTTAGATCCAGCATTGCCCGTGGTTATCTTTGACCACAAAGTCACACCACATTGGTCAACTTACTGCTGAGTGAACCTTGGCCCTCTCCTAATGCTATGTTGTACTAGGCACAGTATAGGACTCAGGTTTGATAGTGCTAGCATCATTTGTGGCCTTAGGAAAGGCAGAGATGTGTTAATCTCTGGATGTTGATCCTGTCCAGTCGGGGCCTGCAGTACCCAACCACAGACAAGCGTCTGTGGACAAGTCTAGACTTATCCTGCCACAAGGAAAGGCTTAGGACATGGGCCATCTTTATTAGGCATTTCTCTAGTGCACAATGGACAACCTACCAACTACAGACCTGAGGCAAACCTGAGGTTGGATCACCCCCTAGTGTTGGAATAACAACAGTGACTTGTGCAAATCTACACAGGGTACTTACTAGTGTTTAAATGGCAAGACTCAGAAGAAGAAAAAAAAAAAAAAACAGAGCGTGCTTACAATTTCTCGAAAGATAAGCACAAAGTCAGACTACAATACCAGAATAAGCGTCTAAGACTGACCAGCTCCTAGCCAAACTGGCCAAAAAAGAAGATCCAAATTAATAAAAATAGAGATGAAAAGGAAGGCATTACGACAGACTTGAAAAAATCCTGAATCCCATCAGGGAATGCTTTAAAATACTTCAAAGACAAGTTGGAAAATAAAGAAAGCACAAGACCTGTTGCAATTAAAGCCAAATGATATGAAGAATTTAAGCAGACCCATAACAAGCAATGAGACTGAAGCACTAATTAAGATTCCCCATGAAGAAAAGTCTAGGGCCAGATGGACTTACTGTTGAATTCCACCAAACATTAGGGAATATTTAATACTAATACTTCTCAAACTGGTCCACAAAATAGAAAGAGAAGAAAAAAATGGCCAAGTCATTCCACAAAGTCAGTAGAACTTATCAAAACTGGACAAAGACAATTAAAAAAAAAGAAAGCTGGGGAGGAGCTCTGTGGGTAAAAAGTGCCGGCCACACAAGCAAGAAGACCGGAGTTGGCTCCCTAGCACGCATGTAAGCATGGTGGCACTCGGAGGATAGAGATAAGCAATCCTCAAAGCAAACTGGCTGGCTAGACTAACTGGACTGGCAAGCTCTGGACTCAAGTGAGACCCTTCATCAATATATATAAGGTAGAAACCATTAGGAAGACATCTGGTATTGCTCTCTATAGTTTCCACATGCACACAACACATACATACACACAAACCTGCAACCTCATACACACAGACATACATCATGCACATGAAAAAAAACATAGACCAATTTCTGTAATGAACACAGATGCAAAAATCCTCAAGAGACTTTCCAGTGGAATTCAAGAGGACAGCAAGAACACATAAATGGATTTCATCCCAGGGATTCAAAGCTGGTTCAACATAAGTAAATCAATAAATACAAGAAACAATAGTAACAGACTTACAGAAATCACATGATAATCTTAATAGATTAAGACATCTAACAAAAATTCAACATGCCTTCGTGATAAAAGTCCTGAAGAAACTAGGAATAGACAGCACATATTTCAATGTACTAAAGGCTACCTATATATGACAAACTTACTCTGTACTAGATGGGGAAAACAGAGCACTTCCTCTGGAACAAGACAGGTGTCCACTCTTTTCACTTATTCAAAAGCATAAACTGGTAAAGATACTGTACAGATCAGTGTGGAGGTTTCTCAAAAACACTAAGAACATGGGGCTGGAGAGGTGGCTCAGGGGTTAAGCCTCTGCCTTGCAGGCAGAAGGTCCTGAGTTCGGATCCTAGACCCACATATAGACGCCAGGCAGAAGCAGGGGCGGCCTGCGTTCCTGGTCCTGGTAGGGCGGAGCCTGTGAATCTCAGGGCAGAGTAAATAAGGAGGAGACGGAGGCGTCCATGGTGGTTCCCGAATTCGTCCGTGGTTCTACACGCACATACATGCACACATGTGCACACATGCATACACACACAATTGAATAAATAATAAAAAAATTTTAATTATTAAAAAAAAAAAAAAACACTAAGAACAGAACTGCACACAGCCCAGCTCTACTTTCCTCGGCGTCCACTCAAACACCTACATCCTACCACAGAAACATGTGCAAGGCGCCGCCCATCACTGCTCTTCACAACAGTAAGGAAATGAACCAGGCTAGGCATCCGCCAACAGATGGATAATGAAAATGTGAATATTCGCAACGGTAAATGAAATTAAAACTTTTTAGAAAATGGATGGACTTGTAAATTACTGAAGTAACCCAAGCTCAGAAAAACAAACGTGTAGCTTCTAAGTGTTCTGTGTATGTATGAAGACAAGCCAGGAAACTAAATAGGGGTCTGTAGGATGGGGAAAAAAAGGCTTTTTTTAGAGAGGGAAAAAAATGTTCTATGAGACCCTGTCTCAAAAAAAATAAAAGACAAAAAAAGTCATATAAAATAGGAAATAACTTAATTTTGGATGGATATCTTAGTATAACTAATTACTTTTTAAACAATATTTACCATTTGCATAAATATGTGGGCACACTCAAGGACAGAGGACAACTTGGAGTAGCTGGTTCTTTCCTTCCACTTTCATGTGGGTTCCAGGAATTGAACTTCATCAGGCTTGCATAGTAAGCACCTTTTCCAACACTGAGCCATCTCACTGGCCCGATATTACTAATTATATACTAATGATGATGTCACTTTGCTTACGTAAGAGAAAACTAATAAATTGTTAACTAGAAACTGAACTGCTGCTCTGCCTGGATATCATCTTTTTAGAAATCAAAAGCACATAACTACTAGTTCGGAAACCAATTCTAACTATAGCTCTTTCTATTCTGCCCACAATCACTTAGAAATAACAGCAACAAGTGCGTTAAGGAAATGAAGGAAGTTAATTAGCTTGATTCCCTGAGATATCTTCCCAGGGCACCATGAATTCTGAGTTTAAGGTAGAGAAGTACTGATAAAGATTATTTCTAGCAGTAATCATCAACGTGTCAAGCCCATCCAAACCCATAAGGAAGCTTTTTCCATTATGGCTGCCCTCACACACAAGCACAATTCCATGCTAAAAAAACAAATAAGGCAGTTAAAGCTCAAAGGTATTTTTTCCAGACTTACCTCATGGATTAACATAACAAAGCACAGACACAAATTTATACTTCAAAATAGTGAACTACCCTTAGCCTTTTCATCTGCCATTTGTGTTTCATTCTATCCCTGTACAGATATACAGACACCATTAATGGAAGCACAGACAGAGTCACTCAAGTTTAATAACTGTTGTTATTACCATTTGAAGATGTTACTTTTGTTCCATGAAAATCTGCTCACAGAAGATAATCCGGTTACTTAGCTTCTCACCCAAAACATCTTGTGCATCCCAACACCCCCCAACAAAAGACCACTGTAACAAAATTACAGAAAGATACATATCAATCCTGTTAGTGGCAAAGACACACTGGTCCTTCAGGTCAAAGGTCTTTATAACCAGGAAAAATAAATTGAGAAAAGAAAAGAAGGTAACTGATACTTTTTAGACCCAAGATTTCTCGGAGCTAGCTCTCCTTAAAAGAATTCATCTGCCAAGACCAACAGGACAAAAATTCTTCAGCTGAACTTGTATCACTTTCCTGAGAGACACAATATTCTTGGATTCCATACCGGCAAACCTCTACTTTTCTGTCCCTACAAAAGCAAAAACTGCTAGGAGCAATTCCCAGCGGGAATTCCTGTCATCCAAGTAGGATGAGAGCTTTATGTCTTCCTTAAAAGAGGACAATACTGAGGAAAAGGCTTGAGGGGAGACTCACTGCCGCTGGCCAATCCTAGGCAGACAGGCTGAGGAGGTTTGTTTTTAATTGTGTCCTGAGCCAAAGGAGATCGCTCAGGAAATCCCTAGGATCAGACTGGCACTTGGACCCTCTCTAGGATGTCACAAATGGTGTCCGGATTGTTCAAATCATCCAGACCTAAACAGAACAACTTCCTGGTTCCAGAGTAAACATCCTACCCATGACTTTGGACGAGTGAACTACCTGTCACCATTTTAAACTTCCCTGTCCCTTTCTAGCCCTGGCTTTATATCCCCAGAGAATTGGGGCAGATGCAGACAAAACTCAGACTGAGATGAGATATAGTTACTACATCATCATTATCTATGTACAGAATATGATGAACTCCTTTAGGAGTCACATTTACTCCTCTGAGACAGAAGCATATCGAAACAAAGCATCTTCTTTCCAAAGATTCTTAACATGTCCTAGACTCTCCCTCTAAATTCCTCCACATCCCACCATTAGAAAACGCCGTCCCAACACTTTTCGTGTCTCTAGGGCCCAAGGCCAAAGCAGCAATAATGGCACTTGGCAGAAAACCTCATCCCACTTTGAACTACTCTGAGTTCAACACAGTAAAGAAACAGATGAGAAAGTAGAAATCAGAGCCTGCCCGTCCTACATAAATGAGGCACAGAGATTTCAGGAGTTTGTGAAAAGCTATCATCTCTTGCCAGAAGGCCACCAACTCCCAGTATTTGGGAGCCGCATTATCACTTGTTTCTCCTCTGGACTGAAGTGCAGGATAGTCAGTATGGCTGTGAGCGTCTGCTGGCGGCCCAGGCTGTCTGGCAAGGTCAGGAAGCGGTAGATGATGTTTTTGAGGTACTCCAGGTTGGCTCCCTCCCTGCTTTGGTCCCTGATATTCTTTTCAATGTGGCTTTGCAGGGCTCCAACCTCCTCTCGATGCCGCTCCCCCTCCTCCAGAAGCCTTTCCTGCAGCTGATGTGCCTCGACCTCCAGCCTGTGTTTCTGCTTCCTCAGGGATGTGATCTCCACCTCCTTGCGAGCCAACTGCTCAGCATATAGAAAGAAAGTGGGCTCGTTGGCTGCAGCCAGCTGCAGAGCCTGGGTGAGGCTATCTGGAGCATTGGAGTCAGCGGGGTCCCCAGGACCTCCACCAACAGGGCTTCTGCGTCCAGGCTGCCCAGCGGACAAGGCCACAGAACGCAGCTGCTCCAGCTCCAGGTCCTTCTCGGCCAGCACAGCCAGGGCCCGGTCCCGCTGCTTGTGCAGCTCCTCTTCCAGGTTCAGCGTGCGGTCCCTGAAGTCCAGCTGGCTGCGCTCCAGCTCCTGCCGGTGGAGCTGCTGTAGCCGGGCCAGCTCCTGCTTCCAGCCCTCAGCCTCCTGCTGGTGCTGGCGCTCGAGCTCCTCACAGGACAGGCGCAGCGAGATGTACTTCTCCTTCAGCTCGGCCAGCTGCTCCTGAGCCACCTCCAGCTCCTTGGCCAGGTTCCCGTCTTTGGTGTTCTTATTCTTCAGCACCACCTGGGCTCTCACCTTGTAGCGCTCAAACTCTTCCTTCAGCTGTTTCAGCTCCTGCTGGTAGTAGAGGGCGGAAGCCTTTTCCCCATCCGCAGCCTCCGAGCTGGGCATTACCTCAGGGTCGCAGAGCTTTTCCACATCCAGAGCCACCTGACCTTTCCTGGCTGCCACCTGCAGCAGCCTCTTCAGCTTCTCCATCTTATCCTTCAGGACATTGACATCCATACTGGACTCATCTCCATGGCTATCAAAAGGGGACCGGCTGGAGGCTGCGAGAGCCAGTGTCTTATTCTCCAGGTCCAGCTGCAGAATGCGCTCCTTCAGCTTCTGGATGGCCAGCTGGTCCTTCTGCTTGGTTTTCTCATAGGTGCCCAGCAGTTCGGACACCTCAGATATTTGATTCTCTAGGGCTGCCACCCTTTGCTCTTCCACTTGAGACTGCTGGCGCAACTGGTCCTCCACCAGGGCTGTCTGCAAAACAAAAGAACAGACAAAAAATGCATCCACAAGTCACAGAACCTTTGGGGGGAGAGGTGGACAAAAGAGGAGGACAAAAGGGTCATGGACTGGGATGACCTGGAAAGAATGGGAAATGGGCATTTTTACTAGAAAACTCCTCTGTATATCTTTCTGCTATAGTTTTCCAATTTCTCCTGAGCCAACAGATGAAGTATGTTCCTGTTATCTATCACATCCTCCCCAAATCTTACAAAGAAATCATTGGGTTAGAGAGATGCAGACACCTGCACACAAAACTGAAGACTCAATTTCAATCTTGGGAGACCACATGATGAAAACAGAAAACCACCTTCAGAAAGTCGTCCTCTGGCCTCCACACTTGTACTGGCAAGTGCACACCTGCTCTCTACCAAGTAATTATTTTAAAAACTCCAATATTCCTGAAAATTCAAAAGTGAATTGGGTTTCTCTCTACATTACAAGGGAGCACTATATAACAGTGGCTTTCTAAAATGGGTGAATCTCCACTGAAAGCAGTTACAAGGTATTTTTCTGAGAACGTCTCCTTTGCCTCCTTTAGTGGCTTTCCCTGTAGGGACACACTTCTCAATTTACACACTACCTTTCAAACTCAGCAGCTGCCACTATATTGCCTCCCAGAGCACAACTGGTAAAATGCCAACATTGAGGCCTAAAACCATCTGGCTCATACTCAGCCAACACCTCAGAAAGTCCACATCCTGTTGGAAGGCCTCTCTACTGCAATACCACCCAGAACAGGATTTCCCAGGATTCAATGGGAGGATTTTTTTTTTAGGTAGCATCAAAAAAAAAAAAAAAAGCAGAGTGCATGTTGACAGTGTGGCACACGCCTGTAATCTCAGCATTCAAGAGGATTACAGGTTTGAAGCCAGTCTTCACAACTGTGTCAAAACCAAACAAACAGACCAAATAAACAACAAAAATAGTGCCGCTCCAGGTTCTATCTACTAAAAGAAAAAATAAACCTACCATTTCTCACTGGAGCTAAATGTCTGAAGGCGCCGGGATAAATTACCTTCCTCATCTCCTGCTGCAGCTGAGCCTGGAAGTGGCTTTTGAGACGCACAGCCTCTTCCTGGAGCTCTTGCAGCCGCGGGTCCGGTCGATTCTTCTCATCTTGAATGGCTTTCAGCTCACCTTTCAGCTCCTCCACTTCCCGGGTCAGCTGCTTGGTTTGCAGTTCGAAGCCTTCGATCTGATCGGCGGCATATGCCCGCCCTGCCAGGGCTTCTCTGGTCTCTTCTAAGCGAAGCTCCAGGTCCTGGCGCTGGGTCCTCTCCTCCTGCCACAGCTTCTGGAGTTCACGCAACATCATGGCGTGGTCGCTCTGCTCCTGAGCCCGATCGTGCTGCTGTGTGATAAGTCGGGCTTTGGTTTCTGCTATCTGCTCCTGCAGCCCCTTCAACTCCCCCTCCAAACGACCCCTCTCCTCTTCTGCCTTCTTATTGGCATCCTCTAAGTCCTGTTTCATCTTCTTCTTGTCGGCGAGGTAAGACGCCTCCATTCGGGACTTTTCCTGGGTGACGGTGGCCAGAGAGCTGGTCAAAGTGGCCAGCTGGGTCTTCAGCTGGTTCAGTCTTTTGTCCACCTCGCCGCCTGCAGACGGCCCATCCCCGCTGCTACTGCTGACGCCGCTCTCCGACCCACTGGCCTCTTCGGACCTCGGAAGTGGCGGTCCACGGGCCGATCTGTCCTCTTCTACGCCAAACTCACCCTTGGTGCTGGTGAGACTGGCCGCGGTGTCCAAGCTGGTGGCGGTCCCGGTACTATCCTCGCTGTGAGTGGAGCACCGGTCATCCACAGAGTCGGGCAGGGCGAGACCCGGAGGCTGGGCGCCCGCGAGGTCCGCATCCGCCTCGTGGGACACGGACAGCACCCTGACGCTGGCCTCCAGCGCCTCCTTCTCCTTCAGCAGGCTCTTGTACGCGCGGACCACGTCCTTGAGTCGTGCTTGGTACTGCACAAGTTGCTTCTTCTGGGTCTCTATGGTCTCCAGCAGGTCTTTCTTGCTCGGGCCGCCCCCGAAATTCATCCCAAACTTCTCCATGGGGGCTCCGGGGTGGGTTGCTCCACGTCAGCGTCCCGGCAGCCCGGGAGGGAGCAGCGAGGACGGCTGGAGGGAGGCCGCGAGGGCCGCGAGCCGCGCGCCGAGCCACCCAGCCGCCCCGCAGCAGACGCGGAGCCGGGGGGCGGCCGGGCCCGAGCGCGCGCCCGGCTGGCCGAGGGTGGCGAGCCGGGTCCCACCCTGGAAGCGGGGTGAGGCTGGCACGGGAGGGGCGCTCGGCCGCGGCTCTCCGCACGGGCCTGACGCCGCTCCGCCCACGGGGTCGCCCGGCCCCGGCCCGCCCCTCGGCCCACGGTCCGCCGAGGGTTTACGCGGAGCTCCGGCCCATCTCCACTTCCGAACTACGGCGGGCGGCCGCCAGCGGCGCTTCCGGGTCGGCTGGAAATGACGACAGCGCGACGCCACAGACTCCGCCCCCCACGGCGCGGGATGGGCGGCGCCCCCTAGAAGACACGCGGCGGGAGGGCCCGGCGGGGCTCGTCGGAAAGAGCAAACAAAGTCCACGTCGCCTGAGTGATGGTTCGGTGGCTTTGCCCCGCCCGCTACCACCAGCGAGCGACAGAGGGCGACGTCTCACTGCGTTTTCCCCAAACACCCCAAACCAATCATTTGGAGCAAAGTCTAACCAGCAACGTGTAAGACCCCAATTTGCAACACAAAAACCCGCCCAGCACCTAGTGAACATGACAGCCTTCCTTAGTTCAGCTTACAGAGGCACACTATGGAGCCGTGTAGTCAGCCCTGAATGCCAGCCTATGCCATAGGCCTCCCAAGAGTTCTGCAAAACTCTAACTCAGAGGGTATTAAGCATCAGTTACAGGTACAGGGACAGACAGTACCGAGAAGTTACCAAGCCCAAGGTCACACAGTTTACTGTCTCATTCTGTCCTCAACATACTAAGTGCTATACCAGGTGACAGCACCATGAAGAAGCATGCTCTTGCCCTCAAGGAGTTCATAATAATCTAGTGAGGAAGGAGACATGCAAACATTAGATCCCGCTTTCACACAAAGGTGCATGGGTGTATTTGAAGTGACATGGAGGCTTTGGAGGAAAATAAAGACTTGGGGATGTGAAGGAGGGGTAATGCTGCCCGTCTCACTGGAGATGTGGGGAGCCAGCATCGAGGTAAGAAGAAAAGATCCCCAGCGTCCGACTCACCTAGGAAGCATTTAGAATCATCTCCAAGTAGTGGCTTAGGGCATGGGGCTGGCACCAGGGGCAGAAACCCACTGAAGGCACCTGGATTTTTAACTTGGATGATAATAGGACCCTAACGGACTTTAATCTCAAAAAGGGAACCATTGAGACTCATGTGATATTATGGAGATACCAAGAACCTGTGGGGAGAGCCGGGAGGAGATCCTTTCAGTCTCAGGAAGACACCCTATGAAATAGGGGTGTTAACAGTAGGCTTCTCGGCAGCCTCTGAGACTCTTTTAAAAGCACTGTCCAATTGTCAAAGCCTACGCAGCTCTCTGAAGAGTAAAGCAAAGTCATGCACTCACTCTGGGACCCAGAATCATTTCCCCTCTCTCTCTGCGGAAGACCCCAAGGACCCGGCCGGCAGGGATGCCAATCCTGGCCCCGCTCCGCTTCAGGTCCCTTGCAAACGGCCTGGGGGAGGAGCTGGGGGTGGTCCCGGAGGGGGCGTGGCCACGTGACGTCGGGCGGACCCGGACGCGCGGAGGCGGCGGCGGCGGCGGCGCCTCCTCCTTCTGCTGCTGCGCCCCATCCCCCCGCGGCCGGCCGGTTCCAGCCCGCACCCCGCGTCCCTGCCCGCGCCCCCGCCCCGGGCCCCATCATGGGCCTCACGGTGTCCGCGCTCTTTTCGCGGATCTTCGGGAAGAAGCAGATGCGGATCCTCATGGGTGAGACAGATCGGGCGCGCGGCCTGGATCCGGGGCCCCGGCCCCGTCACAGCCCTCGCGCCCCCGCGCCCCTCCAAGCCCCACTTCACCTGATTCTCTGATCCCCAGACACCCACCTCTAAAGCCTTAGGAACCTCCGCTCTCGAGCTGGCCAGGGTCTGCAGTGTCGGCCTTGGGGCCTGAAACCCGGATCTGGGGCCTGGGTGGGGTGAAGCTTCCTCCGCCCCAGCCCGGCTGCAAAGGAGGGAGGATTCCGCCCTTGGAGAGGACTTTTAAAAGGAGTGCGGCCTCCCTTCCGGGCCCCTCGTCTCGAGCCTCTCTCGCCCCTCGCCCACTTGTGAGTCTGGAGTTGGCACACGCCACCCAGCCTGCCCTCAAGGCCCGGAAGGTAGAGAACAGCGCGCACCTGGAGGCGCTCCCGCTCTCCGCCCCCATCCCCATCAGCTGGCCGGGCCTCTCCCTTTCCCTGGTCTCTAGGGGGCTCCCTCGATCTCGTCTCCATGCTGTACCCCTCTCCGTTGCAGTTGGCTTGGATGCAGCTGGCAAGACTACAATCCTGTACAAACTGAAGTTGGGGGAGATTGTCACCACCATCCCCACCATAGGTGAGCCCCGGGAGCGAAGAAGAGGGGAGCAGAAGCCCCGCGGCGGCCTTCTGGGGGTCTACTCCCAATTCTGCCTAGGCCCTTATCTGGTGCTCACCCTGACACCAGACACCGCTACTTGAGAAATGGGTCACAGTATCTCTGCCTGCCTGATGGTGCCAGAGGCTCGGAGGATGGGCCCTTAGCCCCGCCCTGACTGTTGACCTCCGGTCCTCCTGGGTTCTGTTCCCCCTGGCCTGATCGTCGCCGGCCAGCTTTGTGTTCCTGCTGAGATCTAAGTTATTGTAATGAGTTCCTTTCAGGACTTTTTCTCTTTTTCTTCCTCCCCTCTACCCCCCCATTCTCTGTAGGCTTCAATGTGGAGACAGTGGAGTATAAGAACATCTGTTTCACAGTCTGGGATGTAGGAGGCCAGGACAAGATTCGACCTCTGTGGCGGCACTACTTCCAGAACACTCAGGTGGAGTGGGGGAGTCCTTCTGGAGAAAGGATGTTAGGGCCAGGACTGGCGCCCCCCTTTCCCCACCCCCCAGGAAGGCCCTCCCAGTTTGCTTGGCTTGCTTTTTAACACTCAACTTTCAGAACTCACTCTTCTGAGACTTCACCCTAGATTTCTGGGGCCACACTGCGGGATTAGTTCTCACCAGCACATCTTGTGCACTTTTGATCTGCTTCCTCTGTATCCTTTGCAGTGGTCTCTCTGCAGATCCTTAATGGAGGTTTATTAGATGAGAAAGGCTGATGCAACTAAAGATGGCAGAAGAGAGAATAGACCAGGTCAGGACAGGACCCAGTAGGAGTAATGGCTTCTGCTTCTTTTCTTCTTTACCACCCAGGGCCTCATCTTTGTGGTGGACAGTAATGACAGAGAGAGGGTCCAGGAGTCTGCCGATGAACTCCAGAAGATGGTAAGTACCCAGATCTGGGGAACTGACCCTTGACTTGGGACCAGAGAAATGCCTTTGGTGTTATGGAATTCAGGGACTGCTCGTGGGTGTGGAGAGCAGGGAATGTGAAGGTTTTTTTTTCTTTGTGGCACTAGGAAAGTTGTGGCTCACCCTGTTTGGGATAAGGGCCGGCTTTTTTCATTCTCATGTGTTTACATCCAAATCTGAGGAGTTGGGAGAAAATAGGGAATTATATATGGTAAAGAAACACAATCTTTCATTCTTGTATTTAAGCATTTGTAAATTCTATTGTTTTTACTTAGAGCACAAAAAAATGTTGGAAAACAGTTTCTGGAGTAAAGGTTTAGATGGCCTGAAGCTCTTTTGTAACTGTCTCATGTAAACTACATGATCCTGTATTATTTCCTACAAAGAGGCTGGCAAGTAGGAAGGTGCTCCCCCAACCAAGCCGTCAGGAGGGAGCTTGGGGTCCCACTCTTGCTTCCCTCTCAGCTGCAGGAGGATGAGCTGCGGGATGCAGTGCTCCTGGTGTTTGCCAACAAGCAGGACATGCCCAATGCCATGCCCGTGAGCGAGCTGACCGACAAGCTGGGGCTTCAGCACTTGCGCAGCCGCACGGTGAGTGTCCTGCCCCGGACCGGGATAAAGAAGGAAAGACACCCCTTTTCTTCCCTGCCGCTGATTTCTCCTTTTCTTCCTCACAGTGGTACGTCCAGGCCACCTGTGCCACTCAGGGCACAGGCCTGTACGACGGGCTGGACTGGCTGTCCCACGAGCTGTCGAAGCGCTAGCCAGCCGGGGCAGGCCCCTGCTGCCCGGAAGCTCCCGCGTCCATCCCGGGATGACCAGACTCCCGGACTCCTCAGGCAGTGCCCTCCCTTCCCAATCTCCCTCCCTTACAGACAGGCCTCTGCTCCTGCTCCTGCCTGCATGTTCTCTCTTGTCGTTGGAGCCTGGAGCCTCGCTCTCTGGGCACAGAGGGGTCCACGCTCCTGCTTGCTGGGACCTGTGGAAGGGCTTCCTGGCCAAGGCCCCCTCTTCAAGAGGAGGAGCAGGGATCTGGGTTTCATTTTGTTTCTTCTGTTTCGGGTGTACCCTTGGGGCCAGGTTGGTGGGGGGAAAGTGAGGGCTCCGGGTGGTGCTATGATGTGGAACTGGATATTGAGTAATAAATTTGCTGTGGTTTGTATGCTGTGTTGTCTATAGCTTGGAAGAGGGAGGCTGGGTTGTTGGGTGTAAAAAACTGGAAGAGCCTTAAACTAGCCGAAGCTGTTCACACACAAACACACACACACAAAATGTACTCGGCTTCTCTCCTGTTATTCTTAGGTTGGAAATCCTGTGAGCTTTCCAAAGGAACTCTCAATTCTTCCTCTATTCATAAGAGAAGTTATTTGAGGGTATCAGAATCTAACCTTTATGGAGCCACAAACCACAAAGCTCTACTTCCCATCCTTCTGGCCACTTAGAGCAGTTTTTCACGGTAGTTTTGTACACTTGAGGAGGAATGTACTTTAAAAAGATGAATCCCAAGACACACTTTAGAGCAATGATTGACCAGGACTGGTCTGAGGCACAATAACATACATCTTTAAGATTACCCAGATAGTTCCAGCTCTGGTCAGCATTATTAGCCCCGTTTTACACAACACTGATGGAAACTAAGGGTTGAAAGCTTTGCTGAATGCCACTAAGACTTCTCACCTGGGAACACCCCATCCGAGAAGAATCAAGCAGCCCGTGGAAAGAGTCAAGGCAGTGGGTTACTCCTCAGGCAGTGTTGACCTGTGGATCCCAACAAAGCTTACACAGAACTCAACATAACCCAGAGGCTCTAAGGGAGAGAAAGGCCAGTAAGCTTCCTGTCAGCTCTGGTTTCTGTTCAACCAGTGACCTGCCCAACAGTAGAACTTGGAGTGTGAGGAACAACACTGCGGCTCCCACCCTGTTCTGAGCGATGCCTTCTGGGTTAATAGGAGCAATGTCACCCCTCCCTGCAGAATAATTTCCAAACCATTTTGGCCTCATCTTCTTAAGGGCTCTAAAAACCTGGATAGGTTTTTTTTTCCTGCCATCGTGAACTGGAAGGAGAGAAGGAGGGAGGGAGGGAGGGAGGGAGGAAGGAAGGGTCAGAAGAGCTGAACAGAACCTACTTCCTAGCAAGGGAAAGAGTTGATTGCTATCTTTTTATGGAGAAAGGCAAAGAAAAGGAGACATGTCTAAAGTCATAGGTTCTAGTTCCAATTTGGAGGCTCAGCCTATCTCATTACCTGGAGGGAGCTTGGAAGCCAAATGGCAGAGTCTCTGGACCTATTTCCTCTGAGCCATGGATTGATGTCGCTGGCCCAGTACACCTTCCCCACTATGGTGGGATAAGAGGCAGCCCTCACAGTCACAATGCTCCCGGGTCACAGAGGCGCGGGTCTTAGGCCAGCCTCTGTAGGAAGTTTCCTTTGGGAACATATTCTGGTGGGTACTACGGGCCTTATTCCAGGCCATATGGCCTGTAGGACCGCACCAGTGGGGGGAAGGCTGGGCCGGACAGAGTTATCATCTGTGGCACCAACCCCATGGCTGAGGTGGAGTGGATACACACACATCCAAAGGCTGAGGACCTAAGGGTTGGGCTCATCAGCTGGGCAGGAACCTACCTCACCTTTGAAGCATGTAAGAGTACAATCACAGCTACTGCAAAGAGTTTGAGCAGGAGACAGGTAACAAGACGAACCTGGACTGGAACCAGTTTTCTGAATGGCAAGCCGTGTGTGTGTGTGTGTGTGTGTGTGTGTGTGTGTGTGTGTGTGTGTGTTTGGGTGTGTTTGGCTGTGTCTGTGTATCTGTGTATGTATGTGTGTCCCTGTATTTTGTCAGTGTGTGTCTGTGTCTGTGTGCATGCACACATGCGTGTGTCCGTGAAGTGTACTCTCATCTTAACCACTTGCCTAGCCTCTGTTGTTAGCAGGCCAAGACACTTCTTTTGTTCGTGGGTCTTCCTTCTTCCAGCTCAAAAATGTTTCCCTAAGATGAAACTGGCTGATTTGCCCTCTTCCAGTAGTCCCTACGCTCTGTCCTAGCACGGGATGGTTGCAATGCACAAAGCGGAAAGGTAGAGAGCTCTGGCTGAAAGGTAAAAGTAGCCAATAGAAGTTGGACCATAGCACAAGGCCCATATTTCTGATCTGGAGGAGAGAAAAGGAAGTACTTTAGAAGTCCTGACTGACTTGGGTCTCCATTTTAGACAGGAATGTAGGCATCTCTGAAACAAACGCTTGAATGAAGAAGGAGCAAAGTCCTCTCTCATAAAGGAAAAGTTACCATTGTGGACCAGACAATCGCACCTTCAGTATGCACCAGGGTGCCTTGGAGAACCCTTGCTTCATACCTGTTGGATAGTGGATTCTGGGGTAGGGTAATACTGAGGTTGCCATTCAAGGGCACGAGAGAGAAGGAAAGAATCAAAACGTAATGTAAAGCTTTCTTTTCAACTAGGTATTGAAGAACATGAGCAAGGAAGGGAGAGAGAGGTTTAGCTTCCATTACCCAGCATCTAGAATTTCTCATTGAATCTTAAAAAGCCTATGGCTGCCATGGTGGGATGGGCCAGAAATCTTTCGGTTATTTGAGAGGGCAGAAGAGCTCATAGCAAGGAGATGCCAGAGCCAACGCTAAGTAGAGGGTAGTGGGGTCTTGTTCAGCTGCTGGTGCTGCCTCGGGTCCTGGTCATGTAACTCCTCGGTCTGCAGCTTGCTAGAACTCACTTTCCTCTCCTTCCCAGACCTGGGAGCTCCTGGTGAGCAACGAACATGAAGCGCAGGCCGTGGTTCGGCTCAAGAGCTTACAGGGCCTGTACCTGCTGTGTGAAGCGGACGGCACCGTGTGCTATGGCAGACCTAGGACCAGCCACCACGGGTGCTTCCTGCTTCGTTTCCATCGCAATGGCAAGTGGACCCTGCAGTGCATTATCTCTGGCCGTTACCTGGAGTCCGATGGCGAGGATGTATTCTGTAACTCCAGGGTTCTCTCGGCCTACCACATGTGGACTCCCCGGCCAGCCCTGCATGTCCACGTGATCCTCTACAGCCCCACCTATCACAGCTATGCCCGAGCTGACCACACCATGGGACGAATCTGGGTGGATGCAGCAATCCCCTGCTTAGAGGAATGTGGTTTCCTGTTGCATTTCCAAGATGGATGTTATCACCTTGAGACCTCGACACACCACTTCTTGTCCCGTGTAGATCGGCTGGTCCCTCAACGCTCACCACAGACAGCTTTTCACATGCAAGTGCGGCCTAGAGGACTTGTGGCACTCTGTGATGGAGAAGGAGGCACCTTATATCCACAGGGGTCACATCTGCTCCTGGGCCTGGGCTCCAACCCCATGAGGGGAGAAGAGTGGTTTGTCCTACAGCACTTCCCCACCTGGGTCAGCCTCAGGGCAAAGACTCGGAGGTTCATCTCAGTCATCTATGGCAAGTAACCTAGTCTAACACCATCATGGAGGGAGGAGGGGCTGCTTTTAGAAAGAGTTCTGGACTGGAGAGATAGCTCAGGGCTTAAGACTCTGTCCCACAAGCAGAAGATCCTGAGTTGAGATCCCAGGTTATGAAAATGGCCACGGCCTGCACTTCTGGCCCAGGTAGGTGGAGCCTAGGAAATCCCAGAACTAAGGGAGAAGGAGGTAGAAGCAATCCAGGATGATTCCTGAAGTCACCCTTGGCCCTCCACAGGGACATACAGTGCCCTCTGATATACATGCACACACACACACACACACACACACACACACACGCACTAATTTAAGTATTTTTCTAAAATTAAATATATAAATAAAAAGAGAAGTTCTGTTCAGAATCAGCCAGTCTTGGACCCTGCGTTACAAGAAGATCTTGGGAGCTGGAAGGGATCTCTTATGAGCTAAAGGACAGATAAAGAGGGACATGGACTTAAAGGAAAGTCACCTGAGTCTTCGCCAGATTATTAGAGTCTAACATAAGACTGATGAAGGAAAAAAATACAGGAAAACCCAACGATAAGCAAGGAGGAGAGGCTGGGATTAAGCACAGGCCAAACTAGAGCTCTGCTACCATGTCCTTCCTCTGCAGATGCTGAAGTGTGCGCTGCCTCTGAACGCCTGACCCCAATGTCCCTGTTCCAGTTTGAATGTGATACGGAGAACCCCGTCTTACAACTTCGTTCAGCCAATGGCTGCTACCTGGCCCAGGTGAGACCTTGGTTCCCTTTGAAGAAACCGTAAGCACTGAGCTTTTCCTGGCTAGAAACACTCTTTCCTTCTCCATTGCGTACAACCCGGTGATGTTAAGTGACCCATGGAGACCCTTGTCAAGAAACATGCTTCTCCCCCCCCCCAATGAGCCACTTTTTTCTTTCCTTTTTCTATTTTGTAAGTTTGGATTTATACTTGCCAATTTATATGTGCATATGTACCCAGTATCTCAACTAGACTCCCCTCCACTCCCCTCCCACCTCCTCTATCCCCCTCAACATGCTCCCTCTCTCACTTTCATGTCCATAAGTGCACCAGCCATGTCATACACAAAAGTCAGAATTTTACCATATTCATCTCCACTCGTGGATTCTTATATTCTATCCCCTCCTATGATTCTGGGGATGGGGTAGGGCAGTCACAGGATGTTCCAAGGGCATTTTTTTAATGTATTAATGTATAATCAAATTTCCACAATACAACAGCTTCTTTGTGATGCATGTGTATGTGTGTGTGTGTGTGTGTCTATGTGCATATATATATATATATATATATATTAAGAAGGCACTATGTATGACTGTGGAGGTCCAAGGTTAACATAGGAATCATCCTGGATTGTTCTATCTCCTTATTGCTTTGCTCTGGGGGTTCCTATGGTCTGCCTTCCAAAACAGAAGTATAGGCTGTTGCCATTTCTACCTAGCATTTTTATGTGGTATCTGGGATCTGAGCTCAGGTCCTACCGCCTGTGCTTGTAAGACAGAGGCTTAACCTGAACCATCTTGCCAGCTCATAAGAACATCTTTTTCTTCCCAAAAAAATTCTACTGAAATCTTCTTATCTGAATCATGCGCTTGGTCACTTGCTAGAACATCGACAATAGTGGGAATGGGGGTGGGGGGTCAGTTAATATGAGTTGAAAATTACTTAAATTCATTGTATACATGTATGAGCCCGTCAAAGAATAAAAGAAAAAACAACCTTATTGAGAATTCTGTTGAAGTTTGCCTGCTTGGTGATAAATCACCATCAAACAGCTTAAGGGAACAAGGGGTCTATTGTCTCTTACAATTGTCTGGTTACAGTTCTCAATCCAGCTTGACAGGGAGAGCTCATGCCAACATCAGGGCCGAGGGAACTGGCCACACCATCTCTACATAATGGCTGAGAGAGGGACGATCCTTACTTGCCAGACCAGCATGTCTGGCCAAGTGTACACAGGATGCCAATTTCCTCAACCAGTTCTCATTATTTTATTCACCTGTTCAGGTCCCAGTCCCACCCACTATGGGTTAGGCCTTCCCCATCAGCTAGACAATCTCTTGCAGGCTTGCTCTGGGCTTAACTCCACAACGAATTCTCTACAAATGTGCCCAGAGCTCAAACCCCCAACTGTCTCAACTGTCAAGTTGACACCTGTGTCTAACTATGACAACTTAATTTGAACAAATGTAAATTACATTATATATCACACATATTGTATATAAATATATTATACAAGTGACATATATCATATGAATAAATCACATTCAAACTCAACAAATGTATGCAATCATGAAGCCATACTGCAAGTTAAGGATATTTCTACCACCATAAAAATGTCCAAGTGCTCCCACATGATTTCCCTCTATCCTTGTCCTCCCACATCACTGGTCTGTTTTCTGCCACTATGAATTAGTTCTGCTTACTATAGAGTTTCATATAAGTGGATTCATATGATATATACAGTATGCAAACCTCTTTTGATGGGCACTTTGTTACTAACATTCACCCAATGTTACACCCAATGTTCTTTTTTTGCTGATTAGTGTTCTCTAGTGCTACTCATAAAAACAAACATTTTTTATATATATTCATTTGTTGTTAAACTCTTGCATTGGGTTATTATGAAAAAAGTTGCTATGGGCATTTGTGTAAAAGTCATTTGCCAGCCTATGCTTTCATTTATATTGGGAAATACCTAGCAGCAATATTACTAGGTCATATGATGGAAATACCTAGGAGTGATATTACTAGGTCATATGATGGATGTATATTTAACTTCATAAGAAATCCTCAAGCAGTTTTCATTTAAGTGTAGTGATGCTTCATTCTAGTGCCAGCATTTGAGTAGTAGAGGCTGAAAGATTAGGGCAGGTAGATCAGGAGTTCAAGGCCAGCCTTGGGTTATATACTAAGTTTAAGGCTGGCCTGGGCTGCATAAATTTCTGTAAGCACACACACACACACACACACATACATACACATGCAGAGAGAGAGAAAGAAAGAGTCAGTTTTTAAAAGAAGTTTACCATTTTGATTTTGCCAGCAATGTATACAGGCTCTAATTATGCTATTCTCACAAGTACTTGTTACTGTTGGTCATTTATTTACTCTAGTACATATGTGCTACATCTTATCATGGCTTTAATTTACATTGTAACTAATTATTGAAGCTTATGTTCATGTATTTATTAGCCATTTGTATGTTTTTTCAGTGGGACGTCTTCAAATATTTTGCACATTTGTCATTGGGCCACTTGTCTTTTTATAGAATTGTAAGAGATCTTCGTGTTCTCTAGAGTAAAGCTATTGCCAAATACAGGCGCTGTACGTACTTTCTTCCAATCTGTGGCTTGCCTTTTCTTTTGCTTCATCGTGTTTGTAAAAAGCAAGTTTTTCTTAAATTTCAAAATCTTATTCAACTTCTTCAGTGTTTGATCCTTTCCTGATCCCAACAAACCATTGCTTGCTCCAAAGTTGCAAAGAATTTCTCCTGTGTCTTCTAGATGGTTTCTAATTTATCTTTCACTTGTGTGTCTGATACATTTCAAAATTATTCTGGAGTCAAGGCAAAGGTAGGATGTGGGAATTCAGTCCTGGAATAGAAATAATGGAAGGGAAGCTGAGGTGACCAGTCCTTATTTCCATGTCCTGCTTCTGATATTCTCTCCAGAGGCGTCACCGGGCAGTGATCGCTGATGGGCATCCCCTGGAGTCTGACACGTTCTTCCGCATGCATTGGAATTGTGGTAAAATCATCCTCCAGTCCCCTAGCGGGCGCTTTCTGAGCATCGCATCCAATGGCCTGCTGACGGCCAGCGCCACCATTCCAGGTAAGCTGAGGAGCTGCTTCGCCAGGTTACCAAGTCAGAATGCTTGAAGAGGAAGCTGAAATATGATTTTTATGTATATGGATGAGGGGAAGTGTATGTGTGTACATGTTCGCATGTGTGTACGCATGCATACATGTGGGGGTCCAAGGTTGATGTTGGGAATCACCCTCATTTGCTCTCCCTCCATATTGTTTAGAGGTTGGTCTCTTGTCAATAGTCTGACTAGCCAGCCCCTTCTGGAGATTCCCGGTCTTTTCCTGACATTTACCTGGTCCTCTTGCTTGGCAGCAAGCACTTTACCACTGAGCCACCTCCCAGCCCAATTTTTTTTTTTTTCAAAGAGAATTGGAAACACTGAGGTTGAAAACAGGAGTTTTAGATATACTTATCTGCTCGGTCACTGAATTCTTGTTACTGGAACAATTCACCTCTTGGAGCAGTTTCATTATCTGTAAAAACGGCCACGATTCCATTCTGTTGCCTCGCTGTCGTGGTGGGTGGAGTAAACAGAAGAATGTGTCCCAGAGAAAGAATTGAAATTTCTTGTGCTCCATGCTGTGCTAGGTGCAACGAACGTTTTGCATGTGACCAGTGTTAAGACCTGGCACAGGACAGGTGTTTGTTAAAGGTTAGAATACTGACAGCCTCTTTCAGCAGTTAGTATTCTTTTCCTTCCTTCTGGGAAGACACGCAGAGGCAGCCCTTCCAGATAACTCTTTCATATTTTTCTTTCAGGCCCAAATGAGGAAATAGGTATTCGATTTGCCAACCGCCCCTTCCTCATATTACGAGGTCGGTATGGATATGTGGGATCCTCTTCAGAACGTGACCTGATGCAATGCAACATGGATCAGCCTGATTGCATTCAGCTACTGCCCTGCCGCCAGGGCATCTACCACTTCCAGGGTGAGTGGCTCCTCTCCCTCGTCCGTCAGTAGCAGCCTCTTTCCTCGGTCCCAAAGCCAGATTTCAGAATCTACTGCTCCTGCGGGTTCACCGTTCATCAGAGAGAGAGAGAGAGAGAGAGAGAGAGAGAGAGAGAGAGGAGGAAGGAAGGAAGGAAGGAAGGAAGGAAGGAAGGAAGGAAGGAAGGAAGGAAGGAAGGAAGGGAGGAAGGGAGGAAGGAAGGAAGGAAGGGAAGGAGGGAGGGAGGGAGGGAGGGAGGAAGAGAGAGAGGCAGGGAGGGAGGAAAAGAAGGAGGGAGGAAAAGAAGGAGGGAGGGAAGGAGGGGAAAGAAGAGGAAGAAGAAAAAGATGATAGATAGATAGATAGATAGATAGATAGATAGATAGATAGATAGATAGATAGATGATGGATGGATGATGGATGGATGGATTTTCTGTTCATTTTCACATTTCAAGGCTCCAGAGTAAAATAGGAATGGGTAGAATCCTGCATTTCTGTAGGACCTCTAGTGCGGGCAGGTTAGTATCCCTAGGGAAGGTGACATGCCTCCAGACAGCCACTTTGGAGACTGTAGTGCTTGGAGGACACTCTCCCAAATGGCGACACATCCGATCTCTTCCCTCCCCAGCACAGGGTGGATCCTTCTGGTCAATAACATCCTTTGGCACCTTTCGCCCCTGGGGAAAGTTTGCCCTCAACTTCTGCATAGAACTTCAAGGAAGCAACTTGCTCACGGTGCTGGCACCTAATGGCTTCTACATACGAGCTGACCGCAGTGGCACACTACTGGCAGACAGCGAAAAGGTCACCAAAGAATGTATCTGGGAATTTTAGGTAAGCGGAGACTGGCAAGCCGGGGGAAGCACAAGCTAGGATGTGAGAGGAGAATGGCTGTGGGTGAGGAAGCAGGTGATGGAGAGACCCTTACTGAGTTGATTCTGTCCAAGAGCTGATTCCACCCCCTCCCCCACCTTTATTCCAAATGCATGCTTATTCCCTTTTAGACTGCTAAACCCAGGCTTGCTAGAAGGAGAATTTTGAAAAATAGTCACACCTGGATGTGATAGATGGCTCAAGGGTTAAACTTGTGCCTCACAAGCAGGAGGTCCTGAGTGCGGATCCCAGATCTCATAAAAAAAATGACAGGCAGAAATGGCAGCAGACTGCACTTCTGGCCCTGGTGGGCAGAGCCTGGGAAATCCCAGAGGGAAGCAAGAAGGAGGTAGAAGCAATTCAGGATGATTCCCGACGTCACCCTTGACCCTTCACAGGGACACACAGTGTCTCCTGATACACATGCATGCACACATACACATACACGCGCACGCGCACACATGCACACAAATTTTTAAAAATTAAATTAAAAAAATCACATCTGAGTTTCTAAATATTACACTACAATGAAATGTGCTTTTGAACAAGTCTGGAGAGGATAAAGTGAATTGCACTAGCTTGTGTATCCTTTAAGATTTTACCCCATTTTGAGGGAAAATGGGTGACTGGGGATTCTATAGGTGAGGAAAAGGAGATTTGAGTTGGGTCTTTTACCTCCTGGCTTCTTGGCTCTCTAGCATTAGTCTCCAGCCTGATTGTTCTCCTAATTGCAGCTTCATCTCTCTCTATCTTCGGTATAGAAAAAGTTGATTTAAGTTCAACCTGCCAGTCCCTCGGAATCAGCATAGCCATTTCAGTCCAGTCGTCTTCCCTTCTGAGGTGATTCTCTTCTTCTGCCATATCCTCTCTTCCCACCTGGCCATCTCAGAAACTGCTGTCCTCCCATATGGTCAGACTGAAGACCTCAACACAGCCCCTTTCAGTTCCCCTTATCCATCTCTGCAGATTCTGGGGTAGCTCCTTAACAATGTCTCTCAGCACGCCCTCCTTTATAGTTGCCCTCAATGACCCCGGTTCTGCTTCCACTGCCTCTAGGCTGCAGCCCCTGCCCCTGGATCCATCCTGTCTCCATCTTTCCTCCACGCCAAGTTGACTTCCTGGCGCACTGCTTCTCTTTTATCACTCTGTTCGGAACTCTTCAGCATACCTTGTTCTTAATCCTAGCCCTGCTTTCCTGGCTTGGAAAGTCACAAGAATGTTGTAGAAAGTACTTGAGTTGTTGGCTGTTACCAGTTTGGGCAAGATCTCATGTAGCCCAGACTGGGCTTTCAATTCGCCGTCTTCAGGGATGCCCTTGAACTCCTCCTGCCTCTTCCTCCTGAGTGTTTTCATTAGAACTGTGCTCCACTGGCCAGATGTGTGGTACTGGGGATGGAACCCAGAGCTTCATGCATGCTAGGCAAGCATACTCCCAAATGAACTACAAGCTAGCCCCAGGTGCTGCAAACAGACCTCAGGCAAGAGCTGTGACCCAGTCATCTAGCACTGTGACCTTAGAGAAATTACTTTCACATTCCAAAGCCTCTGTTTCCCTACATGCAAAATGGGAATAATGACTGTTTATAGCCATTATGAAGTCTAGATCAGAAACTAAATATATAAATCCTCAGTATAGGTTCAGTCTGTCTCGCTACTTTCAGTACAATTACTTTACAGTGGAAAAACTGAGAAAAATAAAATTAAATTTCACTGGGTTTCCATTTTCTTACCTATTTCATGAAGAGTTTGATTTGATCAAATTTTTGCAGGGTCTCTCCAAGTATGACATGCTAGTAGACAATATACTAAAGGTTCATTTCTAGATTCAGACATGGGATCTAATTATGTCTTTATCAGTTAACCTGAGGTGAATGCACTTCTCAAAGTCTGTTCCTTGCAGACAAAACAATAATATTGTCTTAAGCTTGTAGGAATATTGTGAGAATTTCATAAGCTAATAAGTGCTTGGTTCAAAACTGGCAGTCTAGTACATATTCATTCTATCAGAAGTCTCCAATCCTGTTCAGATTCTTAGTAAGCAGACACGAGAGGGGTGGCTTGATGGTAAGTCATGTACTTAGCATGCTTGCTCGAAGGCCTAAGTTAAATCTCAGCACTAAAACAAGATAAATAAACAAACCCAGGTAAAGATAACTGCTTAGTAAACTGTCTTTTCTGCTGACTACTGCCTTCTCTGAACTCTAGTAGGCTTTGTTTTTCTGGTCCTTTCATATAAATGAATTTCACATATGCCTGGTGTTTATCTTCTTAGACCATGGGACAAATCATTTTATTCTCTCTCCTCTCATAGTATCTTACCCAGAATTCTTCTAAAAGTCTGAAATTAGCAAATGACCAATTGCTAAAAGTTTCTGTTTCCTCTTCCCTCCTCAGGTCAATGGGATGCCACCTGCCAACCTAAATCCTCCAGGGATAGTACTGCACTAAAAAGAACAGAAACCCCAGAGTCAAGATCCAAGAGAAGAATATGTGTTACACATTTTTTTCCTACCCAGATTAGCCAAACACCTGTTTCGAGCAACAATACATCAAAACAAGCCACCCCCAAGATCCTAATGTGTGTCCAACTCAGTAGAAAGTAGGAGTCTGGCGTAAAGCATGTTTTATCTCATCGCAAATATATATATATATATATATGACATGAAAGTAGAAAGGGACCTATAAAAGAGAAAAGAGGCCTAAACAGAGGAGGAATGAATCGGGGGAGGGCATTGAAGGATAAGAAAGACAAAGCATTGCATGTCTTCTCTCATGTGTGGAATCTAGATTTAACAACATGTAAATAAACATACATGTGTGTATGTAACATGAAAGCAGAAGGGGAAGGACTAGCAAGAAGGAGGGATTTGGGGAGGGTAGTGGGGCAGTTTGTAAGAGAAAGCACAATGCAGCATCTGCATACAGCAACCTCACAAGATGCATTCTGTATACTGGGCCCGGTGGTGTATTGGTGTATGTCTGTATTCGTAGCACTCAAGAGACTAAGCAAACTTTAGACCAACTTAGGCTATATAGTAAGATCCTAAAACACACACACACACACACACACACACACACACACACACACACACACGCATCACAAGCTTTATTTTTTATGTTAACTAAATAATATCAATAATAACCTAAGAAAGAGAAGAGAGATTGGGGAAATGATTGAACAGTTAAAGTACTTGTCAAGCAAGAAGACCAGAGTTCAGACTCCTAAAATCCAATTAAATGCTGGGTGGGCATAATTCCAGTCTGGGAATGCAGAGATAGAGGATTCCTCGAAATCAAGCTGGCTAGAGAGACTAACTCTATCAGCAAGCTCCATATTTGATTGAATCCCACCTCAAGAAATAAGGTGGGAGAATGATCAAGGATGATCCCTGTGGCATCATCCTCAGTCTTCTACATGCAAGCACATACATGTGCACATGTACCCACTTCACGTGTGTGCCCCCCACACATGCAAATGTACACACAAAATTGAAAGAGAAAGTATCTAGTCGAGAGTAGGCATTATGTCCCCAGGCTGCTCTATCCAGAAGGGACACCAACCATTACCGCATTCTCTTTATCCTCAACAAGAACTAATCGTAATAATAAAAAAATTCCCAATGACTTCATAAGGAGTCAGGTTTGCCCTGAAGGATTCAGAATTTAGATGAGTTCAAATGTCCTTGAGGTTTAGACCAAATGAAGAATAACAATAATTTTATGGCCACAATAATTGTTATTAATGGTATTAACACTTTATGCCTGCATACCTTGCGCTTTCAAATCCCCTTATAATAGGTTACATTACATTACATTACTCTGATCCTGTGAAGTGAGTAGATGGTACAGTAATTCACCCACTGTTCCCCACATTCTGCAAAGAGTTGAGGCTCTTGGCTAAAGGTCCCATCAGACAGTGCAACAAAGCTCAGCTTTTAGCTCAAACCTGCCTACTGTCTGAAATAACAAAATTATCTTGCTTTGTCTCCATGACTTTGGCCTTTATCTACTTACCACCTGCCCTATTAATGTTTTTATTGACACAGATTCTTAAACACAATCATTTAGAAAGGAATGTTTTATTACTATTATAAAACAGAAAAACAAAATCCCTTGCCATTAATAGAAAGTAACTTTGAAAACAAGCACAAAGAAAACAAACGGATGTTAGCAAATCCCCCTGAGTCAAGTAGAGTCCTGTTTCCCTTTCCTTTGTTAAGGAGATTAGCAACTGTTAAGGAGTCCCTGGGTGGACCAAAGTGAAACTTTCTTCTTGATTCATCAGAATTGAAATCTCACCCTACTCAGTACTTAAAGCAACAGCCATGTGTCAACTCTGGGGTGTGGCAATAAATGCTTGTTTTTAAAGCCCTTTGAGGGCTATGGTGACCTTACTTCTAAGTTCCATCCCTGAAATTCAAATAAAGGTAAAAGGAAAGAAGCAACTTCACAAGATTGTCCCCTGACTTTCACATCCATGCTGTACTACATGTTCCTAAACACACATACACAAGTGTTAAGAAAGTAGTAGTAGTAGTAGTAGTAGTAGTAGTAGTAGTAGTAGTAGTAGTAGTAAAGCCCATTCAAAAAAAGGTTGAGGGCTGGAGAGGTGGCTCAGGAGTTAAGCCTCTGCCTTGCAGGCGGGAGGGCCTGAGTTCGGATCCCAGATCCCACGTATAGACGCCAGGCAGAAGCGGGGGCGGCCTGCGTTTCTGGTCCTGGTAGGGCGGAGCCTGTGAATCTCGGGGCAGAGGAAGTGGAGGCGTCCATGGTGGTTCCTGAATTTCTCCGTGGTTCTACACACACACAGACACACACAACACGCGCGCGCACACATACATATGCACACACACGCACAACTGAATAAATAATTTTTAAAAATGTTTTAAAAAAAACAAAACAAAAGAATGAAGCTTAATCCTTTAAAAAAAAGGTTGAAATAAGAATAAGAGTTTGGAGAGAGGGAAATGATCTCATGTTTTGAAATTCTCAAGATATATAAAATCATTTTTAAATTTAACAATTTGAGATTGAATATATTATAGGGTAAGGCATCTCCTTTCATACAGGACATTAAACCCAGACCCATGTCAGGTTGACATAGTGCTCCTCTGTCGTCCCAGCCACCTGAAAGGCTGAGGCAGAAGGGTCACTTGACTCCAGGAGTTCAAGAACATCCTAGATCTTATATAAAGACATGGGACCTTGGAAGTCACTCACTACAAAATCTCCTCTGCATCATTCCATAAATACATATATACGCATGAATGCATGGGCCGTGGGTGTGCAGGGATATACATGTGTGCTTGTAAGCCTGCATGTGCATGTACACACACACCTATAATCTTAGGTCCACTTGCCCAGTGACCATTCTTTAATGTGCTCAGTCAAGAGGCCCAGCTGAGACCGCTCCTTCACTTGCTGCCATTGGTTCTGTTGTTGAAATGTGTGGCCTGTTCTCAGTGTGGTACATCTACACGCCACACAACCTTGCCTATTTTCTTAGGCAGTTATGTCTAGCAGGCCTCCAACTATGTTTATAGCATCCTTCAGATGGCATCTATAAACTTTCCATGCTGGTAGAAATGCTTCTGTCTTTTCTGTCCAGTACAGTAAGCCTCGAGTTACATCCCTCTTACCACTACTGTTATCCATCTTCTGCCCTTAGAAAAAGAAAGGATTTGCTAGATATTGGTAGCACAGGCCTGAATTCCTAGCATTTGGGATTGTGAGACTGAGGTCAGCCTAGGCGCCATAGGAAGATGTAGGTAGGGGGAAGAAGCAGAGAGAGAGAGAGAGAGAGAGAGAGAATTTTTATATGATCTCATGATCCTTTCCAAATATGCCCTTACTCAATTTCTTTTTTTTTATTATTATTATTTATTCAACTGTGTGCATGTGTGTGTGTATTTGCGCTCGCGTGTGTGTCTGTGTGTGTGTGTGTGTGTGTGTGTGTGTGTGTAGAACCACGGACGAACTCGCCAACCATGGACGCCTCCACCTCCTTCTGCCCTGGGATTCACAGGCTCCGCCCTACCAGAACCAGAAGCGCAGGCCGTCCCCGCTTCCGCCTGGCGTCTATACGTGGGATCTGGGATCGAACTCAGGACCTTCCGCTTGCAAGGCGGAGGCTTAACCCCTGAGCCACCTCTCCAGCCCCCTTACTCAATTTCTTATACCTGTCTTCTTTTCCCCAACATCCCAAGACTACCCAAAATGGGCCCAAAGCTTTCTCTGCAAAGAAGTTAGATTTGAGGACATTCAGAATTTACTGCCAAGAAGAATAAATGGGAAGACAATATAATAAATATGTCATTTCTACTCTACTACTATGATAAAAATGCACTTACAATTGGGGAATTGTCAAGTTTTTAAGACAAGTCTTATGGTAAATTTTCTTAAGTGTGGATACAGTATTGTGATTTTGTAAGAAAAGTTCCTTATTTTGGGGGGGGATGTATGCTAGAAGTGTTAAGGGTGAAATGCTGTGATGTAATATCAATTATATGTGTGCATGCACATATATGTGTGACCCCAACACCTATTTCGGTCAGTAGATACATATATACCCACATGCAAGTAATAAATTCATGCATAAATATATGACTGCGTACTTGCAGGTGTACATAAATTAAATTAGAAAAATAGAAGAGAGAGAGAGAGAGATGGACATATGGGTGCTCACAGAAAAAAAAAAAAGTAAGAAACTACTGCCAATTTAAAAATGTTTTTATTGCTGGCAAGTGGGGGCCTCTTATGGCCAGTGTGAGTAGTGGGTGGGTGTTGCTCCTCCTGGCCCTCCAATCAGGTGATGCACAGGAGGGGCTGCAAGGCAAGGCCAGGCAAGGTCCACACAAGAGGAAGAGGAGACAGGAAGGAGGAAGGCGTGGCAGTCTGTGTGGGCAGAATGATGAAGACAGTGGGCAGGATGGCACTGGGTCCTACCCACCTCTGGATCTCTTGCTTCAGTTCAAGCCTTGCAGCAGTGAGAGGACCAGGCCAGAGCCTGGGGGTCGTCAAGCCAAGCAGTGGAAGGAAGGGCAGAGAAGGCAAAGCAGCCCCGGATCCCAGGAGCCCCCTGGGGGAGCAAGCAGCGCCCAGGACACAGGTGAGCAGGGCTTACAGCTCCCACCCACTTCTCAAAGCCGCAGAAGGGGAGAGCTGACAGATCTGTTCCCGCACCAGGGCACCCGCACTCCGATCCTATTCCCACACCCTTACCTGCTGCGGGTGTCAGAACGGCTGTAGACTGGGGGATGCTAGTCTCCCCAGTTTTGCAGGCAATGCATGCAATGAGGAAAGCCACTTTTGATGCCCCAAGGACCATGCCCTCCCATGGTTAAGGGGTCCATTAACCTCCCCGTGTGCTGTGGGACTTAGCCTTGATCTACATACTTACCCCAGCAGGGCTGGAGACAGGGTTGGCATGGGGAATCGCTGTGGCACCTCTCTGGGGCTGTTTCCCAGCAATGCTGATAGAAGGAAGGGTCCAATGTTTCCAATGCTGGCCGGGCTGCCTTGGGCATACTACCAGGGCACTGGTAGAGAAAACCGTGAGGCTTCCTGTCCAGCAGGCCTGACAACCCAAGATTATCTGATCCCCAAGACAGATGGTCCTCCAGCCTGCGTCCTCCACTCCCTAGGGCACCACTCACATAGTAAACTAGGGAATAGCAATCTTTAGAAACTTGTACTGTGAGGACCCTGGGGAGCCATGAGTTCTGGCTTACTGCAGTCACCAGAAACAAGGGAGGCCACGAGCCCAAGGCCAGTTCACACAAGCTGCCATCTCCTTCCAAGTACCTGTGCAGAGATGTTTCCTGGAGGTGGCACTATCGGCTCCTGAGAAACACCTGAAAGGTGAGAGCGAATCCACTCAGAGGGAGAAACAGGGATAGAGACTTAGGGATATGATGAGGGACAAGGTTCCAGGTAAGGCAGCAACTTCTCAGATCTAGATTGCCTTCCTCCCCAAGTAGAGCCTTGGGAAAAATAGGAGAAAGGGTTAAATCCCAGGGAAGCCCCTAGGGACAGGGACCATATGCATGCAGTCTCCAGGTCAGAGCCTGGACATGGGAAATGCTGTGTAAATGAGGGTGGGGGTGGGTGAGTGGATGTGCATAGAGATCACCTGGCCGCTGTGCTTCCCACTTTAGCTTCTCTTGCCTGCGCCATTTAGCTCTTCGGTTGGAAAACCAGACCTGAGGGAGAACAGGGAGGCTGTGCCTCAGCAACCCGGCACCCGCTGCTGTCACCAGGTGTTCTTGGTCTTCACTCAGAATATGGAGCCTTCCTCTGCCCCCGACGTCCCCCCTCTCTGATCTGGCCCTTGCTCTCTGCACCCTTTCTCGCCTCAAAGGCTTAGGTAGGAAAATAAAATAAAATAAAATAAAAGGACAGAAATCAAGAGAAGGGGAACAAGGAGGGCTTCATCTCGGAATTTTTTTCCCAACAAGTTTGTCTCCACCTTCTTGCCATCCTTTCGACCTCATTAGGATCCAAAGGCCTGGTCAGCATAGACTCTTCTTCCCTGTGCCTCCCGTACCACAGAGCTTACCCTCACTGTGTCCTCAGGCAGAGAAGTGGCAGCAGCCAGCTTTCCACGGGCCACTGAATCAGGATACTGCCCACGCTGGAACTCTGCAGAGACAGAAGTCCCCACAGTAAGGGGAGAGGAGGGAATCTGTGTGTTCTCTCCCTGTCAATCTTTATTCCCCACCTGCTAAAAACCCCAAATCTCTTCCTTCCCAAGGACAACCCACCCACAAGCTGTACCCTCTTAGCCTTTGCCCACAAGCCTCGGGTCTTCTGTCTCATCATCTACCCAAGCCAGCACCTTTCTCCAATGCCTCAGCTTGATCTGCGGAGAACATAGTCCGGTTCCGGTGGATGGTCCCTGAGTGGGGACCTCGGGCAGCCTCAGAGCCACTATGGGGAATGGGAAGAACTGGAGCCAAAACAACTGTAAAGAAGAATGTTTCATAGTGTTTGTGATGTTGGCTCCTATGGTCAGAATGGGCCATGGCTATGAGACCACATGGCTATAGAAACAGAGCCAGGCTATAGGAACACGCAGCTCTTTGATGGTGGGTTCAGACCGTGCTCAGAACCATGGTGGTATTTAGGGGAAACTGCAGCGGGATAGCTTCAAGTTTTCATGATCCCAAAGAATACGAGGGATGCTCTAAGAAGCTATGCAAGAACACAGAGGAAGGATGTGGAAGTTCTGCCTCTTCCTCAGCAGATCCTGTGAATCTGGGACTTAGGAAATCTAATTTCTGTTCTAAGATCTGCTAACAATTTTGACTGGTGAGTAAGTCATTTCATGTCTCTGAACCTCAATTTTCTCCTACCAGGAGAAAAATTGCCAAGGTCTCTTTATAAGATTGAGAGGGGAACCCAAAAAAGATTCAGGGCTACTTACAGTGCTAAAAATTTGATTCTGATTTTCTCTAGGGCAGACCAAGACCTACCTGGTGACCTGAACTGGGCCCAGTGCAATCTCTGCCCATTTTGTAGTGCTCGAAGGACTCGGTTGATAGAGGACACCTGGAGGTATTGGAATGTAGATTGGGAAGATGGAAAATGGTACGCGGAACTAGGATTGGATCATTGTATGGATCTTACCCCTCCCTGTACATCATTGCACGAGCAGCCTTTTCTCTCTTCCTATGTTTCCCCCACACCTCTATCACTTTTCAGAACAGAAAGTTATGAGCCAAAAGACTGATCCCAGCTTCTCCAATTCCCAGCCTGGCATGCCCACATTGCCAAAGATAAAAAAGGGATCTGTTCTTCCTAGACAGCCTGCTTGCAGGGCCCAGAATAGGGAGGGAGCACTTACACTGGGAGTATTGTCCTGTGTGCAAAGTCCTTCTACACAGAGCTGGCGCTGGATCTCCCAGGCAAAGAGTGATGGACACTCTTCCTTCAGCTGGGCAATTCGAGACACTACAGGGGGTGTGGCCAGACGTGGCTTGCTCCCCCCAATACCCTTGGGTTCCAAGACACCTGTACGGTAGTAACGCCCTAGGATCTTGCTCACGCAGCCATTAGATACCTGAGGCAGGTAAAAAACAAATATGTGACAGGGAAGACATGATGGGAGCTATACATTCCTGGCACAGAAGGAGGCTATAGGCAGAGGGAAACCAAACAAAGGAATCAAGAGTCTAGTGTCACCTTTGGGCACCAATCTCTAAGAAGGTTTTGCAAGTAGCTCAAGCCCCAGATGCTCTCAGAACTTGTCTCTATATCACTGGATGAAGGGCTTGATAATACCTTAAGGCTCCTTGAGATGTCGCAGGGCCTCATCCCACTGATTGCTAGCTGCACAATCTGTCGCCGGGTATCCAGAGGCAGGGGCCGACCATTCACAAAGAGCCCTCCAAGCTGATTCACACTGCTGATTCCTGGCACGAGAAGGAAGCATCCACACAGTACATCTCTCCAGGTCCTTTCCCACCTGTGCAGGGGTTTTCTCAGGCAGTCTGGCTTGCCACCGTGAAGGAAATCCTGCTCCCAGTGTGTTTGAAACAGGCCATTTTCTTTGGGAGCCGGTTATGTGTTGCCTTCACAGATGCAGAGGAAGCAGAGGAAGACAGAGAGGAAGCAATTGGAGAAAGCATCCCCAAGAACATTAGTGAAGGCAAATGAAATCACTCTAATAGAAGCCGGGCTCTGAGGGGATGTCCTTGTCTCCTTCTCCCAATTCTTCCCATTTCTCCCAGGCCCCTTACCATCCTGTTGCATGCTGTAGATGAGGCTGTCTCACAGAAGGATGGTAAGCCAACTGGGAAGGCTGAGAAGGGGAGGTCCTTCTAGAAGTTTCTATTCCAATTTGAGGCTGGTTCTACAAAAATATGGTGTTATTTGAATGAGGTTTCTTGAAATGATCAATGTTTTGTGATAGACAATCAAGTTCTAAAAGTTGACAGTGCAAGGTAACACCAGATCATTAGAATCTTCTTACTTAAGTTCTTAGGTGATGAATATCTTTCCAGATGTTCTGATAAGGGGGATAGGAGGGTGAATGGGAGCTCATTTCCTATACATTCATTAATGAAGTCAGGGGATGGAAAAGGAAATGGATGATGCTTCCCAACACTTTCCAAATAGACAACTCTTGCCTCTGACCACCCATAAACCTTCTTAGCCCATGGTTGATACACTTGAGCCAGAGACTATGGTCCTCTGGCTTCTTTTTCACTATTAATCTGTCCTTAACTAGGTTCTCCAAGTCACTGGCCAGATGCTTCTTACACAGTGCCTCAGATTCAAGTTTTTTATGTTCTCTAAGAAGCTCTAGAAAAGAGTCAACTCACGTCTACCTCCTAAGTCCTGGCTTTTGGTTCCACACATGACAAACAGATAGAAATCAACCTGAGGTGCTAGATTCTCCTAGGAGACACACCATAAGCATCTTCTAAACTTGCTGGGGCAGTTAGTTTCTCTTAACACTGAAGAGTTCTAGATCTCACCGAGAAGTTTTACTTTCAGTGGCCACTTTCAGACATTCCTATGTGTGACTAACATGTCCTGAAGACATCTTGAAGGAAGAGGATAAGGAGTAGGGAAGGGCTGTCTACTGAAGGAAGCAGAAGCCATCTCGAACACAAAAGAGCCCCTAAGCAGGAACAGCCACTCCCAGGGACCAACATGTGTCTTCAGTTTTCACTAGCAGTTCATGGGAGTTGGCGCTGTCTCCTTTCATGCCTAGAATCTTGGATGATCTCAGGTGACTCCGTGGAACAGCTTATACCTCAAACTTTCTTGAAATACCCATTCTACTGTGGTTTAATTCACTTACCTGCAATTACCAACTGAACATGGCATCAAGCATAAGACATGGTTGTGTGTTTGGAATGAAGTGAAGGGAAAAAAGATAGAGGCAAGCTGGGATGTAAAGGGTTATGCCAAGATACGGTATGGAGTTTCAGAATATCACACAAACTCGAATCCTCTGTCCTCTTAGGTGGAGACTGTAGTGCACCAGAGAGAGAAGACCAGCAGGAAAAAAGCAGCAACAATTGCAGAGTATGGAGCCCAAAGCCCACTGAGATCAGTAGCTAAGTTGGCTTTTAGTCACTCCTTCCTGGGGAGTTAGAGGTACATTCTCCTTTGTGCTCTCATTTTCTCCCACAAAATCAGAAAGGAAAGTAGAATTTTTTTTTCCAAAGAAAAATGGAAACACAGATTAAGACCACTCAGAATAAAGAGCAAGGTTTAGAAGACAGTTCCTAACCAGAAGTCAAAACGTCTGTCTCCTAATGATGGGGTTCTCTTTCTCTGCCCCCATCACTACTTCATGCTTATATAAGCACCATCGAACACAATGCAGAGAAGAAAGTCAAGCTGAGACTGTAAAGGGCTCTGCAGGGCAAGGTATGGAGGCTCAGAATATCAACAAAACTTGAATCCTTCTCTGTCTTCCTAAATGATCCAAAGCTCAAAGTTACTGTGAGATAAAGGTTCAATACACAAATCTAAATAATCTCCCAATCAAAAGAAATCATGCCCCAACTCACAAACAAAAACCTCATGCTTAATAGTCTTCCTCCCCATAGATTCCTAATATTCATGTTCACTTGCCTGAAAAATAGCTGATACTCATGAGATGAGAAAGCAGGTTAAGGGGTTGAAGGGGAAGGAGAATGGGTAGCTGCCAAGAGAGGGAGAAAGTTGGGCTTGGCCACACAAAGACATGGGAAGAGCATAGGAGGCAGAGCAGACAATGAGCCTGCAGGTGAGCTACCTGGGCGGAGGAAATGAGGAGGGAACTCCAGTGAGAGGTCTCAGGCTCCTGTGCAGGGCTCCTGAGACCCCTGAAGGCTTCAGGTGTACTGGTGGTGGTCAGGTCCTGGTAACAGTTTCCACTCTGTTTCTGCTTCAGTTCTGCCTGCCAGGGGGGGTCCAGAGAGTTCCAGAGAGTCTGTGCTCAGGAGCAGAGGGCAGCCTTCTGGGAGCAGCCAGTGATGTCACAAGCCATGAGCAGTGGAAAGAGGAGGAGGGAGGTGTGCATGAGGCTGACTGACACTGGCCCCGAGGCAGGGCACCCAGTCAGGGAGCCACTGTGTCCTTTTGTGGGGAGTTCTCAGAGCCCACCTTGTATCCACTTACCCTGAAGGAAGTACACAGCCATTTTAATGAGGTCCCCTGCACTGAGTGTACCCCAGCATGGACCAGTACTCCTGAAAAGGGTAACTTCTGACTATACACTCAAAGTTTCATGTGCACAGAAACACAAAGGAGCATTTCAGAACCACTGATGCAGCTTCCTAGAGAGAATACACCTGCCTGAGCTTTTGAATTAATGCCTACATCACATGATATTACTTTAAAAGGTAAATCGATATATAGATAACTCCTAAATATTGACTGAGTTGACTGCCTGGAAAGCAGGAGGTGAATGGAGAAGTGAGTGAGGCACATAGCATCAGTTCTCCTTAGAGAGGATCCTCGCCAAGTCTCCAGTTGGCTCTTTGACTGAAATGACATCAAAGGATGAGCTCTTGCCTAGAAACAGTGGCATCCTGGATTCCAGAACATTGACAATGCTAAGGGTGGTAGGAATGAGCATCTGATGGTTAGAAATGTCTGTAGTGCTTATAAGGAGATGCACAATCTATTTTTTCCTTCTTCCATTCTCTAGCTGTTTTCAAGTTCCATTCGACTTGGGATTTGGTGGTTTTAGACTAAATCAGAAGTGTTGCTGCTATCACTGTTCCCTAAAAGACACCATCACTTATCTGGGCCATTGCTAGAGTGTAGACACTAGTGGTAGATTGTTCCAGCAGAGACAGTGAGCACACGTCAACTCCAGAGCCTGGAAGTCTTATTGCTATTGCTGTCTTGGGGAAGACTACATAGGATGTGGAAAAAGCCAATGCGGAAAGTCTTTTGGGTTCAGCCCATACCTTGGTTTCTGTTATTCAACCACAGAAGCCATGATGAAGAAGGTAACCCTGACTACTTAGGGTCTTAGCACTTGATCCAGAAGTCAGAGGAGAGATATTAAAGGAGAAAAGAATACATCTCATTGGTAGATGCCTTGGTTTTGGTGACCTGGGGGTGGGCATTGTACATACAACTGGATCGTAGAGTTGGAAACTTTTGTCTTCCCAGGCTAAATGTAAGATAGAAGTGAGTTTTCAACTATTCTGGCACATGTTCCTCTCCATTCCAATCTCCTCCTGCATCTTCAAACTGGGAAGGAGTCCTGGAGCACAGGGAAGCTGGATTCAGCACCACGAGCAGGACAGCACATGTCTCAATGCAAATACAGTCCTTCTATCTCTGGGCAACTGGGCACTGCTAGCTATGCCTTATGAAAGGTGGTCCCCTGGAAGCTATAGGTTAGCCCTGTTCTTCGTTCCCCTTTCCTACTTCATCCCTTTCTCTGGATCTGCCCTTCCATCTTGGAGTTCAACAGGCTCCTTGGAGTTCTAACAGGCTTTTCCCATAGACAGCTGCATGAGGGGGCAAAGAGGGGTGTTAGGGGCGGAGAAATGACCAGCCCTGGCAGATGGTGGTGGCAGCGATTTCCCCCATAAACTACCCTCTCCCTCCACCTTTACAACGGGCTCTTGGGTCTGAACAAACAGAAGCTTTCGACCCAGAGGTGATAGGGAGAGGGAAAAAGGGCAAAGGGGCCTGGCGGGGGCCTAGGAAGCCTAAAGGCTCAGCCGCTCAGCCCTATGCCCAGCGCGCCAGACTGTTTGAGGAGCAAATATCTGCCTTCACTGTCTGGCTGTCCCAACTTCCCCCACCGGGTTTGGGGCTAATTGTCCCTCATTAGCTGGGCCCAGGTCCCAGGCTGTCGCCAGCCCCCGCCATCTGCTCACAATTATACATTAACTCAAAGGTCTTGCCACACGCCAGCCAGACTGTGCGCCCCTCTCCTTAGTCAGCCCCGGCCACTCCAACTCGTCCTTAATCTGAGTGTAGAGCCGGGTACTTTGGCCCCTTCTGTCCCAGGGAACCCCTGGTGTAAGGGTTTATGGATATAAGAAAAGTCCTCTTCTTCTTAGAGGCGCCTGCAGTTCCTCTGCCTTCAGGACAGGGCCGGGAGGCGAGGGAAAGCCGTGCGTAAAGCTGGAGAGGACTGGGCGCGGCTGCCGCTGGGGCCCGCAGACCGGGGTCTGACCCTCCTCCCCATCTCTAGACACCTGGTGAGGGAGGTGAGCGCGATCCCAGACCGTTTCAGCCCTCCTATGGCGCCTTGGAGTGGACTGTGGGATCCTAGCTCTCATCTCCCCCGGCGAAAGGGAGCCCCGTCTCCCGCCAACCCTCAGCCTTCCAGGGCGCACTGGCCACCTATCCAAAACCACACTCCCGCAGCCTGCACCCCCACGTTAAAGTCCTAGTGGTTCCCTGGCTACCAAACGTGAGGTTTCTTCGCGTTCCCTGCATAATCCCGAGATTGGGGCTCTCGCTAAAGTTGCTTTCTCCACCCCCAAAACTTCATATAGTCACCCTACTCTCACAGTCTCCAATATCAGAACGCTCTCCAACTGCAAATCCCTGAGAAATTCTATCAGCTTCTAGAAAGCCGGCACCCGGCTCCCCACCTCTGATTGCCCCAGGAAGGCTGTGAGGCTACCCTAACCGCGGCTCAGAAGGAGGCGCCCCGGAAACATCCTCCGGCTCCTCCTTTTCACAATCCTCTCCCAACCTCTGAGCAGAGGGCTGACGCGCGTTGGTGTTGGGACTAGGATGGGGTGGGAAGTCGTGACTGCCCTAGATTAACTCCCAACAAAGCTGGGAAATTCAAGGGCCAGAGCCAAGGATATAAGGAGAACAAAAAAGAAAGCCCTCGGTGATGTGAAGGGTGAAGTCGGGAGCTCGCAGGACAGAGAACACACAGCGAAAAGATGACACTGGGTCAGAGGGCCTTCTCAGGACCACCAGGCACCAGCCCCGCGTGTGGGAAGGAAATGCATAGACGTTGGGGTTTTCAGCCTCAGGCTGTGCACTAGAAACCTGAAATTTATTCGGTTCTCTGGGAGCTACAGCATTTTGCTCACCCCACTCCGCCTTACTTTACCTGGGCTGAAGATCTCGGGAAGCAAATAGCGAGTTGCTTGTTTCAATCAACTACATGTTTTAAGGAGAAATTTGAAGATAGTACAAGAGAATTCCCATATAGCCCCACATCCAGTTTCCCCGATGAACATTCTACATTGTGTTATGATTAATGTGGTCTTGAGGCACGCACGTTATAACTAATAAAACAAGCACTGATATGTTATTATTAGGTAAAGCCTATTCCAATTCCCTTTCTTCTTCCCAAATGTTTTCTTTTTTGTCCCAGGAACCAGTCTAGGAGACAATTTCACATTTATCATCATGTCTGGTGCCCAGTTCCCCTTGGCTTTTACGATTTATCAACTTTGTCTTGTTTTTGATAACTGGGGCAGTGTTGAGAAATCAGGTACTTTATAAAACATCCCCCAAATGAGATCTATTTTTTTTAAATGGTGTAAAAGCATAAACATCATACAAACTTATCAGGAATACTATGTGATATTAGCTACGTGTGTGCATTGTATGTTTAAATCAATTGAAGCATATATGTCTCTTCAAACATTTATCATCTCTTTATGGCAAAAACATTCAAATTCCCCTCTAGATTTTTAAAAAAATATACAGTACATCATTATTCTCTTTATACACATCACTGTGAGATGACACTCCACATCATCTTGTTCCTGTCTAAATGTAATTTAGTGCTCCTCTACTGACCTTTCATATCTGTCCCTCCCCAGCATCTTTCTAATGTTTTGTTTGTTTCTTGCAGAAAAAGTCTCAAAAGGCTGGATACAAATGAAGACATAGCCAACAAGGACCTTGAACTCTTGAAATCTTCTGCCTCTACCTCCCAAATGCTGAATTATAGGCATACACCACCATGCCTGACTCTCTAGTGCATTTGTCATAATTAGTCCTGGGTTTATGGATTTGGGAGAAGGTCAAAGAAGTACAATACTGTTTCTGTAGTGTCATATTAAGGATACATAGTGTCAATCTAATTTATTGCTGCTGAGGGTTGACTTTGATCATCTGGGTGAGGTAGTAGTATATATCACTTTTGCCCACTGAAGTTACTCCTGCATTCTATGCAGTGCTTTTGTGGTGGAAGTCATTGCGTAGAACTTATACTCTAATAATGAGGAGTTTTTGTCACTTTCTTTAATGATTTATTTTATTTTATTTATTCAATTGTGCATGTGTGTGCGTGTGTATGTATATATGTGTGTGTGTAGAACCATGGATGAATTCGGGAACCACCATGGACTGCCTCCACTTCCACCTGTTTACTCTGCCCCAGGAGTCACAGGCTCCGCCCTATCAGGACCAGAAGCGCAGGCCGCCCCCGCTTCCACACTGGCATTTATACGTGGGGTCTAGGATCCGAACTCAGGACCTTCTGCCTGCAAGGCAGAGGCTTAACCCCTAAGCCACCTCTCCAGCCCCTGCTTCACTTTCTTGAGAATAGTTAAGTTGAATTTCTTCTGCTGTGAAAATTTGCCTCCTATTTATCCATTCAATAATTTCTTAAATTATTATTCGTGACAAAAAATTCTGTAGGGTGTCAATATAGATTTATTTTATTTACTTATAAGGAAACCTATTTTATTCTTTAGGGTACAATTCAAAGTACCACTTTATTTTCTGCTTTAGTTATCCCTGTGGAAGACCAAAGGGGATTTCAGAAATCATTCTGGTTGCTTCTACCTCCTTGCTTCATTCTGGGATTTCCCAGGCTCCACAGGGCCAAAGTACAAGCTGCTGCTGTTTCCTTCTGGTGTTTTTATGTGGGACCTGGGATCCAAACTCAGGACCTTCTGCTTGGGAGACAGAGTCTTAAGCCATCTCTGACCCTCTCTCCAGCCCATTCTGTGCCTTTTTTTATCATGCCTTCATTGGTCAAACTTACAGACCGTTTGCTTAATTTTCACTTGGGGAAATTATACACCTTCTCTACTTTCTGACATTGGAAGATAGTCCAGTGTTAGCTTATCCGTTTCCTGCTCTGCATTAGAAACAGTCATTTCTCTAAAAGCTCTGGCCTCTTTTATTGGACAATGGTAAGAGAAGCTAAAACCTGAGTACCAGGTTATTTGTTGCTCCTGGACTTCCAGTGCTTCTTCTAGTTTCTGTCAACTTATAGAGGAAATGCATTTAACCCATGCATATACATATATCTGTACATGTTTCTATATGCAACCATTTGTATCTATATTCAAATAAATACAATGTCCCTAACTCTAATTCATTATCACTTGACTCATTTCAGTTTCTTCTCTGCTCTCACCTCTGTTATTTATTTAACTGTTCAATTCCAGGACACTTTGAGAGCATCAGAATTGTTAACCCAAACCATCATTAGATAACCCTCTATTAACTACAGTGCAGTGCTTATGTGCAAATTCTTTTTTGTGCATGTGGTGCTGGGAGTTTGAATCCAGGGCCTCACCATGAGCTAGGCAAGCTTTCCACCACTGGCTACATCACTGAAGTCTGTAGTGTCTCACCATTAACCTTTTGGATCCTCTCAAACCTAAAATGAGATCTAATGCAGATCTTTTACCTCTGTCCTTATCTGTGAGGTTGTTTCACACATGTATAATATCATTGACTTGTTTCATCCATTTGACGTTCTTCTGATTTTCTGCATGACTTTTTGAAATTATATAAGCTAAGGTTCACTCTGTATGCTGTAAAGTTCTATAGGTGTCAAATGTGTAATATGTGTCGAGAACTATATTCTTACTTCCCTAAGAATTCTTATTGTTTCAACTTCAACACCTTCTTCTCCCCTAAATCCTGGTAACCATTGATCTTATCATTGTTACAGTTGGCCTTTTCCAAAATATCAAACAATGGAGTCATGAAGCATGGAGCCTTTTAGGTCTTGGCTTGTTTCAGTTATTATATGTGTTTAAAATTCATTCATGTCTGTCCTATGTCATAGTTAGATACAGGTGTTAACTTGACAGTTGAGGGCTTGAAGCTCTGGCCACATTTGTAAAGAGTCAGTGGTTGAGTTAAGCCCGGAGCAAGTGATTGATGGGAGGCCCAGCCGGTGATGGGTATGGCTCCTCTCTGGGCAGGGGAACAAGACAGAGGGAACTGGGAAAGGAAATAGGCATCCTTCTGTGTACTTGGCAAGACATGTTGGTCTGGCAAGTAAGGATTGTTCCTCTGAGCAGTCCTGTGGATACGGTGTTGCCAGTTCCCTCAGCCCCTGATGGTGTGAGCTCTTCTGCAAAGCTGAACAAAGAAGTCTAGCTGAACCATCATAAGCCAATATTAAACCTCTTGTTCCTTAAGCCATTTTGTAGTTAATTTATCAGTTATGATGCAGAGAACTGCTACAACCTGGTAGTTCATTTCTTTTTAATTGCTGAATAATATATTATTGTTTGGATGAACTACAGTTTATTCACTTATTGAAGGACATTGTAGTTGGGCAGTTATAAACAAGGTTACTAAAAAATTCATGTGTAGGGTTTAGTGCCTACATAAATTTCCAACTCGTAACGAGCACAATTGCTAGATAATGTGATTACATTCTTTTCGGTTTTAGAAAAAAACTGTGGAAGTATGTTCCTATGTCATCATATCATTTTGTATTCCTAGCAACAGAAGATGATTGCTCCTGTTACTTTGTGCCTTTGCTAGCGATTATTATTGTCATTTTGTTGCAGGTTGACTCTCTAGGAGTCTGTATGTATTCGGGTTCTTGTGTTAAAGATTGAAACCAGAACACCTGGAGAGGATGAAGGTAGAGTTTATTAGAGAAGAGAAAGAATGGAACTCAGGGACTCCAGATGTAGGAGAGCCACAAGGGGTAGGTGTGCCCTGGAGAACTCACAGACTCCAAGCATGGAACTGGAAAAGAACTCACTCCAGACCTGGAGTACCATGAGGGACAAATGCCAAAGGTGGCTGCCAAGGTCAGGTCTATTTATATACTTAGGCAAGCCTAGGAAAGATGGCTTTTCCTTATTGGTTAGCTCCAGATTTTGTAAACCTGATTAGAGCTTTTTTGATCCTCTAGATCTTATTGGTCTATTCATCTTGGAGCCGAAACCAGTTAATCTTTTGGTGAGATTGGGGATCAAGCTCTCTCTTTTGATGGATTTAGCTTATCTAATATGGAGAACTCATCTCCATATCCTTTCACGGGCAAAGGTTTAGAGGTAATTGGCTGTCTTATCTCTATGGAGGGTTGGAGTCAGACCCTCAACAGGAGGTGTTCCTTCAGGGTGATCTCAGCAGTGGGGGATGGCCTTTAGGAATTGCAAAGTTCTTCAGAAGCCACCTCAGAGTGGCTGCTTTAGACCTGCTTGAATTTGATATTTCCATTGTTTTGTTTGATACTTTAGCTATTCTAGTGATGTATAGGAGAATCTTGCAATTCCCTAATAACATGTTCTTTTCTGAAAAACTCTGCTAGATCTTTCTCTCTTTCTTTCTTTCTTTCTTTCTTTCTTTCTTTCTTTCTTTCTTTCTTTCTTTCTTTCTTTCTTTCTTTCTTTCCTTCCTTCCTTCCTTCCTTCCTTCCTTCCTTTCCTTTCTCTCTTTTAATTTCTTTCCTTCCATTTCCATTTTCTTCTAAGTCTGTAGGTTGTCTTTTGATTTTTCTTTTTTTTTTAATTTTTATTATTATTATTATTATTATTATTATTTATTCAACTGTGTGCATATGTGTGTGTATGTGCGCGCACGCGCGCGCGCGCGCGTGTGTGTGTGTGTGTGTGTGTCTGTGTATGTGTAGAACCACGGACGAATTCGCGAACCACCATGGACGCCTCCACCGCCTTCTGCCCCGGTATTCACAGGCTCCGCCCTACCAGGACAGGAAACGCAGGCCGCCCCCGCTTCCGCCTGGCATCTATACGTGGGATCTGGGATCCGAACTCAGGACCTTCCGCCTGCAAGGCGGAGGCTTAACCCCTGAGCCACCTCTCCAGCCCCGTCTTTTGATTTTTCTTAACATAGCTTTTTTTAAAGAAAAATAATTTAGTGAAGTCAATGAAGTTATTGATTTCTGAGTTGACAATGGTTTTACTTTGTATCTATAATTTTGTCATCAAATCTAGTCATCTAGACTTCTGTAGATATTTTTGCATATGTCCCAGTTGTTGAAATCGAACAAAAAGACTATTCTTTCTTCATTGAATTGCCTTTACTCATTGATCAAGAATAATTGACTATACTTGTATGGTTCTATTTCTGGGCTTCTAATTCTGTTTAGTTGATCTAGGTGTCTCTTTGTTCACCAATAAAATGATCCATTTTCATATATGAGCCTTATATTTTGAGTCCTTGACATGCTTGCCTATTAATTTCAGAAGTGTTTTTAGGTGATTTTTTTTTTTAATCTTTGGAATTTTACACACAGACAATCATGCCTTACCTGAACAAGGACATTTTTTCTTCCTTCCTTCCTAATCTATATCTCTTTTTCTCACCTTATGGGGCTGGCTAGAATTTTAACATGATGATATGTTGGAAGAGAACCATGTTGCCTTGCTCTCAATCTGGGGAAAACATCCAGTTTCTCATCATGAAGTATGATAGTAGAAGCTGGATGATTTGGCATTTGAATCTTCTGAAAACACTTTCCTGCTTTATTATTTGTTTTCATATCTCTTCTATTCTTTCTAACTTGTAGTTGTGCTACAATACATTTTAGTAGTTGTAAGAATCAGTTGCCCTTTTATTTTTATCTGCCTACTTGGAGTAATTCCTACTTGGTGATGGTGTATGACTCTCTTTTACACTGCTGGATTCAACTTTGTTGAATATATTTTGAGGATTTTTTTTTATTAAGAGATACTGGTCTGTACTTTTTATTTTGTACAGTGCTTTTCTCTTGTTATTGGCATGATACTGGCCTCATATCTATGAGTTAGAAAGTGTTCCCCTCTGATTGTCAGTTTTGAGGGTGAAGGCAAGGTTTAATCAAGCAGCTGATGTTCAGGTGAGACATACAAAAAGTCCATATTCTGAAACGGCACCTAGGGCAGTATGGTAAGTAACAGTGAAACTTCAGACCCATTGAACCTCAGTTCCAAGCCCAGATCTCCCATGCCATCTGCATGATCTTGGATCTGTTAGCTGTTAATTCAACAAATAGTTAGTGAACATATGCCAGGCATTAGGTAAATAGCAGTGAATAAAAATAAGGAAATCCCTTTCTTCTTATACCTTACATCTTTTCTTAATGGTTCACTGAAAAACTTTCTGTGTTTAATTTTCCCTTATCTATAAATGAAAATAATTAGTTGCTTTCTAGAGTTGTTTGTTGTATCATGCACATTAACATGATATGAGAATATTCTATGTGTTTGCTATTATCATTACTGCACCAATAGTTTAGATTGGTATGCTTTGGTAAAGTTCAGTAGTCACAGTCCAGGTCTAGAAGATTCCTAGACCACACTCTCTGTCCTAATTCTGTAATCCTGTCACTTCTGACTCTCCATTTTTTCAGTTGACCCTCTTGACCTCTGTGTTCATTAGCCTATCTTATGAAATTCCTTTGTTGACCTAGAGTTACCTTGCCTAACAGATGGTTGGGTAACTAACTGTTTTCTGGCCTTTGAAGTATTCCAAAAACTTTTGCATTTTTTTAACTAGAAGGGAATGAGAAAAAATTTACTGGAGATCCAAAGGTCTTTGCCTATATGCTCTCAAAAACTGTGGACTTCGAGCTGATCTAGGTTAAATGTTAATGGATTATGCTAGTTTTTTTTTTTTTTTTTAGTCATTACTGAAAATGAGTCTGAAATGTACCTTCTGGAGTATTACAACTTGGCTCACCTTGCTTAGGAAAGCCCAGAGCAAACGGGAAAGAAAAGTGATCAGGATCCTGCTTTTGTTCCAGAAAACCGAGTTGTTCCTCTTCACTGAATCCACAAGGTCCCCAAAACACCTGCTCAGCCTGACAGATCAACAATACCTAGAGAACAAACTATGTAAAGACAGGCAATTGCAAATGAATTTATATATAAAATAAATTACTTTATAAGAATATTTTTAAAATTATAAATAAAGTCTTAATGCTAGCTATTTGGCTTGGCAACTTTGAAACAGTACCAGGCACGAATAATTCAATAACAGCTCAGATGACATTCCTGAACCCTAATCCTCAGGTCATGTAACTTTCTTGGTGGTCCTTATGTTTACTTCTTGATTCTGTAATCAAATTAGTTCTTCGCTCTCAACTTTCCACAGCTGAAGTGACATTTTTAGTCTCTGGCTAGATTTCACATTTCCCTTTTCTTCATCTCCCCTCACCCCAGGACAACACCACTGTTGTGTCAACAATGTTTCCTCAACACTGTTGTTGAGGAAAAGTCTTTTTAATGTTATTGTCATTTCTTCTTCACTCTGACATGTAGATCTTTCTTGACAACTCTTTTTCCATTTAATATAAATTTCCATTTAATATATTCAGTCTCCTGACTGCATTATTTCTCTTAGTTTCAGTATATTTCTCACAACTGAATGTGTAATTATGATAGCTACAACTGAACGGTATTTACAGGGAGCTACATCCTGGTCACCTTGAGCTTGGCAGACTGCAGTCCCCTCTATGGGGGTGGTCAGCTCTTGGGCGCCCCCTGCAGTCTTTGTGAGTTTTGTAGAAATAGACCTTTCTCTCCACACCTCCCTTGACTGAAGAGTGACTGGAAAAGGTTCTTCACACCCTGTGAGCCAAAAGGAGTGGCAGACTTGGGAGAGAGATGGCAACAGCACCTGTTCCCTCCAAATAACCAACCTGTCCTCACATGCACCTGACTTTCTTTAGGGAAGGAATTGAAAAACATATTCTGGAAAACAGCAGTGTAACACCCTTTGGGTAATGTAGTCACTATTTGAAGAAACTGGGTCTGAGAATAGAATTCTTCTCTTCAGAAAACAAGGAATGCATCCCAAAACAAGCAGTAAAAGGATCAATCAAATTAGCATAATCACTCCAAAGTGCTAATCTTAGTAACCCAGAGAGAGAAGTAATTATGTTCAGCAAATAGTAAAGAATCCTAATTTTTACCTCTGGAATTTTCTTTTTCATTGTGGTAAAGTAATCACATAAAACAGACCATTTAAACTATTTTAAGGGTTACTTTTGTGACATTGAGTGCAGTAGTCACAGTTTTATAGGCAATACCATTTCCCATCTCTAGAATACTTTCATTATCCCAAATAGAAATTTGTGCCCTTTAAGAAATACTCACTTCCACCTTCTGCCCTTCGCAACCTCTATTCCAGTCTCTGTGTCTATGAACTTGCCTATTTTAGGTACTACACATAAATGGAATTGCATGCTATTTGTCGTTTTTGTGTCTGACTTAACATGATCACCCCCAATCCCATCCTATATCTGGGAATCAACTCAGGACCTTGTGCACGCTAGACTAGTGCTCTTCCACTGAACTGCACGCCCACCCCAGTGGGATGCTTTTGAGCTTACTCCCTCCTCTTTAGCACCCTTGTAGAAATAACAACAAAAACTGTTTTTGACGTTTTGGGTGAGTTTTGGAGCAGGAGATGTCAACATATCAGCCTTGGGCAATAATGATGATGTCAGTCTAGGAAGATGAAGAATGAAACCAAGTGTGTCAAAGTGTCAGTTTATGATGTAACGAAATTCCTATAGAGACGTTGGTTCACATATTTTTTTGAGTACCAGGAGACTCACATGACAGAGAAGACAAAACAGGAGAATTTCGTCACTCAATCGAGAAATGACAAGTGTTGAGTAATTTCAGTACACAATGGAAACTAGCATCTCTCCAAAGGAGAGATTTCTTTGAGGTTTTTTTTTTTTTTTTTTTTAACTGAAGTTTCTTTGAACAATAATCTGGTTAGAAAGGTCAAAGAACAAAAAGAAGAAATTAGGATTCCAAGATGACCCCTGCCCAATTCTTAACTTCTCTCTACATCCAAACTCATCTTTTGGAAGACCTGAAAATTGCGATCTTAAAGAGGAATGGAGTAGGGAACAAAAGCAGGGAACTCAGGAGGAATGAGGAGGAAAGGAAAGCATGATGCCTCCACCCGCTTGACTTCTGACTTCTTGCACCATCAACGGACAGGGGAGGTAATGTCGTTAAGTGTGGAAAGAAGCACATTGCCTAGGGAAAAAAATTAAGATTTAGGCTAACTTCCACTTCTCCCTTTTTTTAGCATATGCTAGCTGCGACTCCAGCTTTCTAATGACTCAAAGTAATTCTAGTTCACTTTTCCCTTTGAATTAGCTTGCCACAGCTGCCGTAACAAAAGAATGGAAAACTGAGTAGCTTTAAAAACACAAATTTATTTTTTCATAATCTTAGAGCTCATAGAAACCTGGGCTCAAAAATGTTTAATGGGTCTTGTACTCTGGAGGTACTAGGAAAGGGTCCGGTCCAGGCCTGTCCACTGGTTTCTGTTCACATTCTTTCTGCGGATATGTATATCTCTTCACGTATATTCTATGCTTAGGGACATTAGTTATGTTGCATTAGCTATCCATGCTGAGCCACTATGACCTCATTTAACTAATTATGTCTGCAATGCTCCTGTCTCCAAAGGCAATCAGATTATGAGACACTTAGGTTGAAAACTTCAACATACAGATCTTTGAAAGGTATCATTCAGGTCAGGAATTTGGCTCAGTGAATAAATGCACACGCTGTGCAAGTCTGAACACTAAATTTGATCTCTGAACCCACAGGGTGAAAGGAGAGGGCTAACTCTTGAAAGTTGTCCTCTGACCTCCACACACGCATGCACTGCACGTACACACACACACACACACACACACACACACCAGCACGGAACGGTTCCATTGTTTTAATTACCCACTTTTCTATGGTGACCCTTTAAAACCGAAGACTACAAATGGTCAACCAGGCATTCCCAAGCCACATCTGAAGAAAGAGAACATTTTCTTTTTTGTACTGTCCCCACTTGGTCCCCAAAATGATGTCCTGCCCTGTTCCTGAGATGGGACGCTAGAGAGAGCACCAGCGAGACCATGATTCTCCTGGTCTCATCAACATGCCATCTCTGTTTGCATCCTCACTGCGAGTTCTTCTTTGTGGACCACCCAAAGGCAACTCCCCCCTTCAACTGAAAAGTGATGGTGATTTTCAATCTCATTTTAGGTTTGCCTTGCCTTTTTCAACCATTCTAAAGTCCAGGTTAAGGAAAAGAATTCGAACAGGTTCTGCCTGAATATCTGGGTATGCAAGTTACTTGCTATCTTCCAGGATGTGTGTGCCCCGGGGGCTGTCGTTGGCCCTGCCTGGGTGTCCTGCCAACGAGGCCTTTGCTGGAAAGCATGAGGATGACGTTTGGTCACCAAGGAACTTGGGAGTAGGGAACTCCTGAAGGAAAAAGGCAGACTTAAGAAATGAAGGGTTAGGGGGGCACAAGGGGGTGGGGGGTGGAGGGAGAGAAGGGACCGATGTACCCGTTAAGTTTGTATAAGTGGAAATGAAAAATATATAAATAAATAAATAAATAAAAGAAATGAAGGGTGGAGGCAAGCAGAGACTACAAAAATAAATACGGTTCTTAATTTTCCCCAGGACTTTGACGCTTTGCAGATAGTGCCAGCTGTGTCTGCACCCAAGAAGGAAGGTGCTCCATCTGATTCTAACTTTACAAAAGCAGAAATTTTTCTTAACAGAAAAAGCATAGACAAGAAGATTGAGTACAGTGGAAAATAGTAACCAAGATGCTGGGCACAAGTTTCTGTAGGAGAAACAGAATATTGTCCCAGTGGCTTAGACTGTCTTTTCCTGAATATTATTCAGCCTGGCATTTCTTTTCAAGAGCTCAGAAAAGGGAGTCATCTGATGGAAAAAAAAATTGAGTAAAGAGCAGGCTTATGAGATAAGGAAAAAAAAGTGCATATAAAGGAAACCTTATGAAATGAGAGATCAGTGACAATGACTCCAGCCTCTGAGTGGCGAGAACCATCTCTAAGACAATGCCTCAAGGGTCCCTAGACTTGAGCCTGACTTGGGAGTCAAATAGAATAGATGGGAATGAAGGAGTGTGTGGAGGTCAGAGGTCAATGATGGGGTGATTTCCTTAATCACTTCTTCACCTTACTTTTGAGATAGGGTCTCTCATTGAACATGGGGTTCACTGTTTAGGCTAGGGTAGCAGGTCAGAGTCCCTGGGCTCCACCTGCCTCTGCCCTCCAGCACTGGTGTTACAGACCAGATTTTACGTGGGTATTGAGTATTTGAACTCAGACACCCATGGTTGCACATCAGTCACTTTACTAACTGAGCCATCTCTCCAGCTCTAGCAGGCTTCATAGAAAATTATGAGCATGCAAGCTACACAGGTACACTGAAATGGTACTCAACAAAGCAAGGCTAAACAAAATACTTAGATAGAAAAGAATCTTTTTTTTATTTTTTTTACTTTTCTGGCCTGTTGTTGTATAGCCACACTAGACTCCTATTCAGTCCTTCTCACCTAGGTGAATTCAAATCTGGAGGTCAGAACAGTCCAATACCATAACTATCAATCATGCTATTGCTGTAAAGAAGCAATCTGCTCTTTTCAGGGTGCATTTTGGATTGTGTTGGCAGTGTTTTCAGTTGAGAACTAAGATCTGGAGAAGGAGAAGTTTCCATGGTTAGATCCTCTTTCACTCTCCTATTATTTTGGATTTGGAATTCGTAAGGAATGCAGCTCAGTTGCTAAAGAACTTGCCCAGTGTGCAAGAAGCCCTGGGTTTGATCTCTAGTACTACAGAAACCAGGGGTGGTGGCAACTCCTAAAATCCCAGCACTCCAGAGATGCAGGTAAAAGGGTCAGTAATTCAAGGTCATCCTCAGCTACTTATGGGGTTTGAGATCAGTCTGGGCTACACGAAAAGCTCTCTTAAAACAAGAGACAAGAAATAACATCAGAGCTGGAGAGATTGCTCAGGAGCTAAGACTCTGTCTTACAAGCAGAAGGTCTCGAGTTCAGATTCCAGGTCCCAGATAAAAACATCAGGTGGAAAAGGCAGTGGCTTATGCTTTTGTTCCTAGCAGGTGGAGCCTGCGAAATCCCAGAGGAAAGCAAAAAGGAGTTAGAAACAATCTAGGATGACTCCTGAAGTCACTCTTGTTATAGTTAGGCACAGATGTCAACTTGACAGTTGAGGGTTTGAGCTCTAGGCACATTTGTAGAGCACTAATGGTTGAGTTAAACCCAGAACAAACCTGCAGCTAGATTGTCTAGCTGATGGGGAAGACCCAGCCTATGGTTGGTGGGATTAAGCCCTAGAATGCAAGACAGAGAGCTGATTGAGAGAGTTGGCATCCTTGTGTACAACTGGCCAGAAACGCTAGTCTGGCAAGTAAGGATCATCCTTCTCTCAGCTGTTATATGGTGATGGTGTGGCCAGTTCCCTCGGCCCTGGTGTTGGTGCATGCTCTCCTGTCAAGCTGGACTAAGAGCTGTAACCAGTAATCATAAGCGAAAATAAACCCCTTGTTCCCTTAAGCCATTTGATGGTGATTTATCAGCAACCATGCAGGCCAATTGCAAAAGTCCTCCAAAGGGACATACAATGCCCTCTGACACACACACACACACACACACACACACACACACACACACACACACATACACACACACAAACAAATTAAATAAAATATTTTTTAAAAATTAGTCAAGATTGTCACAACCTACGACCCTAGATATTTTCTCAAAGGAATGCATACATAAGAATAATAAATTATAATAGCTTATCTTATCATCTTATGAATCCTGTAGGTTATGAATTCAAATAGGGCCTAGAAAGAAGTACTTTTTTGCAGCGTTCATCTGTGGCTAGGAAGACTGAAAGGCTGTTATTCAGTGGAGTAGGGCTGAGTAAAGGCTTGTCTACATGTCCACCTGGCTCTTAAAATTAGATGTTGGTCAGGAACTCAACTATGCCTGCTGACCCAAATACTTGCATATAGCTTTCTTTCAACAAGGTGGTGAGTTCCAGGTGCAAGCATTTCAAAAGCCATGGCGGAAGTCGATGACTTTATATGCATGCATTGATTTATTTATTTAGACTCAAAAAAATAGAAATTTATTTAGAATCGAAGACCTGGAAAGTCAAGGAGACTATAGTTTAGCCTTGAAATTGGAGAGAATTAGAACAAAAGAGATAGTTAAGGTCAGAGATGGCAGAGAGAGAGCTGCCAGGACAGCATGTGCGGGTGCAAGCAGAGGGGAGGACATGGGTAGAAAAACCAGCTACTGGAAAGCGGCGGCGGGGGGGGGGGAGGTCAATGGCATTTTATTTTATTATTATTATTTTATTCACTTGTGAGTGTGTGCGCTTGTGTGTATGTATGTATGTGTGTGTGTAGAACCACAGGCGAATTCAGGAACCACCATGGACGCCTCCACCTCCTCCTTGTTTACTCTGCCCCGGGATTCACAGGCTCCGCCCACCAGGACCAGAAACGCAGGCCGCCCCCGCTTCCGCCCGGCGTGTATACATGGGGTCTAGGATCCGAACTCAGGACCTTCCTCCTGCAAGGCAGAGGCTTAACCTCTGAGCCACCTGTGCAGCCCCATCAATGGCATTTTAAATAACTCTGCCACAGAAGTCACTTTTGCTGGTCAGATGTGGTGGAACATGTCGGCAGTCTAGCATGTTGGAGCCTGGAGCAGGAAAATCATGAGTCTGAGGACCAACCTAAGTTATATAATAAGACCGTTCATCTCTCCTAAAGGAAAATAAGTCATTTTTACTATACTCCATCGATTGAGGCAAAACAAAAAACTCTCCAGATTCAAGATGAAGGGACATGGATTCCTACCTCTTAATGGAAAAAATGTCAAGGACACCTTGCAAAATAGAACAGGTGCTTTGAGAGATATTATTGTGGCCACCTTTGGATAACACAGTCTTACAAAAGGCAAAATGTCCTTAACAATGGAATGAATAGATATATGTTAGTATAGTAATACAATGGACTGTTATACTATGAAGATGAACAAATAAGTTATGTAAAAAAATGTGGTTGAATCTTTCCATATGATGAGCAAAGAAGGCTTATGCAGGATTACATATTATTAACTCTTTCTTTCATTCTCTTTTTTCTTTTCTTCCTTCCTTTGAAAAATCATTTCTTTAATTATTTACAATAAAAAAATGGCAAGTAAGCACTGGAATGCTGAACATTTATTTCTGACATGGGAGTCATTGCAGTTGCTTTTCTGTTACTGTGAGAAAATACTCTGACCAAAGCAAAGAGGAAAAGGTGGAATTACTTAGCTTACACGGCAGAGGGAACGGATGTAGTTCATCATGATAGAAAAAGCAGGGTAGAAGGCATGGAGGCCGAGTTCATGTCACAGTAGCCACCAGGAGGCACAAAGCAAGACAAAGAGAGGAAGTAGGGCAGGTTACCAAACCTCAAGACCTGACCCCTGGTACCATGCCTTCCCAGACAATGCCACCAGCTGCACACAAACCTGCGGAGGTCAATTTACATCAAACTGCGACTTAGTAAATGTCAATGTACATTTCTGTAATAAATCATTAAGCTGCACTTTTTGCATACTTTAAAAAAAATTATCATTGTGTATGTGTGTGTCCACCTTGTGGAAGACCAAGGGTGACTTTGGGAGTCCTCCTGGATTGCTTCTCCCTCCTTTTTTGCTTTGCTCTGGGAATTTTCAGGCTCTGCTCACCAGGGCCAGAGGTGCAGGCCACCAAATTTCCCCCTGGTGATTTTATGTGGGACCTGGGATCTAAACTCAGGACCTTCTGTTTGTGAGGCAGAGGCTTAACCCCCGAGCCATCTCTCCAGCCCTGTACATACTTTTCTTATATTTCACAGTAAAAGTATTAAAGCATTACTGTCCTGATATTGAGAAATAGGTTTTGTCATTATATCATAATTCAGTGCAGGACTTCTAACACTGAGCTACCTTCCCAGCCTTCTTTTTTTTACTTTTATTTTTAGGCAAGGTCTAAGAAATAGGATAGTGACTAAATGCAAGAGCACGAGAGAGTGATTGTCGGGATACGAATCATTTCGAAACAATTCTTGTAAAGTACTTTCTGCCTTATTGTGCTGTTGTGGTGTTAGAAGGTGCTGTTGTGGTGTTAGAAGGTGCCCAGACAATGAACTTGAGGAACTTAGGATCTAGGAAGTGCTTAATACACTTAGAAATGATGATCTTGAGAATTTGAGATCACTACAAGTCCCAAAGATGAAAAGACAAGAAAATTTAGGTGCTAGGGATGGAATTCAGGATCTAGTGCACAATAGACAAGCACTGTACCTTTGAACTATGTCCCTAGCCGGATGGGTTGGAGCAAAGGGTCACAGTCATATCATCCTAGGGAAATCCAATTATAGGGCTTCTCTATAGACGTCCCTGACCAAGATGCTCTGTGCCTGGTGAATACCTAAATGTCTTTTTCCATTGACTCTCTTAAACTAGCTCAGAAGGTCTTGTTTTACTGCTTTGATATATTTTGGCTGATTTTCAGTGCTTGAAAGAAAGATTTAAACACTTTGGTCCTATTTTGTAAAGCAGTTTTTTTCCCATTTATAATGAAATTGTTCTTTCCTATTATGATTTTTCCCTAACTTAGAATCCAAAAGTATTTCTTCGTTTTCTTTTGTGTGTGTAAACTTATTACAAAAAAGTCCTATTTCCACACTCTCAAAAAAGTGTTGAAGATGTTGTCCATTATGTTGCTCTTTAGACAGTCATTATATGACAAGATCGCAATGTGAGGGAGTATGACTGTCACTTCCCATGAAATCAAATGCTTCCTTTGATCAATGAGGATTATAAGAACTTACATTATCATTTTATTTTTGTCATGGCAGTAACTGCTTCCAAGTTAAAGTAGACTTGGCTTTGGCTTGCACAGTGATCCCAACCCTGAGTTTCTGGTATTCCGTGTAGGTGCCGGAAGGCAGAGATCTTGTCTCTTTTTGCTTCCTGTTATAGGGACAGCTCCAGACAGAGAAATGGCTCAAAGGTTCTGTGATAGGAGTTTCTGTCTCCAAGAATGTAAATATCACATAATTCTATGGTTGTTTATTTTGTTTCAACTGCAACATAAAGGAACATCCTGTACTTAGAAGCATTTTTTATTAATTTTTTAATTTTTCTACTTTTACACGCTTACTAAATACTCATCCCTGTTCCCCTCCATCCCCCCTCCCTCCCATTCCCTCCCTTCTCTTTATCAACCCCCTCCAGCTTCCTCCCACTCTCCTGCCTGTATGTTTCTATGGACCACAGGGTTCCCTCTGGCTTGTCTATTTTTATGGGGGGTTCAGGCTTGTGGCATAATCAAGCTGCCTCTCTTCAGGCACCCCACTGATAGGGGCATTTCCCTTCACTCATCCAGCTTTAGACCCCAAGGTTTCCACTGTATGTTCTTATCTTTCTTGAGTTCTTAGGTAGTCCATGGGAGTATGTTAGTATGTCAGTCACTATGCAGGCTTGGGAAGGACAAGTCTCACTGTAGGAGCTCCTAGATACAGCCGTCCTGCCTTGAATGGAATGTCTTGTCTATCTGTGAACCTTCCCATCTTTAGGTTCTTACAATGTCACCACTCCCTCTTCTTCGAGGTTCCTAAAACCTTAGAATTTGGAGTAACTAGGTTGGCCTGATTCTGGGTGAGCCTTGCTGAGTTGCTGGTACGTATTATGATTGGCCATTGCTGTCCACTTCACTGCTCTTCTATTGCTCTAGGCTGCATCCTGTTAGGGTGTTGAGATCCACTACATCTGTTGTAGAAGAAGACTTCAAGGCTGAATGTTAAATGTAGAAGCACTCTCAAGAGAATAAACTCTGCTAACTCTTCTCCACTGAGAGGAATGTATAATTTTAGAATTATCTTTCAGTCACACAAAGTCATTACTTATTGGAATGTATGTTGCTCTGGAAAGCGTGAAATAGACTTGGGGTAAAGAGCAAAGAGACGGACAATTTTCTGGTATAAGGTGCTTCTCTGGTGTCAGCATAGAATGTGGCTGAAATCCTTCTTCTTTGGCAGAATTAATCTGGAAGTCTAACAATGCACACCTGAAAAATCATCCTGAAATCCACCGAGTGGACCATGCACCTGGCAAGTGGCCTTCTGAACCCTGACTGTGTCTCAACCACGCCTTTGCCCTTTGACTCCAGCGGTGCCGTCTTCCTGGAGTCTGGTCCTCCTTGAGGCAACTCCACCCTCACATTCCAGTTACGGTCTGTTCTCACAGCCTAAGGCCCATTTTCCTACTCCGTGGCTTGATCTTGCACTCTTGCTTTGGTTTGTCTTTGTTGTTTTGACTCCTTAGTTCAGACCCTGGTTTTACTTACCCCAGAGGTTCAGCCTTCCTTGGAGACACTGATTCTATAGGAACTTGTGCCATCGTCTGTTCTCAAGTCCTCATACTTAATTCAGAAGATAGAGAACGTACAGTATGACTGCTTTGACGTCCTCCTCAAAATGTTTCTGCTTCACATGATCCCTCCTCCTTTGCTCTTTATTATTTTATTATTTTTAGTTTTACAAGCATATTAAGCACTAATCCCTACTTCCCTACATCCCCCTTCCCTCCCATTCCTTTCCTTCCCTTTATCAGCCCCTCCTGCTCCCTCTCACCCCTCTGCCTGGCTGCTTCTATGGATCCCAAGGTTTCCTCTGGCTTGTCTACTCTTGTGGGGGTTCAGGCTTCTGTGGCATAACCAAGTTGCCTCTCTTCAGGCCACCCCACTGATAGGGGCATTTCACTTCACTCATCCAGCTTTTAACCCCAAGGTTTCCACTGTGTGTTCTTCTCTCTCTTGAGTTCCTCTATAGTCTATAGGGGCATGTTGGTATGTCAGTCATTATGCAGGTCTGGAAAGGACAAGTCTCACTGGATGAGTAAGACTGGATGCAGCAGTCCTGCCTTGAATGGAATATCTTGTCCAATAGTGGACCTTCCCATCTTTAAGTTCTTACAGTCTCACTGCCCTCTTTTCTACCTTAGGATGGGAAGAGATTAGTTTGACTTGATTCTGGATGAGCATTGCCAGGTCGCCAGTATTCTGTATTATGTTGTTCTCCTTTGCTCTTAGAATTTTTTTTCTGTATGAACAATAAAATCCAATATTGTTGTTATAATTGATACGGAGTCTGATCTCCTGGCTGTGCTATCCAAATGATGTGGGGGTCCCTCTGGGGTCTGTTTGTGTCCAGGTTCTTGTGTTCGGGAGTCAAAGATTGAAATCAGAACACTTGTAGAGGAACATGTATGACATTGGATTCCATCCTGGGTCATGTATTCCTGGGGTTTCCAGCCTGCTCTGAGGCTTTGGGGTTTTCTAATCACAAAAGTTAATTCCTTAAAATAAATCAATGAAGATAGATCCCAGTTTTGTTTCTGGTTGTTTTGTTTCCCTGAAGAAAGTTGGTATGAGTGGCTCTATAAGAAACAAATCTTTTAAATGTATATTATTGATTTGTTTATGAGAGAGAGAGAGAAGAATGTCACACAGGTGGAGATCATAGGACAATTTTTGGAAGTCAGTTCTCTTCTATCAAGCGGGCTTCCAGGGGACAAATTCAGGTCATTGGATTTGTAAGCAGGCACTTTTACTGCTGAACTGTCTTGTTGATTGCATTATGACCTGAAAGATGACTAGTTTAGAATGGAGTCCAGAACTAAAGAATATTCTGGTATATAAACTTCTCTGTTCCCTTGATTATATGGCTATATAATTAAGTAGATTGAATGGTGCTTGATTTATCAGTAGCGGATAGTATTGATATTGAATGGGTTTTGCAGGGCCACATGCATGAATCATAGCTCATACCTTATAATATTAGAATAAAGCCCAAGCATTCTCTGAGGATAATGGCTGTCTCATAGGAAAAGGATTTTTGGTTTGCACTCAAGCTTTATTATGTGCTAAATATTTACCTTTGGGGCATCATTTGATCACATGACCTAAGCAGCCCACCATGAACTGAATGGCATCTGACTCACCAAGCCATAGAGGAAGGTATGGATAGTAGCGTTGTTTCATCAAATGGAAGTGATGTATATGTATGTTGGACTATAATGGGCCCTGAAGGCACAGATAATTTACATGAAGAAAACTGCAGCTGTCCACTCCTTCTCTGGGGACCCTTGAAGGAGCGTTGTAAAGATAACTTTCACATTTTGCAGATCTGAGTCAATGCACTTGGTCACTTATTTTGCATAGAAGGCCAAATCGTCATACATGTGAATATGTCACAGTTTTGGAGTTGTGGTTAACATTCTGAAGCCCAAAGATCTTGAAGTGCCCTTCAAGGCTAGATTCTCCAGAAGAGGGTATAGGTTAAATAACTGCTCAGTGTAGAGTACCATCATGTTTTCCATGGTCAAGATCAACAAGTCTGAAAAAGGACCCTATTCCTAAATCTGGTATGTGTGAAATCTTCAGGAAGCTAAATGTGTAGATTCAGTTCTATCAGTTCAGAAGTACAAAGGTATATGACGAAACAGAAGGAGAAAATAATCAAGGCCATCTCAGCTTCCTGTGTAGACACGTTAATAATTGAATATGTATTTAATTCAAAATACAACATGAGCCAGGGAGATGGCACAGCATTTGGAGGTGTTTCTCAGCAAGCCTGATGACCTAAGTTCAGTCCCTGGAAGCTGCGTGAAAATGAAAGGACCAATTCCACAAAGTTGTCCTCTGACCTCCACATGTACACCATACCTTTCATCCCCATACATATCATGCGCACACACACACACACACACACACACACACACACACACACCACACACACACACACAAGGCCTCAGTTCACTATCTTTCTGATTCTCCTGTTTCCACTTCTTGAGTGCTGGACTTTGAGACCTTTATCACCACAATTTTACCCTCCACAATTTTTATATTAAGGGGTTTTCATGGGGATCAATTCTGGGCTTCATGCACACTAGGCAAGCACTGCACCCACTGAGTTATACCCCCATTTGCTCCCTCCTTTTTTGAGAGACGTTTCTGTTGCTCCTGCTTGCCTAGAACTCACTATTGTTGCTCAGGCTGATTTTAAATTCATGGCAATTTTCCTGCCTCAGTCTGGGATTATAGACATCACACTTCCTTGAGTACTTTTTTTTTATAGCAAGCAATGCTACACTAATAGGGGGCGCAAAAGTTAGAGTCATAGGAGCTTTCCATAGCAAAGTTTATAAACCAGTTCAACTGTTCAACTATTACACAAATAACTGTAGCCCAGGGAGAATATGGAGTACAACTCTTCAGAAAGGAATTGCCCAAAGAGTTTAGAGATATAGGGGCAGGAGAAGTCACTTATGATTGGAGGTGTCTCAGATTTTATGGAGAGAACTGATCCAGGGTTCATCATATCAATGTGATCCAGGAACAGGTAGAAGGTGAGGCAGAAGAAGCCCAGGCTCCCTGGTCTGCGCCTCCAGGAAAGCAGAGCTTTAGAAGTGAGGGTCCAGAGATGCAGCAAAGATGAAACACAGCAATTACTGCTTTTGGATTTTTCAGTATAGAAAGAGTGAGAGACCAGGATTTTACTTTGAAGGGGAGTGAGGCTGGGGAACAGGCCAGGGTTCTAGGGGACAAAAACAAGGCCAGAAGCAAAGAAGAGGTCCTGCACTGAGGTCATCCAGAGTCCCTCTCCCTTGTCACTCTGTCACCCCAGCCACCCTAAATGGGGGTGAGTAGGGGAGAGGGGATTGTAACAGACACTTCTGTGAAAACTTGAGCTTTCCTGATAAAGTGGCATATATTTCTGACACTGGGTTTCCCTTCTTGCTTTTTTTTTTCCTTTTCCAGTGCCTGGTGCTGAAGCAGCTATCTTGCAACTGTAAGTGACAAGCTAAGGAAACTGCAGAGATGCCTCACTAAACAAACACTTCTCGCTTATGTATGTTCATCCTGTAGTTAATGTAGTTTGCTATTAGTTGCTGAAACTTTCATAACTGAGTGTTTGCTAGGCATTGACTTCAGGATTCCCCCTTGGTCATCTGCAGTTAAACACTCAGAACAACATGCTGCCCCGGAGTAAAGGTGGTACCTCTGGCTGCAGCATTCCTTATTTGTGTGGCAGGCAGTCTACAGTGATAAAACTCAACAGTGCTCAAAGCCAATAGCTGTAGCAGGAGTAAATCAATATACAATTATATAAGGCTACTGAGAGTCTACAGGCATTGGATTAACGCCATTTGGGAGAATGAAATAAAGGCTGGCTTTAAAAATGACAATAAGACAGAATTCAATGTTAATCCATTAAAAGGTTTTGTGACCAGGGCCAGTGAGATGGCTCAGTGGGTAAAGGTCCCCATGTGCATACCTGGTGACCTGAGTTTCCATCCCTATGGAAGGAAAGAATATATCAGAAAGTCGTCCTCTGACCTCTACATGTGCCTCTGTCTCTCTCTCTCTCGCACCTCTAAACTAAATACTTATAATAAAAAAGTTTTGTAACCATTGCTCAAATCATATAGTTGTATATAAATGAATATTATATCTTCATAAATCTTTTTACATTGAGTTATTATAAAGATAGTGAAAACTTTTTCTTGGATTGAAATAAATTTTGCAGTACAAAATCTGGGAACAAAGGACAAGTTGTCTTTTCCTTCAAATCTCCCCTCTCTGTCCTCCCTCCCTCCCTCCTTCCTTCCCCCCCTATTTTCCTCCCCCCTCCTTCTCTCCTTCTCTCCCTCTTCTTTCTTTCTTTCTTTCTTTCTCTCTCTCTCTTTCTTTCCATGGGCTCTTACTGTGCAGCACTGGTTTGACATTCCCTATATAGCCCAGGCTGACCTTGAACTTGTATCAATTCTGCTGTTTCTACAAGTGTTGGCATTTATAGGCGTACTGTACATCCCACACATAACTCTCTTTTCTTCCCTCCCTATCCTTCCACTGCCTTCTCTTCCTCCCTCCCTATAAAAAGGTAAAAGAGAATCAGATGGGAGAAAGAATGGCAGCTACAATCATAAAATGAGGTGTCTGGATTTACAATTTCAGCTCTAAATTTATAGTTTTATTTTAGAGAGAGTGGTTCAAAGTTCAAACTTATTACACATGAGGTCGAAGAGCTGGGAGGCAGGGTATTAGATAGGCCCTATCCATCCATGCTGGCATTACTTAAAATCATTGGATAGATGTGCACTAATAGTCACCAATTTTCGACGGCAGCTAAATGGGGTGGATCAACCTAAGCAGATGGAGAGCGGTATATAATTTGAGTACCCACAAAGATTTCTTTCTTTTTGTCTTTTTTGAGGAGGGCGAATTCATGGCACGGAGGGGGCTTTGAGATATAGGAATCCGGAACTCGATTAGGTGTACACAAGCCACTCTGCTCAAAGCACCTACAGGGAAAGTGATGTGTTTAGTTTAGGGTCACATTTATAAAAGACATAATACATGTCAGGACCTAGGTTTTACCTAGGGGGCACTCCGAGAGTCGAAATTCTCCCTAAACGATCTCTTAAACATTTTGGGTCCAGTACCTCCCCCTCCTTCCTCCACTGAGCTCTCTCCACTCCAGCGCCCGTGGCTAGGAGGGCAGGCTGGGGTGGGCTGCGGCGGGCTGGGGGGCGAGCGCCTTCGGCCAGGGTCCGCCTCTTCTCCGCGCAGCCGCGCTCTTCCAGGCTTTTCCTAACCGCAGCTGGAGCGGCAGGAGGGACCGCAGAACGAGGCCACCCCCCACGGCACGGGACGCGTCACCGCTCCTAGAGCTCTAATTCCTCCCTCCGTAAACACCCGCGGAACGCCCCGAGCAGCCAGAGCCCCCCGCGACCCCGCAGGGAGCGCCCGCGGCCACGTTCCCGCCGCATCCAGGCCATCCTCGGCAGGGGGCGCAATGTGGCGACTCCGCAAAGTTCGCTCCTCAAACAGAGGCGAGAAGCCGGAACTCGGGGTGCATCCTGACAAAGACTCCCAGGAGCTCCGCGTCACTACTCCCCCGGGACCCCAGCCCTCGCTCTCCAGTTCCGGCGCGTTCACCTGGAACGCCGGCGTCCACGCGGGCACCCCCGGCCGCCCGAGGGGCGGGGCCTCAGGGCGGGGCCAGGGAGGAGGGCGAGGCCGGCCCCGCCTACGGGGCTCCCATGGCTCCCCGCGCCCCACGGCCAGGTGCTGACGTGTCCTTTCCTTCCCACTACACCTCCCGACAGCACCCACTCGGGCTGCCCCGGAAGTCCCGCCCGCGATTCAGCCCGTCACCACAAATCAGCTTTTTCAGCGCTTCCTGGAGCGCCCGACTTGGTTTGAGACTAAGGGGCGGGGCCTGGCGAGCAGCGCGCCTATTGGCTTGGAGTGCGGCGGGCTCTGGGCGCTAATTGGCCGGAGGGCGGTGGCGCTCTGGCACGCTTGCGCGGCGAGTAGAACGTGTGGCGGCGGCGGAGATCGCGTCTCCTCTTCTGCTCCTAGTCCCGCTGTTGCTCCGGCGTGCGCCCAGCGCGTCCATCCCGCCCGTCGTCCGTAACGTGCCCCTCGTCGCGCCGACTCCCCGCCAGCGCCGACACCCCCACTGACACCTCCAGTCCGGCCGGCCGCCCCCCTCGCTGCCTTTCCAGCTCCACACATGGCCTCCTCCGCGCAGAGCGGCGGCTCCTCCGGGGGACCCGCGGTCCCCACCGTGCAGCGGGGCATCGTCAAGATGGTGAGAGCGGGGCCCCGACCCCGCGCCCGGACCCCTCTGCGGCCCGGGAGCGGGAGTCGGGCTTGGACTCCTCTTCCGCTCCCGCAGCATGCATGGTCTCCCAGATCGCCTCTCCTCCCCGCTTCCTCACTCCGCCCGCCCTCCGCATGCTCCACCAGGCAGGACCCCTCGCCAGCCCCGCTTGTCCTTTGCCTCGGGTTCATCCTTGTCCTGGGTCAGTCCGCGATTTTTTTCCCCCGAGGTCTCGGCTTTCCAAACTCTTCTTATCTGGGCGGATCCAGATCATTAGCGGAGAGCGTTCGAGCCTAGTTCTCCCTTCCCCCCCTTTCTGCCCACCCTGACAGATGCCCGACAGTTTGCAGTGTTTGCAGGTCCTGGCAGCGCCTCTGCCCCGGACCCTTACGAGTACCAGGCCATCTTGAAGGTTTCCTCTCTGCACCGGCTCTGAGTTCCTCAAAGTTTTCTCTCTCTCTGCACTGTTTCCCCAGTCTTTTCCTCTCTGCCCAGTTTGTAATGTCTAGTTGGTAGGTCCGAAAGCTCCTGGTCTTTCAAGCGGGCAGGAAGGAGTACGTCGGTAATTATTACCTTCTCATCTCTAAAGTTAAGGAGACAGTGTGTGAAAGAGGGCAAGTGACTTGCCTAAGGGCACATGGCGGTTTGGCCTGGAGCCAGGACTAGAAGCACAGCGTTCTGATTCCCAGCACTGGGAACCCCACCCCAGGCTGCCTGATTTCACGTGCTTGCACGTTCTTGGTTCTTGAACTTCATCATCTGTAATTCTATGATCATTTTGCAGTTAAAAGTCTTTTTCTTCGCTTCTTTCCTCCCGGTCACCTCACAGATCTTGGAATCTGACACTTGGTTATTACCAGGTTTTCTGGTGGCAGTGACTGGAACTTCGTACATTTCTTTTAGGACTGTAGCTGACTTTTTCCCTCTGGAGTGGTGAATAATTTTTTCTCTTTCCCCCTCCCTCCAGTGTCAGTCTTTTAAAAAAATTCTTTTTTGTTGCTAGTATATCTCACAGGATTAAGTTATCCTGCAGCTTGTGTGTGTGTGAAAATTCAATTTCCAGATTCTTCTTATTTTCATGTGTTCATTTCATAGGTACTTGTCGGTTGCCAGCCGAGATTCTGGGTTATTCAGTATTGTCTTGTTCATTCATCATAGCCAGAGCTTATCAGATTGAGTGAAAAGGGAATTTCCAAGGTCCACATATTCTTTCTTCTTTGAAATGTTGACTGGGTCCATGGAAGGATTGTCTCAGAAGTGGTTCCTGTTTCATTAACTTTTTTATTTGTATGGTTCTTCCATTCATTATGTATCAGTTAGCTGTGAGGTGTGTGTCTGTTGGGCCAGCCATAGATTTTTGAGTTTTCTTGCTAGGGCTCAAGCATTTCTTAAAGTCCCTTCTTTTCTGGGATGGAAGAAGGAGGCTAAACCCATTTTTGGGTTCAGTGATGCTAGAGACTTCCAGGGTACCTCATGTCTGTGCCTGCTCACAAATCATGACCTTCCTGACTGCTTAATATCAGCAGTCACTTGTAGTCCCATCTTCAGCTATTTTCTCTCCATGTATTCTTAGTTATATTACCTACCCAGCAGATAAATCTAACTTGAGGTTTAGAAAGATTAGGGTACCTGAGAACAGGTACTTTTTAATTGCTAAAAAGAGGCAGAGCTGAGACCTGGGCCCGTGCCCCAGCATCCGCCAATGTAAACCATGCCATGCTGCCTCTCTGACTCCAGGACTTCAGGGTATTGCTTTCTTGACATCGAGGGTGGAGCTGGTGATGCATGGCCACAAATTACAGGAAAGTAAAGCTGACTGTAATTGAGTTGAGAAAAGATTAGATGTTTTTCCTTGTCTTGCCCAGGAGCTGCCGCTGTACTCAATGACTTCATTTGGTGCTTATGGTTGCTGTGTGCATAGGAGGGCTATGTGGCATCTGAAATTCAGTCATTTGAGCAGTCTGTTCTGTATACACACTCTGACCACACTGCAGTGGTGGGTGAGTTAGAAGCAGCGGTCAGGAGAAGGAGTGACAGGCAGATAGATTGGTGCCAGGTTTCGAAGCGTTGTCTGGAATGAAAAAAATCCACCAGTGGCAAATTGCTCCGTATGACACTCTTCTGCTAAGCAAAGTTGTGTTTTCCTGGAGAGTAATCATTTCCAGTGGTACTAGGAGCTGCTTTGTAAGATTTCTACAAGAGAAGATGGAGTATATGACAGATGAAAGTAGAAACAAGTTGATGAGTAGGAGAAGAGAACACATAGCTTGTGACTAAGCACATGAGTCCCTGCGGATTCGGTCTGTGCTGAGGCCTAAAATGGTTGAGGTTAGAGGTGTGTTATAGCAAGAAGGCATAGTTTCCTCTTTTTTCCCCCAAAAGGCAGTGCTGTAGGACCATGTGTTTCTTCTGGTCTATGCCTCGTTCTACCACAAGTGTGTCCTGTGCTTATTTTTTAAAGATTAAAGAAAGTGTTTGAGAGTTAGAAAAAAATTTTTTTTCAACCAGTAATTTTAAAATGATGGTAATGGTTGTATCTCCTATGAAGACTGTGGGTGAGGGACACAGGGCTGGTTTTGGATTGTATATAAGGAGGAAGTGGGCAGTAAGTTGACAAAAGCATTTTGGAACTGACTCCTTACTGAAAAAAATCAGTGAGGATGAAGGGAAACTGAGCAGGAATTTGTATTTTCCATATTGGGATGAGAGTAGGAAGTGTGTGAATAGATAAAATGCAGCTTGGATGCGTTGAATTTTCCATTCGATCATATTTCTTCAAACTCTTGAAAGACTCCACCTCTGGTTTTCTTTGAATAATTTGTTGGATGTTCTTTGGCTGCCAAAGAATTGTCAGCAGATGTTATATACACAAGGATGGGAGAAGTCTTGGGTTACTTGGTTTAAATTTTGGTCATCTCGTTTAGTACCCATTTAGAGAAAGTTATTTTATTTGATTTTACTGACCTAGTTTGCTTTCTGTTGGGGTGAGAGCCCTTTTCTATGGCTCTCGTAATGTCCCCTGCACATTGGGTACGTTTGCCTATTTAGGCAGGAGCATGTGGCAGCTTTTGCAACTGACAATGAACTGGCCACACTTCTAGCTTCTGTATTGTTACAAGCAAACAAGCCATGGACGTGACATGCTATCCTGCTTACGGTGTTTCCACCTGCAAGAGAGGGAAAGGTACTTTGTAGTACCAAAACTCTGATTCTCATTTTGACCAAGGCAAAGAGACACCTAGACGGTGGAGGCGACCATTATTTTCTCTTTCATAGGATTCATGCTGCCAATTTGCTTAAAGCTGAGTGTAGAGCTCCACCTGAGGAACTCGGTGGGAATTTTTTCAGGGTGTAACCTATAGAAGGTACTTTCTTATAGTTCTTTAAAACTAAATGGGGAAGTAGCTCTGGTTAGGGTGCTTTCGAACCAAACAAGAAATCAGTTCAGTTCCCAGAGCCGTCAAAGAAACACAACAAAGCAACAAATTTTCAAGCTTCTGAACTAGGAAGTATGTGTCTTTTGAGGGTTGAGTGGGACCGGCTGTTGACTTCTTGATTTGTTTTGTTTCAGATAGTTCACGTTGGCCTCCAACTCTTAGGACGACCTTGGAGGCCCTGTCAAGTGCAGGAATTGGATTATCACACCAGGCTTTGACTTGCTTTTTTTGTGCACTTGTCTGTTGCAGAGAACTGCAACAAACTTTGCCCCTCCTAAGCTACTGACAATATCCTCCTTCTCTATTCTAAGGGTTAAGGCAGCTGAAAAACAGTTATTTTAAAGGCCATGTGCTAGAAGGTACAATAGGATGAAAGAATTTCCCTTTAGGCTTAAAAATTGCCCATTTCTCAAGCAGTTCTGCATGGTAGCTTTCAATCCAGTTAGGGAGTAAAGGAACACTAAGTTATTATTGCATCTTGAAGACTCCTGGATTTTTTTGTGACAAGAAGCATCCATCTGGCTCTTGTTATCCCAGCAGTAGTGCTGGCCAGTCTCCTTTTCCACTTGTCTTTTCCTTTGTTAGCTTTTTGATACAGCGTCTCACTGTGAATTCCTGGAACGCTATGTATGTAGATGAGTCTGTCCTCAACTTGTAATTCTTCCTACCTCTACCCCAGGGTTTACAGGCATGTACTCCCACTTTTGGTATTTCTTTTTTCTACTGAGTACACATTTATTGCTCATCTGCTGCTCCTCAGGGTCTGTCCTGGGCATTGAGAGAAACAGGAAAGTAGAGCAGATTCTTGTGCACAGGGAGGAGTCAGACAGTAAAGAAGGAAGTAGGAAGTGTCGCGATAGTAACACTGGGTAGTGATTTGCATTCAGGCACCTTGCATTTATGGTGGGCAGTAAGGGGGGGAGGCTGGCTCCTTTAAGTAAGGTGTTTAGGAAAGAGTTCTCAGTGGCATTTTCATGGAGATCTGGTGGCATCAAAGGGCCAACCTAAGTGAAGTGTTTGAGGGACCAGCAAGTGGGAATCCTCTGGGGTTTCCATTGATGATGATTTTTCAGTGTTTTTATAGTAGCTCTTCAGTGTCTTCAAGTTCTATATCCCACAATGAATGGTATGGTTTTAACCCAACTTACTAGGTAACATATGTGTTTCAGAGTGACAAAAGGAAGAGGCCAGAGATGGTCATCCTGGTGAGATCAATAGCTGACATTCAGCTCACTGAATGTTTAAAGAACGGGAGACTGACCAAATATAGTCTTTCTGTTAATCATATGTTTGTTTCTTACAGGAGCAAGAGTAAGGTTTTCTCTCTTCCTGTGAACCGGTCCTCTGTATTCCCATGTCACTGTCTTCTAACGAAAGGGATGTAGATAACAAAACAAATGCCAAAGCAGACTTAACAAGAGCAAAGTAACGTCTGTACCTGCCAGCGTTTATTCTTCTGTTGGCATTTGGTTTTTAGTGCTGCTCTGGGTCTCTTTCAGTGCTTTTTAATTCAGCAAACTTTAGCTGTCAGTGTCTGAACAGCAAAGCAGTGAGCTTCAGGGCTCAACTAATGGTCAGTGGAGAGCTAGACGAGGCATGCATGGTCATTAACGTGCGTGGACACTTGGAAAGCCAGCCATCAGCGATAGGGGATGGCCAGGCAAGCGATTCAAAGACCTCTACCTGCCAGTGTGCGTGGGGCGCGGGTGTGAGGAACAAAAGATTTTCAGAGAGTGATGTTAGTTTCCCTTGTAGGTTCAAAGGAGAACCTTGGCCAGGCTTTTGAGTGCAGGTAGGAGGTTCTGTATTGTGCACACTCACTTCTCAGAATGGACTCATCATCTGGCTACCAAGGCTGCAGTAAGCTTTTGGTGCCCGGTCTTTGGTGTTCTTTGGGCTCGCTCTCTCTAAGAACATAGCAAGGACTGTAGGAAGCCCTGCGCCTTCTCAGGGAAGAGGAATGAAACAAAGGGCTCGTTTCTTTTTTGAGCCAGGTCCAGGCTGGCCTCAGCTTGTGACGTTCTGCGTCGGCCTCCTGAATACTGGGCTTGTAGGTCCGGCATGTTACTGTGCTCTGCTGGGGACTCAGCTCTTGCTGGAGAGGGATATACACACCCGGGTTCTCTTGTACTTCCTCTCTTGGGAAACTGACATATGCTTTTTGTTTTTACAGAAGAAACTGATGCAGAATCACAGGCTGTGAGCAGTTGATGCAGATGGAGTGTTGTGGGAATTCACTTTATTTCAGTGAGATTCAATACGATAAAGTTAATGTGTTTTTCTCACTCAGCTCTAATGATTAAGGAAAAAACGAATAGTAGTTTCAATTGGCCTTTTTTTTTTAATTAGGAAGTTAAGCAATTTATAGGAACAATTAATGAAATTTTCGATGCCATTTTTGAGATGCATTGAGATTTGTGATGTAAATGTAAATGTAACTAGTACCTCTTCTCCATTTTTTGTGCTTGTGGTGAATGACTGAAGGTACCTTTTCTATGTCCAAACAGGTTTTAAGTTTTCTTAGTGTAGGAAGTGATGTGCTTTGGATGGGTCTGAAACCTCACCTTCACACATAACAGGCAGTAGAGAGCTGAGACTCTGCTTAGAGCTAATACATGAAGTAAGCTAACTTACTTAATTGTCCTTAGGAAGCAGATCACAGCCTGGGAGTCAGGGTTGGATGTTGCGTCCTCTGGGTGAGACATTCTGCATCCAATTCAGTTCATCTCTAAAGTGAGGCTAGTTCATAAATAAGGCTGTGCTCATACCAGAAATCATATGCTATAGATGTTGTATTTCTTTTAGGCAAGCTGAAACAAAGCAGAGAAGTGCACACCCGAGAGGAGGCTGCTTATCAAACCACATGAAACATGCTTTCTGTTTCCAGTGCCTTTTTTTTTTTTTTTTTTAAAGGTAGATTAGTTGAAGACTGATTTTCTAGTGTGGAAGGCTAGAGAGAATATAAATTAGACTAAATGATTGGATGGTGGAGTGGTGGAAGTTGTATAGAAGTGAGGAAGGGTCTGACTTCCTTTTAGTAATCAGGTAGTGTGAATGGGTTGCTGAAGACCCTTTGGCTCCCACAGCCAGCTCAGCACACATCCATGCTTTCTTGGAGCAGCACGCCTTGATTTGATGTTGCAAGCTGAGGTAGGAGACCCTACAGTTGTCCAGCTCTTCGTTGAGAGACTCTAATCAGCGTGCTTCTTGCTTATAGACAGCTCTTATTTTTCCAGATGTTTTCTCACTTCCTGTATGTAAAGAATTATCTTATTTTCCCTCATGTTTGGGAACTGCCACTGAACTATGTTCCCATCCATCTGAATGTAATCCTACTCCTTCCTCTCATGGTTGCTTTTCTTTGGAGTATTTATTTATTTATTTGAAGCATTCTCACTGTGTAGCTTGGGCTGTCCTGGGACAGGGTGTGTAGTCAGGATTGGCCTGGGGATTCAGGCTTATTTCAGCTTCTGAGTGCTGGAAATAGAATCTGCCACCTAGCTCAACTTCAGGGCTTTTTTTCTTTTCTTTCTTTCCTTCCTTCCTAATTTCCTTCCTTTTTTCCTTCCTTCCTCCCTCCCTCCCTTCCTCCTACTGAAATTCTTTTTGGGAGTAAAGAAAGTTTCTGGGACCTAGAGAGAAAAATCTCAGTGGTTTAATATACAGATCATTGCTTGGAGATTACTTGGAAAACCTTTTAGAGGCATCGAATTAGCATGTGGCCTGGGAATCTATGTTTATGGAAAGATGACTTCTGAGGGATTCAGTTTGGGATTGATGTGGGGCTTATGTTTAAAATCTACTGCTATACTGTGTGAAAAATCTAAGAGAATAGTGAATTGTTATTTTGGCCTTTTTAGTATATATATATATATATATATATATCCATTTATATCTATATTTATCTATCTATATATACATATATATATTGATTCCTTGTGTGTACACATAAGCACGCAGAGAATTAACTTGACAGAGCCTGTGTTGTCCTACCATGTGGGTTCTAGGAATTGAACTGAGTTTGTTAGGCTTAGCAGCAAGTGCCTTTACTCACTGAATGAACTATCTTGTTTTGATGGCTCCCAGCCACTTTGCATTGCTTTTAATCTGCAGTTTTGTCTTGGGTGGGCATTGTCCCGGCTCATTCACATGGTGAGATATGCTCTTGGGTCGTAACTAACAACAGAGAAGTTGTTTTCTATGCCTGATTTAGACCATATGTTCATTTTTAACACTCAGCTGCCACTTTTCTTGTGTTTGCATAGATTCCCAAGATCTTCCTGTAATTTGGCACCGATAACCTGGCACACTATTACTATGGAAGTCTTCAGTGTCATTTAAAAAATCTGATGACTTAAGCTTATCACTTTCTGTTCTTGGAATCCTGAAAAGTCTGATATTTGGTCCTTTTGCTCTAACTGTATATTTAGACCTGTTTCTCATATGTAAGCCAATTCTTAACAACTATTCTGCATGCTGGTCTTATTCTTTACTTTTTATTCTGCCAACTGGTCTAACACGGAAATGACATTTTCTTACATTTCCTAGATTTATGAAGTCCTGCGGACTGGAAGTCATACTGTGGTTCCCTTAGTGGGCTGGCTTCAGTTTGGCCCAACAGTTTTCCATTTCATTCTGGATGAAGTGGATGTTCAGGTGAATGTCATCCATTGTGAGTAGTTCAGTAATCAGTCTTAAATTCTAGGCTTATTCGTAAAACAATTTAGAAGTTTTATAAAGTTGGATACAAAAATCTTTCTTCCTTCCTTTTCCCTCCTTAGCAGTTTTTGATCGTTCACTGTCATTCTCCAAGCAAACGTTGATAGTGTTTGGTTTCATGCAGATGTATACCCTGTCTTTTTTTAAATTTTTTTTATTATTTATTCAATTGTGCATATGCATGTGTGCTTATGTGTGTGTATGTATGTGTGTGTGTAGAACCACAGACGAATTCGGGAACTACTCCGCCCTACCAGGACCAGAAACGCAGGCGACACCCCCCACTTCCGCCTGGTGTCTATATGTGGGGTCTAGGATCTGAACTCAGGACCTCCGCCTGCAAGGCAGAGGCTTAACCGCTGAGCCACCTCTCCAGCCCCTGTTTTTTTTTTTTTTTAAATGAACAGAAATGGGATCATATTCCCTGGCTTGGATATATTATATTTTAATCACCCATCTTTTTTTGGGGAGGCCAGTGGTTGTGCTAGAGACTGCACAGATCATTCAACAGGTTCTTTTTTTTTCTTGAGACATGGTCTCATGTCCGGCAGACATCAGACATCAAACTCACTATGTAGACAGTGCCGGGCTTTGTATTGAATTTTGTAGGTTTATGTATATTCTAGGTGTCGGTCTCGTCTCATGCATAGTTGGCACTATTTTTCCCCCATTCTGAAGACTGTCTTCCCTGTGGTGGTGGTTTCTTTTGCTGCACAGAAACTTTGTAATTTTGCGTAATCTCATGTGTTACTTCCTGTTATTCCTGTGTTATGGGAACCTTGTCTATTGAAAGTCCTTGCCTAATTCCTATATCTTGGTGAATTTTATGTATATTTTCTCACAATTTCAAAGTTTCGTTCTTAGATTAAGGTCTTTGATGAGTTTTAAATTGATTTTTGTTGAGCATGACAGATCCAGATCTAAGTATTTCATTCTTTTTTTTCATTATCCAGCTTTCCCATCATTATTTGTTGTTGAAGCTTTTTATTTTCTGAGGAGTGCATGTGTAGGTATGTGAGGGGAAGACTGAGGGTAACATCAGAAATCACCCTGGATTGCTCTACCGCCTTACTGCTTTGCTCTGGGGTTTCCCAGTTCTGCCTTCCCGGGCCAGAAATAAATTTCTTCCATTTCTGCTGGGCGTTTTTATGTGGGATCTGGGATTCAGACTTGAGTCCTTTTGCTTTTGAGGCAAAGGCTTAACCCCTGAACCATCTCTCCAGCTCCCTAGTTTTTTTAACAATTAATTTAATGTGTGTGTGTGTGTGTGTGTGTGTGTGTGTGTGTGTGTGTGTGTCTGTGTGTGTGTCTGTGTCTGTGTATCTGTGTATCAGAGGAGGCTGTGTGTCCCTATGGAGGACCAAGAGTGACATCGGAAATCATCCTGGATTGCTTCTACCTCTTGCTTTGCTCTGGGATTTCCCAGGCTTCTCCTACCAGGCTGCTGCTCCTTCCACCTGGTGTTTTTACTTGGGACCTGGGATCCAAATACAGGACCTTCTGCTTGCAAGATAGTCTTAATCTCTGAGCCTTCTCTCCAATCCCCCCTATTTTTTAAAAAAAATTATTTATTTTGTGTATATGTGTACATGTGTGTATCAAAGGGCACGTGTGTCCCTGTGGAGGACCAAAGTGACTTGGGGAGTCATCCAGCATTACTTATTGTAGCAGTTACTCTTAACTATTTTTTTTTAATTTTTTTTTATTATTATTTATTCAACTGTGCGCATGTGCGTGTGTATGTGTGTCTGTGTGTGTGTGTGTCTGTGTATATGTAGAATCACAGACGAATTCGGGAACCACCATGGACGCCTCCACCTCTTTCTGCCCCGGGATTCACAGGCTCCGCCCTACCAGGACCAGAGGTGCAGGCCGCCCCCGCTTCCGCCTGGCGTCTATACGTGGGATCTGGGATCCGAACTTGGGACCTTCCGCCTGCAAGGCAGAGGCTTAACCCCTGAGCCATCTCTCCAGCCCACTCTTTTTTTTTTTTTTTATTATTATTATTTATTCAATTGTGCGTGTGTGTATGTATGTGCGTGCGCATGTTTGTATGTATGTGTGTAGAACCACGGACGAATCGGGAACCACCATGGACGCCTCCACCTCCTTCTGCCCCGGGATTCACAGGCTCCGCCCTACCAGGACCAGAAGCGCAAGCCGCCCCCGCTTCTGCCCGGCGTCTATACGTGGGATCTGGGATTCGAACTCAGGACCTTCTGCCTGCAAGGCAGAGGCTTAACCCCTGAGCCACCTCTCCAGCCCACTCTTAACTATTGCTGTGAGAGAACACCCAAAGTCAATCAACTAGGGGAGAAGGGGAGGCAGTTTCTCAAAGCAGAGGCGGCGTGGCTGGCTGGCCAAAGCTGGAGAAGGCTAAGTCACCGCAGACATCTTGGAAGCTGAGAGCTACAGGCTGCTTGCAGCAAAGGCAGACTTCTCCTGGAAGGTAGGGTGGGACTAATCCACTTTAAGGCCCACCCCTTGTGACTGCCTTCCTCCAGCAAGGGTCCACCTCTCAAGGTACCATGACCTTGCCAAACACATAAGACTGTGGGGGACAGATTTCAAACCATGACACTTATACCTTCTTTTTGCTTTACTCTGGGATTTTCCAGGCTAGGGCCAGAAATGCAGGCTGCCGTGCCTTATGCACTTGGCATTTTAAGTGGGATCTGGGATCCAAACTCAGGACCTGCTTGTGAAGCAGTCTTAATCCCTGAGCCATCTCTCTTGCCCCCCAACCCCCTATTTTATGCTTTTAAAATTGTTATGGAAAATTAGGCAGCCAATCTGTATAGTTGGTACAAATTTATGTCTGTGTAATTGGGAGTTTTAGTGGTGGTCACTTTCAGTAGTAAAGCATTTTTATTATATTCTGCTAATCCACGAATATGGTAGTAGGTCTTTTCATCTTCTTGATCTTTAACTTCTGATCTTTCTGCCTCCACTTCCTAAGTGTTGGGATTACAGGGCCTCACATATGCTAGGGATGTGTGCACTGTATCAAGTGAGCTACATTCCTTAGCCCTGACTTTTTTAAAAATCTGCTTTTTTTCTCTTTACTTTTCAGGTGGCCTATCACTACCTTTGTGATTTTCTGCATCTATCTTTCTTTTTTAATTTTTTTATTCAATTGTGCGCGCGTGTGCGTGTGTGCGTGTGTGTATGTATGTGTGTGTGTGTAGAACCACCATGGACCGCCTCCACCTCCTCCTGGTTTACTCTGCCCCGGGATTCACAGGCTCCGCCCACCAGGACCAGAAGCGCAGGCTGCTCCCGCTTCCGCCTGGCGTCTATACGTGGGGTCTAGGATCTGAACTCAGGACCTTCTACCTGCAAGGCAGAGCCACCTCTCTAGCTCCCTCCCTTTTTTTTTCTGAAATAGCTTTTAAAAAATTTTCTTTTCCTTTGCTAGGTCACACAGAGATATCTCCTAGTATGTCATCTTACTCAGAAGTCCTATGTTTTACAATTTAAATAGTTTTATTTTAGAAAGAAACATAATTTTCCTGTGTTAAAAAGATGTCAAAGGGGCTGGTGAAGTGGCTCTGGGATTAAGCCTCTGCCTTGCAAGCGTAAGGTCCTGAGTTTGGATCCTAGACCCCATATATAGACATCAGGCGGAAGTGGGGGCGGCCTGCGTTTCTGGTCCTGGTGGGCGGAGCCTGTGAATCCCGGGGCAGAGTAAACAAGGAGGAGGTGGAGGCGTCCATGGTGGTTCCCGAATTCGTCCGTGGTTCTACACACACACACACACACACACACACACACACACACACACACACACCCCTGAATAAAAAAAATTAAGATGTCAAGTCAGGCTGACTTTTATTCACACATACATACAACATACACACACGCACAATTGAATAAAAAAAAATTAAAAAGATGTCAAGGCAAGCTGACTTTTATTCAAGGAGACCATCAGAGTCTTGCAGTAGTGTGTTTGTGTATGTGGGAGAGATTTAGAGATTGAACTCAATTGTGACCCTCCAACAAGGATAGCTGGGATTTATAACCAAGGAACCAACCAGGTGAGTAGAGTCAGTGGATGGAAAATTACTAAGATGAAATGCCAAGGGTAAAGGGCTTCTGACTAAAAGCAGATTGGGATGGTAAGGTTTTAATCCTGGCAGAGTTTTGCTAAACTGATTAAGTAGATCATGCTGAAACTGGTTAGACATTTCAAAATAAGAGAAGGAAGCATCAAATTAGAAAGGACTCATTATAATTTTGGTTAAAGGAGAGTCTTTTTTTACTAGTATTCTTTACTATAACTAGAAAGTATTGTAAAAACTTATAAAGCTAGGCTGGGGAGATACATTAGTCAGTAAAGTGCTTACCATGAGAAGTTGCGTTTGAATCCCCAGCACCCACATAAAAAGATGGGCATGGCAGCTGTAATTCTTGTACAAGGGCGATGAAAACACAGGAGTAACAACCAGTGTAGCAGAATTGGCAAATGCCAATTTCGTAAGGAAGACATTTGATGGTTACCTCTGGCCTTTACAGGCACACACATGTATGTGCTTATGCATGCATACATACACCTGCACACTCATGCATGTGTGCAAACATGCACAGGCAGATACCATACACACACTGTCATATACACAAAACTTTAAAAACCCACAAAACTTTGTGGTGGAATATACTTGTACTCCCAGCGTGCAGGAGGTAGAGAAAAGAGGCAAGTCTCAGTTGCATTGTGAGCTTGAGACCAACCTGGACTACATGTGACAATGTCTTAAAAGACATGAGTAATAAGTGAGCAAACACAAAAAGCCCTTCTACAATAAGCACAGTAGAAATGAGTCTATGAAATTCTAACTTGATACCCTCCTTTTGCAGAGGGCTCAGGTGCAGGAGATCTGCTAAAGGCTTCCCAGCGCCGGCCAGAAGCCTTGGTTTAACATGAAGGACCGCAAGACGACAGAAAGGAAATAACTCTTATGTATGTGTAAATACTACTAAGGAAGTGTTGGTACACCCAGGGTTCATATATCATCTAAAATAATCTCCACAAATTAAGAAACAAATTTTGTATTGAGGCAGAACTAAATTTTTCTTCCCCCCACCCCGCTTCCCTTTTTTGAGAGGGGGCAGGAGAATGCTTAATGGAAGTCATGCTTAGTGTATGCTTAATGGAGGTCAGAGGAAAACTTCAGGAGCAATTTCACTCCTTAAGGTAACTTTGAGTATAAAATGGGTAAATGCACTCCCTCAAAGGCTGTTGCTGATTGTGTGTGAGATGGGTGTACAATGCTTAGGGTTGTAACTAGTGTCTTCGGTATTTGGTACCATGCTGGTATAGCCCAGTGGATGAATGTAACTGAATGAGACTTCAAGACTGACTTTAGTTGTGAGATTATAGTTTTCTTATATTCTAGGAGATCAGGAATAGAAATATCATTTATAAATGACAGTTTTAATTCATGTCCTGGGCAAAAATATAAACAGTAGGTAATAGTCCTTTTTTTTTTTTGTAAGTGTTTTTATTTTGAGACAAGGTCTTACCCTTGTAGTTCAAGCTGGCTTTGAACTAATGATTTTCCTCCCTCAGTTTCCTATTGCTGGGATGACAGAGTACTGAGATTACAGGCCTTGCTTGGCTTTTCCCTATTTTTGGAGGTGGGAGAGACTTTATTGGTCTGTAAATCCTGGGGTCTTTGGATCCCTGGCATGCTGGTAACTGACAGATACGTAACTTGAGTTCACACATGCCATCCTTTGAAATGTCACTTAGGAAAGACACACTTAGGTAGTATGGAAAAGTGTAGTGTGTATAAGTGCTAGTATTCAGTGGCACATATGAGAGTAGGTACGCTAAAATGCAGCAGCTAAAGATTTTCTTTTCTCATCTCTTTGTTCTATGCTCTCTCCTTTACCTCCCCCCCAAAAGAACACTAAAAATGAAATTGGTGTGTTTAGAACATAATTTCTACTACTATGTTTTACATTTAATATCTTCTTTGTCCCAAGGGGCAACTAAATAATTAACATTTATCTGAGGGTTTCTTGGTCTTTGTTGCCAGGGACCAAAAAGCCTAGCCCTCCCAGGGAAGGGAAATAAATGTACGTCAGTAGAAATCCATGTCATGCATCTGAGAGCTCTGCTTGGTCTCAACAACTTTTCTAACCCAGAAGAATGCAAGAATCTGCAGTGGCCTAGCCTCGAGAGGTCTGCGTGAAGGCAAGTGGGCTCATGGAGACATCTCATCTCTTTGGAAGAGAGAGAGAGAAATTCTGGCCATAAAACTTGCTCTCAACTTTTTGAGGTTGCTGATTAAACTGAGGGGAAAAATAAGGTGTTATATTTTTAGGTGAGTTTGCTTAAGGTTTTTCCTGGGAAGAGAGTAAAAGTGACAGATGTCTTGAGAGGCGAAGGATGAAATGGGTAAGAAAAGATAGGTGAGTTGGTTATGTGTAGATAGGAATTCTTAGATATGGGTCATCTGGATTCATGTGCAAGGTTAAAGACTAGGGGAGGCTGGCAGTTCCTGCCTGAGAAAGAAAAAAAAGGAAGGAAAGAGCTCCAAGGTTTTTGTTTCCAGTCTCTAAAATACGTTAATATGATGTTAGTGAACTTTTCAACCTTATGAGTTCTGTTCCAGGAGAGGAGGGAACATTCATTGTCTTGTAGTGTGAATACCAGGAACATTTTTATTTTGGGCAACAACCCAAAGAGTAATCATGGTGCCAAGTAAAATTTATCTCTTACCCATTAGGAGACTATCCCAGGTCTTAATGAGAAAAATAAGTGTATTTTATTCCTTTGTGTGTATTGTAAGATAGAGGAAGACTGGTACCTGGGTCCTGGAATCCCACTGAGATCTATTATTCTGTATGTAGTAATTACTTTTATTATTGTTCTTGGCAGGTGAGCCCGTTCACAGCCCAGAGGCCAGGAGGGTGCCTCTATTACTTAAAAGCTAAGTTATCTTGTTAAACTCCTCTCTGGTGAGCGCTTTAGAATCTCTGGAGACTTCCCATGAGCTCTCCGTAGGCCACGAACCCAGCCTGCAGCTAAGGCTGCCCTGCCCTTGTGTTAGTCATAGGTTTTCTAGCTCTGGAAAGAACTTTCAGTGCATAGCCTGGTGGTGCAGCTAGCCTGGAATGGTGTGGTTTCCATTGAATTTTTAGGAGTTCTGGGATCGTTGCTTTTCTTTAAGAAGCTGAGAGTCAGTGTACAGAGAACCATAAGCTCAGGACTCCTTGTGTGGGCAAAAAGCTCAGAAAAATGATTTTTAGGGGCTGGAGAGGTGGCTCAGTGGTTAAGCCTCTGCCTTGCAGGCGGAAGGTCCTGAGTTCGGATCCTAGACCCCACATATAGACTCCAGGCGTATGCGGGGGCGGCCTGCGTTTCTGGTCCTGGTGGGCGGAGCCTGTGAATTCCGGGGCAGAGTAAATGAGGAGGTGGAGGCGGTCGATATACACATGCACAATTGAATACATAATAAAAAAAGCTTTAAAAAATCATTCTAAAAATGATTTTTAAACATGGCTGATGGGCTGAGATGAAACACGGTAGAGATACCCCATAAATCTGAGCTTTCCATAGACATTTGTTTGATATTCATATGCTTATATATTGAAAATTATAATTTATTGAATGCTAGCATGCCCCTCTCCAAAAACAAAAATTAAGAAAAAAAATATCAAGAGCCACAGTGCTGGGCTTAAATGATGGCCATGGAGAAGAGATAGAATATGATGGGCGTTTCAGTGAGCACAGATGTACAGTCTTTTTTCAGGAAGTACTTTGCAGTACACGCAGGGTCCAGGGGGTGAGGAAACAGCTCTTCCAGCTTCGTGAAGTGTGTAGATCTTGGTGTGGTGATGGACAGCAGGCTGGGCAGGGACTCAACATCTTGAGGGAAGGAGCGAACTGTGGTAGATGACTAGGGACTTCACCTTTTGTCTCTTTGTGATATTGTCTGTAAGATTTTAAGAATAAGAAGAATCCGAGATGGAACATTAATTCAGCAGTAAAAGACTGAAAGGTTTATGGGAGATTGTGATTTGTACTTTATTGACATCTAAAATTGACTACCAGCATTTCAAATAGGGAGTTTCCAAACAGGCTTGGAGATAGGTTGGAAAAGTTTATGTCCTTTGTAGGTAGCATACAAATTGACTTATTTCTTTAAGTCAGATATAAGTCAAAATAAATGTTAGACATTTCTTAGAAATGATTATTGCTGTATATGAGCTTTAGGAAAAATGCATGTAACTTTACAGAAGCAAATCTGAGCAACTAATACAATGACTCTCATTTCTCTGTACCATGTCAGCATCTATGGTTTGCATTCATTTAGTTATGTCTGGTACAGGCTCCTTTTTATCATTTGATTATGATTTGGCATTTTGTACAATGCGTCTTGGTAGGAACATAGTGATGACTGTGTTGTAAAAGGGACAAAAAAATATCCATGGGGCTGGAGAGAGAGCTCAATAGTTTAGCCTTTGCCTCACAAGCAGAAAGACCCTAAGTGCAGATCCAGGTACCTTGTGAAAATGCTTGGTGGAAATGGCCTGAATTTCTGGCCCTGGAAGTCAGAGCTTGGGAAATCCTACAGTGAAGCAATAAGGAGACAGAGCAATTCAGGTTGATTCCTGACTTCACCCTTGGCCTCTACAGATCGACACATGCTGTCTTCTACACCCACACGCACTATTGCACTTATACCATACATGCAAAAACAAGCAAACAACGTTAAGTAAGTTTCTAATTGTAACTGTACTTCTGCACAACCAACTATAAACCAGTGGCCCCTTTCAGTAATTTGCTGAGATATCTCTTACATTTTCTTGTTAATTAAAAGAATATTGAAAGACACAGAACGTTCCAATAAAGAAACAGGGCAATGCAAGGTGGCATGGTAAAGAGTACACATACTGCTCTCCAACACCTTCATGTACTCAGCAGGTAGCTGGGGGACATCAGACTATGAAGTCAGCTACTCATGAGACGAGACTGGTGGATTGGTTGAGTCTAGGAGTTGGAGAACAGATGTGGAAGGATAGTAAAAGCTTATCTACAAAAAATGGAGTGTGTGTTATGTGTATCTGTCTCTGTGCTTCCATGTTGGAGGCCAGAGATCAATATCGGATATCCTCTGTTGCTTATTACCTTATTTTTTTCCCTTTTGGATTTTTAAATTTATTTTTCTAATTATACAAGCATATTGAGTACTTATTCCTGCTTTCCTCCATCCTCCCTCCTTCCATCCCTTCTCTTCCCTTCATCATTCCCTTCTACTCCCACCCACCTGCCTTTATTGCCTTATTTGTGTGTATGTGTGAATCGGAGGGGACGTGTGAATCGGAGGGGACGTGTGCCTGTCCCTGTGGAAGACCAAAGGGTGACTTCAAGAATCATCCTGGATTGCTTCTACCTCCTTGCTTCGATCTGGGATTTCTAAGCTTCTGCCTACCAGGGTCAGAAGTACAGGTTGCCCTTTTTACGTGGAACCTGGGATCCGAACTCAGGACCTTCTACTTTCGAGACAGTCTTAACCCCTGAGCCACCTCTCCAGCCCCATTTACCTTATTTTTTGAGACAAGTCTTTAAATGTGGAGCTCACTGTTCTGGCCAGACTGCTTGGCCGGTTAGCCCTTCATCTGTCTGCTTCTCTCTCTTTGAAAGACAAGGTCTCTTATAATCCAGGCTAGCCAAGAATAACCTTGAACTTCTTAGCCTCCTGTCTCTACCTTCCAAGAGCTGGATCACAGGTGTGAGCAGTTATGCCTGGTTTAAGTAGTGGTGGGAATTTTGTGCAGCTAGGCAAGCGTTCTACCAATTGAACTACTTTCCCAGCTGTCTGTTTGTTTATAGACTTTAATCATTAGTCCTCTCCCCCAGGCTCTGGTTGAAGTTGAAAGTTCCAGCCCTTAATCATTTGACCTTTCCACTGACTGGCCACATCTTGAAACAATCTAGAGGCTCCACCCTAAATAACCTCTCTAGAATGAAGTGATGTCTGGGTGATATGTGTTTTGCATAACAAAAGTTAATGGGAAGTTTCAGGTATGTTTTATGTTATATCAAACCAAGTTAAGAAAATAGTTTGTTAAAGTGTAAAACTTTGTGATCCATTGTGGTTCCTTAAGCACTGTACAGATAGGATTGGAAAGTACTCAGAAAGCACAGCCCTTGGAGGTCTAACCTTGTTTCTGACAGTACCTGTCTATACACAAATGTGTGCACATTCGTGGTTGAGAATAATATTACATCAAAGTCAGTGTAGGATTGAGCATTAGAGACTGCATTGTCTTCCATCATGAACAAGTTAGCTTTCTCCAACTGGAATTTAGGGATGAAAAGGTGGGGTTGGGGTTTGAGCTTGTGGGAGACTTGTGTGGCTCCATTGATAACTTGTTGTGTATTTTCCCTCTGAGCACCCTGCTCCCCCACATTGTGTTCTTTGCTCACTCACAGTTCTCTGTGAGTTATCTTTTCAATGATCAAAGTAAACAGTGTTCCTCGTAGTACTGTCTGTCTAGGCATGTAGATATGCTTTATTACCATAGGACCTGGATATAGGCTTGAGGTTGTGACTCTGCTGTGAGATTCTTGTCTACTAATCCAGAACAAATATAAGAATCCTGGAGAATATAATCAGAGAAGAGATGATAGCATTTGCTCAGACATCAAATATCCCTTAAGGGGATGTGGGAAGCGACTGAGGAAAGTGGGAAGACAATTGAATATTGAACAGTTAATTAGGAGATTCTCCAAAGTGGTCAGGGATATAGATTTGAGTGGTTTCTGTTGAGAATAGAGTAGACTTGACAGCTCACAGGAAATAAATCAATTGAGCGGTTTGAAATGAGTTAGGCAAGAGATTCTTGAAGGAGGTAACAAGGGAAATGCGACATCTGACAGGTCTGGGGGGACGCAGCTGGAGAGAAATGACATCCTCTTCCTGGGGAGAAGGAAGTGTTGCTGAAGAGCGCTGGAGCATTAGGCCCCGAGAAGAGGGGCGGGGCCCGGAGAAGAGGGGCGGGGCCCGGAGAAGAGGGGCGGGGCCCGGAGAAGAGGGGCGGGGCCCGGAGAAGAGGGGCAAGGCTCCGCACGGCACTCTGGGAATGGAGTATCCAAAAGAGGGAAGAATAGATGAAGAACTATTTGCCTACTGGTCATGTGAAGGGAGTGTGGGAGCTTGGAAAACATTTGTTACCTTTTGTCATTTGGCAGAAAACTAGGAGAAACAGCTATGAGTGTCACGCTCTTGTTAGCTGTGCAGAAATCCTCTGGGCTTATGAACTGTTTAAGGACAAGCAGGTCTTAATGGTTTTCTCTCTTTCCAGAGTCTAGCACTTTATGGAATACAAATAAAAGCATAAAATGGTGCCTGGCCTTGTTCTGTATACTGGGCCTACCCTGGCGAGTAAGATAGACACAGTCTTTTGGAGGAACAGAGCTTTCAGCCCTGAGGAAGACTGACAGTATAAGCTGTATTTGCTAGAGAATTACCTGGCCGGATAATTAGAGTGAGTTTACTTTGACAGCATGCCTCAAACTTTACTGTTCACGCTAGTCTCCAGGGGATCCTGTTCAAATGCAGATTCTGACTCCTGAGGCCTGGATGGGGGTGGGGGTCTGCATTTCTGACAAGCTCTGACTGGTTACTATTCTGGAATTTTCTTGGGAAGCTTTCTGAGCATCCTCACTTGTGTCTTTTTAATTCTTTGTTGCTTTGTGGAAAGATGGGACTCATTTTCCCCCTTCATTCCATGGCCACGATGGCTGCAGTAATATGCCCTAACTATTAGTGCTTTAAATGTGTGTTCCCCCCCCAAAAAAAATAGTGTTGCAGGGTTTTTATGTCCAGGTTCTTGTGTTTAGAGTTGAAGATTGACAAAGGCTGGAGCTGACAGACATGGAGTCCTGTGAGGAGCGAGAGAGCCAAAAGGAACGCATGGACTCCGTGATCAGAGCTTTTGTTCTACATTTTATTGGTCTCTTCATATTGGGGCTTAGCTCAGTTACTTTGTGGCCTACCTCATGGTCTTGTGTTTCTTTTGAGGAATTTAATTTATCTGCTGCAGAGAACTCATCTCCTTATCCTTTCATAAGCAGTGTGAGAGTAAGCTGGCAAAAATTCTTATCTCTGGAGGATTAGAATCAGTTCCTCAAGACCAGCAGAGTCTTGGATAATTCCAGCAAGGGGGGTGTGACCTTTTAAGACCTTCCCAGCTTGGCTCTGTTTTGAAATTGCCTGAAATATCATTCTGCTGTCTTTTCCCTTTGTTTTAGCCAGCATACGCTGTAGAGAACACCAGAGTGCACAGGCAGATAATAGAAAATCTTGGGAGAAAAGAAAATCCAGTTAAGTTGTAAATTAATATAGAGAATTTCTCTTCCTGCATTTCTAGGTGAGCATGGAGTCTCACTGTAGCCCTGGCAGGCTGGTCCCAAATTTGAAATCCATGTGAGATCCTTCCAAGTGCTGGGATTTCTTGCTGATTTTTGAAGAAGGCTAAGTTCAAGGGGTAAAGGAATTGCAATAAAGATTGCCACCAGGGCTGGAGTGTGTTCTTGTCTTTTTATAAAAGCTCTCAGTTATTCTAACTCTAAACCTGATGAGTTTTTCGCAAAACTCTTGAGACATTAATAGCGGTTGAAGGTTTCTTAAATGAGCAATTGTAGTCTATCATATTTATGTATAACTAAGAGAATGTCTACCCTTTAACTGGTTTAGGAAGAAAAAATTTTCGATCTAAAACTTAGTTCTTCTTTAAGGCTGTGGTATTGAATATTGCAGAGAAAGTTGACATTTTCTAACTTGAAGAATCTAGAATTTGCTTTCATCTAGAAGAAGAATTTGAAGCAGTAAATGTACACAATTAAAGGTATGGGTCTTAGCATTTAGGCAGTTTTTGAACAGCCACACTGGGTTGGGTCTCTGAAAGTCATCCCCTGGGGCTAAGTTTACCCTGGAGGAACACATCCTGCTATCTGGAAAGGACTCTAATCCTTCAGAGATAAAGTTACCACTTTCCCCCTATATTTTGTTTATGAAAGGATGAGGATTTTTATTACAGATAAACCCCACCTGGAGGAAGGTAGGGCCAAGATTAACTGGGTTGGGCCCCAGTATGAACAGACCAATGAGATGTAGAGGACCAAAAGCACCAGTCAGGTTTATAGAAACAGGAGCTAATAGAAGAGGAAAAGCCACCTTTCTCCAGGTGTGCTTAAGTGTGTAAATAACTGACCCTGGCAGCCATCTTTTGCTCTCTTGCCCCTCATGGGCACATCTGGACTCTGTGAATTCCTACCTGACTTTTTTCTCACCCCTCATGGAGACCCTGAGTTCTCCAGGGCTGTCTTGCTCCTCACGGACTCATGTCCTTGAGTTCTGTTCTTCCTCTCCTCTAATGAACTCTGCCTTAATCCTCTACGTGTGTGTTTGGGTTTCAGTCCTTGACTCCGAACACAAGAACCTGGACACACACAGACCCCAGAGGGAACCTGTAACATTTTGGTGAGCAGATCCAGGAATCAGAAAGCACCCCTGTAGCTTGCACTCCACATCTTAAAAGATGTATGTGCATGAGAGGGCGAGAAGGGCCTGGGAGACCCACCATTTCAGAACCACCTAATTAAAACTACCATGATGATCTAATATTTAGTATTTTATCTTTTACAAAGACTCTCCTGTATCCCAGGCTGGCCTCAAATTCCCTTAGTCTTTGAGGATTACTTCCTGAGTGATGGGATTATAGGTGTGCAGTATTTGGTTTATGTGGTGCTGGGGATTGAACCCAGCATTTAGATGAGTGCTTTATATTTCCAGGCCTACTACTCTTCAATATTTATCAGTTTATGTTAAAAACAAGGATACTCTTCCTATGACCACAGTATAATTTAAGATGAGAAATTAAATGCGATTACAATACTACCTTCCACCCCGCTTTTTTTTAGTTTTTTGTCAGTTTGCCCTGATAGTGCCTTTTGTAGGTACACAGTTCAATTCAGGATTAGCTCTTTTCATATCTCCTTTGTTTCCTTCAGTTAGGAATATTTTCCATTTTTTTCCCCCAGTTTCCCCCACCTTGGCGACCCTGACATGTGCCAAGTTTTTGCCAGTTTTTGTATAGAATTCTCAGTTTGGATTTGTCTTGCTTCCTCAAGATTAAATACAAAGTTTTGGACTGGAGAGATGGCTCAGGGGTTAAGACCCTGCCTCACAAGCAGAAGGTCCTGTGCTCGCATCCCAGGTCCCAAGTAGAAATAACAGCAGCCTACATTTCCAGCCCTGGTGGGCGGAGCCTGGGGGATTTCTAAAGCAAAGCAAAAAGGAGGTAGAAGCAATCCAGGACAATTCCAGAAGTCACCCTTGGTCCCCCACAGGGACACACGGTACCTTCTGATACACACACACACACACACACACACACACACACTAAAAAAATCAATCAGTAAATAAACACAAAGTTTTACATTTTTACAGGAGTATTACATGAATAATTCTATTTTCTCCTGAATCACATCAGAGAGGTGCACTGGGTTGATTTGCTGCAACTGCAGATAATGTAAATACTTGACTAAGGTGATAACGGATTTCACCATTGTAATTTTAACTAATAAGTCTTTTTATGTAGTTAATAAGTTTTGCTTATTAATAATTAACATTCAGTTAGTACTTTGAGCAAATACATTTTGAGATTATAGAAATATCTTTTTTATTCAGTATTCATCCACCAGTTTTAGCATCATTGATAATTTTTATGTGTATGTATGAGGTGTGCACTTAGATATGCATGTCTGCCTTGCTCCTTCCTGTGTGTGTATCAGGGGGCACTTGAATGTGTGACATCAGGAGTTGGTCGCCATTGCTCTACCCTCTTCTGCTTTGCTTTGGAGTTGTCCAGGCTCTGCCTTCCAGGACCGAATTTCAGGTTACTGCTATACCTGCCTGGCATTTTTATGTGGATTTGGGGGATCCAAACTCAGGTCCTTGTGCTTGTGAGGAAAAGGCTTTAACTCCTGAGCCACTTCTTAAGTTTGTTGTCAGGTTTTTGTGCCTTCTTTTGAACTGCAGCAGAAAATACATATACATGTATATGCATATCTGTATTTGTCTCTGTGAGTGAGTGTGAATGATGTGTGCACATGTCTGTGTGTGAGAGTAGGGACATAGGTGTGCCATGGCATACACATGTGGAGGTCAGAGGTCAACTGAGGTGTTGGGTCTTCACTTTCCATCTTGTTTGAGACAAGCTCTGTGTGTGCTGGTCTAGCTGGCGCTGAGCTTCTGTGACTTTTGTCTTCCACCTCCCTCCTCACCACGGGAACACGGGATGACAGATCTCTGCCACTATGTTTGCCTTCACGTGGGTTCTTTATATATATTACTATATATATAAATCAGTTTCTTTTTTATTGAGAATTTTTCTTACACAATGGGTTTATGTCATTGTTCCCATTCCCCTCTTCTCTCACCCTTCCCTCCCTTCTTCAGTCCAGCCATGTCCCACATTCTGAACACTTCTTTTTTTAAAAAAAATTCTTTAAAATTTTTCCCCTAATGTTATAAGCATATTGAGTAATTATCCCTGCACCCCTTTTTCGCCCCTCTCTCCTTCCCCTCCTTTCCTTCCCTCCCTTCATCAATCCATCCCACTTCCTCCCTCCTTCCTGTGTGTCTGCTTCTATGGGTCCCAAGGTTCTCTCTGGATCGTCTGCTCTAGTGGGGGTTCAGGCTTTCCTTGGGCACTCCCCTACCCCCTAAGGTTTCCACTGCATGTAACCATTTTTTCCAAGATCCTTGCTAGTATGGGGGGGCACATTGGCACGTCAGCCATTATGTAGGCCTGGTTAGGACAAGTCTCATTGTAGTGAGTTTTGTGGGTTCCTAAACTCAGGTCCTCACACCGATCAGACAAGTACTTTATCTTTCCATCTGTCTCTCTGGGCCATGTGTATGGTTTTTTTTTAATCTATATACGTTCAAAAGCAATGGAAGGAGCAAAGGAAGGGGGAGTCTCTCTCTCTCTCATTTTGTTTGTTGCATTTTTCTACGGCACTGGATATTGGACTCCCAGGGCCTTGTGCACACTAGGCATGACTTGATTATTGAACTATACCACTAGTGAGGGTTTCTATTGTGACCTGTTGGTAGCATAAAGTGGTTTGCTTGTGGAAACTTTTCACCCTGAAAACAAAGGCTGCCTAGAGTCCTGGCAGAAAGCTGCCTTCTCCATTTCTTTTGCTGGAAAAGTAAAAGCCTTTGCCTTAGGGTTTCTTTCTTTGAAATATTCCCAACTTCCTTTTTAAACTTCTGGAAGGTTCAGCTGGGTTTATTTTTTTCCTCTTAAATTATGTGCTTGTGCTGTTCATCTGTAATTGAAATAAAATGCTTTAAAAATCATCTCTACCATTTTTGTTGCTTATTTACTGTTTTTAAAGAAAACCTTTATTTTTCCCCTCTAATGAAATGTGCCCTCAAAGAGGGCTTATAAATTCACCCCAGTAGCTTGTGTTGATGACCGTCTTCTAGCATGATATTGAGTTTAAGAGAATGAGCACTATTATAATCTAAGTGTTCATTCACTAGTCACCGTTCAGAATAAAATCTCAGTGTACATGGTTCCGTAAACATATTTGTAGTTTCTTAGCCTTTATACTATCAATGTTCCAGAAAGTAATACACTTTTCTTAATCTCTCCCTCCCTCTTTTTTTGTGATGTTTCTGCTGTGTTGTGTGTATTGTTACCCTCATCTGTAGGGATGAACAATGCCAACAGTCAAGGTGGTTTTCACTTGAGTTTGCCTTCAAACTCAAGCCTATCTTAAATCTTTCAGAGTTCACAGTATCCCATTTGGCTATGCCATCTGTGGTTGTGTTTGCCAAAAACACTTTTGACAAGTAATGTTCAGGACATCATGAACTTAGGAGAGCATGTTACTGGGACAACTGGAGACTCCGCTACAGGCACTTGTCTCCGTCTTCCTGAACAGTGGGCACATCCAGCTGACGCTGGGGATTAGATCACAGTCACCAAGGTTGTTCTGACTGAGTTCAGTGGTCAGAATGTCCATGATTCTGACATTCACTTTATACCCCAGAGGACAGACCCATTCTTTTCTGTTCTACATACTCTCCCAGTCTTTGCCTCAGACCATACTTTGAGCTTTGTCTTATAGTAATTGTTGGGTTTTGCTTACTGTCTCTTTGGGCGTGGTTTTGTACTAAGTGCTTTTTTTAATCTTGCTTAGGTTTCATAACTCATGGATATTTTTATTTATTTAATTCTTTTTATTTTTGCCGTGTGTCTCTGTGTTTATGCCTGTGGAGATCAAAGAGTGACTTGGGATTCAGGAATCACCTTGGATTGCACTATCTCCTCTTTGCTTTCTCTGGAGTTTCTTCCCAGGCTGTACTCTATCTATCTATCTATCTATCTATCTATCTATCTATCTATCTATCTATCTATCATCTATCTATCTATCTATCATCTATCTATCTATCCATTTCTTTATATATATTTTTTTAATTTTTATTTATTTATTCAATTGTGCGTGTATGCATGTGTGCATGTGTATGTATGTGTGTGTGTGTGTGTGTGTAGAACCACAGACGAATTCGGGAACCATCATGGACGCCTCTACCTCCTTGTTTTTTCTGCCCCAGGATTCATAGGCTCCGCCCTACCAGGACCAGAAGAGCAGGCCGCCTCTGCTTCCTCCTGGCGTCTACACATGGGGTCTAGGATCCAAACTCAGGACCTTCCGCCTGCAAGGCAGAGGCTTAATCCCTGAGCCACCTCTCCAGCCCTTGTTTCTTTATATATTTTTATTTATTCAATTGTGTGTGCATCTGTGTGCGCGTGTGTGTGCACCTCCACCTTCTCCTTGCTTACTCTGCCCAGGGATTTAAAGGCTCCCCCCTACCAGGACCAGAAACGCAGACCGCCCCCGCTTCCGCCCGGCATCTATAGTGGGGTCTAGGATCTGAACTCAGGACCTTCCACCTGCAAGGCAGAGGCTTAACCCCTGAGCCACCTCTCCAGCCCCCCAGGCTGTACTTTATAGCTGGAAGTAGAGACTACTGCTGTTTCTGCTTGGCTTTTTTTTTTTTTTTTTTTTTTTAAACAAGGGATCTGGGATCTGAACTTAGGACCTTCTGTTTGCAGGATACTTAACCCTTGAGCCATTTATCCAGCTCAATATTTTTATATATGTATTAAGTAATGAAATTTAGGCTTTAAGAGCCCATTAAATAACACTTAAAGGTCACTGCTGACACTGATTTGATTCTGGAGCTAAATTCTTAGTATCATAATGCTGCTCCTTCTCTGATTATAAAATTGAACAGTTTGAATAACTGGAAGTAGTCCGGAATTTATTTTTGTTGGGCACTTCCTATTTTGACTACCATGAAAGTAGTTTTGATTTCACTTCCTTGTCATAATGCTTTATATCAACAGTTGGCAAACTCATTCTGTGAAGTACCAAATGATGAATAACTTAGATTTTGCAATCCATATTGGTTTCTCTCATAGCCATTCAGCATTACAATTCTGGTGTGAACGTAGTTTCAGACAAAGTTTCAGACAAACCAATGAACTTAGCAGTTTCTCCAGTACAACTTATTTATGGACAATGAAATCTGAATTTCATACTCTTTGAATGTTACATAAACTTATGCAACTTCCCATTTGAAAATAAAACAGAATCTAATTCATGGAATGTACAGAAAAACATGTGTCTCCCCCTCCCCTCCCAAGACAGGGTCACACTGTAGATCAGACTGGTCTAGAACTCGCTACATAGTCCGGAGCTCCTCCTGCCACAGCCTTTTCTTGATATTGCAGTATTGCCTGCTTGTCTAGTGTGCAGTAGTGTTTCATAACTGTTGATTTGCAGCATCCAGCTCAGTAAGCTGTAGTCATTTAGTGATGGTCTGTAATACCTGCTTTACTGGTACCAGAGAAATAAGCTCCCAAGTGTTTGTTTCCATGTGGCAGAGCAGAAGGTCGTAACTGAGGACTTTAGTTCTAGTCCTTCCTTTTTCTATCAGTCCCTTGATATGTTGGACAACAGTCAGTGTAGCTCTTTTGCTTTCAGATGTTTCAACTGTAAAACGTAAGTCCTCTTTTCTGACTTTGCTGACGGTTCTCCTGATACTTTGCAAACTTCTACATTCTGATACTTTTCTAACTTAGATTTTCTTTGGTTAATTATTTTGTTTATTCAGTTTCTTTAAATGTTTTTTGTTCATTAAAATGTGTTTGTTAAGCTTCAGCATCAGCTTCCTTTGTATAGGAGTTCCTGCTGCACTTCCTGGTGGTATTTTTAGAAGTAGGAAACAGTTATGTGAAGGGGTGTCCCTGGCTGGCTTCTTTGCTGCTGTGATCCCCAGCCCTTACATACACAGCCCTCCACTCTGCACCATGGGCTTCTGGTTTTCTGTTTTGAGTGATACACAACACGGCCGTGTCACTACTGTATGTGGTCATTTTTCATTCTTTAAGAAGTTTAATAGTTCATCTTCCTTGTGATTTCCTAATGCTCCATGTCTAGGTTTGTTTAGACCACACCCTTTTGTATGACAAGTCCCTATGTCTGACTTTGTTACCTATCATCTATTTTTCTATCTATTATGTATCATCTTGTCATTTTTTTTATTATTTATGTGTGTGCATATCAGAGGGCATTGTTTGTCCCTGTGGAGGCCTAAGGGTAACTCCAGTAATTATCCTTGATGTTTCTACCTCCATTTTGCTTCACCCTGGCATTTCTCAGGCTGCGCCCACCAGGGCCAAAAATGTAGTCTCTCTTGTTTCCGCCTGGTGTTTTTTTTATGTGGGACCTGGGATCCGAGCACAGGACCTTCTGATTGTGAGGCAGTCTTACTCCTGAGCCATTTCTCTAGCACAAGTTTTATTTTTTAAAAAAATTTTGTTTTCAACTTTATTACTTATTTTGTGTGTGTGTATGTGTGTGTGTGTGTAGGTGTAGATGTATCAGAGGTCACTGTGTGTCCCTATGGAGGACCAAGGGTGACTTTGGGAATCATCTTGGATCGCTTCTACCTCCTTTTTGCTTTGTTCTGGATTTCCCAGGTTCCACATGCTAGGGACAGAAATATAGGCTGCCTGTCTTCCCGCCTGGGCACCTGGAATCCAACTCAGGACCTTCTGTTTGTGAGGCAGAATCTTAACCCCTGAACCATCTCTCCAGCCCCCAAGTTTTACTTTTATATTTGATCCTTTTTGAGGTTCTTTTGTAAAGTGTGAGGTAGAGGTAAAACTTCATTCTTTTGCATGTGGATATCCAGATGTCTTGACACCTTTTTGTTGAAAGGTCTGCCTGTTCCCTATTGATTTATCTTGCCACTTTTGCTGAAATCAGTTGGTTATACATGTATAGAGTTAATCAGGCTCTCTTTTTGTGTCATCACTTGTCCGTCTTTGTCCTTTCTATTGACAGTTTTTACCTATTGCTGTACCTATTAGATCTCAGAGGGCAGAAATGCCTTGTTAAGCCGGTTCTCTTTGCAGAGCTAATATGATCTCTTTCTCAGACCAAGATGAATCTTGCACTTGAACTGGAAAAATTGCTGGCTGTATTGATATACTTAAGAACTCCTAGACCATCACCTTATTTGCCATAAGTATAGTGAGAGGAAGTTTTTGCATTTAATTTACATTGTCTTCTAATGATAATTTATGGTCTGGGTGCTAAGGAGTTAAACACACCAAATCTTTTATTGGAATGTTGTGAAAATTTAAAGTGGCATTCCTGTTGCTGGGCAACATTTTAGTGGCTGCCCATATAGTATTTCATTGTAGGTAAATATCACGGTAAACCTGTAAATAGATTGAACAGTTGAATACCCATTTTCTTCTCAGCTGCCTTTGTTCAAGCCTTTGTAGTCCTCCTGACTTGCATCTTGAAGCCGGGTCCTTTGAATCACAACAGGTCCCTCTGCAACCTTTATAGGCACAGCTCAGAAATGTCTAATCCATAACCTAAATCAAACCGACTCATTTTGACAGCTGGCTGCAAAACCTCCTGCTGTAGCAGGTATCCTAAGATCGTTTTTCTAGAATATGTCATTTTGTTATTCTAATTGGATAAAGCAGTAACCATATGACTTGTTTTCTATGCCCTATAAATTAGCAATTATGGATAATTACTGCATTTATGAAAGTTTGCACCATGAATCAGTCAGTAGAGCTTTGGCAGATCAATTATCCGGGACAATTTCTTCTCAGTCTTTACTCTTCTGAAATTAAAATCCTGATAAATGTGTTTTATCAAATGTATTTATTAAATGTTAATGGTGCTTCTGTCTGTTCACTAGCATGTTCCCCAAGAGTAGAATTTTTTCTCTCTTGTTTCACTGAAAGATGCAGGTACTCAATAACTATTGAATTAGCAAATGAGTAAATAAACCAATGAATTAACTTGAGAATAATCAAGATGTCAAGTCTTTCAGAGAGGAAAAATCACTTGATGCCATGTGAAATAGAAGTTGTCTGATTAATAGGCCCTTGGTCTTTTTCATATTTTATGTAGGTATTTTAAGTATTTTTCCCCTCTGAATGAATTTCACCTTGGTTCTATTTAGTGGAAATCTTTGGGGAAAGCCATTAAAATAGTTTGTTGAGGCAGAGTTTGAATTAAAAACATTGACAAAGTTAGAAACTATTCATAAGCAAACCAGATACTGTAACTGCTCTTGAAAGGAGACTTGGAGATAGCTAAAAAGAGGGTCATAGTGTGTTTTGCATGATCTTCTCTCTCCTGACTTTGAATCAGGGATGGTGCCCAGGTTGGTAGTGAGACTGTTTGGGTGGGAATTGCAAACTTTCCTAGCTGTTAACATTTAATCAGGAAGGATAAAAATGGAGAGCAGGACTTGAAATTGAAGACGGTCTTTTTTGTTGGTGTGTTGTGATATAAGCGCAGGCCAGGGGTCTGGGTGCCTAAGGCACTGGAGATATCAATGAAAACACCAGTTTTTAAAAATTAGATTATTTTTATGAGTAGAGGGCATGGTGGAATCAAGCCCCTTAGCTTGAGTAGTGGTCATTCATTTGTTCTCCTATTCTCTACCTCATATATTTATGATATGAGCTCACAATTTAAAGCTTTAGTTTAGGTGGAGATGGAGAGGGAGCATGTCTGCTATTGGCTATTTGAGTAGTGGGCCCTTCACAATCTTCAGACTGAGCTTCCTTCTGAAAATGGTCTGCTCTCACCCGTGGTGTTCCCCATTGACAGAATCCTCCAGCCTTCCGTACTAACCTTTCAGCAGCTATTTTTATTTCAAAGCATGAAGTTGAGAGCTTTTCAGATCTAACGAGCCTACCCGTTTGTTGCCCTGTGTGTAGAGCAAAAACAATCTGAATAGCTTGTGTCATTTTGTCGCATACCTCTTCTTCCCTTTTCTTTATTTGACATCTTCTCTTTTACTGTCCTGCAGACGTTTTAAAATGTAAGTGAACTTCAGTGCCTTTTATAGTTGCAGTGGATTCTGTGTAGACCTCTTGGTCAAGAGAGGAAATAGCTGATGTTCTGGGCTGCCTTGGGTGCTGGCTAGATTCTCCTGTTCTGTCCAGCACCTTTCAGTGCTTGGGCATTTCCTGCTGCTTTGAGGCATGATTTCTCCTTCCCGTAGTATAGGAATTTCTTCTTTCAGCTCTTGTGTCTTACAATGTTTATGTTTTGCCTCATTCTAGAATGGAAAGTGCAAATGGAGATATTAGCTTCTTAATAATTGAAAAGAACAGTGTTGGTTTGTGCTGGGATGAAATTACAAAGGTCATTAACCGCCAATATTGCACATGCCTTTTTACTCGAGTCTATTTACTTTATGGCTTTTCTGCTGTTTAATTCCTACTTACATTCTTGGGTCTATCATTTCTCATTTCTGACTCTGCTTCAGGGCTCTCTAGGTCTTTCTTTTATAACTGAAGGCAGTTCTGTTCATGTAGTCATTCAACAGGTATCCGAGGGCCTTTGAGGTGTGATCTAGGTGTTGGGGGATACATTGGCCTACAGCTTACATTGTGGAGATCTTAGCTCCAGGCCACTGATTTTCTCTTTCTTCCTGCTTAGGTGCTCTCAGGGTGTGCCATCATTGTGCGAGGGCAGCCCCGTGGTGGTCCTCCTCCTGAGCGGCAGATCAACCTCAGCAACATTCGAGCTGGAAATCTTGCCCGGCGGGCAGCAGCTGCACAGCCAGATGCGAAAGACACCCCCGATGAGGTAAGCGCTTCCTCAAGCGGCGGGTCTAGCTGATGGCTGCTCCTTTCTTTGGTACAGTTTTGGTGTGCTTTTCCTCCTCCTCCTCCTCCTCCTTCTTCTCCTCTTCCTCCTCTTCCTCCTCTCTTCTTCCTCCTTCTCCTCCTCCTTTTCCTCTTCCTCCTCCTTCCTTTCTTTTCCTCCTCTTCCTCTTTCTCCTTCTCCTCCTCTTTCTCTTTCTCCTCTTTTTCCTCCTCCTCTTCTTCCTCCTCCTCCTCCTCCTCCTCCTCTTCTTCCTCCTCCTCTTCCTCCTCTCTTCTTCCTCCTTCTCCTTTTCCTCTTCCTCCTTCCTTTTCCTCCTCTCCTTTTCTTCCTCATTCTTCTCCTCCTCCTCCTCGTCCTCCTCCTCTTCCTCCTCCTCCTCCTCGTCCTCCTCTTCTTCCTCGTCCTCCTCCTCTTCCTCCTTCTGCTCCTCCTTTTCCTCCTTCTCTTCTCTTCCTCCTCCTCTTCTCCTCCTCCCTTTCTTCCTCCTCCTTTTCCTCTTCTTCCTGTTTTTATTTTTTGCATATGTGTGTGTGTGTTTTTGTCTGTCTGTCTGTCTATATCAGAGGCACTGTGTGTGCCTATGAAGACCCAAGGGTGACTTCAGTAATCGGCCTACATTGTGTTACCTCCTCCCTGCTTTGCTCTGGAATTTCTCAGGCCCTGCCTTTCTTGGCTGGAAGTTTAGACCTCTACCATTGGAATCAGGGGTCTCAACTTAGGACCTTCTGCTTGGGAGACAGAGGCTTACTTACCTCTGAGCCATCTATCCAGCCCTGGTGTGCTATTTCTTGTCTGATCACGGCAGTTTTTTTTTTCCATGTATGTGTGAGATGTGTGTTTGTGTGTGTGTGTGTGTTTGCACGTGAGTGGGTATACTTGTGTGTAGGGTTGTGTATATACATAAGTGCACTTGAGTGTATGTGCCTGTGGAGGCCCAAGGGTGATAGTAATAGGAATCATCCTTGATTGTTTTTTCACCTTTTTGTTTTGAATATTGTTCTTTAATAAAACCCAAAGCACACCATTAGGGCTAGACTGGCTAGCCAGCTCACTCTGGAGATTCTCAGGCTCTGCCTTCCAGGGCTAGAATTACAGATGGGTTGCCACGTCAGCTGGCACTAGTAGTGCGATCTGGAGATCTGAACTTAGGTTCTTTTGCTTTTGGGACAAAGGCTTTAACCACTGAGCCATCTCTCCAGTCATGGTGAGTATTTTTTTGTCACAGGACTGAAGGCACTGTATATATCCTGGGCAATGAGCATCTGTCCTTAATATGTGCTTCCTTAGCCATGGTCTGTCCTGGGACTTTAAGGAAAGTCTTGTCCCATAAGCTCAGGCTCCTTACTCTTTGGGACTAGATTAGAAACATGTCCAAGGTTGTGTCCGCCATGCGAAGTCACCACTGTTGTGGAAGAGCTGTGAAATCTAGTGCTGTTCTCAGCACTGGAGTTGTCAGTCTCACCCCCAAAGAGTTTTGATGTCCGTGTGGCATCATTTTCATAAATAGTAACTTGCTCCAAATACTAGCCCCTTATTACCAATGCTTACTTTCAGATTTATGCATCCTTAAAGGTATGTTTGTAAAGCTTCATGTCATAAAATCTTTTTATTTTTGTGGTGGAAATGGGACAGTGCTAGGTGTTAAACTCATGATCTCACATATGTCAGGCAAGTTCTTTATACTGAACTGTATCTCTTGTCTTTTTATTTTGAGAATCAGTCTGATGTATCCAGACTGCCTTCCAACATGCTTTGTAGTGGAGGAATATCTCTAAGTGCTGAGCTATTCCAGGCACAGGTTACCACACTTGACTTATGTGATGATAGGGATTAAACCCAAGATTTCCTGCATGCTAGTCAAACATTCTATAACACAGTTACTTTCCCAGCCCTACAGATGATCCTTTGTTGACAATTTTTTTAAACTTCATTTATTTATTTTGTGTGCATGTGCGCGTGCATGTGCGTGCGCGCGCACGTGTCTGTGAAAGGGCACTGTGTGTCCCTGTGGAGGACCAAGGATGACTTTAGGAATCACTCTGGATTGCTCTGCCTCTTTTTTTGCTTTGCTTTGGGATTTCTCATGCTCCGCCCACCAGGGTTGAAAGTAGAGGCCACTCTTGTTTTTATCTAGGACCTGGAATCCGAACTCAGAACCTTCTGCTTGTGAAGCAGAGTCTTAACTCCTGAACCATCTCTCCAGCCCCTAAATAGGATTTTTTTTTTTAAGGGTAAGGTTTGAATCAGTTTCTTGGTAGCTTGCCATTATGTTACAATTTGGTAGGCAAACCTGAGCTTTTGTTCCACCATTTCCTCCCCACTTCCCACAACCCCAACTCTATGCCTACATGGCTTCATATGTACGTAGCCTTTGACTGCTGCCTCATTTCTTACCCCTCCCTGCAGTTTGCATCAGTGTCATTTTGCCTTCTTGACTTCTATCTACACTTTGAAACACTGGTGCTTGGCTCTCCTCCAGCTTGTGCTTTAGTGATCAGAAACAAAATTTCTGGACTCTAATTTGTTGTCCTCTGCCCCAAGTTGACATTGGATAGATTAGCATTGCTTTTCCCCCCTGTTCTTCCCTTCTCTTCCAGGAAAATGAAGAAAAGTCAAGAGCTCACGAGGGGCTTTTTTTTTTTATCTTTAGCAGAGTATTTTTTTAATTAAGGCAATAGTGAAATAGCATTATAGATAATAGAGATGGAGAAGAATTACTTAATATCACCAGCAATTGCTTAGATTCTGGGAATAATGACCAAGTACATTAAAATCAGTTCTTTCTCAGTGGTCCTTCATCAGTAACTACAAGTGCTAAGAATAAAGTAATAGTATATATCTACCTTGGTTGCTCAGTGATAATTAAATAAGGAAGCATGAGGTGTTCAGCATGCTGGAAAGTGCTTAATAAATGCTTGCAGTAATAACTGGGGTTGTGTTAGAACAGCTACCAAGGATTAAATGTTTTTCAGCATTTTTCAAACTTTGGGTACTAATCAATGGATAAAACTAACACTTGGAATATTTTTCTCCGTCAGCTTCTTAGAGCTGATCAAGTTCATTGTCATTTTAATTTCCTGTTTAATGTGTAAGAATCTGGGGCAGAGGAGCACAAGGCCAGTTGGACGTGTTTTAAACTACAATAACTGTCTCCTGTGCAACAGGACAATGGAACCTGACCAGAACTATCATAGAGGAAAAGTAGATGTGATCTTGCATAGCGTTCCATTTTAGTTGCACCTTATTTTATACAGTCTAGTTAGTATTTTGTCTCTTTCAGAGGAGCTCGGCTTCACTAAACTTCTAGTAACTCTAGTAATTTGGTAGCCATAGAATTCACTTTTTCCTAGCCCACAGCCATCGTTTCTCCCTCCCCAGATCCGGGCTCCCCTTACCCTGTCTTCGTCCTGTCGTGCCTTGATGCTGTACCGACACAACAGTTGGAAACCAATTTCCCTTGCTGTTGGTTCTCTCCCCTACCAGCCCCCATGCCAACATCCAGGCTTCTGTCAAGCTCTAGTGGTTCTGCATTTCTCCACTCTTTTTTAATTGATCCTTGATAATTCCATTCTTACTGCTATTCTTCGTTCTATTCCACAAGTATGTTTGGAATGTTTAAATAATAGTCTCTTTGCCATCTCCATTTTCATCCTTTCTTCAAAGGCTCCCAGGTCCTTTTGAAACAGTAACTTCATACATTCTTGCTTATTGTTATTAGGCATTTCATTGATTTTTTTTTTTTTTTTTTTGCTACCTTTTTGACTACATGCCTGAGCATAGAACATGATGCCATTTGTGCTGTGACTTCCATTCTCCTCCTGAAGCCTTTCTGGGGGTGCTGGGGCTCAGCATTGTTGGAGCATTCAGATATCCTTGAAGGACACTCGAATCTCTTCCTTTGCTTCCATCAGGAGTGTTTCCCCACCTCTGTGACTCCTTAGAATCCCAAACCCAACTTTTCATGTCTTTATCCTGTCTTTGTGCTGTCAGAGAGCACTTAGAATATTTTATCCATATGTCTTTCTGTCCTGAATTGTAAACTTTTCAAAGGTGGGACCTGTCCCCTCATCTCTATGTCCTTGTACCTGGTCTGCACTCCACCCAAAGCAGTGTGTAGTGATAAACACTTAAGTGAATGAGAGAAGAACCCGAGTGGTTTCCTTTAGAGGGTTGGTGGGCTACACAATGTGGCACTAGTGTTCCAGGCTTTTCATTGGAGCACAATTGTTTGAATGCCTTTCACATTCAGAAAGAATCAAAGAAATTACACATTTGCTTCCCTGTATTTCTGCCCCCAAATGTCATTTACTTGATTGCGTTTGCCCTCCTTCCTGATAATATTCTTTTTGTGATACTTGGCTTTTTCCTAAGTCCTGTACAGTGAAAGCAGCTGGACTGTGTGTCCTCAGCCATCACTGCTGTGTGCCAGGCTAATCCCCAGTGTTGCCTAGCGACTTCAGGCAGCCTAGATACGGCATCACTGGGCACCATGTGAATTATATATTAATTTCCCACAGATTAATTGAGTTCCTGCTCTATGTGAAGTTCTATTTCATAAGAAAGTCAGAATTGAATGCCATAGTCCTGTTTTCATCGAGGAGTGGTGCAGTGGGGAAGGTGGTAGAGCAAAGTATCCAGATGGTGTTTTAGAAGGTGGATGGTTAGAAGGAAGGGATCGGTAGTAACATTGAGCCAGGTACCAAAGTCACCCCTTCAAGGTTTTACAATGTTCAGGGTCTTGTAGTCATCTTAGAAGTTTGATCAAAGAGAAGATTGGAATCAAAAAGTTCCATTTTATGACTTAAAAACTGTAATTTTGGGTCTTGGCATGGAGCCTGTTATTGGGCACCTTAAAGAGGACTGGTAGTTTTGAGTTTCAGCTATTTGAAGACTACTTCTTAAATGGAGATCTAGAGTGCCACATGGACAAATTGCGGTAGTACTTCCTACGAGGCCATTCTGGTGCTTGGTAAATCCTTTGAGCAAATTTGTGTTCTGGGAAGTTGTGTTTGGAGAGGTCGCCTTCTGCCAGCTTGTCCTATGTGGATGGGCACATGGAGCATTGGCCACATTTCCACAGGGATTTTCTCCCAGAATGATTTCTTGCCTTTGTAGGACTGAAGGTCAGACTTAGTAGCTCTCTGAGTCTTCTGATTGCCTTTCTTCTTTGCTAATACCTCATTTGGTAATACAATTTGCCCAACTCTGGATAGAGAACAACTTAAGAGGCCTTACCTGGCTTAGGAAAGGAATATTGCAGAGACCTGGTTGTTTTTCCCCTCCTTATTGGGTTGGTTATATGTCATTTCAAGCCTCCAGGGTGGTGTTCTTTGATTGCCCAGTGACTGATAGCTGTAAAACACAGGGCCTAAGAAGAATGTTCATTCAGGAAACCTTTAAAAGCATTTAGAGAGATTCCGAGTGATAGGTAGGAACTGAGTGATAGGTAGGAACTGGAGTAGTTCTCACAGGGGATAAAGATGAATTTTTTTGGGAACTGATCTATGTAAAGGAGTTTTCACTCTTGGAAAATTATGCTACGTTTTGGAGCACTTGGGAATCATGTCTCACCTTCTACCTTGTGGACTTCTAGTGATTGAACTCCATTCACCAGATTTTGACAAATCCCATTGAATTATCCTAAGTTTAAAACAAAGCAGTGTATTTTGAATATTAGTGTGGGACTTAGCACTATGTCACAAACATAGATTATATGGCTTGGTACATTTTTAGAGAAAGCTGACCATCAAGGAAATACCAGTGTAGGAGGTTTAATACTGTAGTTTATAATTGGAATCATGCATCAGCTTCTGACTCTTCGTGAGTGGTATCTTCTCATTTTTAGGGAGTAGAGTGACAATAAAGTGTGTATAATGATACTGTGCACTTTGTTGCTGTAGAGTGACTGGACCCTTTGCTTATTGGTACTCTGGGGAGGCGGCACCAGGTAGGTGAGTATGAGGTCGTTTTGGGATCTCTTTCTTGAAAGCAGTTCTTCTAGAACCACTCACAATTGGTGTTAGGTAACAGGCTGGTGGACTTGTCTTCCTTTCATGGAAGTTTTTCTTTCAGCAAAGGTTGTTGGTTAGCCCCATGGAATAATCTTCATGGACTGAAAAGATGAGCTGAGACTTTCTTTTCATTCCACTGATTATTACTTCAAGATATTACAGTGGGGAGTATATACATGTTGTAATTATAAAAGGAGATACCCCTTCTGTGCTTTGCACTTGCAGCATATGAGCTGCTGTTGCTCATACGTTCTTCAAACCCAAACCCCTCATTCATTTTAAATGGGATACAGAGCTAGGTCTTGACTGAATTCTAGGTTAATAGGTCCTCTGACAGGGCTGCTTCAGAGGAGACCTCGGTTTTTGTTTACCAGGCATGTCCAGTTTTTAAACATTGCAGCATGGTGTCATCTGCAGACTTCATACTAGAGAATAGCTTAATTTGATTCCAAAATAAAATTGGAAACCCCCCAAAACCCACAAAATTCATGATGTTTCAGTAAGCTTACTATTTTGTGTTGAACTACAATTCTAGCTGTCCTTGGCCAGGTGTGGCATCAGTTGGACAGACCTGCACTGTCCTAAGAGTGGTGGACAGAGACATGACCATTTCTTCTGCATTGTCTCGATCATAGGGCAGCTCTGCTTCCTGTCACAGGGGTGTATGTCTTTCTGTTTGCATCTGTGCGTGGGAGGGAAGAGAACCAGTGCGCCATTTATAAGGGATCTTTACCCAGGATCATCTCTAGTGTCTTCCTAAGACTTTAGGACTTTGAAGGCTTCAGCTAGAGCAGAAAAGAATAGGAAATGTTCTGGAAGTCTTTCCTCTCGACTTTGTTGCTGTCCTTGAAAAGGAATGGCATAAACAAGGCTCTTATTTGAGCAGAGATTTGCTCTCAAAAAGTAATAGCACTAAAGTCTTACTTCTATTCCAGCCATTCTTTGAGCTGGTTTTAGGGAAAGTGCTTTATAAACTGGAAAGAGACAAACAAATGTAGGTAGTAGTTGTTATTTATGACTTTGTACTGCCTAGGTGATTCCCAGAGCCTGAGATTGCCATTTCAGGGAGTAGGTTGATATATAGAAAGCAGTTAGAGCCTGGCTGGCACATGGTAAGTGCTATAAAAATGCTGGCAAATAGTATTCACAAAGTAAGCTGTAACTGAACAGACAATGATGGGAGAAAGTGCTACTGCCAGTATCTGGCAAACAGATTCTGTTTCAGATTCTGTGCTAGAACTTCCTTTATTTTTATTTTATTTTATTTTATTTTATTTTATTTTATTTTATTTTATTTTATTTTATTTTATTATTTTACGTGTCTGTCTATCTGTCTGTCTTGTGTGTATCAGAGGGTACTTCGTGTACCTGTGGAGGACTAAGGGTAACATTGGGTGTCACTGTGGATTGTGCCATCTTCTCTTTGCTTTGCTTTGGACTTTCCCAGGCTCGCCTTCCAGGATTGGAAGTGAAGACCACCTCCATTTCCACCTAGCATTTTTACATGGGATCTGAGACCCAAACTAGGACCTTCTGCTTGTGAGGTAGAGGGTTATCTCCCAAGCCATCTCTCTAGCCCAGAACTTCTTTTTTTATGCAGGCACCTAAATGTGTGGTTAATTTTCCTATCCTCTTAGTTTAGCACAGGGCCATAATGTGCTGGGTACTCATTTGGCTGGATGCTGATTAGGGTCCAGAGTAGGCAGCTGGCATGTGACATCTCTGTTTTCTCTTTCAGCCCTGGGCATTTCCTGCTCGAGAGTTCCTTCGCAAGAAGCTGATTGGAAAGGAAGTCTGTTTCACGATAGAAAACAAGACTCCCCAGGGCCGAGAGTATGGCATGATCTATCTTGGAAAAGGTGAGCAGCAAAGAGCAGCAGACTAGTTCCTCCAGGGATCGGTGTTCATGTGGTGGAAGGCCAGTGTGGATTTATGCTGGCCATGACTCTAGGACGCAATTGGCTGTGTGTTGCAGGAGACTCCTGCTGGGTGTGTGCATACAGGGATAGAGCACAGTCTGGGCCACCTTGCTCCTTGTTTGCCCCTGTTTCCAATAAAGTGGAAGGAACATAGATTTTGGAGTTTCGAAATGGGTTTAGGAGTCTGAGAGTTTGGAGGTATCTAGCTTTGGAATGTTCTCCATAGTCTAACTTGGTACATCCATATGTGTGCATATAAATAACTATTGTTTAGCTAGGCCACATGAGTCATGGGCTATTAAATGTGGACTTTTTTGGATTGGGGGAGAGAGAAAAAGAAGGAAAGCAAAACTAGGGACTTTGAGTGAGCACCTTTTTAAAAAATGTTTTGTATGATTCTTTTTAAAAATCTTCCTTATAGCTTAGTAACTTATATTGTAGATAATCTTTAAGTGTTCTGTGGTAGAAGTATACAAGTGGAGTTGGAGAGCAAAATTAATGGCATCCTGTTCAGACTAAGTTTCACTGTAGAAGTTTTAGAAAAGTAAGTTGGAAATGACATTGAAGTCATCTTGTCCAACTCTCTCCCAGTCTTTCTGTGATGAGAGAGCATATGCTAAGACCTTGCAAATAAAGATATGATTAGTCTTCTGACCTTTGAAGACAAGATAGCCAATGTACCAGCTCTGAATAATCTCCCAATTGTACTTGGTGAGATTAATAATTTATTTGATAAATAACAAGCAAGAATGAGCTCTTTAGCTCATAGAGGGCTTCAGTTGTTTTGAGGTAGGATCTCAGGCAACCAGGTGGGCTCCAAGACTGAGGTTAACCTTGAATTCCTGGCTCTCACCTCCTACCTCTGAACTGACTGGGACTATACGCCTGTGTGTTATACCCTTTCTGATTGAGGAGGCACTAGACCTTTGACTTGACATTTTTCCCCCTTGCCTCTGAAGCTTCTGCCTAAAAGTATGTATTTTTCTCCTTTTTGAAGATGCATACTGTGTTAGTTACTTTTCTCATTACTGTGACAGAATATATGACAAAATCCAGTCAAGGGAGGGAAGGTTTATTTTTGCTCACAGTTTAAGGAGGTACAGTGCTGGACTGTGTAGTGGCTGGTCACCTTACATCGGCAGCCAGGAAGCAAGAGTGATGAATACAGCCCTCAGCTTGTTTTCTCCCCTTTCTCTTTTTATTTAGCTCTAGCCCATGAGATGGTGCCTCTATATTCAGGGTAGGTCTCCCTGGTCAACTGTTGTCCCTGCTTAATGGGGAGTATGTATAATGGCCTCTAGAAATATGGGCATTGAGGAAGACATTTTAGGGTTGGCACGTATGTATGTGCATGTGCAGGTGTACTTGTTAGCACTGGAGGACGTCATGATGTAGTGTTCTGAATGTAACTTACAGAATTTTATTCTGTGCTGGCATTACCTATCAGGTAGACTGCTGTGTTTCAGTTTATCAGAGAGCTTGTTTTCTGTCATATTACAGATTTTCGTGTAGCGATTTCTTCTTAGATGTCTTCCTTTATTGCTTCACCTGACAAGCAAAGATTTAAGAGAATATACCAAGACTAAAGCATTTTCAGTAGTATGGGAATGCAATTAATATTTCAAGTGCCTGAGTAGAACCTAATCAGGTAGTATTTTTATGCTTGACTTCTTTTTCTTCACTAGTCTAATGGCTGCTCTGTGAGTGGCTTGAGATTTAGACCCTGCCCTCAGGATTCCTGTGAGAACTAGAGACGGTGTATTTTTCTCAAGCAGTAGCTTGCCTTGGTAGCCGTTTGAAGTGGAGAATACATCATGGAGAGGAATGGGACTTTCTTTTCCAGTGTGATAGACAGTACTTAACGAATATGTATCTGACTGACGGTCTGAAGAGGTAACTCTTTTCTAATTCCTGCCGTGATTGTGGCACTGTGCTTGACGATTTACACTCATTTTCCAGTTCTCACAGGAGCCCACTGGGGCAAGTGTTGCCCCTACCTTAGAGGGGAATACATTAGGATGCTGGGGTCTTGGCCCAGTGGTCAAGCATCAGGCTGTTTCTCATTTGGCCCCTGCTCTCTCTTCTCTACCTGCCTGTTGCTCTTGCTTTCTTGTTAGTCTCCTGTGGTTGCTCAGATTGCCTTTGGTCTGGGAGATACTCTAGAAAAAAAGAAACAAAGTTACTAGAAGAAGATAAATTGACCTTCAGGTCCTAGAGACCAGGCATTTTGTGAGAAGAGGTTTTCTGAGAAGAATATCTCTGCCTGTCCATTTCTCCACAGCATCCTTTCTCTTCAAGAGTGAGGAGAAAAGTGGTGTGCTGTTGCTAGCATAAGCAGGTTCGACTTTTTGGCTAATTCCCTTTTTCTTTTCCTCAGATACGAATGGGGAAAACATTGCAGAATCATTAGTTGCGGAGGGCTTGGCCACACGGAGAGAAGGCATGAGGGCCAACAAGTAAGTATTCAATACTCTCTGTCCCTCTGTCTTCCTTAAAATGTTAAGGGAGGATGACCAGCCCCCTGTAAATGCTTTTCTCTTAATCTGTTGTGGCCTAGAAAATGGATAACCTCAGGCTTTTTTTTTGCTGATAGTTTTGCTCGTTACTTTGAGTCAGGAGATCTCTGAACATTTACTAATATTATTTGATATGTAACTCCTTTAAAAATAGACTTTGAGACTAGGCAGTTGTGTGAGTTCTGTGTGAGTCAACAAAGTCTTAGATCATAGATACTCAGTTCTAGATCATCCATCCAGCCCACAGTATCAACAATAACAATGAAATTTACTGATCACTTAACTGTCCTCGGCTCATTGAATATAGCAGTGACCAGAGGGTCTGCTGGCTTTCCAGTGGGGAGATGGACAGTAAAAGATCGGTCACATCGGGTCTTAGGGGTAGTAGTAGATGAGGGGCCTTGGGAGACAACTCAGTGGGCAAGATACTTGCTGCATATGTGTGAGGTCCTGAGCTGAGATCCCCAGCGCTCACGTAAAGTTGGAGGCAGAGACAGGTGCTCTCTGGAAGTTTGTGGCTGGCTGTACTGGCATACCCAGTGTTGAGCCAGACCTGCCTCAGCCAAAGTCCTTCAGCCTTCACTCCACCCGCAGCGTGGCACCACATGCCTGCACTCAGGGGACACACATGTTCGAAAGAAAATGCACAAATAAATAGGACTCAAAGCAGAATCTACTTAGAATCTGGGGAAGCTCCCAGGGGCCATAATTGTTCTGTTTTATGTCTTTCCCAAGCCTTCTAAGACTGTTCGGGGACTGGCAAAGTGGCCTATTAGGTGAACCGCGGTTGCTGTACCATCCTGATGACTTGAGTTCAACCTCCATAACCCACGTAAAGATGGAAGTAGAGAACCAGTTCTCCATGACTCCCACATGTGTGCCATGGCATGCGTGTACACATTCACATCACATACATATAATAATGATAATAATAAAACATTAGGAAATTACAAAAAAGATCGCTTGGTCTTGAATTCATAGCTACTTAGTAGATAAAAATGTATTTGTCTAGTCAGTGGAGATGTGAATGGGTTAGAAGTTACGTACATAAGACTTTAAGCTAATAGTTCAAGTTCACTAATACTAAGGATGATGAGTCAACAGCTGGCCTTAATCAGCACTTTAGTCTCTGAAAGTGATACGCTGCATCAGTAGCTTGGAAACTATAAACATGCTTTTTCCCCCTGGTTTTACAAGCATATTGAGTACTTATCTCTGCTTCCCTCCTTCCTCCCTCCTTCCCATCCCCGTCTCCTCCCTTCATCAATTCATCACTCCCTCCCACTTTCCTGCCCATCTGCTTCTATGGATGCCAGGATTCTCTCTGGCTTGTCTGCTCTTGTGGAAGTTGTGGCCTCGGTGGCATACCAAGTTGCTTCTCCTCGGGCCACCCCACTGATAGAGGCATTCATTCCCCTTCACTCATCCAGCCCAAGTCCCAAGATTTCTACTTCTTGAGATCTTCGATGATAGTCTATGGGGGCATATTGGTGTGTCAGTCTTTATGCGGATCTGGTAAGGACAAGTCTCATTGCAGTGAGTTAAACATGCTTTTTAAACACCAAGTCCTTACTGTATTCTGTTACTGCAGTGGCTAAAGAAAAAGCTTTGGATAATATTTATATCAGGTGTATTTGTGATGAGAATGAGCCAAAGGAACACTTACTCCTTTTGCTTTCTTTATGTCTTCTTAGACTTCGGGGCCAGGGCATTCACCATGTACCTGCAATCCTTTCTGAATGTGAGGACATATTCACTGCACTCTGTAATTGTTGTGTATGCATGTGGGAATTGGCTGAATTAAGATATTTGTTTTAAGTGGTATTTTTGGAAGCATGCCACAGTTCTAACTTAAGGACAATTACTGGCATGATTACTGTTGCAATGTTTTTTTGGGAATTCTTTTTGCAACTAGAATGAATAATAAAAGAAAATCCCATAACAGTTTTGTACCATCTAAACAAAGAAACCTTCACTGGAGAACTAATCCCTCTAGACTAGTCTCCATTTCTCACTTTTTGTATTTGCTTTTATATTTTTATCACCATCACTACAAATCTTATTCTGACTGTCAATTTGGATTTCAGAGATTCCTTTGGTTGTCTTTTGGGTGAAGACTTCTAGTTTAGGAAATGGTAGATTATTCCTGCTTAGAAATCCCTAGAAATTAGCAAGAGAAAATTCAGTGTATACATCGGTCATGGATGGTACCATGCATTTAGGACTGGGAAAGACCTTGTAGTTCTTTGCTTCCTAAATGTAGCTTAGGGACTTCAGAGATGGCTCAGGGGTTAAGTCTTTGCCTCGCAAGCTAAAGGACCTGAGTTTGGATCCAGATCCCACCTAAAAATGCCTGACCGATATAGTGGCAGTGTGCACTTCCAGCCTTGGAAGGTGGAATCTGGGAAACTCCACAGCAAGGCAAGGAGGAGTAGCGCAGTCCAGGTCACTCACGCCTCACAGGCATGCACATAGCCACATGTGCACACCCCTACCCACACAAGGAAAAACAATAGAGAAATACAGCCTGGCTATTAGAGAGTAAACAATCATTTCTGCCATTTTGTTTGTTCTGTCTCGTTCTTCCTTTCTGGTTGCTCTGATGTATAGTTTATTCTCTGAAGTTCTCTAGCTGGCCTTTGTGGATGTGTAAGTCCTTTTGTGCTAGCAGTATTTGTGCCATCAGTCTGTCTTGCAAATGCCCAGCCTTGTTTTGTGGACAGAGAGTGTAAGGGTGCTTCTTAGTCATCTTTCCTACACTGTGCCCTGCTGTGCTATGTCTATATTCTTGAATCTGGGGTGGTTAAATGAGCTGTACCCCCTAGAGTGGCTCCCTTTGGAGCCATTAGCTTGTTCTCTGCTACTCCCTGGCTGCAGTACTGCATGTTCCTTAGATCGTCTCATTAAGGCTCTTAGACTCTAATCTGTCCTTTGAAGGAACAAGTTTGGAATTTGGTAATTGCCCTCATGGTGATTTTCCTGGTTAGATGAATGCTTTGGTATCTTGCAGGGGAGAACGTGCTGGAGAAACGAGGGTCCAAGGACTGCATGGTTATGTTCATAAACTCTAATCATACTTGCTTGTTTTCCATGTTCCAGCCCGGAGCAGAGCCGACTTTCAGAGTGTGAGGAACAAGCAAAGGCAGCGAAGAAAGGGATGTGGAGTGAGGGGAACGGTTCGCATACCATTAGGGATCTCAAGTACACCATTGAGAACCCAAGGCACTTTGTGGACTCACACCACCAGAAGCCTGTCAATGGTGAGGCGGGTGGGGAGAGGCAGATATGACTCACCTCTTTGCTTTTTGAGGTTTACAGGAGCTGTAGTTGCTTTGCTTATTCTGTATCCAGAGGAAGTCCTTAAGGTCAGAGAGCACTATGATGTTTTTGAATAGGTTCACAAAGCTAAAAATAGGTATTTTTGCAGAGCCTAATCCTTTACTGTTCCTGGTTGTAAATTTGTTGGTGTTTTGCACATTTTGGACCTTCTGTTTTCTCAAAGAAGAGTACTAAATACCACTGAAATTTGGATGTAGAATTGATGCTGTATATACACAAGCATATTTATAGACTATGTAGTTTTCATGCCTACTAGTTAATTCTTGCTAACTACATATTTGAAGAAATAAATGTTTGATTAGTTCATAGTTATTAACTAGTTTTTGTCAGCCTCTGGTACCCAGTGAGCATCCTAAGTTTTTGAGGCTAGAGCTTCAGTATGAGTCAGGAGGTTCCAGAAGGTTCAGAAGTCCAAGGAACAGGTCTGATTAGTGTTTTTCAAGTCTCATTCATGTGAACTGTCCTTGTCTGCTAGCTTTCCCACTTCTCTGAGGGAAGCATTCGCAGGATTTTGGTCCAGTGTGGGGGTGAACTGGGTTAGAACCACCTTGACTGGCTGTTACTTAACCCTGGAGTGACTTTGCTAATGACTGAAGTTGTTTGTTTTGTCATGCAGCTATCATCGAGCACGTGCGAGATGGCAGCGTGGTTAGGGCCTTGCTGCTGCCAGATCACTACCTGGTGACCGTCATGCTGTCAGGGATTAAGGTCAGACCACTTACTGGATTGTATGGCGGGCTGGGATTTGTGGAAGTGGCAGTGAGAGGTAGATTCTTTGGCCTGGGAACTTTGGATCTAGTTTTCTTCCTACTGTGAGCAATTGATTACCGTATCTCACATTTACTTTGGCTTAAGTTTTCATTGTGAGGCAACTTTGGTTCGAATCATTGTCATTTAAAGTACCCTGTTATAGTTTGGAAAGGGAGACTGGAGGATGTAAAGCTAGACTAGGAGGGAGGAGTAGCTCTGAAACCTGATGAACCTCTTGAATTCAGATAAAATATCCATTTGTATTTTTTAAAAAAACAGGGCCTAAAAGTGAGGCATTGGCAGGTGTTTTCTTGGTAACGGATCTTTTTCAACTGAAATTAAATTGTTTTATTGGCCTTTAACAAGAAGTCTGAGCAGTCTTGTGTTTTAAGGGTGGGTTAGGAGAGCAGTTTTGAGATCTCCCTGAGCTTTGATAATCACGCTTTTGGAAGGCCCGAGTGGGCCGAGGTACTGGCTCTCAAAGTAAAGCTGCATCGACCTTGCTTTCCTTCAGTGCCCAACTTTTCGTCGTGAAGCAGACGGCAGTGAAACACCAGAACCTTTTGCCGCAGAAGCCAAGTTTTTCACTGAGTCTCGACTGCTTCAGAGAGATGTTCAGATCATCCTGGAGAGCTGCCACAACCAGAACATTCTGGGGACCATCCTTCATCCAGTGAGTGTGCCGTGCAGCCTGAATTGTGATGGGCCAACAAATGCATAGTTGTAGTTTGTCTATTTAACATCCATTTCAATATCTTGGCAGGATTACTGTCTAATTAGTTTGGGCCCTTTTCTAGGATATATCATTTGTCTTATGGAATTGGACAGTCTGTGCACATTCTTGCCTTTAGAAGGTTAATTTCAATGTTCGTTACTGGGTTTCTAAGGCAAAGAGGAATCTTATTACCTACTTTCTCATACACAATCTCATACACAAATGTTTGATTGTGTATGTTGCCAGAAGTTACCTGTCAGGTGTACCAACCAGAGGAAATGTATAGATGGTAAAATGATTTTCTTTCTCCTTACCCAATTATCTCCTAACTCTTCTCATCAGAATCTGAGTTCTTTATGTTCTTGTAGTTCTGACTATTGGGACTTTGATGTTATTGTGTACTTTGATAGATTGGTTAGTTTTGAACATGGAATGACCTTGTTTTATGACAACTAAATGAGTTTTCAGTATTGTGAACCTGTATGTTATACACAGTTAAATTACAGTTACTTTTTCCAACTAGATTGTTCTTCCATGATGGCAGCTATAGAAGGCTGGGAGGCTTAGTTTAGAGAGTGCCAAGGTCATGTCTATTTCTTCTGTAGTGCTGACTATCTGGCCGCACCCTGCCAGATGGCTCTGTGTCACAGTGGAATATGAATTGTAATTCACCAGGCAAAATGTGGCTTGTGCTATTACCACTCAGCCTGTTCTTCAGCTTTCTGCTTATGTAAAGGAAGAAAGTGCTGATCTTAGGGAAGGGAAGAATAAGGTGTAATCTCTATAAAGATTAGTATCCTCCTCTGCCCCCAAGAAGAACTGTTGAAATGTCAATTCCTTTGGTGCCACTAACATTTACCCTGTTCCTATTGAGAGGTCCTGTGCTGGGTTGGATAGGGATATGAAGGCACAGGTAGCAAGAGGGTTTCAGAGTAGTGTGTTCTGCCTTAGCTGTAGTTTCTTGGTGAGAGAACTTACTTTGTTGTTGTTGTTGAAAAAATGAAATGCCAGGTAGATTGTGGCTATGTTGTCTTTGTCAGAAGCAGAGAAGTGAATTCTCTTGGCACCATATCTAATCTGTGGCTGTCTTCTCTTGCCCCTTCTTTCTCAGAATGGCAACATCACCGAACTACTCCTGAAGGAAGGTTTTGCGCGCTGTGTGGACTGGTCAATTGCAGTTTATACCCGAGGTGCAGAAAAACTGAGGGCAGCTGAGAGGTAAGACCCGCCAGGGAAGTTGTTCATCTTTCTGAAGATCTCCAGGAAGAATCTGGCCCTCTTCTCTCACCCTTTTGTGCCAGTGTCTGTGTTATTATAGTGAAGGAATTGGGGAAGGTTGGATCTCATAAGGGAGTGACTTAAATATTAATCTTTAGGTTCAGATTAATTTAACATCGGGTAATAAGAACTCAGAATTTTCACTCACACATTAATCTGTACATGAGTTATGAAAAGAAATATGTTTAGGTCACTTTCTCTCAAGTTCTATCTTAAGCGTTCATCATGTTAGGTATTTGAAATGAACTTGAGGCTCATTTTAGGGTGACGGGAGTTGCTTATCAATACTCCCAAATGGACGAACTGAAGCAGGTGAGAAGTAGAGAGAGCATCATAAACCGAGACCTGGACATGTAGGGCTAATGCTTTCATTTATCTGAAAGTGTATTCTAGGTGTTAGTGCTAATGCAGTTCTATGGTGATAGCTCTTTCCGGAAGATTGACCATGGACATTCCAAAGACTGACTGAAAGCTTGTTGAAGTGTGAAGGTCAAGTGTCTCCAGGTGTTTAAAATAAACTTTCATTTGCTGGGATAGAGAGAAGAAAATAAAGCAGGTACTGAGAGCAGCTGAGTTGAAGTTAATACTGAAAAAGTCAAGTTCTTCATTTTCAGATACCTGTGAGGCAAAGCAGCAGAAGTTGTGGCTTAGTTCAGAACCTTAAGGTCACAGTGGTCTTGATGATTTGAACATTTTTGCCACTGAGATATACAGCTTAGAAATGTATAGAAGAAGAAATCAAATAACTGAAATACTTTTTTTGAGGTGGTTTATATCCTTTTATGCCTGTAAGCAGAGATACTCAGATTTTTATGAAAATATGCTTTAATCTGGACCATTTGCTAGGATATATGTGAAAATGCATATGGTTTGGCAAGCAGGGATTAATTTTTAAATATATGCGTACTATAGCTAAGTTAGCGATTATGGCCTTGTGAAAATAATGCTCCAGGGACATTATTCTTCAGTATTCAATTTGTTTCTCTCTTGTTTTAGTTCAGAAAATTCTAAATCTGTTACTTTTAGAGTTATTATTTTGGTTGGTAGTTTTTCTTTACTTTTTAAAATTCCCTGTGTCTGATTTTGAAGAAAATGAATATAATTCAAATAATGTATACATGTTTTGTAACATCTGTAGAAGATTTTATGCATTCTCTTTAGAGATGCTCCTCATCATAAAGCAGACTCAGACCACGGAATGCAAATGAGATCTCAGCGTAAGATCACTAGCCTGCTGTTTCACATGCTCCATTTGAGCTGTTTGCCTTGTTGGTACAATTACATACTCTTCATGGAAATACTTTATGATTTTACAACCTCTACATCCTGCTTTGTCTTTCCATTTTAATGCTTCTTAAAAAAAAAACTGGTTGCAGTACTGTTTTCAGAAATAATAGTTTTTTCCCATTGTACATGCATCCCCTTATTTTTCGTTTAAAATAGCTGTTCATTGATTTTTCTTTTTAAATCTTTGTACATACTCAGTTTTTCACTCTTAGTCTGACTCATGCGCAAGCATGGGTGTATCGGAGGGCACAGTGTGCTCCTGTGGAGGAACAAGAGTGACTTTGGGAATCATCCTAGATTGCTTCAACCTCCCTTTTGTTTCATTCTGGGATCTCCCAGGTTCTGCCCACCAGGGCCAGAAGTGCAGGCCACCATGTGGGACCTGTCATCCAAACTCAGGACCTTTTGCTTTCAAGACAGACTCTTAACCCTTTGATTCATCAGTTGTAATTGTCAGGCCTTTAATTTTTCTATATATATAATAACATATTACACGTTATATAAATATAAACAAGCACAAGTATTAATTATGTATTTGTGAAGGTCACAGTACAACTTTGGGAAGTCAGTCCTTTCCTTCCATCATGTGGTCCCCAGGGATTGAACTTAGGTCACCAAATTTATGTGCATTTACCTCCTGAGCCATTTCACTGTCCTACTTGTGATTTTTAAAAATATTCGGATTTGTATGTTCTTCTCATTTAAGAGAACAGTTGCTCTGTGTCCAGGAGTCTCTCAGAAGATACTGGATAAATCAAAGTGTCATTTAAATGTTCTTTTACAGCACAGACTTTAACAATGGTACACCTAGATCCTAGGGTGACAGTCATGTTTACAGTGTGCATGCATCTTGGGTTTTTCTGTTGTCTTTTGTTTTCTGTTGTTTCTTGGATCTTTCCATTTGCAGTCATTCTTTGTTCTGTTATCTAATTGTGGTCTTTCTCCTGATAATGTCTGAAAGGTAGTGTAGGATTTTGTCTTACCTACTCCTATGGTGGTGGTTGATTCAAATGGAATGGATTCGGTCTGTGAATGATCTAGAATCCTTGCTTTGTTGCCAGATTTGCCAAGGAGCGCAGACTGAGAATATGGAGAGACTATGTGGCTCCCACTGCTAATTTGGACCAAAAGGACAAGCAGTTTGTTGCCAAGGTGAGTCATTCTCAGCATGTTGATGTGCATGGTGGACATTGCCAGGCAAGTGATGATGCAAAGAAATTTACAATTAGAACTGCTGTAGCTCTTGAATATTTCAAGGCAATTCTGTGTGTGTGTGTGCGCGCGTGTGTGTGCGTGTGCGTGCGTGTACACACATATACATGAATTTGTGTTCTTTGGAGAAGACTTAGAAACTGTAAGGACACTTTCATTTCTCATAATTTACCATAAATTTAGTTTATGTTCCGGGTTAAATTTGTGGTTTTATGTCTCTTATTTTAAAGATTCTTGTTATCTGCTTAGCAAACAGTACTCTCTGAGGTTTCAGCTTGTCTCCTAAACATATATTCCTCAGGTTGCTCTTCATTCTGTGTGTGTCCCCCCCCAATTCTTCACTGACTGTAGTGTCTTGGGATGATTGGTCTGATGGAAACTAGATTAAAATGGTGATACGAATATCGCTGTGATTTTTTTTTTAAGGTTTTGGTAATTTGAGTGGTAGAACACTGTGACTTCTCAAAAATCATCTGTTTGCTTTTGCCAAGAGATGCTGGGAATTTTGTCCATTTGTAGGCAAAATGTGCATGAATATCCATATTCTTGGATAGCTGCTGTCAAGTTAACCTTGACTTAAGATGGAAAGCCACTAGGTGGCACTGTCAGCTTGAGAAATCTCCAAACTGTATCCTACAATGATAAAATTTTTTTGCATAGTCTCAGGAATTGGTTGTATTTCTTCACTTTTCTTTTTGTGATGCACAAAGTAATAAGTCACAGAGTGACTTTTTTATAGGTGATATCTGAGCAGAAGGTAGGTGTGCGATGATCACCTCTAGTGGACATAAGCAGGACTGTTTCTGGGGACTTAATCCATCTCATCTTCCAGATCTTGCCGCAGACACAATGGATCTCTGCTTCCTGTCTCTGAGGAATGTTCTAGTGTATACTGACAGGTTTGCTCTGTCTACACACTTGCAGAGCAGCCATGCACTGAGGGAGCCTGCCTTTGTTTGGCACCATCACCTTGAGAGCCTGTGATGTTAGTGATAGAGGGACCCTGCTCCCTGCTGCACCGCTGGAAGTGAGGTTATGCACAAACCTGGACGGCGAGTGCTCGACCTTTTCTTTTTGTGACTAAGGGATTGCTAAGGAAAAAACAAATCTTGTCTTCTTATTTTTATTCTTCACTATGTAGTTCAGGCTGGCCTTGAACTTGTGAATCTCATGTCTCAACCTCCAGAGTGCTAAGATTACAAGGTGTCTTTACTCTTAAATATAACTTTGTGGGCAACGAAAATGGAGGAATGGCGCTAGGGCATGTTTTCCATTTTTTTCACATCCAGGATCCCGGGCTTGTGTTCTTCTCTCTCTCTGTCTCTCTTTTTCTCTCTTCCCCTCTTTTCTCCCCCCTTTATTCCTCCTTCCCTAAACAAGATGAGTCATTTATTGCTACACTAAGGTTTTATTTATTGCAATATCAGGATAGAGCTATTTGCTATAGGAATCATTCACAGAAATATAATGGAGAATTTTTAAAAAATTTTTTCAATTAAAAAAATTTTGTGTGTGTATGTACGTGTGTGTGTGTATATCAGAAGGCACTGTGTCTGCCTGGTGAAGGGCCAAGAGTGACTTCAACAATCACCCTGAATCGTGTTACCCATAATGGAGAATCTTAAGTTTAAATTTGAGCCATTTGAATATAGACACAATATATATATAGTAAGAGATATTTATTTATGGATAGATAAAAGATTTGAAAATTTCTAGGATCTAAAGATTTTTCGAGCATTCCTTTTATTTTTAAAACAGGAATAAAGATTTGGAAAGAGCTCAGGGATTGAGAATCTCCCTTGTAAGCAGAAGATCCTGAGTTTGGATATCAGGTCCCATGTAAACATGCCAGTAGTTGGTACTGAGTTGCTGAAATCTATTTGAGTTTTAGCCTGCAATTTTTCCTATCTGGCTGTTTATAAAAAATTTCACCATCTTTGATCCACAGTCACATTATTTGCACTTCCTACTGTTGTGATCAAATACCTGACAGAAACAACTTCAAGGTAGAAACGTGCTTTTTAGCTGATAGCATCAGGAGTGATTCAGTTCGCTTTCAAGGCATAACAGCAGGACTGACTAGGGAGGAGAATGTGTTGTAGGAGAATGTGGCAGAGCTCTCTTGGAGTTGGTCCAGGAAGCAGAGAGTTCAGACCTAACCATATGTGGCTATAACCTTCAAGACCTGCCCTTAGTGGGCCTACCTCTGTCAGGCGGTCCCCTGGTCCCAAAGGTTTCACAGCCTCCCAAATCTGGGAAATAGCATCAAACACAGGAGACCCTGGGGACAGGTGACACAGTGCAGAACCAGTCTTACTCAGATATGACAGGAGCTTGAGATTGAATACAAGTCTAGGGAGTGCTTCTTTCATCAAAAAACTTACTGAGGAAAATGAGCAATGTTCTTAGTGATATGAATAATTGATTAATGTTGTGGCACAAGCTACTTATCCCTCTGTAAACAGTCCCTTGTTACCCAGGCTGGCCTTGATCTCCACCTGCCTAGTTCTGGGATTACAGACATGTGGTCTGTATATAATATGTACTGTATAAATATGCCACCTTGCTGTGGCATCCATATCTCTGAATAAGACTTACTGCGTTTTTTATCTTTCACTTTTTAGGGTAACCCCATTTCTGTATTCCATGGAATAGAATGGATTTAGTTTTCTTACTCAAGCACTTATACACGTGGGCATATATATATTCTCCATTTTTTCCAATGTGACTATAATTTTGGTTAAATTAATATTTAGTATTTACTTTGTAAATGCTAATTACTCCGAAAGAGCTATATTGCATATTAAAGCTAATTTTCATTTCCTATGCATTTGCCCCTCCTGGAGTTACTATTTTTTTTTTTTTTTAGCATTTACATACATATATATTATACATACATTATTAATTCTGCTTTCAAATTCTCTGCCTGTCTAAATTTCCTTTCAAGACATCCATTCAGTTTGTTAATCTTACCTTCAGTAATACTTTCTTGGAGTCCAAGAGCAGCAGTGGTCTTAACAAGTTGCTGTTCTCCTCTGTGCAAGAACCGTTTTCCCTCCTGTCATCACAGGGGTTTTCTATGCCTTTACTGGATCCTATGATATTTTCTTCCTCTTTCTCCTTTTTCTTTCTTTATCATCAAAATGAACTTTTATTTTCTCTCTCCACTTTTTTCTGAAGATTAAGGCAGAGTTTAGTAGAGGAAAGAATGGAACTCACGGACATGAATTATGAGGGACACGAGAGTTCTGGAGAACTCATGGACTCCAGGTGTGGAGTACCATGAGGGACAGGGAAGCTCCTCTTTCTTCACTTTTTATAGTATTTTAATTTATCTTTGATAGTTTTACTCATGTATACAATGTATCTTGATCATATCAATTCCCCACTTCTCTTCCTACTTCCCCTTACCCTACAACATTCCTCCTTCTTCCTTCTCCTCTTTCTTTTAAATGACCCACTTAGTCCTATTAATGCTGCCCTGTATGTGCATGGATGTGGGGCCAACCACGGGAGTATGTGCGACTACTGGTGGCCACACCTCCAAAGAAAAAGCCACTCCCTCCCCAGCAGGTATCAGCTGCCACTAGTTCTTTAGCTTCATAGGCGATCTTGTGGACTCTCCCATCCACACCAAAATGTTGTGTGGTTGTGTGGCTGGATCTTGTATTGTTCTTGTGCAGTTAGCCACAGCTGAATGCAGTTCATGAGTGCAACAGCTATGTCATGCCCAGAAGACAGCCGTTTCACTGCATCCTTCCTGTCATCCTGGTATTACATTCTCTCTACCCCTCTTCCATGATGTTCCCTGCAATTTAGAATGGGTGGGGTTTCCTTCCTTCCTTCCTTCCTTCCTTCCTTCCTTCCTTCCTTCCTTCCTTCCTTCCTTCCTTCCTTCCTTCCTCCCTCCCTCCCTCCCTCCCTCCCTCCCTCCCTCTCTCCCTCCCTCTCTCCCTCTCTCTCTCTCTCCCTCCCAACATACAGATTCTAAGTTCATGTATAATGTTTCTTTTTCTTTCTGGAAGAACTTATTGAAGTCTTTTTGACTAACATTCTGACATTTCATAATGATTCAGTTTTATCTGTTTGAGTTATTCTTCCTCAGTTCTTAGACCTTTAGTTTGACGATTTTTATTTTCAACTGCTCTGGTGATGTTCCTAAGTTTTTTTGTTTTCCTTTTTTCTCCAATTTTTATTTGGATGTTGGACTTTGTGGACTGCTGTTCTCAAAATTTCCCCCTATATGTCTATGTTTTTAAATTTTTTAAATTTTTATTTATTTATTCAAGTGTGCACCCGCACACATGTGTGTGTGTGTGTGTGTGTGTGTGTGTGTGTGTGTGTGCGTGTGTGTGTGTGTGTGTGTAGAACCACGGACGAATTCGGAACCACCATGGACGCCTCCACCTCCTCCTTGTTTACTCTGCCCCGTGATTCACAGGCTCCGCCCTACCAGGATCAGAAACGCAGGCCGCCCCCGTTTCCGCCCGCTGTCTATACGTGGGGTCTAGGATCTGAACTCAGGACCTTCCGCCTCGCAAGGCAGGGGCTTAACTCCTGAGCCACTTCTCTAGCCCCCATCTGTGTTTTTAAAAGTAGCTTTTATTATTGCTTTTGAGATGAGGTCACACTGTAGAGCCAGGTGGACCTTAAAGTTGAAGCCTCAGCCCTTGAGTATTGGGTTACAGGAGAACATCATTCTCTGTCTTTTGTGTTTTAGTTGTTTTCTTATTTATCTTTGTTTCTTCACTGAGTATTTCATTTGTGATATTGTGAGTTAATTCCTAAGAATTTCATTTGTTGTTGAAAGTATCTCTTTTACTGTTGCTATTTAAAGCCAACTATCTAAATCCTGTGTCAGATTCTCTTGTTCTCTGAAGAAATGATTTTAATTCTTTCTAAAATTTCCTCCATACCTATTCCGTATCCTCTTTCTTGGTTATTCTGACTCTTTGGTTTTTATATCAGATATTTGATAGTTCTTGTTTGTATCTAATTTTAAAAATGATAAGGTGGTAAATTAAAAATTAAAATTAATTATTTTTTAAATGAAAATTAATTAAAAATTTAATTGAATTAAAATTAATTAAAAATTAAGATGGTAAATACTTGACTAGAAGTGTTGAACAGACATGTGGCTTTAGGGTGTACATCTTGACATCCAACAGCTTTTATGGAGATTTGGAACCAGTTCTAGTGTTTGGCTACCGGATATTCCCACTTTGAGATGTCTGATTTGACACTTTCTATCTTGTTAAGCTGAGACTTGGGAGTGGGGGCTGCGATATACATTTGATCATATCGGTTCCTCAGGTTTCTTCATTGGTTCAGGATTTAGCCCTTGTGAACCTGTTGGTAGTTACTCATCTGTTTTGTGTTCCAGCTTTCAGAGTTTTGTGATTATATTAGTACCACTGGATTTGCATTGACTAGGGAGACTAAGTAGCTCTTGAAATTTTTAAAATTTTATTTTCTGTCTGTCTGTCTGTCTGTCTGTCTGTCTGTCTATCTATCTATCCATCTATCCATCATTTATTTGTGTGTGTGTGTGTGTGTATCAGAGGGCACTGTGTGTCCCTGTGGAGGGCCAAGGATGACTTTAGGAAGCATCCTGGATTGCTTCTACCGCCTTTTTTCATCCCTCCGGGATTTCCCAGGCTCTACCCATCAGTGTCAGAAGTGCAGGCCTGTGCAGTTTCTACCTGGTATTATTTCGTGAGACCTTGGATCTGATCTCAGGACCTTTTGCTTGAGAGACAGAATCTTTTTTTTTTTTTTTAACAATTTATTTTTTATTATTCAATTGTGTGTGTATGCGTGCGTGCATGTGTGTAGAACCATGGACGAATTCGGGAACCACCATGGACCTCCTCCACCTCCTCATTTACTCTGCCCGGAGATTCACAGGCTCCGCCCTACCAGGACCAGAAACGCAGGCCGCCCCCGCTTCCGCTGGTGTCTATACGTGTGATCTAGGATCCGAACTCAGGACCTTCTGCCTGCAAGGCAGAGGCTTAACCCCTGAGCCACCTCTCCAGCCCCGAGAGACAGAATCTTAACCCCTGAGCCATCTCTCCAGCCCCAGCTGTTGAATTTTTTTTTTTTTAATCTAGAGCTTCTTAACGGTAATGTTTGAGCCAAATGCCTTAATAGGTACCCAGGATTCCAGTGTTAAGTTGTACCAGGATTTATTTAACCAGTTTCTAATAGGTTGGTAGTCACGTGGTTGGCAATCTTGTGGTGTTAAGACGGTGGAGTAAAGCTCTGTGCAAATGATAGCTATTTCCTTAGAATTGATTTGCAGCATATTTGTCAAATATCTCTTTAGAAATATTAACTGAGCCACATAGGTTTATTTTCAGTTACATTGGATATCTTTTTCTGAAAAGTACTCAGTATTTTAGGCTTTTGGATGCTACATTATAGATTGAACTCGATAGCCATTTAGACACCAACTGGCTGTCATCTGTTCAATAACACTGTCTATCAGTAAGGAAGAAATTATCTGCATTTTTTATAATTTAAAACCCACCGTAGTTCTGCAGTATTTTTTTTTTTAATATATGATTTGAAATAATATGTAGCTCTGAGGTAGAGTACTTGGCTAGCATGTGTGAGGACCTAAATTCTGTCCCTGGTTCCATTAAAAAATAAAAGTGTGGGGCTGGAGAGGTGGCTCAGGGGTTAAGCCTCTGCCTTGCAGGCAGAATGTCCAGAGTTCAGATCCTAGACCCCAAGTGTAGATGCCAGGCAGAAGCCAGCGGCCTGCGTTTCTGGTCCTGGTAGGGCGGAGCCTGTGAATCCCAGGGCAGAGTAAACAAGGAGGAGGTGGAGGCATCCTTGGAGGTTCCCGAATTCGTCCGTGGTTACACACACACACACACCCCACATGCTCGCGCGCACACAGATACACGCACAATTGAATAAATAATTAAAAGTGTGTGTTAATGCTCCTTAACTTTGTCAAGGTAACCTAACAGAAAGTTCTCAGGTAAACAGGTCCCTTACATATGCAAACAAAGCCCTGTAGGTTTCCCTGACAGTTCTTTGAACACTTATTTTAAAGCCTTAGAAAACAGGGCTGCTTCCTTCGCAGACCATGTAGTTTTTAGGGGCTAATTGTTCAGGATGCACTAAAATATTCCAAAATCTTTGCACTGCATATCCTCTGACCTGTTACACTGGATGCCTTTGGTCCAATAGTAGATTTGTGGAAGTAATGCAGTGCTGTATTAAGTGATTCTATGTGAGAAATTTGAAACTTGTATTTTCTTGATCCATGTGGCCTATTGAAAAACTAGTTGCTTAAACAGTTTTATTCCTTAAGGAAAGAGATGCAGGGGAGAGCTCTCCTTGTCTCTCCAGGTTAGCCACGAAGCATGTTCCCTCACAGCGATTAGCTGAGCCTGCCTGAGACTTTTGTGCCAGTCATGGCTTGCCAGTTCCCTGCCTGCCTTCCCTGTGGTGTTTTAGCTGATCTGTGCTGTTTGTAGCCATATGGTCCCCTGAGCACGTGGCTTCCCTTTCTTGCTGCTGGATCTGTGGGCACTGCAGATTTCACAGACCTGAGTGGCATCGTTAGGGGAAGTGGGGAGGGGAGCATGTCAAGAGATGTCTTCTTACTGCCCTGGATAGAGGCCTATGTTAGTTCTCAGGCCCTATGTGATGGTGTAAACCAATAGCCCCAAACCCTATATTTCAAGATGTAGAACAGCTGAGAGCCCTGCCTTCAAAGACTTTAACCCTTTTTGCATTTTGCACTGATCATATTTTGCCTTCCTTCAAGAACATTAGTTATTTAGCATCACAGTTGAGGATGGGAGTTCATCATCTTTCTTAAATTTTTTCTCTACTTTTTTTCTCCTTTAGTATATTTATATTGCATTGTAGCTATCACCACCACCCATTTCCAGAGCCCTTCATCTTATGAAACTAGAACCTAAAATCTCTCTTACGTAGTAGCTGTCTATTCGCTTGTTTTCCCTGTCCACCCGCCCTTGGCAGCAGCCATTCTTTTTCTTATCCCTGTGATTTTTGAATATTCTAATTCATATAAGTGAATTCATTTGTAGTGTATCGTTTTGTTTTCTGGATTATTTCATTGGTTTCATAATGGTTTCAAGATTCAATCATATTACATGATACCAGAATTTCCTTTTTTATTTAAAGCTAAATGATATTTCACCATTTTTAAGCTTGTTTTATTATCTTTTGATGGCTCCTTCGTTTGTTTCTATATTTTTACTGTTGAGAGGAGCAATATTATGAAAACCCAGAAGTGGAATCGCTGGATCATATGGTAATTATTTTCCCATACCATTTTATATCCTTGCTAACACCATTGTGTTATTTTTACAGTGTATCTTTACAGTAATTTACTATATTCTGTGCTTGTTATTTGACAGTATCTGTCCTAACATGTATAAAAGTGATGTTTCATTGTAGTTTTGATTTACATTTCCTTTACTAACTAGAAATATTGAACATCTTTTCTCTGTGAGCATTGGTCATTCATATTATCTTTACAGAAATGTCCACATAAGTCCTTTATACAATTAAAAATTAGTTCTGTAAAAATATTTAGATTGTCCTATTGGACATTGAGCTTAGACTCATTTTAAGTTGGACTGTTAGTATTTTCTTTTATTCTGGACATTAATCTTTTGCAAGATACATGATTTAGAAATATCTTACACTCTGAGTTGCCTTTTACTATTAGTAGTGCTTTTGGTGCACAAAAGATTTTTTTTTTTTAATTTTAGAAAATTTGTCTTTTTACTGTTGTCATTGGTTTTTGTGTTTGTTATGCAAGAAATCATTGTCAGATAAAAGATTGTGAAATTTTGGCCCTATAATTTCTTGTAAAATTTTTAGTTTAAGTCTCATAAATCATCCCATTTTTGAGTCAGGTGTTAGGTGAAGGTCAGATTTATTCTTTTGCATCGAGTTTTCTGAGCATCATTTGTTGCAAAAGTGTCTTTTTCCCGGATAATCGATAATCATTTGTTCATATATGGTCAGAGTCTTCATTTTGGGCTCTTTCATTATTCTGAATGTCTAGCTGTGCCAGTGCTATATGGTTTTGGTTACTTTAGCTTCATAGTAAGTTGTCTAGTTTTCAATTTTTTAAGTTAATTTTTTATTTTTCTACTTTTACAAGCATATTGAGTACTCATCCCTGACTCCCTCCTTCCTGCCTCCCTCCCATTCCTTCCCTTTCTTTGTCAGTCCCTCCCATTCCCTGCCACACTCCTGCCTATATGCTTCTGTGAACCCCAGGGTTCATTTCGGCTTGTCTACTCTTAGGAGGATTTAGGCCTCTGTGGCATATTAAGTTACCAAGCTCTTCGGGCTACCCCACTGGTAAGGGCATTTCCCTTTACTCATCCAGCTTTAGATCCCAAGGTTTCTACTCTGTTCTTATTTTTCTTGAATTCCTAGGTAGTATATGGGAACATATTGGTATGTCAGTCATTCTGCAGTTCTGGGAAGAACAAGTGTCACGGTAGTAAGTTCCTAGATGTAACAGCCCTGTCTTGAGTGGAATGTCTTGTCCAACAGTAAGCCTTCCCATCTTTAGGTTCTTACAGTCTCACTGCCTCCTCTTCTCAAGGTTCTCAAAGTGAGTGGGGAGATAATGGTTGGCCTGATTCTGGGTGAGCCTTGCTGAGTCACTGGTACTCTGCATTATGGTTGGCCATTGCTGTCTACTTCACTGCTCTTCTGTTGGCCTAGGCTGCATCATGTTAAGATGCAGTGTTGAGATCCTCTACTTCTGTTGTAGAAGACTTCTAGGCTGAATGTTAAACATTCTTCCAATCTGTGGGCATAATAACAGCTATTAACAGAGCAGTTTGCTGTACTGTCCTTCTGCCTATAGGTTCTTTGGCATTTTTCCTTATTGATCATTTCCTTCTCTGTTTTAGGTTCTTGTTCTAGTTTACAGTAACAGGGATGTGTTCCATTCTGACAAGTATGTCTTGAATCCTTTCAGAAAGCTGTTGGTTGTCTCCTTGGTGCTCATGCCACTATTACACTAGTGATCACCTGTTACCATGGTGATTTTTATTGCAACTTACAGATCTCATGTGTTGATGGGACCTCTGATTATTTCTCTCCCGCAGCAGCTTCTACAGTATTCCTTGGTACTGTATAAACTATCCAGCAAGGAGGAAGTCCTTAGACCAGTTCCATTTGATGTATTTTGCCCATGTTCGTTTTTGTATTTCATCTTCAGTTGGTTTGGAGAACAACCAACAACAGTGGCAAAAGCCTATTATGTTTGGGGGCCTTCGAGACCTCTCTGACCAACATTTTTGTTTTTGGTTTTATGATGGGTGTCACTAATTCTGGGAAAAATTCTGGTTGCTTACTTTAGCAGCACATATAGTAAAATTAGAATGATATTCAGATTATGTCATAGTTTAGCACAGGTGTCAACTTGTCTGTTGAGGGTTTGAGCTCTCAGCACAGCTGTAGAGAGTTGATGGTTGAGTAAGCCCAGAGCAAACCTGAAGGAGATTGTCTAGCTGATGGAGAAGACCCAGCCCATGGTGAATGGGATTAGGCCTGGATAAAATCACAGAGAGCTGGTTGAGAGAGTTGGCATCCTTCTGTTCACTTGGCCAGACATGCTGGTCCATCTCTCAGCCATTATGTGGTGATGGTAGCCAGTTCCCTCGGCCCTGGTGTTGGTGCGCGCGCGCTCTCCCATCAAGCTGGACTGAGAACTCTAATGAGACTGTTGTAAGAAAGTAAACTCCTTGTTCCTTTAAGCTGTGTGATGGTCATTTATCAGCAGCCATGCAGGCGGACTGCAACAGATTAGTATGGTCTCTGTACAAGGATTACATGCAGATACTTGTTATTCCATATGAAAAGGGAAGAAGGCAAAAAAAACTTTGGAATTTTGTTAGGAATTTCATTATATCTCTAAATTCCTGTGGTATTGCTATCTTTGTCAATGTTAAATCTTCTAATCCATAATTATCTAGTATTTCCATTTATGTTTTTAATTTCTTTCAACAGTTACTTTGATATGTGTGGTATATACATTTTTCATCATACATGTTCACATGTGTGGACGGCAGATGTGGTCAGGTGACTCCTGTAGATTGTATGTGCTGAGTCATCGCTCTAGCACCTTCAACGATGTTTCACAGTTTTTTTTAAAATTTTTTTTTGTTTATTATTTATTCAATTGTGCGTGTATGTGTGTGAGCGTGTGTATGTTTGTGTGTGTGTGTAGAACCAGAGGAATTCGGGAACCACCATGGACGCCTCCACTTTCTCCTTGTTTACTCTGCCCCAGGATATCACAGGCTCTGCCCTACCAGGACCAGAAACGCAGGCCGCCCCGGCTTCCACCCAGTGTCTATACATGGGGTCTAGAATTCGAACTCAGGACCTTCCTCCTGCAAGCAGAGGCTTAACCCTTGAGCCACTTCTCCAGCCCGTTTCACAGTTTTTACTGTACAAATTTTTTACTTCCTTGGTTAATTTCTAAGCATCTTGTTTTGGATGTATTGGAAATACAATTTATGTATTATTATTATTGTATGGAAATGTGCCGCAGACCAGAGTCACGGCCTGGAGACCAGGGCTCCCCCGGACCAGGTAGAGAACAGAACACATGCAACTCTCTCTAGGCCGAGTGAATTCTGAACCCGTTTTATTGAAACTGAGTGACAACTTTATACTAGAAAATTTTAGGGCAAAGAATGTGTCCCTGCACCTGCAAACAGAGGAAAACAAACAAAGACCCTCCCAGTCTCCTATGCTTAGTAAGAATAAACAACTTTTTTTTTTCTAAGTAGCTAACCCATTGTTTGAGGGAAAAGACACAAACAGATTCTATTCTCCCAGTTTTTTCAGTTCTATCTAATTTATAATGCTTCACCTGATAGCCATAGGGCTGAGCCCACATTGTTTTAACAGAGACTGCATTTTTAAAATACACAGAGGAGGACTGAGCTCCTTTAATAGTAAGGTTGCTTATGTCTCCCTTTGAGGAATTCCAGACGTATATTGCCATCAGTAGTTGATGAGCCATCTGTGAATCATGCATTCTCCAAACCTGGGGTCCATACTGTCGGGCCCCATTTCACCAAGGGTGTCTCTTTCAGGGCGGAGGTGATCATTGGTGGGGATGCACTCAGATGGTCCATCTCTGATTTCCCATAAGAGTGCTGTTTGGGGAAGGGAAAGACACAGCCCCCTTTGCTACAGACATGGATTCTCCCAGTTTGGATTGCAAATACCATCTCCAGGGGACAGTCTTGGCATCTAGACTTTCTGGCATGATGGTCTCTTCCTTGGCCTTCACCCAGGGTAAGAGGGTATCACAGTTTCTTTTAAAGTTCTACTGAACTTCTGGAATTTCTGAATTTTACCCACCTATGTTTTAAGACTCTAGAAGTTATTCTCTAATTTCCTTAAAATCAGTGCATACATTTTGGCTAATAAGTCTACTTAATTGTAAGTGACTAGACATGAAATCTCTATTTACAATTTTTTTCTAAACCTAAGGACAAGTAAAAGGCACACCCAATTCCCAGAAGAATTCCTCTTGCCAGAGACAAAACTTAAATTATCTAGGGAGGAAATACTAGCACCTGCCCATGGGCGTTACTGTGATATTCCCCAGAGATCAGGCTTTAGGTCCCCAACTAGGCAGAGATACACCAAGGCCTGACAATTTACGTATTTTAATGCCATGTCCTTTTCCTAGAATTTGTTTCCATAGAACAATGTTCTCCCATGCTGGGACCTTATCCACCAGAATGGTTGGATTAGGGCGAAGCAGAAATGCAATTGATTGTGTATGTGTGTGTGTGTGTGTGTGTGTGTGTGTGTGTGTGTGTGTGTGTAGTGAGAACAAAGTAATTTTATTTTTTCCTTTTCAATTTGTATGTCTTAAATGTTTTTCTTGCTTAATTGCTAATACTATCTATGCTAAATGGAAGTGGCTCTCTAATAAGATTTTAAGCAAGGTGTTTTTCCATATTAGGTAGTAATGTGGAGAGAGCTCAGAACAAGCAAACAAAATACAACTTCCCATCCTTCTGATACTTATCAAAAGGCTATTCAAAAGGGAAGTTGTTGTAGGGATGGTTTGTCTAGAACATTGACTCTGCTACAGCTAAAGAATGGTCATAACTTGGTTCGCACATTTTACCCAGTCACCAATATTCTAATGTCCCTGAGTTTCTCACATGAGTATGGTACGTTTGTTATAATAATGCACCAGTACTGATGTTATTTATTTAAGTCACTTTTTTTATTTAGATGGCCTTAGTTTCCTTTATTGACTTTCTTTCTCTTCTAGAATCATGCCCTTGTAGAGTTACTCTTGTTGGGTATAATAGTATCTCAGATTATTTTCCTCAATGACTTTGACAGTTTTGAGACAATACGCTCAGGTTTTTTTGTAGGCTATCTTCTGTGAAATTTGTCTGCGCCTGATTTTCTCTTGCGTATGATAGTATTTTGTCTGATGTTGCTTAGTTGACTTGTATGAGGATATTGTTGTAGTTATTGCTGTTTCTTTGGCCAGGGTTCAGGTCTAACAGACATAGCATGCAGCCTTAGAGATCACGAAAACATCAGGGTAGAAGAGGCCTCTATGGCTCATTCTTGCTGTTCTGGTGGTGCCTTCTAAGCCTCTGTTAGTGTCATGGTCTGATTTATAGTTGCATTCGAGATAATGGTGGTTGTGTTTTGGGAGTTCTGGAGGCTGTTACCAGGCTTTTTGTCGTCTTTTTATGCTGCAGGATTCTGAAAACTTGGCTAGAAGCAGCCCCTCGCCAGAAGTGTGCAGTGTGGATAGAGTGCAGATAGTCAGTGTGGCAGGAAGCCAGAGAAAGGGATGGATATCTCCTTTTCCTGACAGAACACTGTCGTTCTCTTGACTTGTGGCAGCTCTTAACCTCCACCTTGCCATCATTAAAGCATTTTTCCTTTTACCATCAGGGTAAGCGATGGGGCAGGAATTGGATTTAGTGAATAGATTTTGAGTCCAGCTGGTGACTTTTTCTGTATAGATTTCTGCTATCAAGCCTTGGGTGAATCTGTGTGTGCTTGAAGGCGACTTGGTTAGGGATCTGTTGTTTATAGAGAAAGTTTTCCCCATGAAAACTGCCCAAGAAATACTGCTGTTCAAATATGGTCTGTATGTGCTGATGAGTGGGCTTGGGATAATAATCCACTCTGCATTTTGCTTATTGCATAGCATGTGGCTGTGTCAGAGTTTTATTGCTTACTCCATGTCTTGGTTCAGGAGCTGCTTGTTCTCTGGGAGGTAATGACACAGTTTACAGAGGACTAGAGAACCATAAGTGTTCTCTCTCTCTCTCTCTCTCTCTCTCTCTCTCTTTCTCTTTCTCTCTCTCCAGAAAGTTCTGCCTTGCATCGTTGGCAGCGTCAGAGTACGCAGTTCCTGAAGAGGAGGTTTCTAATCAGGGAGCTGCTGAGCAGAGTCTGCTGCTGTGGCCTAAAATTTAAGCTCCAAGAATTCATTTGCCGCTGCTGCCACTAACACATTATAGGGGTGACGAATACCAGTACCTTGTCACAGGGTACACTTAGATCTTCACATTCTGGAATCAGGGGGTGAAGGTGTGAGCACTGTGATACTTTCTCTGGTGTTATTCCTTTCTGAGCTTGAATAGGAAGCGGGAATGTTGAGCGGTTTTCACGTCTTGATTATAAGAAAGTTTTCAGTGATTTAGTGATTTGAGTTTGACAGGAAGTATGGATTTGTCCAGCAGTGAGCTCTTAGAAATATTGTGGGATGTGTGGATTTGAGATAACTGAAGATTACCTTATTTCTCCTTTGGGTATCCTTTTAAAGGTGGAACTATATTGATTTTCTATACTGTTTTGCTTAGTTTCTTAGAGGAATTTTTCTTATCTTTGGTTTGAAGTTAGAATAGGAGAGTAGTACACACTCTGTGGAAACCTCACCCTTCACACGCAGCATCATCTTTTTCTTTTCTCGGGCATAGAGGGACAGTTTTTTGTTTTGGTCAGTTGTCTGGTGCTGGTGTCTTTGGCTTGGTATTCTATGCCTGTGAAAATACTTTTGATACTAATATGTCTAGATGTCCGCAACATTTGATCTATTTTCCTGTCACCAAAACTGTATTTTCATTACACTTTCTAGGCAGTTTTTAAGTTGTTACTTCATGTGCATATTTTTGTGATTGGCACAAAAGGCTGTACAAGAGTTTTGGACCATTTAATCCCATGCAGCCCTGTCTGTGGTCCTAGTCTGGCCATGTGTTACCAAGTTTTTCTGGATGGTGAATTTCGAATTTCGGCTGTCTGGGTTTAAGGTTTAGCTTTCTTGAGTCTCAAATCTGTCATGTGATCATAGCAGAATGGGTGTGGTCACTTGAGCTTGTCTTTTTGCTGGTTTCATTTAAAGTTAATCTTACCTATAGTAGAAGAATAACAATTCCACCTCCATCCTCTTTTTCAGATCTTCCATTGTTTTTCTGACTTTTTTGCCACACAGTTTCCACAAATCACAGTGGTCAAACTCAGAAATATCTTTCCATTTGCTCGCAGTAGTGGCTTCCCATGAACTTATGGCCTAATTCTAATTGTCATCTTTCTTCTCTCGTTCCGTCTGTTGGATAGCATTAAGCTACTGCCTTGCATAATTTCTAACTTACTTTTGCTTTTTGTTATTTCTTCAGATTGTCCTTAGAGCCTTCCCTATTCTTTTTAGTATGTGGTTGACTGGCTCATCATAAAGATGGAGGATAGCTGGTTTTGGATGAATCTGCAAATAAATGGATGTATTCTGTATTCTTAGGTCCTCCAAGAAATAGGCCTTCTTTAAGATAACTGTGTGGCATCTATCATGGCAGAAGAGTGGGCTGAAATGCTTTTATTTCATGTATAAAAGAGAAGAAATTTTGCCAGTCTTCCCTCCCTGTGTGGCAGCTGACCCTGTAGTTCAGCCACCTGGTGGTTCCTGATGGGGGCTGATTGAAGCATAGAAGAGTTTGATTTTCATTCTGCAGACGGAGTGGAAGGTGACAGTATCTTGTAGGCAGCCAGCTACCTTGTAGCAAAGTGTTTCTTGCAAAAGAAAAAATAAAAGGGAAGAAAAGAAAGGAAAAATAAATGGATAAAAAGGAAAACCCAAACAGCCTTGACAGTACAGGGTTTGAATATAATTAGATGAATTGTCGACTGCTGGCCATATTACAGGTCTGGTTATAACTCTGTCCCAGTGTGAATAGTATTTTATTCTGAACACACCAGTGGAATGTTCTAACCTTCACAGAGGAATATTTGTGCCTTTGCCCTTCAAATAGATATCCTTGTGTCCCAGACTGGGAGTTAATCATTTTCAGCTGAAAGTGGGGTGCAATGTCAATTATTTTGGCTTCCAGAAACAGGCATTTCCAAAGTAGTGGTCCAAAAAGATGGCTTGTAGAGTAACTAAGGCAATAACTTAGGAATTTAGTGTTTCTGCCTGTTACATTAGCAGCTAAGCATTACCTCCATGTGCCAGGATGATAATTCCTTTTGTCCTTCACTTGCCTTTGATTTTTCTGCTTTCTGTTAGGCCATCCTATTTTGGTTCTTTCTTACTCAATGTTGGAAACTTTGTATGATCCATCTCTTATCTCTTTCTCTAGATTCATACTGAGTTGGGATTTTGATTTTAGCTGTTTCAAGAAAAAACTTCAATATTGAGATTGGATTTCTATTTATTTTATTTCTTTTTAGAAGAGTTTCTGCTGTTAGCCCTGGCCGTCTTGTGGAGCCCACACTGGCCTCAGTAGTCCTGTTCTCCGAGGGCTAGGGTTACAGAGATGAACCACCGTGCCTAGCTTAGATTTCCAGTTCTTCTTCTTCTTCTTTTTTTTTTTATTGACATAAAATTTAATTTGCTCCTTACTATTTTTTCCCAGATGGTGGTTTTGTCTTTCATTTTCAAGAATTCAGGACTTTACATGTGCTTTGGTGGAGGTTGTGGGGCAGCACCAGCAGGTCTGAACTGGGGTGGGGGGGTGTTCCGTTCTTCTGAGCTTCACAAGATCGTCCCTGACCACCTTGCTGTGATTGGCACAGCTTGCACAGTGATGCAGCTTCATGTAGAGCTTGGAGAGAAAGGAAGCATCAAAGACTCGGCTTCAGAAATGTCCCTGAGGGCAGCAGTCTCCTCTCCATGATACTGATTGACACATTTCTTTATGGCCTTGTCCTTGGGCACATGTGGGCTGCCGGCATGAGTAGGCTGCATGTGGTAAAGGCCTTTTTGGGCCTGCCCATTGTTCCTTCTTTTCTTGGTCAACTTTGAAGCTAGGATCTGAAAGAGTGATTTCTTAAACTTTACAGTTATCGTATGTCTTGCCTGGGGCAAAAGATAAAGATTGACCATCTTTGTTGGAGACACAGATTCTGTCTCATTAAGAAGTCATTGTAAGGACTCTGAGAGCTGATCATGATTGTGTATTCTTCTCTGACATTACTGTATTATGATGATACCATGCCTTTTTCAAATGGCTGTTGATCTTTTTATTTGGAATATGATAAACCTGTATCCTTGCTGTGTTTTGAAGATCATGAAAGCCAATTTAAGAATTCTTGCTTTCTTGTTTACAGGTGATGCAGGTTCTGAACGCTGATGCCATTGTGGTGAAGCTGAGCTCTGGAGACTATAAGACTATCCACCTGTCCAGCATCAGACCACCAAGGTTGGAGGGGGAGAACACACAGGTATGAAAAGGGAAGAAACTCAGCTTCCACAAAAGTAAAAGAACAGGAGCAGAGAGGTATTCAAATATGGTACCTTTTTGTGAAGATCAAAGGAATAAGCATCTTAAATCCTACAGGTATTCATTAATATTTGCAACCTGAACCATACCTGTCGCTCTGTTCCAGTGCAGATGGGGCACTGTTGGTGTTATTCTCCAGAGAGCTTGAGAGGACTTAGGATTGGTTTATGTGACGTGATTTTTAATTTAATAAGATCTTACTTCTCCAAGCTTACTGGTAATAGGGCCTTTTTTTTTTCTTCCCCCAACTTTGGTTCAGTAGCTCCTTACTATTTTTGCTCTAGGAGAAAATACATCTCTGTGTATACTGTGTGGGTCACTTACTCATCTGTTGCAAGTGACAACTATATTAGTTACACTTAAACTGTTTTGTGCTGTATGTTGAGTCTTGACTAAATGAGTACTTGTCTGATCAAGGCATATAACTTGGATATGAGAACAGTTCTGAGTTGAGTTGATATTCAGTGTGCAAGTAGTTGATATTCAGCATGCAAGTTTGTAGTTAGATTTTGTGTGTGTCTCCTCCCTCCTCCCATCGTTCTGTTCTTTGCGATGTTGGGGACAGAGAGTGACATTTTTAATTTAACAAGATCTTACTTCTCTGAGCTTACTGGTAATAGGGCCTTTTTTTTTCTTCCCTCAACTTTGGTTCAGTAGCTCCTTACTATTTTTGCTCTAGGAGAAAATACATCTCTGTGTATACTGTGTGGGTCACTTACTCATCTGTTGCAAGTGACAACTATATTAGTTACACTTAAACTTTTTTGTTATCACTCTCTTATAACTTGATGTCAGTGTTGACAAGTTACTGAATTAGGCTTTTAAAGTGATCTAGTACCCAGAGGATAGTTTTCAGAAATTAAACACCTTGTTTGAAGTCCCGCTGTTGGACGATCTGCTTTTTTATTTACTCTTTTTGTAGTTCTAAATAGTAAAATTTGTTTTCCAGTGTTTTTTACATACACGTGTTGTGATGAAAATTGACAAGTTGAGATTCATACCCTGTTTCCATTTGTGTGGGAGTTTATAGACAGCCGTAAGAGTGAAATAAAAATATCATGATTGTCTTTTGAATCAGATTATGCATAAAAAGCACATACAGCACGGGTGATTTGAATGTCTGGCCAATCAGTTTATTCTCTTTCTGTTTTCCTCCATAGAGGAGGCAATTTAATTCAGCAAAGAGTATCATGGTGAGGTTGAGAATTTAAATGCACGAAAGCCTAGAAATGCCAAAATGAGGTTGTCCCAGTAACTGTAGCTGTGCCTCATTGCACAGAGTAAATATACATCTCCAGTTTCATCAGTATTGGGAGTAGTCCATGATTCTGCATCTGCGCCCTGCAGTTGGAGTTAAGGTTCCCACAGCAACCACAACTTTGAAAGTCTTGAATGTTAATTTGTGTGTCTGCATCATCAGCCAAAGCATTATGCTAATGTAGGCTACATGGGTGAATTTTAAGCAGTTTTTAGGGATAAGGGTGTTAAAACTTAGGTAGGACAATACGCTTTCTGAAGAAGGAATTAGCCTTATGTTTTTGGAGGTTCCTTTGGAGCCCTGTAGTGGGTGAAAGATACATTTCCCTTAGCTTGGATAAGAAGTTGAGACATGTTTTCTAGTTCATGTAGATTACACCATTTCTTATTCTCTACCCTTGTGAGTTACCTTTTTATTTTCTTCTGCCTTTTTTGTTCCTCTTCTCTCCTGAGATCTTACTCCTTTTAAGGATGTTCCAAGTAAGACTTAGCTATAATAGTCTATAACATATGGCTTTTGAGGGAAATGAGGACTGATTTTCATTACTTCTGGGAGAATGTACTAAGAGATCCCTTTAAGGGTAAATAACAGCACACCTTGAGCATGATGGTGGAGGGTGCATTGGAGACCCAGTGTCAGTGGGTGCTCTGGGAAGACGTCTAGAGCCAGCACTGTGTGCTTGACTGTTCAGGGATGAGCAGGAGTGGATGGAGGGAGCAGCGGTCCAATCTGCTCAGTTCAGTAGATCCGAAATGCAAACCACACTGGTCAATTATGTTTATTGTTTTAAAATGTTGGCAGCTTCATTTCAAAGGTAAGTAGAGGGCCGGGAAGATGCTAAATGGGTAAAAGATATTTGCCACACAAGCTTCTCTCTGACTTCAGTCCTTGGAACCCACATGGTGGAAGCAGAGTACCAGCTCCCTTACGTTCTGCTGCTCTGTTCTGTTACTGTTGTTCTGTGTCTGTTCTGTTATTTTCCCCTCCCTTCTCTATTTATTCTCCCCTCCCCACTCCCCTTTATTTTTTCTCTCTTTTCATTTATCTTTTATGTAGCTGAGTCTTTGGAATCGGCGTGTATTTTATACTTGTAGCTCATCTCAGTTCTTCTGGCACCTTTGAAGGAGTCAGTAGTCACATGAGGCTAGTGGATGCTTTTATGGACAACACAGCTGTAGGCGTTGAGAAGAATTGATTAATCACCATCAGTGTTTACTGGCTGCCTGATGCCGTGCCGGGATGCAGCAGAGAGCGCTCTCTGTCCTCTCAGAGGTTGAGTAAGTAGTATAGATAATTTCGCTGAGGTTAAATGCTGTAAATAAAAAGTTTAAAGTTTAAGGAGAGTACATTATCTGAGTTTCTCTGAGGGAAATACATTTCAAGTTTGAAGGGTGATTAGGAGGTAGCCCAGTGAGAACTAGGAGGAGACTGATGATGACAAGTGGAAACTGGTGACAAGAACAGGCAGGTTCGTGGCCATAGCGTATGGGTGTGTGTGAGTGGCACACCACCCGTGTGATAGCAAACTGAGCAGGGCCAGGCCAGGTGTACACTGTGGAGCAGACAGAAGGATTGCGGGCCTTTTACGCTGCGTTGCAAATTAGTTATTTAGAATAGAGACAGCTAAATGCTGGAGTGTGGGAAGAAATGGACTAGGCCACTAAGCAAGGGCCAGGTGTCAGATATTTATGCTGTGATTTTTAGGTTTTTGTCTTGAATTTTAACTGAGGAAAGGCATGTTTGGATTTAGGAACCTTTATTTTAATGATTTGGAGTATAAGATCTGAAAGCAGCTTGCATTTGGAAAAGAAGTGCATATTACATCAAAAGTAATCTAAAAAGACAAGCTCTGGATTTTTCCCTTGAAAAGCCTTAATTGACCAGTACCTAGATGGTGAATGGTGTGACAAAAGAGAACTCTGACTTGCTCTAGCAGTTCTCCTTCATCCTGGGTCATTTAAAGTATTTGCCTTTCTCCTTCAGGAATTCCCATGAGTCCTTATAAATAGTACATGATTCTTTTTCTATTCCTACTCTAAAGTTAACAAAGTTTTATAATGTGGATAAAAAGCCTGGGAAGTAGACATGTCCCCAGAGTTTCTGATTTCCTTTACTTCTTTCCAAATGTTATAGCTACACAGGAAGCCTAGTCAAGGTAGAAATATGGGGACCAGTATCTTTGTTTGCCCGTGTGATACCTTAGTGCAAATTAGAGGAGGTTATCTTATTCCTTCCTCCAAGAGGCCTTTCAGTAGAGTACATGCTTGGCAGACAGATTTTAGTCCATGTTTCCTCTCTGTCTCTTTGGTCAGATGCCCTTGTGTCACACACAGTGTGCACAGGAATGTATCTCACCCTAGTTAGAGCAAGGCCTGCAGAACCTACAAGGGAAATGTAGCTGGTGTGCTTGGGTGGGGGATTGGCCTTGTGCTTGCAGAAGCATGGAGTGCTTTAGGATTATTTGGAGGTGAAGTTACAAGATGGATAAGTTGTGGAAGGGCCTTGAGGCAGACCCTTGGAATATTACCTTCTGTCTCATTGCCGGGCTCAGTGATTTTGAAATGGAGAAAAAGATAACCTGATAGTTTCTGGTGTCAGCCTTTTCTCGGTCAAAGAACCTGTGAAGCAGGAGGAGGATGCTAGGAAAGAATTGGAGGAGGACCCCAGGGATGCCGTGGGTGTGTCCAGGGCAGGCAGATGGCCTGCAGCAGTGCCATCCATGGGGATTTCCCCCCCTCACCCCCCAGCTCCAGATGAAGATCCAATGGGGCTTGTCCTTCAAGAAAGCATAGAGGAAAATCTGTGTTTTTCTTCCTCCTGCCCCAGAAATTCTAGTAGTCTGCCATCAGAGACTACTACATCTATAAATTTGGGCATAATAGGGCATACTAATAGGGCCAACTGGAGTTTTCCTTTTTTTTGCACAGAGACAAGTGCATTCCTCTTAAATTTTACAGCAAGACAAGATTTTGCCCAAGGCTAACTGTATACTTTCTCTCCCTCTTTCCTGTTGTTTTCTAACTGGAACCAGAGGATATACTTAAACAAAACACCGAATTGTTTTCACTTGAGGCAGCTTTTTTCTTATATTGCCCAGGCAGATAGATCCTGGGTTTGTTGGCAGGAGTGTATAATATTTCCCTTTGAAGGGGCCAGTTAGATGTGTCTGGTGGTGACGATCGTGCTTCAGGATTATTCGTGGTGAACCCAGTGCCAGTTCTTGGGAGATGTTTGAGTCTTCAGGCTTCAAGTCAACTTGAACTCACATGTGGTGCTCCTGTGAACCTGAAGAAGCATTGGAGTTTCCTCTAAAGACAGTGCTTGTTTTATCGAGTTGTGTGCTGTGAAGAAATAAGTGCGAAGGGAGTCTTGGAGAAAGGCTTTGGGTTTTCTGAGCTGCTGCCTTGAAGGAGATAGCACATTGTGTAATTCAGGGCTTCCTAGGGAGCCCTTGGCTTTGATCTGAAACTGGAAAGCCTAGTGCTCAATTGCCCAGGGCTGCCATGGGCTTTGTGTCACACTTGGAGTGTCAGTGACAAAGGAAACAGCCCCCAGGCATCCGATGAAGGGGCTGACTTATTTCCCCATGCAGTCTGTTCTTGCAGTGCTATTGTAGTTGGCATAGAGATATGGAGTTGGAATTTACCTCTCAAACAGCTACATTATTTACCCAATCCCCAGGTGTTTAGTGTATCGAGTTTGCTTTCAGGTGCTGGGCCTTCTTCTCAGACTCTTTTCTGCAGTGTGTCTGACACTTTTCCCTCAGCCCTTCTCTGTGTCTTTGATAATCTGGGGGGTATGGAGGACAGAGGCCGCCCTAGTCGGTAGTTCCACGGTGTCAGCATCCATTCATTTCCGTCCCCCTGCATTTCAGCCTCCTTGTCAACCCTTGGCATATAAAGGTTCTTCATTGGGGTTTCTAAACATTCCGACCAGGATACTGAAGGGTCAGCTTAATCTCTGCATCTTTGCTGCCTTCACTTTGGGAATGTCTCCCAGACCTGAACCACCTGGGAAGCCTGGAGAGGCAGTTGGTAGAGAGAAACCGCAGGTAGGCACGTTGTCAGAAATGCCCTGGGCTTTTTAAAATTTTTTCCCCAGAGGTGGGAGCTGATGACTCCATGTGTTGTGCAGGGCCCTGGGGTGCTTTGCTTAGACTCGATTAAAAGCCATTCTCAGCCTTTCCCTTTGGATTTCTGAAAGAAAAAGGATGTGTCCCTCTGGACCCCTCAGGCAGACGATATGGCCGCTGAGATGCATAGCAAGAGGAAGCTGTGGGGTTGGAGTCCCCAAGTGAAGAGGGGGCAAACCAATAACCCCACTGACTGATCTCACGCCTGTGACTGGGAGCATAAGGCAAACGGCAAATTAGAGAGAGACTCCAGCTTGGCATTGGAGAAAAGCAGAAGCTCTTTGAAATGGATACAACATTTTACCAGTTTCCAATGGAGAGATTTGGGGACTGCAGCACTGTGATCAAAAGACATAGAATATGTCAGAGCTCTGGCAGAGGCGTTCTGTACCAGTTTCCAAACTGTTTGATCTTGGTGTTTTTGAGAAGAGCACTTGAGATCTCCTTTGTTACAAGCCGGAAAAAAAAAAGTTACTATTAGGAAACTATGGATGGGTTTTAACTCACTACTTTAAAATTCTAGCATGTGTATATATGTTTTTCTGAGATTACTATCTAGGTGCCATCCCTTAAATGTCTCTGTGATCTGCTCCTCAGCTGGAGCGGTCCCCAGTAGGCAAGTCTGACCTCTTGCAACGAGGTCGGCACATGGTGATCTGGGTAGATAGCAGTTTCCTGAAATGCACATTCTACTGATCTTTCTAAGTGCATTTGAACTAGAGAAGATGGTGTGTGCATGTCTTGCTGCTCTTTAATTTGCTTTCTTCTTCCTCTTAAAAAATCATATTTTCTTTTATTCCCTCGAGCTATGTATCACCTTTCTCATGATCTTGCCTCTCTCTTTCAAATTATTTTTGTGGGATTTTAGCATTCTCCTAGTGGGTCTTGTTGGTTAATCCTGAATCTTGCATTTTATCTCTTTCAATATGTCTCTTTTGCCCCTTTAATCGTCACTGTCACTCAGTCCTATATTTTCAGTTCGTCTAAGTCTTCTTGCTGTGTGTTCGTTTTTCTTCCCTATTCTCATTCCCAGTGTGAGCTGCAGTAATTCTGTTTTTTCCCCTTCCCCTCTGGAGTTGACCCTATCATTATATTTACTATTCTCTAACCATTTAATGTCTTGAGGTAGCTCTCATTTTTTGCTCTGGCCCCGGGGAATTGCTTTAGACCAGAATCTGGGGTTCCTTCTCTTTAGTATCCTATGTTCAATGCTTACTTCCTGTCTTGAAGTCTAAATTCTCCTGAGGCCAGGAATGACATGGACTTCTCATCTTTTATCTCCTCTTTCAGAACTTGCAGAATGCTGTGAATATAGCAGGGATTATCAAATACTTAAATCAGAGCATCTGCAGAGACAAAAGACTTCATTCCATATGTTGCTTTGGAGTGGCATCATTTGGCCCACCTCTAAATCCTCTGCTAATCCCTGGATGCCTCTGATAACCCTTTCAGCTGGAACATGTGTACTCATGTCTTAAATCCCAGGAGGGAGTTTTTGAATCCCCCAACCCCCAACTTTCTCCTTTTATTTCTGCTCCTTTTTTTTCTGTTTCCTAATTGCATTGCTTATTTTTCTGGCTTGTCACACACGACTTAGTTTTCTCTGCCCATTTCTTCCCCATCCCACTTTGAATCTAACTGCTGCCGTTGTGAGGTCCAGCTCTGCTTGGTTTTCCTCATAATGTGTCTTCCATTAGCACAGCGCAGCTTGAGTTCAGTCCATCAGAGGGGTAAATTTCAGGATTTTAAGTGCTTTTGAACATTGGTTCCCCAGTTGACTTACTTTTGACACCTCCACTGGTATTCAGGTTTTTCCAAGTACCACTTTTTTTAATAATAGCTCAGATATGTTGATTCAATGAAGTCTTCTAGTTACTTTTTATTGAGGTGATATATGTATATTTTTGACCTTGTTGGTTGTCAGATTATTTCTTTGCTGGAAGTCATTTTAAAATCAATTAGAGAGCTTTTCCTTCATCTTTCGTTATTTATGAGATACTGATTGCAGAGCTACCTACACTGTGTTTAGATAAGTTACTTAAAATATTTTTTTTTTTGTATAACATTTATATTCAAGACAAGTTTAGTGCAGCCATGTAGAGCTTTATAATTTTTGCAGGCCAGGGATATAGGTTTACATTCCTTGGTGGGCTCATTAGCTTTGGACTAGGAAAATTTTGTTCAGTTCAGAAACCAAACATTTGAGTTCCTCATGTATTCTAGGCACTATAGTTCTGAGAATTATCTTTTACTAATAAGGTATTTTTAATTTGGGGGACTAATGTCTAAATGAGATTATTGTGTGTGTGTGTGTGTGTGTGTGTGTGTGTGTGTGTGTGTGTGTGCGCGTGTGTGTGGTCAGTAGATGGGTTTTAGACTGGATGATAGACTGTGGGAGAAACAGTAGTTCATGTCACTGGTTTGACAAAGGCTTTTCAGAGCTCAGACAGAAGGGGAAGCTGAAGGACACATGCTTGCTTTCTTCTAGCAATGACAGACCTGTTGGTTAAGCATATTTTGATGTCACTTTCGTTTTAGCTTCACTTTGAAAATCTACGGTCAATTTGTAAGGTCATTAATCTCACCCTGTACTGTGGTGTCTGGTTTAGGTTGCAAATGCCTAAACCAGTGTATTACTGTTTGGCTGCCTTAATGTTCTTTGTAGCTGTGCAGATATTCTGGCAACTGTGTTCCTTATCTCTCATTTCTTGGCCGAAGTCAGTTCTTAAAATCCCTGGCATCTTCCTTTCAATGTCTTGGCCATTGTATTGCATGTGAGGCTTGGTAGAAACATCCAGTTGATGTGGGGCAGCTGCTGCATCTTTCTGGTCAGACATCGGTCCTCAGAATTTGTTGTTTCTGCAATCATGCTTACTCTTGGTAATGTACATGTCAGATGTCTATCATTCCTAGTTTCTGCTTGTAAGTATTATACTCACCCCCCACACGCACCTTTTTTTGGCCCTCCCTTCTGTCTTCTTCCTCTGTCTCTATGCATTTTGATTTTCTGGGTCAAGTAGATTTCTCATTTCTTTAGATTTGTTGCCAGCTAAATCTGCCTAGCATATAGTTGATACTCAGGTGTCTGTTATATAACGTCTCCTTGGATTCTCACTTGCCCTCCTAACCCCCTGTTAATTTGGGGGTGCAGGTTGGCAGAATGCACTAACACTTGACTATGATTCTACCATTCGATCACCAGCAGGACATTTTCCTAATAACCTGCAGCTGGTCCCTTTCCATATGTAGGCTGCCTTTCGTGAGGTGGGCTGCAATTAGGAGAAAGCCACGTTCTTATTCATATGGTGCTGCTTCTGGCATCTGCTTCTCCAGCTGGAGGGGCTTGTTTTAGAATGACTGGTGCACGGGAGCTGTGGGTGGAGCTCCGTGAGGGGCTGCTAATGTGTGACTGACTGCCCAAGGCTCCCTCAGGCTCTGATTTGAGGCCCAGGCCCTGTGGATAGGGGCGTAGGCTGCATTAGTGGCCCTGTTCCTATTGGACCTTTTTTACTACAGCTACTGGAGGAGAATACTCCATTTTCATGCGTGACAGTTTGGGAGACATTGCCCTTCACTGGTCTGGCCATTGGGACGTTCAGAATTATTAGGCCAGTTTGTACTTTAAGAGGAGGGGGGGGACTTGATATCACGCAAAGCAGCTTATTTTATTCATTTCTTATGAGGGGGAAAGGAAGTTATCCCAGTGCTTCGTCATTCCTTTCAGTGTGTGTTAAACCACCAGCTTGGCGTTTCCTCAGGAAAATGTCCTTACACTGCTTGAGCCACTCTGGAGCCCAGCTGGGGATTGTGACCTGGCAGATGGTTCTGGTGCCGTCCCCTTACTGTGGAACTTTAGCTGTAGTCCTCCTTCCTGCAGCCCTCAAGTCTTCTCAGAAGAGTGACTCTTCCGTCCAGACATTCCTGTTTGCATACCACTTACAGTGAGTTCTAGAAGGGCCTGACTGGAGATAGAGCAGAGCTCTGGAAGCTTCCGCTCCTCAGCTAAGAAGCTTTTAAGTTACTCCTGTTGGTGGCAGCACTTGGGTCCATTGCTGCGATTAGGCATGATGAAGTACAGCAGGTAGACAACGGTTGTCGGCTGTGTTGGAAAGAGAGGTCCCAGTGCAAGAGGACAGGAGTTAGTCCCAGGTTGCTGCCAAAGGAGCCTGACTAATGAACTCCTTCAGCCTTTCATCTCACCCTTTTCACCAAGAGGGAGACACTTCCTGATAAGTGTGTTTTTTCCTCTCTCCCTTCCCCCCCCCCAAAAAAAAGTCCTTATCTGTGCTCAGGGCAGAGTATGCTCTCTTATTTCGTGACTCCACCCAGAGCTGGTGAATTTGGAGACTTGTGACCTTTTCCCCAACTCACAGCTCCCAGAAGCTTGCTTTGCTTTGTGCTTTACAAACACATCTGAATGTCATAATACAGAAAGAAAGAGAGAGAGAGAGAGAGAGAGAGAGAGAGAGAGAGAGAGAGAGAAAGAAAGAAAGAAAGAAAGAAAGAAAGAAAGAAAGAAAGAAAGAAAATAAATCCCTAGATTCATTTGTATCATTTTTCTCATCTACCTCTGGTTCTTTCCGTTTCTACATACTGTTCTCCCTCCTGAAGCAATTTCTTTCCTTCCATAGGAAACGAGAAATGAGTAAAATACCCTGGCTTTGAATGAGAGTTGGTTGGGTAACTTTCTCCATAGAGTAGGCCTTAGGAAGAGTGTATTTCTATCCTCTCTTCTCCTTGTCTTATGTTGTGCTCACATCTTTTGTGCTGTGTTGAATACAGAAGAGCCTGACAGTGAATGCTTAGTGTTGGTAAAGGTGCCTCTTCTCCTTCAGCTGTCCTGCTGGAGTGAACCCGAATTCACTACTTCAGGCATGTGCCACAAGGCACATGTATAACATATTGTATGTATGTTAATTTATTTATGCGTGTGCGTATCAGAGTGCACTGTGTGTCCCTCTGGAGGACCAAGGATGACTTCAGGAATCATCCTGGATTGTTTCTACCTCCTTTTGGCTTGGCTGTGGGATTTCCCAGGCTCTGCCTACCAGGACTAGAAGTTCAGGACACCACTGTTTGCACCTGTTGTTTTTTATGTGGGACCTGGGATCTGAACTCAGGACCTGCTGTTTTCAAGTCAAAGTCTTTAACCCCTGAGCCATTTCTTCAGCTCCTGATGGCTTTTCTTGAGCAGCAGCATTGAAGCTACTTGTTTTATGCAGTCTGCATTCTAGAAGACTATTTTGCATAATTGAGGAAGAACAGTATCCTGCTTCTGGAATTTATTTTCCTTAATGGATGTCTTTGTTGGTAAAATAACTGACCTATGTTTCTAGATCCACCTCATTCATTGAGAGGGTGGTGTCTTGCCTTTAAATGAGTAAGTGCGTGGCATACTTGTGAGGCAGGTCACCCTCTTTCTGGCTGTTTAATCTCAGCCTTCAAATGTGATGTGTTGTAAGGTTTCAAAGCTCCATTTATTCAGAGACCGCAAGATTTGCTCTCATGGTGCCAGTGGAAGGGAGCAGGGCTTTGACAGTTTTGGCTTCTAGTTGCAGCTACATTTTCTACCTTGTTTTTGACATTTTGATGCAGGGTCTTGGTATGTAGCCCACTCTAGCCTTGAACTCCTGATTCTTTTGTCACAATCTCTTATATGATGGAATTAAACATGTCCCTGGTTTCTTCCTTTGATTGCCATCTTGCCCTTCCCTGTTTCCTCTTGTCACACGAACCTTTTGTTCCCCCTTCCTTAATCTTTTTAAAAAATATGTCTGTCTGTCTGTCTGTCTATCTATCTATCTAGTTAGTGTGTGTGTGTGTGTTTGTGTATGTATCAGAGGACACTGTGTATCCCTTTGGAGGACCAAGGGTGACTTTGGGAATCATCCTGGATTGCTTCTACTTCCTTGCTTAGCTCTGGGATTTCCCAGGCTCTGCCCACCACGGCTGGAAGTATAGCACATCGCCTCACATACCTTTTCCGAAGCCTGGCGTTTTTATTTTATTTATTTATTTTTAAAATTTTATTTATTCAATTATGCGCGTATGTGTATGTGTGCGCGCGCGTGTTTGTGTGTGTGTGTGTGTGTGTGTGTGTGTAGAACCACGGACAAATTCGGGAACCACCATGGGCGCCTCCACCTCCTCCTTGTTTACTCTGCCCCGGGATTCACAGGCTCCGCCCTACCAGGACCAGAAACGCAGGCCGCCCCCGGATCTATACGTGAGGTCTAGGATCCGAACTCAGGACCTTCCGCCTGCAAGGCAGAGGCTTAACCCCTGAGCCACCTCTCCAGCCCCCTGCCTGGCGTTTTTATGTGGGACCTGGAATCTGAACTCAGGACCTTCTGCTTGCAAGACAGAGTCTTAACCCCTGAGCCATCTCTCCAGCCTTCTTCCTTAATCTTAAGCCCATATTGACTGTGTCTTTTCTACTTAATTGTAATAGGCTAGTGTGTCCAGGTCAGGGATGTGGACTGTTGTGGAAATAGAGGTACCTGATTTTACATGCAATTCGAAACACAGGGAACATTGAATCTAAGGATACCGTTTTGACCCTCATGTGTATAGAGTGGGTCTTTTGTATCTCAAGATTCTTCCTCTGGATAAAGTAATTGAATCCAGAAACTTTTAGAAAAAAAAAATCCATCTTTATTCAACATACATCCTTCAACATATCAGTTGGATCTAACACTTGCTAAGTAAGTACTTATCACTTGCCATGTCCCTGACTTTTGGCCTTTTCCTTTTGATCAGTATTTCCTAAAAATATAATGCAAGCATATGCCATTTTTCTTAAGGGACTTCAATATCTTAAGATTTGAGAGCTCTTTTCTTTCTTCGCCTTATTGTAGAATATGAATATGAATGTGGAGAGATCTTTCAACATTTGTGTTCTGCTATTTCTGGCTGCTGTATGACCTTGGCATGTCTCTCTGAACTCTGTCCCCTTCCTTGTTAGGAAAATGATGCTCACACGTATGCTTGTAAGGTATCTATCGCTAATGCAGAGTTCTACTAGAGTAAGTCACTTGATCGTTAATTGTTAGATACACAGCAAATATGGCTGTCCAATGTTATTGCTTCTCATTTGCTGTAAATGAGCTGCAAGCCTTCTGGGTTTACACAGGACTGCTCTGAGGACAAAGATTAAGTGGATCTCTGCTGGTGCTGTATATTTGGTCGAACCACAGAACCTTGCTGTGTATTCAGGGTCTGCCACTGACCGCCTTGCTCCTGTCTTCTTGCACAGCTGTGTGCCCGTTGACTCGCACAGTGACCTCAACTGAGTCTTTTCCCTAACAGAAACCAGCTCAGTTATTCTTAAGGTGTTGGTCTTGAGCTACTTGTGGTAAAAATCTCTGTTGTCAGGGCCCCAGGATGTTCATTTTTCACAACTGCTGGAAATTTCAGCTTGAGAACCACCGTGGCAGAATATTCCTGTTAGCAGTGGAATAATAAGGGCTTATTGAAGCTGTCTTTCCAGGATTTTGTTTTCTGGCAAAGTTCCTTCCTTCCTTCCTTCCTTCCTTCCTTCCTTCCTTCCTTCCTTCCTTCCTTCCTTCCTTCCTTCCTTCCTTCCTTCCTTCCTTCCTCCCTCCCTCCCTCCCTCCCTCCCTCCCTCCCTCCCTCCCTCTTTCTTTTCTTATTTATATTCAGTGCTGCCTCTGCTGTTTCCTCTTTGAGCACCACCACATTTCCAACATTGTAGAGCCAACAGCTTAACCAGACATGACATGTACTTAGCTTCCCCTGAGGTGCCAGTAAAAGAAGACCCAGGTAGTCTGCTTCAGAGAGAAAGAGTCTCTTAGGGATTATCATATGCTGTCTGAGCTGATGGCTAGGTGAGAACTAACCTTTAGGGTTTCAGGGTCACTTTCACTTCATGGTAACAAAACAAATGATATGAAGTAGTGCCTGATTGATCTTAGTTTACAACACATGTGGAGTCTGTGAGCTGAATTTGATAAAGCAGAGAAGAGGGAGCAAGTTAAAAAATGAACGTACCTCTGGCATGCACATGCATTCCTTACATGGTTGGAATAAAATACAGATGCTTCCTAACACAGAAGTACATTTTGAATGGTGACTAACTCTTAAAGTATATGATATGGGGTTAATATTCTGTTAGCTCTGTTAAGACTGAGGAAGGAAAGCTTGTCCTTTGCCAGGGTTTCTAGGAAGTTTTGTCAGGGCTGAAGAAATGCTCATAGTTATTTCCGTTTTTGCTAAAGAAATGCTCAAAGACATGGCCTGCCAGTCTATTTCTTGGTTTATTTATGTTGTGGATTTTAACTGTAAGAAAGACTAGGGTGTTTTCATGGGACCAGCACATTTCTTTCTTATGAAGCAAGCTGGCTTGACAGAATCTGAGGCGAGGAGGTGGCTGAATTCTGAGGAAGGTAGTGATAGACCTGAGTGTCGGCTGTCTGCAGCAGAGATTGCGGCCCTGGGGATCTTGTTGAATCCACTCTGTCTGGCTAGACAGACAAGGAAACAGAAGCTTGGTATGATTCTGTAATTTGTTCAGGATTCTTCTCTGGGAAGCGGTGAGTCAAGGTTTATTTGCTTCAAACAGCTACATGAACTTGGACGTGGACTGTGTGGCTCTCTCCCTGAGTGCTGGGGTCCTTCTGCTACCCCACTTTTCAGTAATCCAAAGTTGAAACTGTTGTCTTTGCTAATATAACATATGCTTTCTTCTTTCAAAATATTTTTCCAAATTAGAATATTTTCCTGCAGCCATTTTTGAAGGCACATAATTTATGTCAAAAAAAAAAAAACTTAATTCCTTTTTTCCTCTTCACTTTCATGTGTATGTCTGTGTGGTGCGTTTACTTATGTGTCTGCATGCACACATGTGGAGGCTCAAGGGTATGTTGGGAATCATCCTTATCATCAGCTATCTTATTCTTTTGAAGCTGATCGCAGATTTGGCCTGCAGGCTAGTAGGCCAGCTGCTGTGTGGATTTCCAGTCTCTGGCTCCCATGGCTTGAATTATAAGCATATTGCCATATCTACCCCACAGTTAGATGGGGTCTGGAGATCCAAACTGTAGTCCTCTTTCATGGCAAGTGTGTTAACTACTAAATTGTCATCTCCCTGGGTCATAATTTTTTTTTTGAGTGCTTTTAACTCCACGTAAGTAGGATAACTTACATCATTTTCCTACCTCCTTCCTTCTGTCCCTCTTTTCTAGAGTTGAGTTTAACACCAGGGTCTTAAGCATGTTAGACATGTGTTCTAACACTGAGCCATATTGCCAACCCACTGTGTCCGCTAAGATTCTTGTCTCCTTTATGAAGTTTGCCTGGCAGTAATCTCACTGTTCAGAATAGTTAGATTAATCCTTTGAAGAGTTTTGGTTATCCGTTTTTAATAGTTATTTTTATACAAGCTTTTAAGTGCTGGGAGTATCTGTTTTTGGAGAGCTCATTTTCAATTTAATTTTCACTCATTTTTATATATTATCCTGTTAGCTAGATGATCTATACTTCTACTTTCATCTTTACACCATTCTCTACTTTGGAAATTTGTTCTTGGTTATAATTGTAACATTCACTTTATAAATTCTGGGGAAATTTAAAGAAAATATAAATTACTTAAATCTTGCAACCCAGAGAAAACATTCCCAGTGTTTTTTTGTCTGATGACTTTCTCACCAGAGTTTTTGCTCATATTTTGTATCAGAACATTTCCTCTGGCCTTTAAATAATTTTCTAAAACAGAATTTTTAATGGTTATGTAGTTTTTAATAATGTAGATATACCATAATTTATTTAACCCCTTTCCACCTGTTTTTGGAGATACAAATTATTTCCAATTTTTATGATTATATCTTTTTGCTTCAAATGAAAATTTGCCTTGAAGTAGAAAGTCTGAGCATCAGGTTCATTGAGACCAAAGGCTGCCCCTGGGCTGTGCTGGAAGATGTTGCTGTTGCAGATGCGTAACCCCCAGAGGAGCTGATATTTAGTCCCGCTGGCAGTACAGGCTTTAATCACCTAATTCCTTATCTGTTTGTGTTATTTAGAAGCAGGCTGGGATCCAGGCCCCTTATGCTTTGCTGCCAGGCTGCCCCACCTCCCTGTAACAGCTAGACTTGCAGCTTTTGAAATAAAAGGTGGAGGAAATGGGTAAATCTTCCTCTGGGGTTTCCTACTCTCTTCTGCCCTGGCGGGGCGGCACAGTGACACCTGAGTGGGATTGCTCATGTGAGCACCTGTAGCAGCACTAGGCATCACCCCACTTGTGAGTGTTTGCACAATTACACTGCAGATTATTAAGCTGCACCCTATTGTTGCCCTCACATAAATGTATGTAAAGCAATTATATTTAATTAGCATTAGTGACCAGAAGGTAATTACTACCACAATTGCTAGTTTAAAGAGAGAGTATAGCGAGCCTGGGTCTTGAGCAGGAGGAGAGTGAGAGGAGGAGGAGGAAGAGGAGGAAGAGGAGGAGGAAGACAAAGAGAAAGAGGTGGCAGCAGCCTGGCTTGGTGTAGGCATTCCTCACGGCCCTTCTGTCTCCATGAGGTCTGTCCACAGTCTTGTTGAGCCCAGGAAGCTGTGTGGGATTTACAAGTACAGCTGCCTCACAGTGTTGAGGTCTCCCAACCTAGAGCTTCCCAGCTTCATTGGTGCGGAGAAAAGTGGATGGCTTCACACCGCACGTTGTTCTTTGCATAGCACACTACTCACCGCTGCTTGTTCTTTTGTTGGTTGGGTGTCTTAGGAATGTGGGACTAACCCACCCGGTTGTCACTATAGCTCTGTATGGTTATTACATTTGTACAGAATAATTTAGAAGATACTTCCAGATTCTCTACAGGGTTCAAATGTGCCTTCTTGTTTCAGAGTATTTTTTGTGTCTTTTCTTGAAGGGTCAGTATTTCCTGTGGGTAGCTTCTTCTATGGTTATTCTCATTGCCTTCTGTTAGTCACTGGAATTCTCACTCTGGCCTTGTAGAAAGTTCTGTCCCCAAAGCTCAGCTCTTTATTTGAGTGAAGTCCACGGGCTCTGGCTGTGGCGGTGGCGGTGGCGGTGGCAGTGGCGGTGGCAGTGGCGGTGGCAGTGGTGGTAGTGGCGGTGGCAGAAGGTCAGGGCCTCAAATGAAAGTTATGTCTATTTACTGCTTTTTATTTTCTCTTTGGTCTTCATATTTCCCTCCCACCAGAAATGATCATTGCATAAACCTAGTTCAGGGAGTCTAGGAGACCAGAGAAGGATGGGAGGGTTAAGAGCTGAGTTATTATCAGACTTGGTTTGCTGCAAGAAGTAACCAGTGTGACCCACTCTTTCCAGCCCCCCACCTGATAGACTCTTTTCCATCCTGTCTTACTGGCTCTGGTTTTGGAAGGACATGCACAGGAAGCATGAGTGGAGAGACTTTAATTTGTGCACAGGTGTGTAGCTTGGAGCAACTTTGGCTCCCTCTGACTTTGTCCTAATGAAAAGCTGGGGCTTGTGCTGAAAAGCAACAGCAGTTGTGGGAAGGAAGAAGATGAGTTCAGGGCTGGAAATCATTTAGTGACATTCTGACATTTGTGTGGGTCTTTCTTTGTAGTTCCAAAGAAGAAATTAGCATCTTGGTCATTCGAAAAAGTAATTTTAGCTCATAGACTCCCTGCCACACTTGAGTAATTTTTAGAAAGTATAATATTTTACCCAAAGTCTATTAAATGTTAGGCACTCTCTCTATTTCCCTTTACTGTCTTTTTACTGATTAGAGAAATATTTATGTGAACCCAGAAGACTGATTTACGTATTTTATTGTCTTTTTTTTTTTTTAATAACTTGCTTCTCCTCGGTGCTGGTGCTTTCTAAGTTCTAGACAACTGCCATGATTTCTTCAGTGGTAATCATCTGGCCTCCCTTGGCCTGCATCCTCATGGGCCTGCTTGGTATTTTCCCAGCTTTAATGAAGCCTCTGGCTGTTCCACACCCTGGGTGGGTGGAAATAAATCCATCCCAAATGCTCCCGTACAGGGCAGTGTGACTGTGTGGTCAGATTCCGCTGGGCAGCCTTGGAAGAGCGGCAACGAACATGCCACTTATTTGGCTTGACTTACCTTCTTGCTCTAGAAGCCTCTTTCTTGTCTATGTGGCCAACGTATTCCAGGTATTCTGAAGCTCCTGCCTGTGTTCTAGGAGATTCTTCTGGAAATAGGTGATAGGCCTTTTGGCCCTAATCTTAAAGGCATGGCAGCAGAAGACTGCTCAGAAGGGAGAAGAGTTTGGAGGACTCTCAGCACAGCGCCCCCTCTCCCTTCTTAGCTGTCGGCTAAGTCTGCCTGTGAGCCTGTGTTCAGGCTGCTTTCTGCAATGATATTTTCCGTGCCTGCAAGCACACATCTCAGGTGTGGTTTTATGGTTCGGAGCAAACAGGTTCCTCTAATCTCAACTGCTCTGAGGGTAGCTGGCTCCATTTATGACAGACACATTCCTGGTGGTGTGTGTAGTGGAGGTGGGGCTTCTTTTTTTTCATCCAGCATCTGTTGAATGGGTAGGGCTAACATAAAAGCCACTTTTCCTTAGCAAGTAGCTTGCTTATCTTTTAAACATTTATTTTTTATGTGATCATGGACTAAAAAGCACATGCAACTTGGGATGCAATAAAAGACTAATGAGAAACAAAGCCATGAACCCGTCAGTGTCTCCACTCCACTAAATTAGAGCCCGTGATACCCAGTAACTCATCTGTAGATCAGGCAGTGGAACTGATTATTGCTGCTCCCGGTCTGCAGGGGTAGCACTACTGCTCCATCAGCAGAGCAATGCCAAGGAAAAATGTTAACTGTGGATGCTTTTAATGTGGAGATTCTCAGCCCTTGGCTGCACATCAGAACCGCCTAAGGAGTTCTCAATCAGCATGCATATCCCAGGTCTCTGGAATCAGAATCTGAAGGGTGGGTCTGCGCCCCCCCAACCTGAGTTTCCTTTCAGAACTCAGAGGAAGACTTGAGATGTGCATGCAGCAAGGGTTGAAACCCACACTTGTTCATTTCCTGGGGTGACTGTGATATCAGTGAAGGTCTGGAGGTATAATTCTGAGTTGCGAGCCCATGGCTGAGAATGATGGGATCTAACGCAAATGGAATCTTACAGTTGCAGATGTTACTTCACCTTAAGAATTGTGTGAAACAATCATATTCTTTACACTTAGGGTTTCCCCCCCACACTTGTTCCTTAATAAAGATGTTAGAGTCATTCATTTCTTTTTTAAATTTTTATTATTTATTCAATTGTGTGTGTTGTGTGTGTGTGTGTGTGTATGTAGAACCACGGACAAATTCGGGAACCACCATGGACCGCCTCCAGGACCAGAAGTGCAGCCCCCCCCCATTCTGCCCAGCGTCTATACGTGGGGTCTAGGATCTGAATTCAGGACCTTCCATCTGCAAGGCAGAGACTTAACCCCTGAGCCATCTGTCCAGCCCCTCTCTTTTCTTAAATGACAAGTTTGAATAATTCCCTTCTGGAAAGCGCTTCCTGTATATAAAGGTTTATTACTTATCTGTCTCCTTTAGAAGTAAGGGGGAAATCATTATGACTTCTTCACATCATGTAGTTTATGTCTCTAGTTGTTGCCTTAAAGATCGGAATGTGGCCAGTTTTGGAACTTTTCTGGGGGATCTTTTATAGTTACGGATACCTTTATACTTAAGGTAGCTTGGGTTATTTAACTGGGTCTCACACTATTCATCTTTTTTCAAAAAATTAAAATTAGGCAGAGGGAACAGCCCAGGGTAGAAAGCTTGCCTAGCATGTGCAATGCCCAGAGTTTGATCCTCGGCAACATAACACCATGAAACAAAAATAAAGTAAAAGGTTCTTTTTAAGTATTGATTTTTTTTTTCTTGCCTCATCCTTTTCAGTCTTTGAAATGCCCTTTCCGTGCTTGCCCTTTACCTGCTTATTTCTTTGTTTGCTTGTTCTCTTTTAAAAATGTTGCCTAGAAATCACGTTGAGGGGCTTTAAGCACTACCACTACCGGGACCTGACCAGAAGCTGGCTTAGGCCAGATCTTTAGGGTCCGAGTACATGCTGCTGCTGCTGTGCTCCGGCGTGTAGTTCTGGAATAGTGTTGGGGAGTGGCTCGACAGTGTGCCCCTCCACTGGCCAGTCCTTCTTTTCTGTTGCTTACCTTCTGTGACTCACCTGTGGCTTGGACTGCGAGACACAACGGAGTCGGCGCTTTTCTGCAGGGACTGTTAAAGTCCTAATGGTCGGAAGGGAGCACAGTAGATTGTTTCCCTTCCTGAACTTTACTTTTAATAAATGACAGCACTGTATGCTTATTTAATGTTCTTTTGGGGTAGCTCAGATCTTTTTAAAAGCCCTACTGTAATCCCCATAGTATTCCCTTTGAGGCAGGTATGGTTTCCTTGTTATTAAATCTAATACCCTGAAATTATTGGGTTGTTGTCTTGTTCTCAATTTGAATACTCCCTTCATGGAGTTGAACAGGTACCCACAATGCCTTTCTGGTCACCTGAACACTACAATTCACTCCCTAAATCTTTCTTACCTAGTAGGTCAGTCCTTTGAGGACCTCAGAAAGGTCTGCAGGTGACTGTAAAAGGCCTATTTGTTGCACTGGAGCATAGTAAATTGCTTCTCTTCCTGAATTCACTCCCTAAACCTTTCTTGGCCAGTAGGTCAGCCCGTTGAAGATTTCACAAAGGTGCTCTTTTTACTCCTTGTACAAAGGGATCCACTTGATGGACAGCTGGTGGCTGGGTGCACTAGTCTTAGATGAAGGATGCTGTAATCTTAGGGTTAGTGGGCATGAAAGCTGCATCCATCCCAGGCAGAACAAGTGAGACCAGAGGACAGCATGTGCCACCAAGATGTATCTCGGCTGATGTTTAAATTGCACCAAATTAAAGGGTATTTCTCATTCTCCATTGTGGTGTCACCATAGGGCAGAATTAGTGTCATTTTCAACAGCTTTGAGCTTCTGAAACTGCCACTCTCCCTGAGGGTCACTAGGGATAGTGTTTCAGTGAGTCCTGTTGTGAAAAGCCTCTTAGTTGGAAGACCACCTAGGCGAGTGATCAACCGTTGCAGGTCCAGAGAATCCTGCCCCCCCCCATTACTCAGAATTTTTCATAAACAAAATGGGTTTATGTCATTGTCCTCACTCCCTCCATGCCCACTCTCCTCCTCTCCCACCCCCCTCCTCTCCTACCCCCTTCCTCTCTTTAATCCAGCCATGTCCCATCTATTTTCCTGTCCCTCTGTAAAAAAGGCTCCTTTTGGGGTGCCTGTGTTGATTAGGGAATCAAATAACTTGTAATATATATGGCTCTTTAGTGGGCAAAGCTCCTTTTCCATTGTCTAATACCTCCCTGCCCCAGAGTCACTAGAGATCCTTGCTAGTCCTTGACATGTCAGCCATTGTGTAGATTGGGTGATAGAAGTTTTCATTGCAGTGGGCTCCTAGGTAAAGTAGCCCTGTCATGGCTGGAGTGTTGGTCAGAAGTATACTCCCCACCATTGGTCCCTACATTCTTATGAGCCCCTCTTCTGCAAGGTTTCCTGAACCTTGGTGTGGGGAAAGATTTTGATGGCCTGACTGAGGCTGAGCATTCTAGGGTTGCTGATAATGTATCTTGCCATTTTTTGTATCTTTGTTTGGCTACTTGTTTTTTGAATGTAGTTTAGGAAGTACCTGCTAATTCCTGTCCACCATAATACCACAGAGATTATGTACACAGGGATTATGTCAGGTGCTGTGTACTTTTTCTTGTGTAGTCCTCAACCAAGAATAAGCCCTTGGGGGTGTTTTAAAGGTGTTGTCATTTTGTAACTATCAGGTGATTACTCTGTCTTGTGCTAGGGTGAGGGGAGTGACAGGTTTTCAGTGTGGGGTCCTCTTGCCATTAATCCGTGATCTGAGAGTGGGAGCAGCGTAAGCATATATTACTCAAAGAAGCTTATGATACCTGCTAGGAGAGATACAGCCCAAGTGATATAGAGGCTCAGAGGAGAGGCGTCACCTTTGGGAGGTTGTCTGACCACTTGGACTCTGGTGATACTCTTGATTTTTATCTCCTGTGAGATTCAGAGTACGTTCATGTGAATATTTTCCATGCAAGAGGATTGTGGAGGTGACATGTTAGTCCCCTCTGTCCATTTTATCCTTTCTCCATCGATTTTTGTTGCCTTACTTTGTCATCCCCAACACGATAGTCAACCAACATATCTAAAACCAGCAAACCTTTTGGAATTTGGCAGAGGTTAGTTCCAAGAATGAAACTGAATTTTCTGTCACCACAGACTTCATGAACTTACAAGATATTGATCACTGGGTGTGTGTTTCAGATTGGAAGTTCTTTGCAGGACGCTGGGACCTCAGCATGCAAGGTGTTTCCCTTGAAGCATTGTCTTTTACCAGATACTATGTGGAGACCACTCCTCAGGCACTTCTTGTTTTTTTACTGTATGTCAGTAAGCATTTACTGTCACCTCTCTGATGCCAGGGAGGAAGATGGTGCCTTTACTTCTTGCAGCCTAGCCCTGGCCGTTTGTAGCCTTACACTGAAGGTCATAGCATCTGTCTTCTCTTGCCTCCTCTGTCCTCAGTGTCATCTTTATAAGCGTCTTTTTCAGAAGCTGCTTCTGTAAAAAGCACTGTGTTTAAAGAGATTGGCTTCATCATGTCTGAAGGTGCTAATTGATGGTGAGCTTGAGATGGTCACCTTTGCTTAGGAGGGAGTTCAGGATTGATGAGTTTGGCCCATGGAAGAAAGAGAAAGAGAGAAGAGAGAGAGAGAGAGAGAGAGAGAGAGAGAGAGAGAGAGAGAGAGAGAGAGAGAGAGAGAGAGAGAGAAAGGGCACTGTGTGCGCCTTTGGAGGCCCAGAGTTGACTTTGGGAATAACCTGGATTGTTCTATCTCCTTTTAGTTTGCTCTAGAGTTTCCCAGGCTCTATGTTCCAGAGCTGGAAGTGCTAGTCTCTGTCATTGCCACCTAGCATTTTATATGCGGTCTGGTACAAACTCAGGTCTTTCTGCTTTCGAGGCAGAGGCTTAACCCTTGAGCCATCTCTCTAGCCTATGTGTATGTTTTCAGGGGGATAGGAAGGGACTGTTTCTGAAAGTATTTTTGACTTAGATCATGTACACCTATTCTTGGATTATACCACAGTAGCAGCATGTTGCTACTCCCAGTGGTTTTCTTAATGAAATTAGCTGAGGCAATCAGGATGGTTTTAGCAGTGGGATTCTTACCTGTGGTTGAGGTCCCATTTAATTTCACAGGCCTTGCACCTGTCTTTTAGCTACTGGTGTAAATTGCATATAGATACAAATATTTCTTAAATGTGTAATGATGCTAGTTTAATGAAGAACCTGAAGTTGCTGTGAAAACCTTTTTTAAATAAAGTTTGTATGTGGTGATTTTTAATGACAGTAGATTATAATGTATCTTTCATGATGGTGATTAAGTTGTAAGTTTAGTCAAACATCTGTTTATTTAGCAAAGTGATCATGAATATTCTCTTTGCAATTAACATTGATTTAGGTAAGATCTATATTTATAATTAATAGATATTGAAGGTGCACTAAGTATATTTTGGTTCTTGTTCTTCACTATTTCTTCTATTTCCATTCATTTTCTTCCTCTTAAAGTACTTTTAAAGACTTTTCTGCTTATGTTTACTTCCTTTGTGAATATGCATTGTGAATTTTGAAAAGTCGTATTCCACCATGAAATGCTTGTTGAAAAGTCCCATCTTTATTCTTGAACATTTGTGTTTTGCCAAGATTCTAATCTGATTTGTATGTACGATGGACATGAAATAAACACTTTTGCCTGACTCTCGGTATTTATTTCTACATCTTTTGGTGGATCCTTTATGATGATTTTTTTTCTTGTACAGACTTAAGTCTGTGTTACTAATATGTCCTTGTATGGTGCGATTATTTCTTCCTTATCATCAAAGCTGGCTACACTGAATGTGCTATGTCCTTGTGTATGGATGCAAGGTTTTTTTCTAGAGTCAAATCCTACACTCTTTAAAAAAAAACCATCCATCCATCCATCCATCCATCCATCCATCCATCCATCCATCCATCCATCTATTCATCCATCCATCCATCCATCCCTATCTATCTGTCCCTCCCTCCTTCCCTTCCTCCCTTTGTCCCTTCCCTCCCTCCCTCCTTCCTTCCTCCTCTTTGTTTTAAGGGCAAAGGACTAAGATGAAAGATATCATCTCAAAAGGAACTTTAACAAGAATATTATTTTCTTGGAAACAAAAAAGGGGGAATCACACATGGTGACTGCTTTGACAAAAACACAGGGCATCAAGGGTACAAGAGCATATGTATATATTAGAGGTGCAGTTAAAAATGATTGTTGTGGGCTAGAAAGATGGCTCAGGGGTAAGACGCTGCCTTGAGAGCAGAAGGCCCCGAGTTCAGATCCAGGTTTCACGTGAAAATGCCAGGCACAAACAGCTGCGACCAGCAAGCACTTTCGGTCCTGGGAAAACCCAGAGCCCAAATAAAGGAGGTAGAAGCAATCCAAGATGATTCCCAAAGTCTCGTTGGTCTTCCACAAGGATACACAATGCCCTCTGCTACACACACACACACACACACACACACACACACACACACACACACACACACACACACACACGATGGATGGATGGATGGATGGATGGATGGATGGATGGATGGATGGATGGATGGATGATGGATGGGAAGAAATGATTGGCAAAGTGTAAAGTAGGAGGGACAGAGAGTTTAGAGAGAAACAGTTTTCAAGATTCATCTACCACTCCCTGAAATATTTTGCTGACCACTTGGAGCAAGTTCACTTGATGGCACGGTTCTGCCCCACTCACTCTTTGCATCTTGCTAGTTATGTGATTCCAGAGCAAGGTTTTCTTTCCTAATCTTCTGATACGTTTGTAAACTATAGTTAAGAAGATTAAGTGCAAGAATCTTAACACTGTCTGAAAATGGTACCGTTAAGCTTTTAAATATCCCTAACAAGGTGAAAGGAATTTGGGAAGAGATTTGGAATGATTTGGAAATAATGATTTGGAAAAGGGATGGAAGTAAGGACCCTGGTTGAGCTTTGGTTTTGCTTTCTTCTCTTTGTCTTTATAGACAGTTTTAAAAGTGTTGCTGTGCTGTATTTTCAGCATTCTACTTGGATTATCAATTTCTTTTCTGAGTGTGACTTGTCTGCTGTAGTCTGTAGTGACTTCTGGTACAAGGCAGATATCTTGTTAGAATAAAAGGAAATGGCTGTGGGGTTATGATTAATACCTACTCCCTGCTTTCCTTCTCAGGACTGCCACAAAGCCACCTGAAGGTAATCTTATCTTGTTTTTTTTTATTACCAAATGAATATCCTTTTAGACTTTGCCCACTCTGGCAGCTCCTGAAACCTTGCATGGTAAGATCAAGTGCAGGGCAGTGACAGTCTTCAGTGGCTTAGACCATCTAAAGAACTTAGCGTTTGAGATGGTGGTATTGGACCTAGGGGTCTTTGGTTGCTGACTGTTGGCTTGCACTGCTTTTCAGATATTTAGGCTGCTAAGGTGTTTTGGAGAAGTCAGCGCTTTATTTGCTGAGGACGCTGAGTGTATGCACACCTGTGTGTGTTAGTGTTGCATGTCAGCACGTGTGGGGAAACAGTGGGGAGTGCTTGAAGTGATGGTCATGGCGGAGAGTTGCCCAGCTTTGGAATGTTAATTTCAGAACACACCCTGTGTTTGCCATTATCATTTACTGCAATGTTAAACGTGCTTTTTAAATAAACAGTTTATCTTTGACCATATTGTCGTCTTACAGAAGCAGGCAAGATTCATAATTTAATTCTCTTACTGAAGCAATGCTAAAGATTTTCTGCAGTTCTTTCTTGACAGCTAAACCAGCCTTTTGAGTCCTAGCCCTTGTGGTCTTATGTTCATTTCCATAACAACAGGTTGTTGTGCTTCAAACTCTAGGACTTATGTTTTGAGATGGGATTGAATAGCAAGAACCAATGAAAACTTTAAATGAGAAATCTCTTTGTAATGACACAGACTCATCAGAGGAGGGCATGGAGATGGAAAGCAAGAATGGAAACATAGATATCCTACTGGTAGAATAAAAAAATCTCCTTCCTCCCCAATTTTCTGGACTTTATTTCATTAGGAGCTATTTCAGATTGGTTTATGTGGCTGGCCTTTTACTAATTTATCATTTCACATGGTGGTATCTTAGGTCAGAAAATGGATGCAGTACAGAAATTTCTATTTATAATTTGGCTTTGTGACTTAGATGATACTTAGTCCTTGGTCCCCATTAGTCTATGGTGGTGACTAGTCACCTTGAGCCCATGATCAATGGATGGCTAGGCAGAGACTGAACGTTAGCATTCAGTCTCAGCACGGAGGGGTTAGCTAGTGCTGGTAAGCCTGGATGTGTTCAGCAGTACATAGAAGGAAGTTAATTCTGTACTTCCTTGTTAGCACATATGCTCATGTTTTATGTTTGTTGCTATTAACTTTAACTAGTTATAATAATTGTATAAATGTCATGTGATTGTCATTGCATTGGGTGTTTTGATTTTATCTGTGCAGAACATGGTTGGGTGCCACGGTTAGGGTTTGTATGGAGAAACTAAGGAATGACTTGCAGGACAGTTTTCCAGGTTGGCCAGGTTCTTCAAAGTGACAGGCATTTTTGTTCCTTTGAAAATTACAGACATGCTGAAGAGATGAGCCTGGTCATTAAAGGAATCATCCTGGTCCTTGGAACCTTTATTTTGGATGTGGGGTATAACCAGCATTTGTGTCTGTATAAAGAACTTGAGTGCAGGATTGCCTAGAATAATTTCTGTCCTTGGCCCTGAGCCATCATAGGCTTGAAATAATTTTTTGTTTCTGCTTTTGCATCATGTAGCTCACTAAAAGTTGCACTAATATGAAAAATGACCATAAGGCATTGCTTTTGTTCAAGGCTTAGATGGCGTTGGGTATTGAGGACACTTCTGTGAGAACACATGGTCTAGATACAAATGGGTTCTCTAGCTAGTTTTGAAGTGTGGAGTCTTATAATCCAAAGCTTTCAAGCCTAGCCTGGAAGACGCCCTTAGCAAAGCCTAGTCACGTGACTTGCATGTGTAGGCCCACAGCGTAGTGTTTCTTAGAAGTACTAATTTTTCAGAATATGCTGCTTCAGTAAATTTTAACAGTGCTTTAGCTAAAGGCAACTTGTACCTTTTCGTTATCAATTTCACCATGCTTTATTGTCATTCACATGCATTTTCTTCCCTTGAATTTTATTTGACTAAAGTGGGACTGTTCCCACTACAGAAGATAGGAGAAAATAGGATTTTTTGATCATTGTAGAATTAATATATTTTATATGCTGTGGTGTGAACATGTCATTGTTACCCTTTCCTGTCCATTTCTTTGTATATATTACTGATTTGGGTTAGTAAACATCTTGGTTTTTCTGTCTTTCTTATGTATTTGGTTACCAATTACCCAAGTCATTGTTTTTGACCTGATAGAAAAACAAAGTTACATACCACAGGATGCAAAGTAAGAATGTGCAATGTGCGGGAATCATTTCATCTTGCTTATACTGTGATTGCTTGTGCTTGCTCCTCCCTTTGTCTCATCCTTGCTTGTTGGGTAGTTTTTCCTGCCTTTTGGTTCCATAACTCTGACTGTAATACACACACACACACACACACACACACACACACACGCACACACACACACAATTGAATTAAAAAAAAAAGAATTGACTTTAGTTTGTACTCAGGAAGATAATTTTTTCATAGTTGCCTTCATTTGAACTAGTTTTCTTTAGTTACCTTATCTGTTTGGATAGTAGAATGTTAGTGGTTTACCAAGCACCCTAAAGAAGATAGGGCATATTAGTAGCTTTGTTGATATTCTTGAAGTCACTCTAGAAAATTAACATTAAGAATTCTAAGTGGTGTGTGTGCACATGTGTGATTTTCCTAACAGGATTTTTGGTTGTTGTAGTCATCATTGAAGACCTAAGAGCAGAACTGAACTTCAGGTTTTGATCAGCTGTACTTGAGTCAAAGAAACATTTATAGTTTTTCTAGATGATTTTTTTTAACGCGTGTGAAGATTTGTGCTTAACTGAGCTCTAAGTACTAGAAAGATGCATTGCTTTCAGTGTTAAAGTGGTATGCGTGGTTTCGAATATCACATGCAGAGTAGAAACTGCCTTGCTTTTGGCATTGCCCTTGGCAAGCTCCCCATGCCATTCCCCAGTGTTGAACCATGGGTCAGAATTTGGAAGGGTTTCTGAGACAGCTTTGTTGACTAATTACAAAGGAAATTGTCTGAAGGGAACTGTAGCTCACAGCCTTCTTTTGGCCAGGTGACACTTGTTCTCAACTAGCCTCAGCATCCTCTTTGTTTTCAGGATGCAGTGGCTCACCACAGGCCTGTTCTAGCAAGTCTGCAGCTAGAGCAGGTTTGGAAAACAAGGAGAGTCCTTGACGTTTTCCAGGATTGTTGTGAAAAACTGACCTTATTGCACTCCCCCTTTACTCAGCACCCTCTGGACACGGCCCAGTCATGGGCAATTGGCTGTCCAAATAGCGTATGTGAGTTTGCAGCCTGCGCTCTTAGTGAGGATGAGGCGCAGCGCTTCCTTCCCTAGCTGACTGCTCCAGGGAGCATTACCCGGTGTGCAGCTGCTGCCTGAATCCTAAGCAGCATCTGATGTAAGACTTGCTCTCCACTCCCTTTGCTTCTACTTGCTGCTCTGTGAATGTTTGATCGATGAGGCTGGGTATTGGCGAGGATCCAGCGAAGTCATCCATGTTGTTAGATAGAGCTTTTCAGCCTCCTTTCTCAGCTTCTCTTTTTTTGTCAACATTTAGGATGTAGTTTTCCAAACAAAACTGAATACTTTAGGTTATGCTGGCCTCCAGGTAAATTGAGTGGTTTTCATTCTTTTTTTTTTTATTGAAATGAACATAAGGAAATGTAAAGGGTGTGGGCATATTGTAGGTAAACCTTTGTAGCAAGTTCTGTAATGCTTGTGTTTGCTTGCAGTTCAACAGTTTATATTTGTTAAATACTTGTTGTGCCAAGCATGGAGACAGGGAGGTCTTCCCTTTCCTTTGGAGACCCAGCCAGCCTCACTCTCTCCAGCAAGTGCTTCCCAGTGCTCTAGGCTGTCTACAAGCTCTGGGCTTGTAGATTGCTCTCCGTGGGTGAGCAGAAGAGAAACTGAAAGGGGGAAAGAAGGGACTGGTGTGTGTGTGCATGTGTGTGTGCATGCGCCTGTGTGAGTGTGTGCATGTGTGTGTGCATGTGTGTGCATGCGCCTGTGTGAGTGTGTGCATGTGTGTGTGCATGTGTGTGCATGCACATGTGTGAGTGTGTGCATGTGTGTGTGCATGTGTGTGTGCATGCACATGTGTGAGTGTGCATGTGTGTGCATGCGCATGTGTGTGTGTGCACGTGTGTGTGCATGCGCATGTGTGAGTGTGTGTATGTGTGTGTGCATGCGCATGTGTGTGTGCGCGCGCATGTGTGTGTGCATGTGTGTGCATGTGCCTGTGTGAGTGTGTGCATGCGCGTGTGCATGCGCCTGTGTGAGTGTGTGCATGTGTGTGTGCATGCGCGTGTGCATGCGCGTGTGCATGCGCCTGTGTGAGTGTGTGCATGTGTGTGTGCGTGCGCGTGTGTGTGCATGTGTGTGTGCGTGCACATGTGTGAGTGTGTGCATGTGTGTGCATGCGCATGTGTGAGTGTGCATGTGTGTGTGCATGCGCATGTGTGTGTGCATGTGTGTGTGCATGCGCATGTGTGAGTGTGTGCATGTGTGTGTGCATGTGTGTGTGCATGTGTGTGTGCATGCGCATGTGTGAGTGTGTGCATGTGTGTGTGTGTATGTACAGTACATCCTGAGCCAATATTAAACTCTGCTATTGTAACGACTTACCTCTGGGCTGAAATCACTCATGTACACTAATGACCCAATAAAGAGTATGACCATGCACCAAGAAAACTTTCAATTTTTAACTCAATTTTAACTGTGAATTAAAAATTCTGTTTTTCTTGTTATTCTTTTATGATTCAGAAAACACATAAAGACTACTTGCTTTTGGAGCAGGGACAAAAAGGTTGGCTGTAGCCCATGGGCTAGCGGGAACTCTGTCTTTTGGTTTTCTGAGGCATATCTCCTCAAAGACCGCCAGCGTTTATTGATCAGGTTCTGTTCCCTGAACTCCTGCTTGTGTGCTTTGGCAGCACAGAGATAAACAGCGTATTGACTCAGTGATCTTGACTCACTCCTGTTTTTTTTTTTTTTTTTTTTTTTTTTTTAAGTAGTGTCCCCCTTCAGGCCAGCAGGTACTGAAAGCCCAAGTGCTTGCACCTGGGTAATGACTTCCTGTCAAGGGCTGGGAGCAGTTTGACCAGAAGAGACAGGCCTTCAACTCTTCCTGCAGTAGTATCTGTTTGGGAAGGATGATGGGAATGGAAAATTTCACCACAGTGTAACCATAGTAGGAAATGATGTACTTGTCTCTCTGGAAAGGCATAGGCAGTGCAGAAGCGCCTTCGGCGTCTGGAGCCAGATGTTGTTTGTAGGTGTGCTTGGCATAAAATTCAAGTGTTGTTTTTTTTTCCTCTCTAAATTGTTTTTTTTTAAATCCCTTTTTTTCTCTCTGCCACCTGATATAAAACCCTAGACCCCAACCAAATCTTGCTTATTCTATGATTATTGGCTTCAATAACAGACAGGGTAAAGGTAAGACAAGAAAGGCCCCAGGTAGTCTGGATGCTTTCTGAAAAATCTTGATTTTTTTCCCCCAGAAAACTTACTTCTTCCTTCCTTCCTTCCTTCCTTCCTTCCTTCCTTCCTTCCTTCCTTCCTTCCTTCCTTCCTTCCTTCCTTCCTTCCTTCCTTCCTTCCTTCCTTCCTTCCTTCCTTCCTTTCTTTCTCTCTCTCTCCTTCTTCTTTTGTAAATAGGTTATACAAATTGGTCTTGTGGATTTTCTTCCTTTTTTAAAAAATATATTCATTTATTCATTTTGTGTGTGTATGTGTGTGTATCAGAGGGTACTGTATGTCCTAATGGAGGCTCAAGGGTGACTTTGGGAATCATCCTGGATTGCTTTTACCTCCTCCTTGCTTTGATCTGGGATTTCCCAGTCTCTGCCCACCAGGGCCAGAGGTGCAGGCTATAGCTGTTCCTGCCTGGCGTTTTTTACATGGGACCAGGAATTTGAACTCAGGACCTTCTGCTCTCGATGCAGTGTCTTAACCTCTAAGCCATCTCTCCAGCTCTGGGTTTTCTTTTTAAAGTAGTTTCTTGTATCCTGTTTTCTACAGATTAAAATATTAATCCTCACTTTGGTACCAAAATATACTTGAACACTTATATACTTGAACAATATATACTTAAACACTTACAGTATTCTGTTTCTTGAATCCTATTTAGTTAATAAGGTTTTATAACAAACAATTGGTTATTGTTAAGTTTATTGTTGTTAAATTGTGTCAATACCCTACCTATCCAAATCATATTGAAAAGATAAAATTTTGATTCTTACAAAGTCCAAGTAGTCTCTTTCCCAAAGTTAGCCTGCACTAGAGCACCTTTGAATGCCCCAATCTGTTTATTATATTTTATTCATATTCCCCCCCAAATTATCAATTCAAAGTGAATTTTTTAAATTAGCAGTCTGATAGCATATAAGGAAGCAGAGAAAGATAAACTGGCTTTAGACTGTCAGAATATGACATGCCATTTTGTGCCATAGTATTTTCTGTTTGGAAAATAGAAAGTGATTTTTGTGTTGGAATTGTATAGATTATCTTCTTTTTTTTTTTAAATTTTTTTATTATTTATTATTTGTTCAATTGTGCATGTATGTGTGTGCGTGTGTAGAACCACGGATGAATTCGGGAACCACCATGGACACCTTCACCTCCTTGTTTACTCTGCCCGGGGATTCACAGGCTCCGCCCTACCAGGACCGGAAACGCAGGTCACCCCTGCTTACGCCCAGCGGCTATACATGGGGTCTAGGATCCGAACTCAGGACCTTCTGCCTGCAAGGCAGAGGCTTAACTCCTGAGCCACCTCTCCAGCCCCTAGATTATCTTCTTAAGTGAGAACAGGGTTCAGGTTTGAGGAGTCATTCAGAGGAAAATAATTTTTCTTGTCTTAGAGTGGACTACTGTACTTTGGCAACATTGGTAGTTTTCAGTATAGCATCAGTGTCTTACTGGAACCAAATTTCCTGTAGCATTATTCAGTCTCCTTAGGGTGAGTTGTGATATAATAGCAAAAGCTAGTGTCTGTGCACTGGCATAGGTAGGCTTCATGTCAGGACCCACATTGACAGACTTGGTTATCTGACATTTTACCAGAGTCATAGGAGAATGAAAAGACTTGTATGAAGATTAAGAGAGCTGCTTCGTCTTGATTTTGCTGACAACTCTCAAGCCTGGCTGGGATGTATCTTTTTTTGTTTGTTCGTTTTTTTCTTCAGGTCACATGGCCAGGCCTCATAGTGTATGTGGCAGGCTGTTACCTTTTTCTAGAGAGGTACAGACAGTATTTTGAAACAATACCAGAAACCTTTATTTTGTTCTGAACATGGAATTTATGTAGAGAGAAAAATTAAAAAATACTTTTAGCCTGTAGAAATTTTACCCTGGTTTGATAGGTCAATATTCAGAGCCCAAGGTATTATATTATTCACGTTGTAATCTTAGATTATTAGTGTTTATAAAACTGTTCTGAAAGTCTTTCTTATCAAGTACCTCAGTAGGTAAATGTCTTTGGGCTGTAGGCATGCTCCCCTTAGTTCTGCAGCCAAGTTGCAGGGGTGATATCAGGATCTTAGGGAAACACATGGCACGGGGTCTTCCACCTGCCTCCAGTTTTTGTTTGGGGTAAATGACACGAAGAATTATGCATTGTAGCTGACATCTACTTCCTGTGGGCTGAAATAGCTAAGTGTAGATTCATACTAACTTAATTCACTGCATCTGTGCTTGTATATTGGGTAGTAGAGCCCCCAAGAGGGTGACTTCTTGGTTCTTCAGAGGTAGCGGAGCGACAGGTACCCTTGTTTCTGTTGTGTTGAAGTGTGGCATCTGACCAAAGATCGGCCAAAGGAGATTCTGTCCAGGAAGGTTTATGTATCTCCTTTTCATTTCTTTTCTCTGGAGAAAAGCATTGGTGGCTTGATATCAGTACCAATGCTCAAACCCAGTGTAAAATAGGACCACGTGTTTGCCATTGCCACCCAAGCCGAGGTCATGGAGAAGCAGAGCCGGCCCTGTTAGAGAGACTTCTCAGAATATGATTCTGTTGATGCTGGGCAGCTGTTGGGAACTTAGCATTTGGGAGTGAAATTTAAAAAATCTCTTGTATTGCTGGTTAACAGCAGGGTGTGTACTGTTCTATGTGTGCGCCCTTCAGAATGTGCAGCAGCCGGCTGCAAACGATAGTCTCATTTGATATGGTAGCTCCGTTTGAAAGCAGAAGCTGCTGCTTTCAGACCGGCTCCCTGTAGGATAATGAATTGTCATGCCTCTGCTGATTATCTAACAAGTTTGTACAACGTGTAACACAAGCTGACAAGACAAACAATTTTATTAATTTAAGCCTGCTGCTAATGGGATTGCAGTGCTATATGAATGTAGGAGTATTATCCACAAATACAAGAGTATCTACTCCACCAATACTTGTAGTCTGGGGTTGGTAATGGAAATAGTCTATTAATTTTTTTAAACAATGTTTAATGTTTCCATTTGTCTTCAATGAAATGAAATTCAGTTGCATTTGAATTGAAAAATACTTATGAATGTCTGGGGATTTATGGACTTAAATAAAATGAGCTGTTATATCAGCTTTTGAAATATTCAGGTTGATAAATAGCAGTGGGCAGTAGATAAACTTTCGGTTTTTGCCAGCCAGTTACAGCTTAGAGGAGCTTTTTGTCTTAAATATGTCTAAAGTTTGTTTTTAGTTGGGAGAGTGCTGGGGCCTTTGGGGAGAAGGATTTTTTTTTTTAGTATGTGGCTTGTGATCTACAATATTTTAATTTCTAATCGTCTCATTCTTAAATGTGAACTTGACAATTCGAGGTAGTGGAACTAGAATTGATTAACCATACTTAGGAAAAGAGTCCAAGAGAAACAGGGCTAGTCTGTGTAGATAGGAAAGAGGCTTCCCCTGAGTTCTGCGCAGTGTGGTCCTGGGATCTGAGAAGTGTGCTCTCAGGGAAAAGACCCAGCACCAGCCCTAGCGAATCCAGAACCCATTGAAGATTGACATGAATAATTTCAACAAAAGAGCCTTTGCTTGCAGCCTCGGGGGACAGTAACTGTGGCCTCCTCCGAGGACGCTGTATGGGGATTGCTGCAGTGAGCAGGCCCTCATGGTTAGAGAAGCCCATCATTACGCAGTGTTTGGAGTGTGGGCTGTAACCCTGCCAAGTTAACCTGGCAAGCAATTGGGCATTTAAAGGGATTTTTACTTCTTTGGTTCTTTCAGTAAAGTAAGTCTTAGGGGCACACACATACAGCAGTGATGTTAGCATTATGTATCTTTTACTTGGAGCATCATAGACACACACACTCTTTGTTCCCCGGCAGTGAAGGTATTGCCGTTAGCTGTCCTTTTCTCCTCTCTAGTAACTCCCTCTACACCTGTGTGTTAGGAGTGGTTATGCACTTTAGATGTGTGCTGTTTCAGAACATGTGGGGTGATGGAGGAGATGAATATGGCAACTAAGCTGTGAGTGCATGTGGCATAATTTGGAACATTGTCAAAGTGGGAAATAATTGGAGGTGTATGTTTCTCGTTCTTCTGAAGCAGAGGCGGAACACAAAGCTTCTCAGCCTTACATTGTCCTTGACCTTTGATCTATATTGTATCTTTCTGCACATTTTGAGGTCCTTCTCCCACCATCTGTGCTTCAGCTATTTCTCTGGGAGTCCTCCAGGGCTTGCCTTCCCATTGAAATTCATGCTATAATAGAACTGAAGCCCCGTCCAATCGTATACTTGTCCCCAAACAAACTATATGTACAGTTTCTTTATGTCTTAGGTAGAATTACTAGCTATTGTCAGGAATAGCACTGTATTTGCATAGTAGTACAAATTTCAAGTAATTTCCAATTCTATTCCCAGTACTAATAAAAGTTACTCTTCATTTAAATGTAAATGGTTTTACTCGGCCTTTCTTCACCACTTTTTAAAAGTTTTTTTTTGGTAGAGAACTTTTAATTGAGGTCGGTATTCAGTTATATGTATAAAGTACAATGATGTTAAGTGTAGTTCTCAATGCTTATCGTTTTGTCTATCGTATGAACATGCACATTGAAATGTGTTTAACATCTTAGTCAAGATGTAAATGCTTTCAGCATCCTGAAAAGCTACTATCACATCTATTTCCAGTCTTTCTCTGTATGTGTGTGTGCGTGCATGCGTCTGTCTGTCCGCCCCTCGGTCTGTAAGTCTGTCTGTCTTGAGGCAGACCCTGTTCTAATATGCCATCTTCACTTAGATTCGCCAATTCCTTGGACTTCATTAAATGGAATAATACAAAGGTACCCTTGATTCTAAACTTTTTTTTATGCACTGTAGCATCTGAGATTTTCCTGTTCTCTTTGATGTTAGTTTCCGCCTGTGTAATGTTCCATGGCGTAGGCTGTAGTTGGTTATTTCTTCACTTCTTATGGCTGTTTAGATGATTTCCAGGTTAGGACTATTATATCTATAATAGTGAAATTGCTAGTGAACATTTATGTGTGGCAGGTTTGTTCAGTGTTGTCATAGTATTTTTTTTAATCATAGGTTAAAAAAGTGGGGGCTGGAGAGGTGGCTCAGGGATTAAGCCTCTGCGTTGCAGACAGAAGGTCCTGAGTTCGGATCCTAGACCCCACGTATAGACGCCAGGAGGAAGTGGGGGCTGCCTTCGTTTCCAGTCCTGGTAGGGCGGAGCCTGTGAATCCTGAGGCAGAGTAAACGAGGAGGTGGAGGTGGTCCATGGTGGTTCCCGAATTCATCCGTGGTTCTACACACACACATACACACACATGCGCACACACACACATGCACACACGTACAATTTAATAAATAAAAAAAATTTTAAAAAAAGTGGTAAGCGTTGACTGACACTGCTAAATGCCTTTCTAGTGTGGTGTGTAGAAAGTTGCTCTAACATTAAGCATTTTTATGTTTTTGCTATTGTGATCTTTTTTATAGGGAGTGCCATCTTGTCAGTCAGTTTGCATTTCCCTGATGGCTAGTGCGTTGGGCAACTTTTCATAAGGTTATTGAGTATTTGGATGTTTCTTTTTTTTTTTATAAATTTTTTAATAATTTTTTAAATTCAATTGTGTGTGTGTGTGTGTGTGTGTGTGTGTGTGTAGAACCACGGACGAACTCGGGAACCACCATGGACCGCCTCCATCTCCTCCTTGTTTACTCTGCCCTGGGATTCACAGGCTCCGCCCTACCAGGACCAGAAACGCAGGCCACCCCCACTTCTGCCTGGCGTCTATACATGGATGTTTCTTATGAAATGTGTTTTCAAGCTGATTTCATTATTAAATTGGTATTTTTCTTTTTTTTTAATGGTTGGATTCTTTGTATATCCTGAAAATGGCTGTTTAGTTGTGTATTGTACTATCTTCTCATCTGTGGTTTTCCTTTTTAGTCTCTGAATGACTGTGAGGTAGGTTCTCAGCACACAGTGCTGGCTGGCCTTGAACTCACAGCATTCATCTTGCCTCACAGACATGTGTGACTGCCTGGTTGCTAATGGCTTTCTGAATGTTCTGGTGTGTTTCCTACATCTCTTGTGCATGTTTTGTTTGAGGGAGAAAATACATTTCTTCTTTTCTTTCAAGAAAACTTCCTCCATTGATGCATCTGCCTTGCTGGAATATATATATGACACAGATGTATAATAATCATTATGTAAGGTCTTCCTGACTTTCAGGAAGACTTTGTAAGGTACTCATTACAAAATTCATTTTTAACAGATATGAGAGTATGTAAGGCCTAAGTATTTTAAAATACATATTTAAGGTATAAACAGCATTGTTAGTTGATATCGCTACTGTTCCTGTTTGACAAATGAGAAAATTAAAGCTCACAAAGATGTCCTGTGGAGAGGCATGGTATGATGGGATTGTAGGTACTGCATGTCTTTACTTCATTCACAGCTGGGACCTGTCCTCCACAGTTCTTTAGTGAATTTTTAGCATGTATAAAGTACATCTTTAGAAAGTCAGTTGTATAAGATATAGCTGCCAGCCTTCCAGGACTTATATTTTTTTGTTTCTGCTTCGAATTACACGGTGAGTATATGTGAGAGCATTTGTTTAAAATTTTAAATTTCAGGCTGGAGAGAGATGGATCAGGGGTTAAGACTCTGCCTTACAAGCAGAAGGTCCTGAGTTCAGCTCCCAGATCCCACTTAAAAACGCCAGGTAGAAATGGTGGTGGCCTGCACTTCCTGCCATGGTAGGTGGAGCCTGGGAAATCCCACAGCAAAGTAAAAAGGAGGTAGATGCAGTCCAGGATGATTCCTGAAGTCACTCTTGGTCCTCCATAGGGACACACATTGCTCTCTGATACAGACACACACACACACTCGAATGAATGAATAAAATCTTTAAAAAATAAAAAATTTAAAATTTCACAGATTGCATACACAAATAAAATAATTTTCTCTTAATTATTTGTTATTGAATTTCTGATATATGGCCATAGTGCTAAAATCTTGGTTTCAGCATTTATTCTATCAGATCTTGTGGTTTTTAGAGTCCATTTTTACAGTCTAACCTTGCTAGTAGATTCCAATTAATATGAAATTCATTGTGATTTGATGAGAATAGGCAATTTTCAAATGAGATGCAATTAAGGAAACAAACTATTGACAATTAGATGAAGTGTGGAACCTGTTTACCAAACAGGAACACTCATCTGAATGTCATGTGTCATCTCAGGTGACAGTCGGGCTTTCCCTCTACAGTAGCTCCTTCATTGCAGTCAATAAGAACTGCATGTAAATTTTCATTAAACCTTATCAGTATGGAGTCACGACTTCATTCATACTTGGTTCAGTGATGCAGCAATGTTTTCTTGTTTAGGTGGTCAAATTGTCCCTGATTTGGCCCATGGCATCCTTTTCAAGCTGGCTTCTGTGTTCCGACTTGTCCCAATCATTACTTCATCGATGTCTGGAGTAGGGCTTATCTAGCCATCTCTTCTTCAGCCCTAGAACCAGCTACTTCTCTAAGAAGTTTTCTTTTGTTATAAAATGACATCTAAAAGTTAAAAATCTGGGTTCGAGTATGTTCATTTCTGGAGTGTTGATCAAAACCCTTTCAGGTAGTCAGAACTAGACAATAGATATATGGATATACACACAAACTATTTGATTGTATCTCTGTAGCCATATACATCGAATTGAAAATCGTTTTGTTCACATAGTATCTCCAGTGTCTAATCCATTGGGTTTTTCCAATAGCGAACAACTTCAATACATTCTCTAGTCTGGTCATTCCTGCTTGTGTAACCAATTCTTTCATTTTAACCTCCACTTAGCCCCCTGAAGATATCCTATGACCCCCCAGTTAGATCCTTAGACCTCAAGCAGAAAATATTGCTGGACATCTTTGGCCCCTTTATCCATGCCACCTTTCCTTACCCACTTGGGCTTTGACTTCTCAGAGCCTGCTCTTCCTGAGATCCTTCCTTAAGTACTTGGAAAGTGGCACCAGCACTCAGGCATGAACTAGAAATGTCATCAGTCCATTTGTGATTTGGGGTTGTGACTTCTGTGGTTTATTAGATTCATTAATCATTTATTAATCTGCTTTATTTATTAATTGAAAAGAAGTGAAATGAGCTTCAGACAAGTCCAACATTGTGATATGGTGAAATGATACGAACTACAAAGTTCATGCCTAAGAACTGTGTGGTGGACTTAACAAAAACAACTCTGTGTTTTAAGTTACAGTTTGGTGTAGATGTCATTTGTAGCTGTTCTTAGCTATGTAGAGTCAGCCACACATTGGACACACCTAGTTAAGGGTCAGGCTTGCAGTGTCTGAAATGAGCTTTGCCCCTTTGTCCGAGACACTGGGAGGACAACTAAATTTAAAATGTTTGAATGTGTAAAATTGATATCATAGTGATGGCTGACCAGGATTCTTACATAGAAAATGAAGCCAAGAGAGCGCAGAAGACTCCTTTAACAAGCATCCCTTTTGTTAGCTGCGTACGGATTCGGGTCATTTGTTCATAGGTAGTTGAGGACATAATGTCAACTTAAATAACATTAATTATTCAACTTTTCTAGTTTTACCTAGAAAAAATCATCATATGCCATAAAGACGAGGGAAATGCCATGAGTTAACTGTTGTGTAAGCTTTCACGAGTGTCAGGTTTCTCTTTGCCATTATCCTTTCCATCTTATCTTTGCCTGTGAGGGGTGATACCTTTGCAAACCTTTCTTCTAAGACAGGACATCATATATCTCAGGCTGATCTGGACTCTGCTTTGTAGTTAAGATGTCCTTGAACTTCTGGTTCTCTTTCCTCTATTTCCCAAATGCCCTTTATAGATTGTAATAGTTACTCTTAACTGTTGCTGTAAGAGAGCATTCAACGTCAAACAACTTAAAGGAGAAAGGGAGATTTATTCAGTTTATGGTTCCAGGGAGGAGAAACAGTCTTTCATGGCAGAGGCGACATAGCTGGTAGTGAACCTAGAGGCAGGTTAAGTGCAAACATCTTGGAGGCTCAGAGCTGCTCAGTCCAGTAGGCCATTGGGTGATGGCTGACGACTGGAGGATTCCCAGAGAGTTTCTGTTCAAGACTTCTGTTCTAAGGTTCCTTTTATCTGGTCTGCTACTGGGATGTGCCAATCAGACCTAAGGCTGGTCTTTGTATTGTAAATGTAATGAGCTGGACAATCCCTTCAGTTAGTCCAAAAGCTGATTTTAGTTAATACCAGGTGTGGTCAGGTTGACAATCCCGCAATTAACTATCACAAATATCCCTTCAGGTAGTCTGACAGCTGATCTTCATTAATGCCTGGTGTGGTCAAGTTGACACCCATTATTAACTATTACACGACATACACCATTATGCCATGATATATTGGTGATTGAATCTACGGGTATGATGCATGTGTGGCAAGCACTCTACCAATTGAGCTGCATTCCCAGTTCTGCATACTCTTTCTAACCGAATTGTCTTTATTCACTACAAGTCCGTGAAGTGTTAAGTTTTTTTTTTTTTTTTTTCTGGTAACTTTTTTTCTTATATTGAGCTATTTAGCCTTGCCTTCAAGAATTGAGGCCTGACTGTGTGTCCAGGTGTTTACTGATTGCTGGTATTGCAAGCACATGGACTTGATGAACTAGCTTCATTAGAATTGCAAACTTTGTTCTGATAAAATTTGTAGATTCTCAGAGTTTCAGTTTTTAGCATAAAATAATTTTAGGGCACATTTAAGCAGCATACAAAGATTTAAAAATAGATCCAAGTGGTATATTGCGCTCCATATATACCTTAGCTAGGGCTTCTGGGAAGCAGTTTTCATCACATCTCCATATGGTTTTCTAGGCCACCTTGCTCTATCATTTTGGCCACCAGATACAAGATTAGCATGCTGACAAGCTTTAAATATTTTGCCTGCATTTAATTACAGTTCAACTTCCCTGGTCTCCACTAAGTTTATGATCCTTGAATCTAAACAAGTTTCTCTTTGGGTGGGGACTGTAAGAAGGACAGCAATTTAAAAAAATAAAAATCTGTATGTAAATTCTTCGTAAGGGAAATCCTTTACCTGAGGGGCTGAGATCTAAAGCTGTCCAGGGTTAACTCATCAGCTATAGTCCAGCGGTTCTTGGAATTTCAAGATGGAAGAAGTTGTGGTTAGTGCTCTAGCTGGTATATGGAGATATATTTTACTTCATCCATTAGTTGAGATAGGGAGAAAGCAAAAAAGACAAATGAAAAACATATCAAGGATAGGAGACTTGTAGGCAAACTTTTAGAATGAGCATGTAGTCAATTCTTAGCTGTTTTCTAGCACTTATAATTCCTTTCCATTTTTTTTTTTAAACCTTTGACAGTCTGAAAGGTTGGTTAAGTTTCTTTCTTTCCATTTTTCAAAACTAGCATCCATCTGGTTTTACCACTCATTTAGTTTCATTTTTTAACAACCACTATCTTTCTTTGAAAGCAGTTAAAATTAGTTTCATATTCTGCAGGTCCCTACTTTATTTGTTGAAAGCCCTTGTCTTTTCAAATTACATTGACTCCAATTTTTCTTTATAGGCATGGTATGGTTGTTATAATAATCTCCAAAGAGTTTCTACACCTGGAGAAATTTTTGCCTAAAACTATTGGCTGTTTTTGAAAGCTCTCAAGAAACTCTAGAAATTAATTGATGAACTTGTGAGTCTTTGGTGTAGATGCTCAGAAATATTTGTTAATTCTTGTTCCAGTACAGTGAATGAGATTTGGTATGAAAAAAGGATCCACTTTTTTCTTTTTGTGATCATAGGTGAAAACACCTCTGAGTTTGATTCCATGTCTTGATAGTTCTGGCTTAGTGCTCTGCATGTAGCCGCTCTTTTTTGTCATGTGCACACATGTCCTAATGTCTTCATTTATGAGCTCCCCATCAGATTAGGGCCTCCTGGAAGGCCCTACATTTTTAAAAGGCCCCTGTCTCCCGATAACAGTAACCATCCGATACTTCCTGGGGTCAGAAAATCAACACATGAATTCTAGAGGAACTTAACCTCTGTCTCCACATTACCTAAGTGTGCTGGTCATCCTGACCTACCCAAATGACTTTGCTGTAGACTTATCGCTAAAGAGACTGACATCAAGTAAGCTGACTCTCGTCAGCCTTGATGTTCTTAAATAACTTCTATATTAAGATTAAGTGTTGACAAGTTTGTGAAATTCTTTTTAAAAAATATTTCTGATTTCAGACATATATTCAGTGTATCTTGTTTATATCTACTCCGTTCTCTCATTTTATTTCAAGGTTTTATGATTGTGAAAGAAATTTTGCATGTGGGGCTGGTAGATGGTTCCACTGGGGTACAGTGCTTGCTTTGTAAGTGTGAGGGTGTGAGTTCAGAGCCCCAGCACCCACATAAAGCTGGCTATAGAGGCCCATGTCTGTAACCCCAGCACTGGGTGAATGGATGCCGTCAGAGTCTGGGGCCCTCTGGCCAGATCATCTAGTTGAAGTGGCATGCTTCTGGTTCAGTGACAGACTTAGTCTCAAAACATAAGACAGAGGGCAATTGAAGAAGATACTTAGAGTTGTTGATCATATGTGGACATACGTGCATACATAGTGCTGGGACAAAGCAGTCAGAATGCTAAATAAATATGTAGGTGGTTTCATCAGTTGCACATAGTCTTTATCAGAGCAGTCTCCCTGTTACAGCTCCACCTAATGCAGGATTATAAGGAGAGCACGCCATAAGCCTTACAGCATATGGTCTTAGAAATGGGTCAGATATTGAGAAATAGGGAAATAAAGTAATTCTCTATGACTGGTGGTTCTATAAGATTTAAAAAAATTTTTTTGCATGTGTGTTTGTGTATCTCTGTATATATCTGTCTGTGAATATCTGTGTGTGTGTGTTTATGTGTATCAGAGGGCACTGTGTGTATCTGTGGAGGCCCACAGGTGATTTAGGGAATCACCCTGGATTGCCCTATCCCCTCTTTGGGACAGAAGTGCAGGCCACAGACATTTTTGCCTGATTAGAAGGCAGGGGCTTCAGGCCTATAAGATTTTTTAAAAGCATTATAATTTTCAATAAAGTGTAGAAACCTTCAGAATACAGTTTGCATTGCATCTAAAACTGTGTGTTTTAATTCTGTATCTATCGTAATTATATAATTTTCTTTTAAATGATGTAGTTTTCAATGTTAAATGATAAAAACGTGATCATTCTGCAATTGTGCAGAAATAGGTGAACAAGGCTGAAAATACTGTTTTAGAACAGTTAAACTGTTCAAATGAGAATTGGGTGAAACTAAAAAATGTTTCTTGAGGTTTTTTTTATCAGATTTATCTGTATATTGGCCATCTTACATAAAAGCTGACTCGGCTTTGCTGACAATATTATAAGTAATTATATTTTTCTTTGAGTGTTGAAAAATGGTTCTCAGACTTGAAGAATTTATAAGTTATAAAGTTCATTAAGTACTTTTGTTTATGTAGACAAATTATGATGACCATTGATACTTACTGAATTAGAAATTTTAAATTTTTTTTATTATTTATTCAATTGTGCGTGTGCGTGTGCGTGCGTGCGTGTGTGTGTGTGTGTGTGTGTGTGTGTGTGTGTGTGTGTGTAGAACCACAGGCGAATTCGGGAACCACCTCTACCTCCTCCTTGTTTACTCTGCCCCAGGATTCACAGGCTCTGCCTACCAGGACCAGGAATACAGGCCACCCCCACTTCTGCCCGGTGTCTATATGTGAGGTCCAGGATCTGAACTCAGGACCTTCCGCCTGAAAGGCAGAGGCTTAACGCCTGAGCCACCTCTCCAGCCCCTGAATTAGAAATTTTAAAATGTTAATTCATTAAATATAATAAACCCATACTTCTGTCTGTGTATGGTTTTACTAGTTGGAAAATGGGGGTAGATGAAAGAGATATCTTTGTTCAGCAGTTTGAAATTGCTGCTTCTTAATAGCAAGTTATTTCCCAAGTCACAGATAACATATCAAACATACTATCTGCTACTGTGGAAATTTTTGGCTGTAGCTCCCAGTTTGTTGGTGCTGTTGCTTAAGAAAAGGGACATGCATGTCAGTCTCTTCTGTCATTTTGCTCACTTAGAGTTGAAACTTCAGTAAAAGTACTAGTGTGAAAGTGAGACTATGCTGTAATTGTATTTAGTGAATATACAAAACCTCCGGATTTCTTAGCCTATGCTGATGTCAAGGAAGAGAAGCAGTGCATGTAGAATTTGTGCAGGCTGTAAGTCTTTGTAATATATATTGGGAGCCATTTTTCCAAATATTTGGAACTCTGTTCCCATTGAGTTGTTAAATATTTTCAGGTGGCCAACCTGGTTAAATTCATGGGACAAAGAGATATTTAATGCTGTCATGTTAATTTAGGATTATTCTCTTGCTATAAAATATATGCCTAAATTTTAAATAAAACATTTTGTATAACAAGTATAGTTCAGTCAAATTAAGCATGCCTTTTTTTTTTTTGGTTGTTTCTATTGATAGTAATTTAATATTTATTGATTTGTTGACATTTGATAGTTTATGTTCTTTGTTAAACTTTGGATAAGAATTTCAAATGGATACTGTCCACTAAATTTTTTGTGATACTATTATTTTAAGCAGTGATGATGATGCATATTCTACAGTCTATTTAAAAAACACTGGTGCCTAGAAAAACTTACTGAAATACATTGCTATGATCTATTAATTCTAATTTCAGATAAATATATAATTACTTATAGGATAGCATATACTTCTAAACTGACATTGTAACTTCACAAAGGCAACCTAATTGAGGTTGCTGGCTTTTTACCTACTCTTGAGGAAAAAAAATATTGTTTTCATTTCCTCTGCCAGAAGCATTGTTTCCTCCCCTCTTCATATTCTTGTGTAATGTATATTTCCACATTTCTTTTGGTTAGCTCCATTGAATAGGTACAATGTGTGTGCAAGTGAAGTATTTTAATAGAGCAATTTGGGTTTTCATGGTCTTTAATTCTGGAAGGGACCCTATAGTTTAGGTTTTCACATGTATTGCAGATGCTGCTGAAGGTTTCCTTTGCCTTAGACCGCCATCTTCAATTTGCTTAGTGGAGAGTAAATAGCAAAACCAAACAAAATCAAAACCTTAATATGCATGTTGCAGGCTATATGGTTAGTATCAAAGTGTATTTGTAACGTTTGAACTTTTGTTGATCTGATTTTTCATAAACCCTGCCTTTTTCATATTTCTTATTTGTATTTCTTTATCAAAATAATGATTTGGGGATCAGACAAAATATAATTCGTAAGCTAAGACTAAATGATGCTTTCAAGACTGGTTTATAGGATCAGATGTGAGTTTTTCAAATTGGAACCTTTCCTAATAGGCCCTTGGGAAATGTCTTAGCTAAATTGCAACAGTGACTGGTGAAGTCGATCGAGGTAAATTGCTCCCATTGCTGAGAGTTCAGAAACCAGGCAGTTGAAGCTAAAATTCCTGGGGAAATCGGGCAGAACTATTGCAGATGGTTTCCCCTTTGAATAGAGAAGGGGGTGGTGTCACTGTTGATGAATGGGAGGAGATTAAAGCCTGATTTTGCTATAAATTGGCAACATGCTCTATGAGAAACTGCAGAGAAATTTATGAGAAGCTTACCAAGATGAGCTGGGTGATTATTTTCAATACTGACTACAAGCGATGCAAACGATACCATTGGACTCTTGTGGTTTGCATGGTAGAAGTACCACCTGTAGATAACAGGGTTTGCCCTCGGATCTCGGGGGTTGAGGGGTTGCCCGGATGTTTTTATTTTCTACTTAACATTCAACTACTGATCATTTTTATTTGGTGGTGCTTGTCTATGGTGATTTGTGAGCACAGAGGTCATCATACAAATTATTTGTGGTTACTTTTCTGTCTGATTGTTCATTAGATTTGTACTGTGTCTTTGAGAAAGTTCTTTAAGCCCTTTGCCAAATGGGAATAATAATATACAGAATTGTGTGTCTTTTGTAATTGGCAAAACTCAACACTAGCAACATCTCTCTATCCTTTTTTCTCCATCCCTAGCAAGTGCAGACAGTCGTGAATTAAGGAACAACCTTTAAATTCTTCAATTAAAAGATTTCATGGCTGAGACCTGAGGAAAGTTTCTTGTGCTTTAGCTATCTGTGACTTGGGTTTTTTTTTTTTCCTTCATAGAAGTTCTAGAACCAAGTTCCTTCATTTATCAAGAAGGATAAAGAATGTGGCGACTCACTGAATTGATGAGAATTGTGGAACCACTGCTTGTGAGGGTCCAACTTTAATGAATGGGTGTTTAGCTCTCCTAGACCTATTATAAATCATATTTTGATCTATTTTCTCTCCATTTATAAGCATTAGGACGTTTATTCAGCATTCATATTTTCCTTGGATGGACTTCTGCTTTGTGTTTCCTTCACACTTTGTGCAGCAAAGACTTTCATCAAGCTTACTGGCACCATGGTCTTAGACCCAGACCCTCCAAATCTATTGTTTCCAGGTATCTGACTGTTCTGTTTTATAGCAGCCCCATCTGACTAAATGATGCCAGGAGTTTAGTGTTTTGATTATAGATGGTTTGATTTTGGTGTGTATGAATTCTCTTTTACAGATCATTGTATAATAGTGCCATTTTTTACTGTCATCTACAATTGCTCTTGTCATGAATTTGGTACAACTAAACATTTTCCTGTTTTCCCTACCATTCTGTACTTGTCTAATTTAGGCTGAGTTCCTCCAGGCTCTAGTGCCTGTGTTCTGTGGTTTGTAAAGTGCTGTGTACTTTTACAGCCTCTATAAATAACAAAATAGAGCTCATGGCAACAGCAGTGTAGCACCCAGCATGTTTAGATACAGTATATGTTAGCGAGAAGCACAGGGAGAGAGATGTCTATATGGGGTACAGAGTACCTTGCATGCAAAGCTATTCACAGTCACATGCTAATTTTCTCTACTTCTGATTTTGCTCATTTATTAGTAAATGGCATTCTTTTATCTTCAGGACATCTTGTACGTAGACTAGGCATGGTGCTGTTGCTCTTTCTCACAGCTTCTCTGCCTTTAACATAGTAGAAATGAAGAAGAAGCGATGGCTTCACAGTATAGTGAGATTCTAGCCAGATGCTTGCATGGTGGGGGCCCGACTTCCTATCCTGGTCTTCCTGTGTTGTTTCATGTAGATCACCACAGCTGCCTTCACATATCTGGAAGATATGAAGCTCAGAGCTAGTAGCTATTTCTATTAGCCCTGTCAATATAGTTTGACAAATGCAAATGTCTTTAAAATGGTAGACTTCCAATTAAAAGGCTCCAGCAGGGAGTCTGTTTTGATAATGAAAGTGATTAAGAAGGTTCTATTTTTTCCATCAGTATGAATGCTCAGCTAAAATAGCTTGACTTCTGTCTGTAATTGGACTCTGCTAATGAGGTTCTAATAACTCTTAGGTTCTAATAATGATTTGAACATCTATTAGTTCTCTTCAGTGATCAATGTTGGGGACAGAAGAGCACAATTTCTAGATGGCCATATCCTATAAGGTCCTTAAAAGCCATTCATTTTCCTTTCTCTCATGCTTTGGAATCAACAGAAACAATGTTTGTTCCTTTAATCCTGTAATCTAGGTACTTTCTGGTCTGAGTAGAGCCCAACACGGGGTTTATGTTTGGAATTACCTTCAAAGCCATTACCTTATAATAGGCCTTGAAGCATTGATCCTTTGGTGTGTAAGCAGGAGGTGCAGTGTAACACACCCACAGTTAATGCAGGCCAGGCACCATCTGAAATCTAATTTGGAGAGTGTTTAGTCTGTCCAATCACTTTCTGTGGGAGATTTGGCAGCCCCAGGGAACAACAGTGTGGTAGTCAAGGTTTTTCTCATAAAGGGTGCTGGATAATTGAATATGCTCTGTCTCCTCAACTCACATAATCTAGGACATGTATTGAGCTAGCTAGAGTAGTTGTCAGGGATGGGCTGCCATGGATAGCTCACAGCACCTCATTAACCACCTGTCGCCCTCCATCTTCCTTATTAGAGTCAGTGCTTGTGTTCTCTGACTTTAATAAAAGTCTGCCTTTTCACTATTTTTCTATCTTATTCACTGTTTATTCTCAAAGGACTTTATACTTTCCCTTTGTAACTAACTTGCAAGGCTGTCTGCCCCTCTGCTAGGAGAGGATTACCAAGGGATTACAGTGGTAAGAAACAGTTGCTGGTATGTTTGGCAACTGAATAATCACCAAACTGGCTTTGATTTTTACATTCATCATTTCTTGTATTGTGGCCTTGTTAGTGTAACCTTCTGTAGGATCATGGGGACTGTTCTCTGTGGTCTTGGTAGCTGGAGAGTTTTTGAAGTGAAACGCTAGGACTGACCAAGAATTTGGACTTGATGAGACTTGCCTTAGTGTGAGTCATTTCCTTCTGGTTTCAGACGTTTTCATGGTGTTCATATTGTCTGTAGCTCATCAGATAGGGAAATTCTGGCTTTTTGTTTAAATATCAGAGTGGTGATAAATTGGAGTTGTATCTTTCTGGATAGTTGAGTCTAAAGTTAAAAACATGAGACGAGAGATGTACATGTTGAGAATTACCCCTCAAAATCCATTTACTTTGTTCAAACTGTGTGCTTCAGCCTGGTTAGGCACACTATGCGGGGTCAGGAATGATTAACAGCCAACTGCCTTGTCTTTTGAGTGGAATTGGGAAAGGGTATAGTTAGATTAAATAGCCAGTAATGTTAAAATCACTTTCTTCCCTCATTGTCTCCCTTTTGCCATCTTTCTCTTAAGCTAGGCTCTGAGTTAAGCTACCGGTATGGCAAATCCTTTGTCATCATTGCATCTCTGGGATTTATAATGCATTGCCCCCAAAGAAACAAATACCACAGCATCATTTGATATTAGGAGACTGGGGGGGTGGTGGTGAGGGAGGTCTTGCTTCTGCTAGTGGGAAGGTGTCAGTGGCGGATGTAGAATTAACAGTGGTCAAGAGGGTGCAAACTGTGGTTGTTCATTTAGGCCTGGAAACATTAGGTAGAGTGTCCTGTAGACGTGGCAGGACTGTGGCCACTGCCTTCTCAGGGTGGTGTGATTGATCAGAAGCCCAGGTGGGTTATCTTGTCCATATGATGCATGGGTGCTCATCTTTGTCCTGGTCAGCTCAGTTGAATTCTTTGTGTTATTATATAGTGTCTTCTGCTACCTGGAGCATTGGGTTACTGCTGAAGGCAGAGGATTCATGTAGCCTGTCCAATTTGTTTTGGTTACCTTTTTTTCTTGCCCCCTTCTTCCTTCCCCATCTCTTTTGTTAGATATAAGCTGGTCAGCTGCTCTTCTTCATTCAGGTCTGTTTTTTTCCATATATTCCACGTGATCCTCAGTGGACAAATGGTTTTTTGAAATATGTCTTTTCTTTTCCTTACATCATGTTGGTGGAATCTTTAAAGTTCTAGATATTTCTGTGTATTTAGATTGAATATAAAATTGCATATATTTGTGTCCTGTCCTGTCTTCTTTATTCCTTTTCTATTACAGAGGCAGTAGTATTAACTGGAATTGTGTCCTTTTATAACCTATTACTGGAGTGTGCACTGCTTAATCCTCTATTGCTTTTTAAACTCTTGGTCTGTAATGAATTAAATAGTTTTTGACTCCACCTGATAAGGGTATTTATGGGTCAGTCTGGCAGCATTCCACCAAAGCACATTAGTGTCTCCTTTGAGTTGAATCATTTATATAGTGGCATCCTTCTGAATGGAGGGAAGTAAAATTGCTTGCCGACCTCTTCCTGCCACCCAGCTTTCCTTCTGTGCGTTGCTCCTTCACTGGTATGTAAGATGTCAGGCAGTGAACACCAGCACCCAAAGGATCTTCCACTGCAAATTAGGTTCATTCATGCTTCATTCATGCAGTACTCAGGTATTCCTTTAACATTTCTATACACTGAATATTTTTTTCAGTTAGTTACCAAGAGAGTACAAAGCAGTTTTCAAGGTAGATAGGAATGGTGGGGATGGTGAGTCAGGATGAAATACAAATTATCATTGTATAGTAGAATACAGTGCTTTGGGAGACAAGAAAGAAATCCAGGGCAAAGAGAGAAGTTTCAAGGTTGGAAGATTGGATAGCTTTGGTAGTGCTGGGTACATTGCACATCCTGTTTATGTTGGCCCTGTGTCATACACTCTGAGCCAGATTCACCCATACTGTCTCTTTGATCACCCAGAAGTCAAAGCCCCATAGGATGAGAATGTTTATAATGTACATTTTAACATGTTAGGAAACTGAAGACTGGCAACTGGACATATACTTACACAAGGTCAGACTTCTGGTGAGAGAACCCCTGGAAATGGAACCCAGGTCTGACTAAAACACTGTACTTACAACCGCTACATTCACTGATTTTCAATTCACTGCTTTATCTGGGTCACCAGTTCTTTCATTTAAGAAGTGTGGTGAAATGAATGTGTTGACTAATTTGTGTTATGCTGAATGCTTATTGCTATTTCATGCTATACACTTAATTGCTTCTGTATGCTTATTGCTTAATTACATAAAGTGCAACAGTCCCTTTATCATCTTTCTGAAAAACTGCCCCTTATTTACTGTGGCTTAAGCCAACCAAAAAGTAAGAGAGGGTGCTAATTTCAACTTTGGCGAGCAGAGTTCTTTTTGGTAATTTTTTTTTTTATGAGTACACTGCTACCTCATGGACAAAACTTCTTCTGTCTGGTCAAAATGCAACTACTGAGCATGGGAGCATCAAGCAGCTGTCACTGAACAGCATCGTTTCCAGGCACCAGGATGACATCTGGACTCAGTATTTTGTTATAAGAGAAATGGTTCTCGCTAATTGTGTTGTCACAAGATGATGCATCAAATGGAGCTGGGGGCTGTGTATCTCTGCCAATTGCCTTCTGATCATTATTCACTCTGAGTTGATGCAAAGAAAATGATCAACTTGGGGGCCACATGCTAATTTGTGGTGTATATGTAATGTTGGTTTCTTAAGGATCAAATTTAAGTTTTTAAATTTTCCCTGTATTAGTAAAAAGTGACCTGTATAGGTGATGTTAGTCCGGAACCGCGCTAGTTAAGTGCCATCCATCTTCGTGTTCTTTCATGGTATTGCTACATTATTTCCAGTTGTTGAGCATACACTTGCAGATAGGTTGATCTAACCTAAGGAATCATACAGAATGAATGCGAAGTGAGCGATAGATGTGATAGTTTTTGATAGCAAGATTTTTCAGCTGTGGTGGATGAAAAGTAGAGCTTTGTACTCATGAAACATGGCCTGCCTGCTTGTCTTCATTGGAGATGTTCTGTCCTAAAGAGTGTAGACTACCTACCCTCCCCCAGTGTAACATCATTATTGACAATCACATATGATATAATAATGTGTTTTAAAGGAAATGGAATCTCACATTTGGTTAAATGTGGTAGCTTTACTGTGTATCATTCCTTGGTTCTACCTCAGTTTATATTAGCCTGTTATATTGCTCAGCAAATTTGGAACCACTAGATTCTTTGTTTTCTGTTTGGCCCTTTATTTGTAAAGATGTCTGTTGCTTACTAGTCCTTGGTATTTTCCTACCAGAAGATAACTTATGTAATATTTCATTGAGAGCAGTCTTCAAAAATGTAATCAATGTAGAAGGATGTTGGAGGATCGGAGTGGAGTATGTATTTCACTGAAAGCTTATTTAGATTTAATGCTGTTTACCTTCACCAAGATAAAGAATATGCCTGTGTCCTTGATTTCTAGAGACTTGGTGCTGGAGGAGATTCTGAGAGTGTGTGTCTTTTCTCACAGGTCAAAATTAGATTTAAGGATCTCAAGATGAATGTTTTTTTGCTATGTGAACAGAGGTTTATTATTTCCTCATCCATTCGGTCATAGAATTTTCTTGTACTTGCAAGCCCTGTTTAGTAGGTAGCAGACCTCATACCCTCCTCTTTCTGGAGTGACACTTCCTTACTGTATATTTAAAGATAGATATTATGACTCTGATCTGCCCTTTTGAGGTTGAAAGAAATGAGTATTCTGTCTGATGTTTCTTTTTGATGATTTGTTTTGTTTTTTTGGCCATATCTTAAGGATATTTTCTATCATAAATCATTTAAAAAAATCTTACTTCCAGTTTCTGATTGTGTCACCAGCGCACTGAACGTAAAATAGGTATGTCGATATTTGGCTTAGTTGTTTAAAAATAAAATAGGGCTGGATTGTAGCTCATTTGTTAGAGTGCCAAGCATTCATGATTTTAATCCCCACCACATAAATTTGGGCTGATGTTGCCTATGTGTAAATAAACATCATGAAAACATGCTGGAGATGAGATCCTGTACCTTGTGTATGATAGATTCTACTACCACTGAGCTATAACGTTAACCTGTGTTGTTTTTTTTGGGGGGGGGGTGGGGAAGAATCTATCTTTGTAGACTAGACTGTCTTCAAGTATAGAATCTTTTTGACACAGTGTCTTAGGTCCTGGAATTAAACTAAGCATACACCTTCAGCTACAGTCTTGTAAACTAATTATAAGACACCCTGCCCCCAATCATATGAACCAGAGGCATTTGTTTTGGTATTTGTCTAGATATTTTATTATTTTTAAGAACTGATTTGCTTTTAAAGGAGTTATGGTCTGTATTTTCTTGAAGCATCCTTTTAACGAACTTTAAATGCGACTGTAAATACATTTTATTTATACATAGACAACACTCTGTACAATGCATTGGGTCAAGGGCAAAGAATGAAGGTCAGAACTTTCATAAAAGTGTCAATTTCTGAGTTTATTTGATGATTCAATTTCTTTTTTTAAATTGGTATAATAGGTTTTATTATTTAACTTAATTATTTAATTTATTTTCAGTTAGTAAGTATATTTTACTGTTTCTATTTGGTAGTCTAGAGGATAGGCACCCACTGTATATTTTCAGGTTCTGCTGGCCTTCTGTGGTTGGCACATTTCTCTGGGTAGAAAAGCCACCAGCTGACCTTACGTTTTGACACACTGCACTGCAATCAGGTGTTGCCTGTGCATGTAAATAAATGTATATATTTATGTCACATTATGTTAAAGTTCTTTAAGATGATACTTTAAGAAAATATACTGCATAACTCCGTTGAAAGCAAAATACAAACTTTTTTTCCTTCTGGTTCTGAAAGTAGTCTCAGCTACATAATTCTGAAAATAAAAATTCTTAAAAGAATTATAATGAAATAAGTATCAGATGTTTGCTACAGGTATAATAGTTTAAAAGTGAGAAGAAAGGAGCAGGAAAACAAGTTTCACATTTTGTCAGTCATCCTAATCCCTGCATGAAATCACCATCATTGTGTATTTACAAGTAATATTGTTTCCTGTGCCATTAATTGAATTGATTTTTCCTCATAATTGCCTTCTCAAAGATGTTGTGTGGAATTTTGTGTCTCCCTAAAGGTTTGTTAAAGATATACCTGAGAATGTGACATTTTAGTTGTCATCAGATAAATCCAAAGGCCAATGTCTTTGGAAGAATAAATCAGGGCACAGATACACAGGGAAGAGTGCCACGCGAAGACGGAGTAGTATAAAGGGTACCAGTAGTTTGCAGAAGAAAAGCAGATTTCCGGGTCAGGGCTCTGAACTGTGAAAGAATGAATTCCTGTTGTTTCAAGTTGCCCAGTTTGTTTTGGCAACCCTCCCATTTTGCAGTTTACATTTTGAGATTAAGAATGACTTTCCTTTTTATAACAACAATTATAACAAACAAAGCATCACACAACTTTAAAGTGAGCAACACATATGGTAGGGTTATTTTGTGTGTGCGCGCGCGCGCGCGCGCGCGTGTGTGTGTGTGTGTGTGTGTGTGTGTGTGTGTGTGTGTGTGTGTGTGTTTTCTTCAAAAAGACTTGCTTTGAACATTTCAATTGATCCTGAAAAATCTGGCATTTCCAAAGATTGTTCCACAGGGCCAACTTCCAAAGGTTGTTCATCTTATGAGTAAAGTTCTTGTCATGCACACTGGATTTCACCTCTGGGTTACTTCAGTGCCATTAGGAAAGCAATCTCTCTCTCTCTCTCTCTCTCTCTCTCTCTCTCTCTCTCTCTCTCTCTCTCTCTCTCCCCTCCCCCTCTCTCCCCCTCCCCCCTCCCGTCTCCCCTCTCCCCCCTCCCCTCTCCCCTCTCCCCTCTCCCCTCTCCCCCTCCCTCTCCGTCTCCCCCCCTCTTCCTTTCTCCTCCTCCCTCTTCCCCTCTTTGGCTTCCTCCCCCTCCCCCTCTTTGGCTCCCTCCCCCTCCCCCCACTCCCTCCCCTCTTCCTCTCTCCTCTCCCTTTCTCCCTCCCCCTCCCAAGCATCCTGCAATTCCAGGTGTAATCTCTTATTCTTTGCCAGGGAAACTCTTGATTGGGAGTGATGAATGGAGAACAAAGGTCAGCATTGGAGGAATTGTAGACTTTGTTTCTATCAAATACTTTTTTATTTCATATGATTTGAGTCAAACTCTCCCAGCTTGTTTCTAGTAAATAAGAATAACCCCTAGATTTAATTAACTCAGTGGGTGTAAAGCTCAGAAAGCAGGGAAAAAAAGTAATTAACTCAAAACTCCAAAGAACTTAACAAACTATGTAGATCTTTGTGAATTTCTGTTGATTTTGGGTACTGAATTAACATGTTACTCTTTCTGATTTTAAGCCTGTGTGTTTGTGTGGGGGGGTATATGTGCAGAGGCTAGAGGAGGACTTGAGGTATTCTGTCCTATTAGCCTGCACCTTCTTCAAGACAAAGTTTGTCATTGAAGCTGGCAGCCAACAAACCCCTGCGACCCCTGTCATTGCCCACCAAAGTACTTCTTTGGACACCTCACCTGGCTTTTTTTTTTTAAGTTGGTAACTACCTTATTTATTGTCGTGTGTGTCTCTCTTTGTGTGTCTGTGTGTATCAGAGTATGTGTACCTGTGGAGGCCTAAAGGTGGGAATCACTCTGATTTCACTTCCTCCTCTTTACTTTGCTCTGGAGTTTTTACAGGTCCCGCCTTCCAGGGCCGCTATTTCCTCCTAGTGTTTTTTTTTTTTTTTTTAAACATGGGATCTGGAATTTCAATTTAGGACCTTCTGTTGGGAGGAAGAGGCTTTACCGCTGAGTTATCTCTCCAGCCTCACACTTGGCTTTTTATGTGGATGCGGGAGATTTAAATTCAGGTCCATTCAGATCTTGATACTTGTGCAGCAAGCATTCTTACTTATTGAGACATTTCTCTATTCTTGTACCATGTTTTTTTTTTTTTAAAGTTGTATTATGGATTTATTGAAGTCATTGGAAAACTAATATATTTAAAATGTATAGTTTTGTAAAATTTTGAGAAGTATACATAACCCTGCAAGCATAACTATAGATAGAATAGTAAATGTGCGCAAACTCCCTAAGTTTTCTTGTACCTTTTTGTATCGATTCCCATGTCTCTGTTAACAGCTGCTAACCACTTGTCTGCTCTCTGTTCCATTATAGTTTTATGTGAATGATGTGCTGTGGTTGTGGTGTTTTCTTTAAACCTATTGTGATGGGTACAGATAATTACTCCTTTTTATTGTGCCCATTATAAATCAGTATGCTGACTTATGGATACCTTATGATTTGCTCATCCATTTGCTTGGAAATAGTCATTTATTTCTGGTCTTTTGTATTTGTATGTAAATACAATGAACTCCCCCCACCCCCTTTTTTTAACAGCTTTTTTTCCCCTCCCGAGTGTGGGTATTTGCACGTCTGTGTGTACTAGTGGACACTGTGTGTGCCTATGGAGGCCCAATGGTGACTTCAAGAATCACTCTGGATTGCTTTCTTTCTTTCCGCTTTGCTCTGGAGTTTCCCAGGCTTCTCCTTCCAGGACCTGAAGTACATGCTGCTGCCATTCCTCCTGGTGTTTTTTTCCGTGGTGTCTGGGATCTAACTCAGGACCTTCCGCTTTCGAGGCAGAGGCTTAACCTCTGTGCCATCTTTCCAGCCCTGCCATTGTGTGTAAGTGTTTGTATGAACTTACATATTTTCTTGTTTGTATTAGTATCCTGTGGGGAGGGATTGGTTCATACGTTGTGTATCTATCCTAATCATTACCCTTGATCCTTCCTTTCCCTGGCCTTGGCGCTTGTGTTCTGAACTCCTGTCCTGACCAGCTCTGCTCAAGTGGTGGTCTTTCCAGCTGGTAGCTTTCTCTCTGCTCTGCTTCTCCAAGTACTGGCCCTTGACCTCGCACTGCCTCGGATTCTCCTGCCTGTGTCTGTTCTTGCTGGCAAGTCTGGTGGGGCCGCGATGAACTAGAGCAGTTGCAGGCCCTGCTCGCTTGGTTGTTGTCTTCTTGGCCCACTGTCTTGTTTCCTGTTGTCCAGTGTCCTGGAAATCAAATTTAAGTGGCCCTCCTCTGTGTCTTCCCTTCCCTTTTGTCTGCAGAGAGACATTCTAAACCTTGCTCCAATTACTGCCTTAGTTTTATACTTAGATCCATATATTCCATTGCGTTAGTGTGCTGTTTCCTAATTAGTCTGTCCATGCAGATTTCAAGTTTTCTTAGTAGCATTAAGCATGTACTTCTACTTCTCCATTCAAGATTGTTTATTTTAGAAGTACTTTCCAAGTCAATTGTAAGGTCCAAAGGCACAAGTGTTTATAATTTCCCTTTTTGTAAATCATTTGATTTGATTGCTTTTAAAGTGTAAGAATGATTTTATTCACTGTGCGTTTGTGTCTTAGATACCTTGTAGATGGATTTCATTCTATATTTGTGCATTTTATTTTAAAAAATACATCATAGTTTTGCAGAACTATTTTTACTTCTCTGTTCTAGAGCATGGCTCTGTTGTTATACACCATTTTATGTCATAGGTTTATTGTCTTTCCACAGCTGGGTTTAGATCTTTCTTTACTCTTCCCTTCTCTAGCTTATCTTATTTACTTATTTGTTAAATGTTAAGTCTGTGGCCCAAGTGGAAGTTTATTGTACGGTCATGAAATGTTCACTGTTCTCTACAGAAACCAGCTCTCATAAAATAGTGATTGACATTCCATGTCCTTTGGTTCAGCCCAAACTACCCCTTTAAAACTGGTTGTTAAATGCCTAGCAAGAACTTTGTCTCTTGGCTCCAGTCCTGTTGTCTGTTCTGTGATGGAACCTGATAGCATCAGAGTAATTAATTCATTTGGTTTTGAGTTGACCTTAAACCTATGACATTGCTCTTGAAATTGCTCTAATAAAAGGAGCTGCCAATTTGCCTCATGACTTTTATACTCCAGTGTTGATTAGCTATTGAAACTATATTTCTATTTATGCTTTCTTGCTTTGTGTAAGATATAATGTTTGCTTTGTTTTAAGAAGCTAGAAAATATATGGACTAGAATTCATTTAAAGTAGAAAGTCAGTATCCCTGGTGAAGTTTTTTGTCACAGATGTCAGATTATATAATAAGCAGTTTTGTGGGTAAAACAAATAGTCCTTTTCCCCAACAAAAATTTTTGTTCTTCTGTACTTTTCAAGTCTTTCTTGGAACTAAGTTAGCAAAGGCCTGTAATTGTAAGTATTAGTGTTTAGTGTGTGAACTGCCTAGTATGTATATGTGTGAATGCTGTAAAGAAATTACCTAGAGAACTTTTGATGGCATAGATTCGGTTGCTATGCTGTTTCGATAAGTGTGTAGTGGCATTTCTCATAACCACAGACTTCAGGCAGTATAAAGTAAGACCAGCTGTAGGAGTGAAGATGTGGAGTCACATTCATTCTCCTTGCCTAGAGCTTGTGATGACTACAACTTAGTCCCACTGAACTCCAAATCAGAACAGAAATTTCTGCTCAGGGACCAATTAGTTTTAAGAACATCATGGCCTTTTACCCTTTGGGATCTGTGGGCTGATGGAAAGAATATTCTTCTTTACCCCTGTCCTCACCCTCAGCATTATGATACATCTCTTCCCTCTGCTGTGTGCTCACCTCGTGGTTTTCAGCCACTGGGGTGTCTTTCATCCTCATTCACTAAGACTGAGTTTTATAACCGTTGGGTTAGGAAGTTATCCAGCCACTCAGCCTGTTCCAGGAAAGTCACTGTTGGTATGACTTCTTCACAGCGCAAGGTGCTCATCATTCTTTTCTCTTCCCTGTAGAATGGAAAGGAGCACCTGTCCTGCATAGGAGAAGACACACTGATGCTAGACTGATACCAAGTGCAAAATAGCATTTGAACTGGCAGAGGTGAACTTGGAGAAACTCTCAGAAAGAGTAGCCTGACTGTTGAAGGTTAGGAGCCTTGGTAAAAGAAACAGTTTCTTATGCATGGAGCACAGCTATAGGTTGCTCTTCCTCCTCCCTCTTCCTGGAGTAGTCCATGGTAGAAGATGCCTGGTTGGCCAAAAACCAGGATGGACGTGGATTCTGGAATGGAGAGAAGAAAGACGTTAGCTACATCTCTGGAGGAGATCAGTGACAGTGTTGATTTGAAAAACATGGACCCACAGGAATCTGTTGAGTAGAAAGATATTCATGGTAGGAAAGGTATCAGCTTCCAAAAGAAAGCCAGTTGGTTTTGAGGTTTTTTTTTTTTTTTTTTTTTTTTTTAAACTACAGCATTTTTTTTACTACCTGCTCCTCCTCCTCCTCCTCCTCCTACTACTTCTACCTGTATCAGACTATAAAAATGAAAATTAGCCATTTTTTTTGAGTGTGTAGAGTGTTTCCTTGATCTGAACCTTTGCTTTACTTTACCCGGAAGGTAGCCCAAAGGTGCTATCGTCTTTCTTCTTAGCTGCATGTGGTTTTCTTCAGCACACCTGGCTTTCCTTCTCCACTCCTTTGCCAGGCCTAGCTGCTGTTTTCTGAACACTTGCCTTGTTTATTGCACAGTAGTTTCTAAGTTGAATACTGTAGAAATAGGAAAGTTGAATATTATATAGAAACAAGACCATCTACTAATCAGGTTGACTTGTGTTTCAAGTCTTTTTGTGTAGTTTAGTGACAATTGACTTTTTCTGGTTTCTTTGTCTATAAAGTGGTGACATAGTTGAATCCTTAGTCTGAATATTCAGTAGGTTTCATCTAATTCCTACGTATTGTTAGGATTCAAACATTATATAGCACGTCAGTGCTTATTGTCTTTCAAGCTTATTTAATGGCTCCGGATCACTTTGGATCCTTAAAGTTCCTAAATGCAGCCTCTAGCTTTTCATTTACTATATACATGCAACCCCTGCCCCCCACCCACCCTCCCGCTAGGATCTGCTGGCTGCTTCCTTTAGGTTCCCCCCTTCTGTTGACTTATCCTACCCAGTACTCTTGGCTTTCATTTTGAATGGCCTATTCTCAAGTGTCATTTTAATTTGATTTGTTATGCTAATACCTTAACAAATAATTTGCTTCTTAATTAGTCTGTATGTAATAAGGCAAGGTACCTACTAGCATACCAAATTTCCTATGCAAAATTTTCAATGTAAAAACCCTTAGCTCAGCTTTGCAGTGGTGACAGGGAATTGTTACAGCGAATAAAGAAGTCTAAACTCTTTGGATATGAATGGTAGTGACATATTACGCCAAGTAAATCACACGCCGAGTAAATCATGAAAGCTGGGGGCAGTTGGTTGTTGGAGTCATTCAAAACTGGTTTGGACGGTGTGCTGTTCCAGCACTGTCGCAACAGAATATCTTTTGAGCATTTCTGATCTAATTACATCATTCCTCTACTATCACAAAAGCCTTCGACCTGGCCCTCTTATTTCTAGTTGTTCCCTTTAATTTGTCACTCTCCATGTGCTTCTCATTTCATAGTCTGAATTCAAATGGGCAGGCTCTAATGGCCCAAGGTGTGGCCTAAGCTTCCATGCTTACATCTAATATGTCCTTAATGTATCCTGGAATAGTTCTTAGGAGAGATTTGGAAATGGGTAGGAACAACATATATGCACATCACTGGGAACAAACTGGTAGGGTCTAGTGTGCTATATAAGCAGCCATGTTACTGGAGTATTTGGTTACCCAGAGTAGCAGTGAGAACTTCATTGACAGTGTGGTACAACTTCCCAAGTTAGAGTGTGGTTTTTGGTATATCCCTCACCATGCTTCCCTTCCTACCTCCCTTTTCCCTTACAGCATTCTGCCTGGACTACTCTCTCTCTCTCTCTTTTTCTTTTGTTTTTGTGTTTTTAAATACTCTGTCATCTATCTGTGTGTGTGTGTGTGTGTGTGTGTGTGTGTGTGTGAGAGAGAGAGAGAGAGAGAGAGAGAGAGAGAGAGAGAGAGAGAGAGAGAGAGAGAAGGCATTATGTGTTCCTGTGGAGGACCAATGGTGACCTTGGAAATCATCCTGTATTGCTCTACTTCCTCCTTGCTTTACTCAGGGATTTTCCAGGCTCCGCCCACCAGAGCCAGAAGTGCAGCCCTCCTCTGATTCCACCTGGAGTTTTTATGTGGGACCTGGGATCTGAACTCAGGACCTTCTGCTTACAAGGCAGAGTCTTAATCCTTGAGCCATCTCTCCGCCCCTGGACTTCTCTTTTTGATGATCTGTGTGCAGGTTTTCCCACTCTTCGGTGTATAGGCAGGAAAACTCTTATCTCATGAAGCTTTTTAATATCCTTTTTGTTAGAAGCAGTCTGTCTTGCTGAACTCCTGCAGCACTTTATCCATATCTTGTTTTATTGTACTATTTTCTGTTTGTTTAGGAGCCTCTCTTGTCTCCATTACTAGACTTTTAGCTCCTTTGAAGGTAGGGTTCATGTTTGATTCATTTTCCTATCTGCCACGTACTGTGATGCTTTCCTTGCAAGACGCTGTACAGAATGGACAGAAAGGTCTTTTCCTGACTTGAAGCAATGGCAAGTTTAAGAATTGTTACTTGAAAATCCTCTCTCAATGGGCTGAATATACTGTCAGTTCTATAGTGTAGTTATAGTATAGTAAAAAACAAAATTTATAAAGGAAATTCAAATGTTGTAGCAATAAACCGGTTTCCATTTTCCTCAATTAGTAGTCCAATTATCTCAGTTGGTATCACTGCCACAAGCTAAGTCACTTACAATCAATGTATAGAAAGATTAGTAATAATGCATTATTTCTATGGTGAACTTACTGATCTCGCAGGGTGGTTGGGTTGTATGATAACTTCTTATGTGTTTCTTATGTGTTTTGTTTGTCTTTAATTACTTTTACATTATACTGAATAAGCATAGAGTAGCTTGCTGCTAGCATGTGAAATCATCAGAAGATTCCACGGAGAATATTGTGGAAGCCTTCAGAGGAAGCAGTAGAATGGAGTCTGAGTCATCTTTCACTAGTTAGGAAAATGGGGTATCCAACCAATCAGGTCCTTTGATACTATCTGGGGTTAGGCCTTGATTACGGACATCACGCGAGACCCATGGAGGTAGCTCGTCCAGGGAAACAGTAGGAATCTCAATAGAATGATTTCAGCATTGACGGTATTCTGGGTTTTTTTGACATCTCAAATTTTCTTCCTGACACGACGTCAGTATTTTCTGACGAGGGTTGAAGGTTAGTTCTCCAGTCATAGCACTGCTGTTAGTTCTTCTCATGTTTCAGTGCCTTAACAAGCAAATTAGACAATGGAAAGAAGAAATTCTTAATTTTCGAGTTTCTTTTTTCCAGTTGAGTCATTTAGAAGAGCAGAGCAACAGGCGGCCTGGCTCATGAAGAATTGTTTCCTGCACTAGGGATTTCGTTACCTGGGGTGTCCTGTGTCAGGAAAGTGAGTTCTTTTTGATTCTGACAGCATTTAGAATCCTCCTGATTTCTTAAGTTTTATGACAACTCTTTGTTAGGCTGCACTGCAGAGACACTGACATTGCCTACTCAGTGAGAAAGAGTATTAGGTTCCCCCCAACCTCAACGCTCCCGAAAAACATCAGAGCAAAAGTAGTATCAGATTTATGGGATAATATTCATGCTTAATGTTTTTGGTTTTTTTTTTTTAACTTTCAAAGAAAAGTCATCCAGTAAGCTGGCATCCTCAGGAGATGCAGCTTCCCTTTCATTGAAGGGATTTAGGTACATGCAGATTAGCCATATGGTAGGAACCTGGAGGGGATTTGCTAGGACTTTGAAGTTATCATACAACCCAAGCACCCTGCGAGATCAGTAAGTTCACCATAGAAATAATGCATTATTACTAATCTTTCTATACATTGATTGTAAGTAACTTAGCTTGTGGCAGTGATACCAACTGAGATAATTGGACTACTAATTGAGGAAAATGGAAACCGGTTTATTGCTACAACATTTGAATTTCCTTTATAAATTTTGTTTTTTAAAAAATTGATTGAGTGAATGATTGACCAATTAGACCAGGGTCTCATACTGTAGCCCAGGTTGGCATGGAATTCACTATGCATCTCAGACTAGTCCAAACTGTGGCTATTCTCCTGCCTAAGAATCCTGAGTTCCAGAGGAACCTCCACTTGGTAATTTTAACTCCTCCCAGTTCTGTTAGCTTGCAGGAATAGAGACATGGCAGTATTTTTCTTCATAAGAATTAAGAAAAGGAAAAGAAACATTTGAATTGTTTTTCATTTGAACTAGAAGTAGGCCTATGAACCTTGTTTAATTGTTTGATTTTATAAGACCTTTTTTTTTTTTAAATCCAAGGAATATCATCTGTTTGGCCATTCATAAAGTATTAGTGAAATGCTTTTCTTGCTATGAGTTAAAGCAAAAGTAATCATAATGGAATGTCATTCCAATAAAAAAAGTATCTCAAAGCATGTTCAGATTTGTAATCTCATAAGATAACATGGGAATAATTACCTTAGTTTTTCATGATAATCATTTCACAGAGGGAGAAATCCAACCAAGATACAGAAATCCCATAATGATATTCTGACCCTGCTCCGAATTCCCTCTTTATATTTAAAATCAGTTTAATCTGAAGAGGAAAGTCATTATTTATTTGATTCTTCTCCGGTTCCCTGACTAACAGCTCTTAGCCCAGCGTCTTGTTTACCACTTTGATTTTCTGGGGTGGGGTGCGTATTTGTGTTTTAATCGAGGTTGGGGGTGCTGGGGATTGAACCCAGGGTCTCTCTTGCATACTAAGCAAGCAGTTTCACACCTAGCTACATCAGTCCCCTGTTGTTTTTTGATTGCCTCTCCTAAGCAAAGATTAATTTAACCACATTGACCTCCTTTTGTCATTGCTGAGTGCTTTTCAGGGAGAAAGGGACGTTATTTTTATGAGAACTTCATCAGAACAATATGATTCATGTGTATGAATATGCAAAAAAAGTGTTGGGGGACTGGGGAGATGGCTCAGGGGTGAAAGCCTTTGTAAACAAATGGACTTAAGTTTGGATCCCCAGATCCCACATAAAGATATTAGATGGAAATGATGGTGACCTGCCTTTCTGTCTCTGGAACACAAGTCTGGGAAACTCCAAAGGAAAGCAATAAGGAGGTAGAACAATCCAGGATGTTTTATGTTGTCACCCTCGGTACCTCCAGAGGTGCGCGCGTGCACACACACACACACACACACACACACACACACCCTGGTATTATGTTCTCACGCGGGTCTCTTGCCTTTTGCCAGGGACTCTGAAGTCTTTAGATGAAGTGCTTAATTCCTTTAAGGTTATAATATCTTCAAACAGCCCCTGGAGTTTATTTTTCTATTTAAGCCTCATTCTGTCAGAGGTTACATACAGTCCTGTGGGGGCAGATATGGGTTGTTAGTTAGCTGAAAATAGAGTTTAATTGACTACTGTACAGAGGAATGATTTTTAATTTGGCAAGAGAGTAATGATTCAATCAGTCTATTAGGACTTTAAAGTTGTCTGAGAGTAGAAAAAAAAAAAGCAAAAAGAAAACCACTGAAACCTCTTCCTACGATTGTACCTGGCCATCCTAAATAGCAGGAGTACGTGGGCCTTCAGTGGTCTGCTGTGTATTTACTTGCTTTGGAAATACCAGATAGTAGAGCTGCCTAGCAGGTACAGCATTATTTTGCTTCCTGTTTTCCTATGTAGAAAAGAAACCTGCCAGGAGTAGAGTAGTAACATAATTGGCCAATGCTTTTTTTAAAAATAATTTATAATTCAGCAGAGATGTTTCAGCAACATGGGAACTCATGGTAAGATAATAAATACTTGTAGGGAATTGAAGAGGAAAGTCATTTTTGGGTGTATTTTTGGTAAAAGGAGGGCATCACTTCGCTTTCTGAGGTGTGCATGAGTCATCGTCTAGTGGGGTATCTCTTTGGCTTTGCATGTGCAGAGCTGTGGTTACGTTCACCAGCAGTCACTGAACCGGATGTGCTGGCCCTTATGAAGGCGATGTCTGATATCTATTACCAAATCTTCAGATTCTCATTCCTTCTGATGAGTATTGTGTTAACAGACTTGCAGAAGCTTTGTGCCACCACAGAGCCATTTGATGTCATAGAGAAATAGATTTCCTCACATTTTTAGCTTTTGTAGACTTGCACTTACAAGAGAAGTTGGGTGCTCTTAACACATGGATGATTAATGCCAAAACTCATGGGGTGCTTAGAAGCCAAGCCAAGCCAAACTTGCACATTCCTGGGGTTCCATGCAGCAGCTATACTTGGCATCTAGTATGAGTTTGTCCTGTGTCATTTGCTTTTTGCGACATTTCTTGAGGGAAAAAAACATTTTTAAGCAAGTATTTATTGAACATGTATCACCCAGATTTTTTATGCTCTACATTGACTACTTCTACAATTTTCTCCACTTTAGTAGTGATTTTTAGTCATATTATAAGATAGTCTAGTTTGAGTTTGTTGTGTATGAAGATAAAGACCTATTTCCATTTAAAAAATTTTTATTATTTGTTCAATTGTGCGTGCGTGCGTGCTTGCGTGTGCTTGCGTGCGTGTGTGTGCGTGTGTGTGTGTGTGTGTGTGTGTGTGTGTGTGTATGTATGTAGAACCACAGGCGAATTCGGGAACCACCATGGACCGCCTCTGCCTCCTCCTTGTTTTACTCTGCTCTGGGATTCACAGGCTCCGCCCACCAGGACCAGAAACGCAGGCCGCCCCTGCTTCCGCCAGCATCTATACGTGGGTCTAGGATCTGAACTCAGGGCCTTCCGCCTGCAAGGCAGAGGCTTAACCCCTGAGCCACCTCTCCAGCCCCCATCTGCATTTTTATGTGTGGCATTTTACTTGTATATTTAGGAAACATTATAATGGGATCATTTAAGTTCTAGACTGGTGTCCAAACTGGCATATCGGACCTTTGGACATTGCCATTTACTAAGTCCACATTCAGAGACTATGAAATAAAGTTTTAAAAGGTTCTGAAAAGTACTTCATAATTTTTAAGTATGTTTATAGTTTGTGTGGGGTCTCATTGGAACTGTGCTCAGGTGCATGTTGCTATGTGTCATCTGCAGATACATCTCTCAGGTACAATGAGCAAATGGAACAGAAAGCTGTTCACTTTCCTTATGCATTTCTGTACTTGGGCCTTAATGTGATGAGTACTTTAAACACAACTGAGTTAAGCAGCAGAATATCATGTCAGGATTCTTTCTCCTCCCACTGGGAAGCCTTCATCTCTTTCTCACTATTATACAAGCTCTTTCGCTCTATTGCAAGTGCCATCCTTCTTGATGTATCATCCCACATGACTGCTCAATTGTTCCTTGTGAAATTCAAATCATGTCTCTCTTCTTCCCCCAAAATTTCCCCTCCTTCCTTCCTTCCTTCCTTCCTTCCTTCCTTCCTTCCTTCCTTCCTTCCTTCCTTCCTTCCTTCCTTCCTTCCTTCCTTCCTTCCTTCCTTCCTTCCTTCCTTCCTCCCTCCCTCCCTCCCTCCCTCCCTTCCTCCTTTCCTTCCTACCTCCCTTCCTTCCTTCCTCCCATTTCCCCCTCCCCTCCCCTCTCTTTCTTCAGATTAACATCTCTGCTGGGCAAACAAAGCTAGACTCTTCATGATTGGTTCTCCTAGCTCCCTGTCCAACATTACCTCTTGTCACATTCCTCCAAGCTTTCAGTTCTTTCTTGGTACTAGTCTCCTTTCTCTCCCTTAGGAAAATGAACTTACCTTTCAAGTTTAAAGGCTGAGGAGAAACGCCCTCTCTTCTCCTACTTCTGACATCATGATTTCTTAAAAGAATTAAGAACCTCTTCTAAAAAGATAAAGGGGGTATAATTTCAGAATAATGGACTGTCCTTCAATCTGAGTAATTTACAAGCCCAGACTCAATACATTACCCCCCCCCACATTTTTGTACCTCCTTCGAAAGACATCACTTCAGCTATCCCTAGTTCCTAGACCTGTGTTTCTGATCCTCCTGTGTGGGTGTTGCAATTAGCAGACAGAGACATTGGAATTTTGAGACTGTGAATGAAGCAGGAAAGTAGTATATGAGGTTTGATTTATTTATTGAAAGGAAGAGAATACTGTGACAGTGGAAATGCCTAAGGGAAAACTGCAGTACATTTTGATGAAGGGAAGGTTTGCAGTTAATGGAAGGAAGGCATTTTGATTGACCAGGGGGAGGGAGAAGGGAAAGTGAGATAGGAGTTAATTGGAAAATATGCAGTGTAGTGAACAAGGGCAAGACAGGCAGCCCTCCTCCAAGATTATTTAATGACTATTTCCGTTTTGTGAGTGCAGTTCTAATTATGCAAGGATAGAATTGATATTGATTCCTTTTGTGACTTCTAATATGTTCTACTCAAAGAAGGAAATAAAGGAGATACTGTACAAGATTATTTTCACATGACATTTCTTCAGAAATATAACACTAATTCTTAATGGCACCTGGAGAATTAGAACCATTTAAGCCTTTTGACTATAAGTAATCTAACAGGTGAGTATCTTTTTGGGTGACTATAATTGTTAGATGTATGATGGTCACAAAATTTAGTTAGTATTCTTGTTATTGAATTAATCCTTTGTGTTTATATGCAAAACTTCGAATGTATGGCTGAAGTCTTAAATTCTTTCTCAGAGTTATTCTAGTGTGTACTCCTTATATATGAAATACCAACTTTACAGGCGAACAAAATGGCATTTAATGATGGCTGACAGGGCAGTGTTTAAGCACAGTATCTATTGGATACTTAGATTTTGCTATTATCTGACTCTTGGCACAGATCATTGAATTTAAGTTGCATTCAGAGCTCAAATCTAGCAGCCCCATAACCCCTGCTATGCTGCATATTCATTTGGTTTCAGGACGTTTCTATGCTTTTCTGCTTTCTGAGCATGCACAGAAGAAAATAAAACAATTGCAGCTTCTACCTTCACATCTACTTGCTTAAGAAAAAAATGTCCAAAAATATGTGAGGAGCATTTTTCAGAATGCTTTTTTTGGCCTCAAGCAGAGAATATGCCAATCTGTGTGATTCCTTGATATCAGGTTTTTGTTTTTGTTTTCATCTTTTTGAAGGCTTACCTTTTTTGATTAAACCTAATGATCCAGGTTTGTACCACATTTCAAATTTGAAGTCTGCGTTTGGTAAATGTCGAGTTCTGCAGATGGTCTATTTCATACCCATATCTTTTTATCTTGAATTTAGTTTTAAATTGATCACTGTGTATTTTAGGCATATTCAATGTCTTTGTAATGGCTTCTTGGATAAAATACATTGTTCAGTTAGATAAGTAAATGAAATCGCTTGGGTTACTGAGCATGACTCATTTAAAATCTCATTTGGAACAATTTCTGTGTTCACCCTTTGTTACCCATATGTCCTCCAGCTTTGTACTACTTTTAGCTTTCCAGAGAGTTAAAGTAAGGAAAGAGACCATGATTTAGGGTAACCGCACCCTCAAGGACTCTGTAGCTTTCTTGTGCCTTTCCTTTGATCTGTTGTTGGTTTTCCTTTGATCCTTTGCTGTATTTTCTTTAATGGCACAAGTGCAGAGGGTGTGTGCATGTGTGTGTGCGTGCGTGCACGCCATCGTGCCTGCTCGTGCATACACGGATGTCTAAGAATGGAGTATTTGAGTTGTTATAAGGAAACTTGGAGAGATTAAGTTGTCATGGTGCTATATACATAGCTCAGGGGCTGTCTGGATGAGAAGCCTCCGAACGGCCCACATATGTATGTTTGTTTGCAATCTTCCCATCTCTTATGAGAAAGTATCTAGACAGTGTCTTCTCTCATCCTTGTCAGTCATTCATTCATGTGCCCTTTGGAACAGTTTCTACTTCTTCAGGCTTTGCCACTTTAGTTATATAGTCTGGGTATGTGGTTGGAAGGGATAATATCTGTAATCATTGCGTACCATATAAAGCTCTTGATCAAAGGGAATGAAAAAGAAGCAGAACCCATTATTGTTTGCTTCATTCTTTTATCTTCTCTCCTCTTGAACAGTTTAGTTTCTCTGGAGGTAAATTAAATGAAGTAAATAATGATAATTTACAAAGAGGCATTTTAAAAGCATTGGAGATTAAGTGTAAAAGGTATGTAGCTCCTTGTTTTATTGTTCCTGGAATTCTGTAAGCACAATTGACTGTTGATAAATCAGGTTATGCTTCAGAACCTCTAGGAAAATTGTCTAGAAAAAATAGACAGTTTTTAAAGTATCTGTGTAGTGAGAAATGTTTTTGTTTGAGATTTTTCTTGCAGTAAATTTAAAATCAGTGCTCCTTGATTTCTATTTGAATTGACATAATGATCAATTAAATGTTTGCTGAGCAGTATACTAGAGAAGACACTAGAGAAGACCAGATGGTATGATTTACCAAGAACGAACACATTGCCATTCAAGTACTTGGTGTTCTTTAGAAAATGAACCTACATAAAAGTAAAAGCTTTATTGCCAAAACTTATGTAAAACATGTACAAAACCTATGTAAAGTTAGCATTTCTCGTGAATTAGTTTAAATTGTTGACACTTTAACTTTCTGTTCACAATCCCTTTGAATGAGGCTGAATTATTTTATATTTAAATTTTGATTCTGTTGGTTGAGTAGAAGTTCTAGGATGAGCTGGAAAGATCTGCGGGGTCTGCAGCTCCCCGAGCTGGAGACGCAGTGGTTGAGTCAGCAGCTTTGCTCTCTGGCTGCCGGTTGCTTCTCTTCCTCTAACCTGGTTAATTTGGTGGTGGGACGGGGACTGCTCAGCGTCTGCCAGGCATTTCTAGTTTTTCTTTACAACATGGACACAATTGCCTTCTGATGTAAGACTGCTTTATTCTTTTTTTTTTTTTTTTACCTTTTTAAATTATTTATTCAATTGTGCATGCATGCGTGTGTGCGTGCGTGTGTGTGTGTAACCATGGGCGAATTCGGGAACCACATGGACGCCTCCACCTCCTCCCTGTTTACTCTGCCTTGGGATTCACAGGCTCAGCCCTACCAGGACCAGAAATGCAGGCCGTCCCCGCTTCTGCCTGGCGAAGACTGCTTTATTCTTGATAATAATGGAAGTTGATTATTTATTTGATCTTTTTGAGAAACCTGATTAGTGGCGTTACAGTATAGCACAATTCCTTCCATCCTGTAAGCTGTGTGGTGCTATAGTGGCTTTTGAAATTTCACTTTCCCTTCTTTTCTTTCTTTCTCTGCTCTTTCATTTCTCCCTTCCATTTGGGATTAAAACTTGAACAGCTCAGGCCCGAAAGACAGAAGACTGTTACACAGATGTAAATTTATTGCCTTAGAATTTTTGAAAATGAACTTTTAAAGGTTTCTTTTTCCATTTTTAAGGTTTCCATGGTGTCTGAAGTCTGGGCAGACTGACAATTAACATGGGGGGGGGCAAAAAGCTGCAGTCATCCAAACATTTTCTGAAGTGTTCTACCTGCCTTTTCCTTTCTGTGACCTGATTGAATGGAGGCATTTCCACCTCAAAGGAGCCGTTCAGGAATGCGTGTATTCTCACTGCTAGGAGGTGCACAGCTTTGATCTTCTCCTGCCCTTGGTTGAATGTGAACATTACAACATGGCACATTTGCAAAGAATCATAGGGAATTGACCCATTTTATGTAACATTCCTAGGCTGGTGGGTATTTAGAGCCAGAAGGAACATCATTTAGATCTAGCCAATTCTTCTTTTTAGCAGACACGGAAATTGAAGTCCAGAGAGATTAAGTAATTTTATTCAACAAACATTAATTGAGTGCATACCATGTGTCAGGCACAGTGCTGGCTGCTGGGGGCTACAGAGATGAATAAGTTTAAGTCCCTGCTGGAAACAAGTACATAGTTCCCAGATCATACAGTTTGTAATTAGCAGATCAGGGAATAGAGTGTTTGTGAATCATTCATGATGACATCTTTCGAGATATGGTGAAACTTACCTCAACCCTCTATCTCTTTCCTACCTTTTAAATTTATTCAATCATTCATTACAATGATTTTCACATTTTAGAAAACTAAACCCAGTGTTTGCCCTTAATTCTAATGTCCTCTTTTTAGTTGCCTCTCTTTATTGAAAGATGAATGTGTGCCAGGCACTTATATTTCCCAACTCCTCAATGCACTGAAATTTTACCAAAACTGCCCTTTCCACCTCTTGTTGGTGTGCCACAGTAATTACTATGATCATTCTGTTCTCCTGTCTTTCTTCACATCCTGTCTGGAATCACTCATACCTTGATTTCTTCTCTACTTTCCCCAGCTGAATTTCCATTCCCCATGTGGAGCAAAGCTTTGCATATCTCCCTGGCAAATCTCATCCCTTGAAGTTAAACTCCACTTTTTCTAGAATTTGGGGACTTTGTTCCATCTACTCTTGTTCCCTCTCAGATTGTAATATCTCATGCATATATCCCAGTCCTATATTCTTTGGTCTGCATATTGAAGCCTCTCCATTTTTTCTGAGAACAGGGATAGTTTCACTATATATGGCATATGGCTACATTTTTTAAAAAATACAGTTGATTTACCTAGAATGACTTTGCTTTTGTTCAGGAAAATCTGTGTGAAGACCTTTCTTCCCTTGTCTTTACTTCACCCAGCAGTTCATCCTGTTTCTTCTCTCCACCTCTTTATACTGGATTCTGTGAGTCAGGTACCTTCATTGTTGCCAACTAACAGCCCGTGGTGATTCGCTGTTTTTTTTTTTTTTATTAAAAATTTAATTATACATTTTAAAATTTTTTACCAGTTCCCTCCCTCCCCCCTCCTCCCCCCGAACCCCCTTCTCCCCCTCCCCTTCCCCCAGTGCCTCCCTCCCCAATTCCCAGAGAGTCCTTTATTGTGTATGCCTAACTCTCCACTGGGTCCTCCTCTCCGATGACATATAAGGACCCAGTGGCATTTCCATAAGCCCTTTCTCTTGTTCCCTTTAAGCATAAGATCACTACTATGGCTGTCAATCCCTTGCCTCCAGGGGTCTCGGTGCCCTTAACAGATGCTAGACTTTATGAGGGCAACAGTGCGCTGGACATTGCGCAGGGCATGCAAAGTCCCATTATGATTGCTTTGGCCCCAACTATTGTTGAGAATCTTGCAAATCGTTGCTCCTCCCATCCTTTTGCTCTTACAGTCTTACTGCCCCCTCTTCCGCAAATGTCCCTGAGCTCCAGGATGGGGAGAGATTAGGCTGGCCTAGTTCTATGTGATTGATATAGAGTCTCTGAAGTTCTGGATTGTGGTTTGTTGATTTTCTTTTGCAGTTTTGGTGCTCCTGCAATTCCCTTCACTCCATTCTGCTGAGCACTGTATGTCACCCCCTGGCCAGAGACAAAAAGCTGTTAAACTGGAGTCTTGTTGTTTCACTATATATGGCATATGGATACATTTTTTAAAAAATACAGTTGATTTACCTAGAATGACTTTGCTTTTGTTCAGGAAAATCTGTGTGAAGACCTTTCTTCCCTTGTCTTTACTTCACCCAGCAGTTCATCCTGTTTCTTCTCTCCACCTCTTTATACTGGATTCTGTGAGTCAGGTACCTTCATTGTTGCCAACTAACAGCCCGTGGTGATTCGCTGTTAATGGTAAATTTATAGTTCTGTCAATTGTCTGTTATGCTTAAGAAGCTTAAGCATAACCTTTAGTTATACATGAATCGATTGGCAAACTTTTTTTAATTCATAGATTATGCATGCATAAACTTGAGCTTAGCCCTATCTGATTAAATCTAAGTTCATAATTAGTGTGAAATGAATTATTGAAATTTTTTTGCAGCTAAAGTAAGGGAATTGTACACTTCTCACAGGGGCAGAGAAGATATCCAACACAGCGGCATTGTTTGCATATTTAATTTTAGCCCAGACATCTAGGTCTTCAGCATGCTGGCATCACCTCAGCATGTGAAAGGTGTGGTTTCTGCCTTTCAGGAAAGTCAGTGATTATTCTGCAGTAGTACAGAAGTGTTGCTTGATTTCCCTGATCTACTTGTTCCTTGGTCACTGTAATTCTTTTGGACTTGACAGGAGGATCCAATTGTTTTTCTATTGATTGCTCTCTTCCTTTGTTGTGACTTGTCCTTGGTCAAAATTAGGTAAAATCAAATCATCTTAAAAAGAAGAATATTCTTAAAAATGTGTACTGACTATGTGTATTAAACTCTTCAGAAACAGATATTCATTTTTAATAGTTTTTAAAAATTCATTATAATGTCATATTTTTAGAGTTAATCTTTAGTTAGAAATGTAGAAGTCATGATGTAGATCTTCAGGCTGGTCTGCTTCTAAAATTTTATTTCCCACATAACTTCCTCGTCTTGGATTGTGTTCAAATCTGTAAGATTTATTAGGCAAACATTCCTTAGCTTAGTGGCAAGATGTTCTGACCTTCTCATTAGCAGTAACCCTGGCTATTTTTCCCACATTCAGCAACATTTGTTAGGAGCCACCAAGCACTCTTGTCTTCTAATGGGAATGGCTCAGCTCTCAGGTGAGGAGGTCACCTTGTGTGCATCTCCTGGGACTTGTGAAGGGGTTGCCTCATAGGAATGCTCAGACCAAAGGTAGTGTCCTTTTTCACTTGCAAGCTCTGCTCTTCTAGGGCAAGGGGCTTAATGCTTGGAGGAAAGGACAATCAGTGACTGCTTTGCTCTTGTTCTGAGCTGTTTGAGTGGCATCATAGAATTGTTTGATGCCTTTGATACTATCTAGTGTGATTTTGGAGTTAGTCAAATTATAGTCCACCTTTTCTAGTGGTTGGGTGAGGGTCTTCAGTTCTCTGATCCTCTCTTCATCTGTAAAAATGAAGATAATATAGTGGGGAACTCTGCTGGAATTGTTTTGAGGATTAAGTGGGAATATGACACCAAAAAGGCAAGATGCTATTTTTCACCTTTCCCAGCTTCTGTGGGATTAAGGTGCATATAGCTTGAATGAGATGTGCTGAGAGAAGAGATTATGTTTTCCCAGAGAATCCAGACATCATCCTTGAGGTAGAAAGTGGCATGTGACCATGTTTTTTTGCTGAACATTTATTGTTTTAATTGTTTTTAAAAACACCTAAAGCTGAGATGGTAGTGATACCCATCTGAAGAAATAACATAAAACAGAACTAGAAAATTCATTTATGGAGTTTATTTAAGAAGCAGTTTGGGATGTGGTTATTGGTACCAGAAGGGGTCCAATTTGCTTGCTTATGACCATAAAATGTAGCCAGATAATCTCAACCAAAGATCAATATTCTTAACTGAAAATTCTCATATTAGTATAGAAATTGATAACATGCCTGATGCTCTCAGATTAAAACAAACAGTTGAATAGTATCTTCAATATGTTCTACCTTTTTAGTATAGTTCAGAAGCATTAAGTGTATTTTTATATGATTATGAAACATTTGCATGCCTTTTTCATCTTTTGATTAACTCTGAGAGAGTAACTTTTTCCTTTCTTTCTTTTGGCAGATGCTTTAAGATAAGTTTCTAGAGTTCATTATATGTTTTTCCACCGTGCTATAGTAGAAAAATGATATTTTGTTGATAGTATCAAGCCTCTGGTGAGTTTTGCTGTCTACACTAATTCTCACTTTATTTAAATCCTGCTCCGTGATATAGTAGCCACATTGGCACATTTAAGCTAGCTAGTTTTCCATCTTTACCATGATTGCAATTTACTAAACTATGAATGTGTCCTCCCTGTGGTTGGGTTTTAAAGCCACAGAATGATTCACTACCCATGAGAGTGCTCAACAACATATCAGTAAGAAAAAAAATTATAGGTTATATTGTTCCCTTATCATGTAATTTTTATATCTTGTAGGCTCTATAGATTAGACACATTCTGGCTTGAAAATCCTCCCTTTACTCCTTTCTAGTTGTTAAATTTTCAAGCATTTACTTCTCTGCCAGCATGTATTTTAACTGTGGAAGTGCTATGTATGCTGGCGCCTTTCCTTTGTTATTTGTACACATAGGTATGGCCTAGGGACCAGGCCACGTGGGGATAGGTGTTATGGAGTAATCATTGGGGAATGTGCTTATCAAGAGACTCCTGGAAATGGAATAGCTTCGTTGTAGAGCACTTGCCTGGCATGCTTTTATAGTGGGAAGTTTTCTTTTGTAAAGTTTTGTAAAGTGGTAAGTTTTTCATATAGAGATGATGATTTTGTCTATAAGGCCACCATCCAATTAGAAGACAGAACAGCTGTTTAAACAATGCAAACATAATATGACTAATTTTTAAGCAAGTATTAGAGACTGTAAAGGCAAAAGCGAAACCTATGTCATATCATGGAATCAACAGCTACAAAAGCTTCCACACCCAGGATTACAGGCATAAATGAAGGAGATTAGAAATCTGAGTACTTAGGTTGTAGATATGGACTTAGCTCTCTGTTTATACGATGCTGTGTCTCTATGTTTGATTAACTCTGTTATGATTCATCTGCATTGTTGTTAATAATTTCACAGCCAAATGGTTTAAGGAGGAATAAGTGGTTTTGTTTTGGCCCACTCAAACCATAGCTGCATCAACCTCTGTAGCTGACCTTGGAAAAACCCTTTTCTAGGCAGCCTAAGGACAAAGGCTTTTATCCCCTAAAGGAATCTGGGTTTTCAGAATGAAATCTCGATAGGGTGGTCTTCATTTCTCCGACTGTCCCCATGTAAAGCACTGGGTTTTTCTTCAGTGATTATTCTGCAGTAGCCACAGCTGCCCTGCTTGTTGTCCTTTCCTCATCCACTATCCTAAAGGCTTGAAGTGCAGCTCTGCTGCCAAGCATACCTATCCATTATGATTAATGTCAACTTTATGAAAGTCCTTGTTCCTTTCCTCACACTCTGGGCACAGACAATCCACTACTGTCTTCAGCATTTCCGTTTTCCAAATGGCTAACTAAACTCTGCACAATCGTTTTTTATAATATATAGTCTCTGTATCTTCAAACGTTTCCATATTCCTCCAGAAGGGGGGAAAAGGCTCAAAGTCCACATAGCCCTAGGTTTATCAGTAATACCTTACTTCTTTGGTACCAGATTCTGTCAGTTTCATAGCAATATTTCATTTTCAAGTATTACATTGTCCTAATCTCACGGCAAAACCCACTTCCTGGTACCAGCTTCTTTCATAGTCCACATTGTAGTCGATAAATTCACAACCAGCTTAAAGGGAAATGAGGAGTTTTATTCTGGTTCACAATTGTCCCATTAGAGTTCTTTAGTCCAGTGTGGCAGGAGAGCTCGTATCAGCACAAGGAACTGACCACACCAGATCCACAGGACTGCTGAGAGAGGGGCAAACCCCATTTGCCAGACAGCATGTCTGGCCACATGTATCCAAAGAATGCCCAGAGCCTTGCCCGGCTCCCTCGTCTTACCGCCCTCCGAGGGACTCCACTCACCAGCACCGGCCTTCCCCAGCAATCCTGTCAGTCTTGCTCAGGGCCTGACTCAGCGACTGCTTGTTGAGATGTGTACAACGCTCAAGCATTCGGCTGTGGAGGTGAAACCTCTATCTAACTATGGCAAACTTGAAAGGCCTATAATGCAGCCCTCTCAGGAGCAGTAGCCAGTCGATCAGTTCTGGCGAAATCTGAGGAGAGAAGGAGTGATAGGACTCAGCCTTCAAGAGTGCAGGAAAACTACAAGCTGACCTCCACTGCTGCTGCTGCACACACTGTCACTTCGGGGCAAAAGAATGTGACTCTAGAGAGCTGGCAAGAAGAGAAAAAAGCTTGCCCCTCCTAAAACACCCTTTATTGGCAGAGCACAGCAGGGAAGCCAGCCGGCCAAGCAAATACACACTCTTTAGGTATTCTGCCCTAGATCACCAAGTAGAACTTTAAAAAACGACCAGATTTGAAATCGAGTGGCAGCAGCATCACACTGGCACTCCCGAGTGAACTTGCGTAAGCCCTGTGTGCTCCCCAGGAGCTTGTGACTGTGGGTGGATGTATTATGTGTTGAAATTAATTGGCCTTTCTATCTCTGTGGGAGATTGTGTGTAAATGGAAAGCCACTGGCAAGTCTGCAAGGCCTTGCTGCTGCCATGCTTGGGGTGCAGATGATAGAAATGAGCTTGGGGTCTATGTTAGGTCTTCTGCAGTAGTGGGTGGTGTTACAGTTATTCTTGGGCATGTTATTTCTTAGGTTACTAAATGAATTATAGCTATTAATTCTAGCTTTATTGGTTGTTATGCAGATTATAATTAATATGTTTAACATACCAGTCACATGGCAGGCAGTTATGTGCAATGTGTTTTTCTTTATATATATTTTTCGTTAGTAATTTTATGTTGAATCATTCTGTGTTCCAAAGTAATCAAGTTGGAAGATCAAAAAGGAAGTCATTGTCACAGTGGAATGGTGGATACGAAAGTATTAACTAGAGACACTTCACTTTCTCTTAGGGTGGCAGTACAACAAAGTAATAGTGATAATTGTATTCTCTCAGACCTTGGCATTAGCTTACCCCCTTATGTCATCTCTCATAGGGAATGATAATTGAACCGTGAGAAACTTCCTTATGTTCACTCTAGCCTCCACCTGTTGCCTATTGGTGTGTGCTTCTTGACCACATGTTTATTAGATACAGATAGTAGGAACAGATGAATTTCAAGCAGTTAACTGTTGAGTCGATGAGTCCTGGTAAAGGCTTCTTCCCTAGAGCAGCCTCCACTGGCTTTAGGCCTCTCAAGTTCCCTTCCTGCAGTGCACCAAGGCATATGGTGTGTATATACTGAAACTGCCATGGCAGCTGATGCAGAACCCTGATGCCCATGTACTTCATGTTCCTTTCAAAACTTACTTGCCCATAGTTCTCCATGGTAGTAGTGAGTGATCAATGTTGGAAGTTAATGATTAATGTTAAGTAGACTATGCAGCAAAATAAAATAATCTTCATTCTGTAGTATTAGATTAGTGTCTGTCTCAGGAAAGTAGAGGGGCTGAGCACAGGCTGAGAGTCGGTTGACTGTGGTGGATAAAATATGTGATACTAGACATGGCAGCTTGATTTAGACCTAGGGGAGTCTCAACTGGCAAGGCTGAAACTCTGTCTACAGGGAGACCTTTCTGCCGTGCACTTTCATAGTTCAGCCTCCTTTTTAAATGCACGAGAATTTATTGCACAAATTTGACTGAAACTCTGGCTCAATTGAAGGTTCCTCTGGCACCAGCTAAATAATAGTGTCATATTCAGCATCATTTTCCCTTCTGTGTTGTTCCAGGAAGAAACTTTAATAATTATTATTATTTTTAATATGACGAAGAAAGGAAAAGACTTACAAAGAGACATTTCTCTAACAAAATGATATGATCCTCTAAATGGGCTCATGTGATCCAGCTATCGGTTACAGAGAAAATTGGCTTCCTATTGTAAGGATGTATTTTCTTTCTTCTGTCCTAGAACTGTGGGAGGGCTTGTGGCACATCCCCACGCTGGACGGGTTTCATTTGGCTTGTAGCCTGTGCTTTAAGTAACGGGGTTGTCTCTTCTCTGAGGGCCTTGGCTCTCCATTTTTAGCATGGGTATGAAGGATAAGAAACAAGGCTGAAGATTTCTCCATTACTAGAAAACATGATTCGAGGCCAACTAGTTAATTATAAGCTTCCAGTGGAAAGGAATGCAGTGCCCGAGAGGTGGAGCCAACAGTGCCTGTGTCTAGCTGGTTTCTGCGCCCTGCACACCACGAGCGCTCGGTCCTATGGCTCTTTCCCTCACTCCTTTTGTCTCCTGCCTTAGGTCTGGATTCTCATTTTTCCAGTTGATTTACAGAACTTCTCGCTAGGTGGAAAGATACTCTTCTCAGAGACACTAGTGGTTCTTTGTTTCTCCTCTGTTCCATCTGTTCATTCAAACAGTGCACGAGGGCTTCACTTCATTTAGTCAAACTATGCGTCTTGGTGTCATTGCAGACTCATCTTTCTGGAACAAAGGAAAACCCTGCAGTCTTTCCTGTTTTCTTTTATGTTTGTTGGTTGGCTCGTTGATAGTGCAGGGGATCAAACCCAGAGAGCTTGGTGCATGCTCGACTCTGAAACCGAGTCGTATTCCCTCAGTTTCTTTTTTTCCCCTCACCTTGCTGCACTAGAAATTTTACAGGGCCACATGCTTGCCAGGCGTGCTCTCTGCTGCTGAGCTATAGCCCCGGCTCTCATTTTGTTGCCTTAATCCCAGTACTACCAAAAAAGTTCCCTTGTTTAGGTTAGCTTAATCTCTTAAATTATTAGGGTTTGGAGTTAAAGGAATTTTTAAAAATTCAACTTAGGTAATTAATTACTCCTTTTTATATTGCAGCTTAATATATTTACTGTTGAATTGTCATGACTGAGATATATTTTCAGTATTATCAGTTATCTTTACTCGAACTCAGAATGGCATTATGTATATTTTGTAAGGATTCTGATAACGATTATCTAATGATAGGTTGTGTTTTTCAAGGATTATAAATAATAGAGTTCATTGTATTAAACTTTTAAAGAGAACAGGAACTTGATTTTAAGACGTAACAAAGGTTGGCCTGGTGGCACATGTCTGTAACCCTTGATGTGAAAAGGCAGAGATGAGGTCAAGGCTATCCTGGTTGATAGAGCATCCCCCTCGGATACACACAGATGTATCAGCGTATTACATTTGCATCAATGCTTGTAGAGAGTGAGGTCTTCTCAGTTGTTCATTGAGAACTGCACTCTAGATACTCTTAACATCTATTCGCTGATGGACATAGTCTTATATGGTACATAGTCTCATCTGTGACAGTAGCTAGCCTAACACAAAAGACTTTTGTTCTGTTCAAAACCTGGAGTAATTATTTCTCTCACCTTTCTGATTCATTGTAAATATTATTGTTCAGTTTCATTTAGTTCCCTAGTCACAATAAGAACATTTTGAGTTGTCAAAAGTATTTTCTTCTCTTAGTATTTACTGTTATGTTTTCTAGCGGAATGGTCCTGTGCTGGGCATGCTTGACGAATTATAGAGACTTTTTTTCTTCCACACTGATCATCCCTCGTGAGTTGTGGTTAAGAAGATAAGACCTGTAGGAAGTAATTAAACTACACTAATAAAAGGTAGAAAGTTTAGAAAGTGATTAATGCTATAACTTTGGCTTATCTCTTCTGTCTCTTCACATTTTGTTTCTCTTGTTAACATCCATGTTGAATGTTGTAAAACTTGGCTAAATAGCTTTTCTTCTTAATAACACAAAGTGTAGATTTGGGTTTCCCATGTAGTTGATATGTGCTACCATGCTTCTTAAGCATGAACCTAGAGTTACTTTATTACTTTATTTTAGGCTAAAACATACCTTTTTGCTGAAAAACCATATACAATGCCAAACGATTATTTTGGTCAATCTGAAAAGAAAACTGAGGTCAGTAGGAGACCAGGAGGAGCTCCTATCAGACTTATTGTCAGAGCCATACATCCACTTGGTTGATTGGCAATAAGCCGCCTATTTTTCCTGGTCACCAGGTACAGGAAGTGGAGTGTGTCTGCACTCAGATCAGGACCATTCTTTCATCTTTGATTTCTGTGGTGCCAGCCTTGAACATTCTTTTTATGGATCTAGTGCCCTTCTGATCCTCCTTTAGGAACAGTAACAATGTGTTGCTTCCCCCTTTGAGCAGATCTTTATTTTTTGAGCAGTTTGTGGGCCAGGAAAAGGTTTTGCCTGGTTGTACGTGGGAATCCGCACCTGTATAGGAAGGACAGATGGCCGGGTCACCTGGCCCTTTTCGTGTGCCCTTCAGTGCACTGGGAGCTGGTTTTCCTTTGGTTGTGTCACTGCTTGCATGAAAGTCTTGGCTGTTTCTGGCATTTAGGTTTGTGAGGTGGTGTGCTATTCTTTGCTACTCTTGCAACTCCATAAAGGTACCACATATGGTTTACTACTTTGAATAGTAGTTTCAGAATCCTTTGGAGTCTTCAAGCTATTTATTCTTACAGTCTTGACAGGGTCTTGGGGAAAAGACCTGATGTTTGGCTCCCTTTATTTCTATCCCACCCCTTCTCTGCCTGTTCTCTTCCCTCCCCATTCTCACTACATCTGAGCAATAAATAGCAAGCACTTCTGAAAAGGCTCTTAGTTGGCTTATGTAATTGAGTCGAAGAGCAGTCTCCAGAGGGAGATTTTTTCTTACATGATAGTCTTGAAAATGGTACTTTAATTTTGGGATGTTCACATTCCTGTGGAATATAATCATATGCTGTGCACTGGAGATAACGGGTCAGTCCCTTCAAGGACACTAGGCTGACTACATTCACTTTACTCATCTCCTTCTCCTGGTTCTGTGTACTGGCAGCTTGCTAGGATACTTTTGTAATTGAGTCTATTTTGTGGAATTGCCACTTCCTTTGCTTTTTTGCTGTCACTGAGGTAGTGTAGGTCTGGCCCTTGAGTGTCTTGAGTTTACCCGGATAGGTTAAATTCAGGTAAAACTCTCAAATTTTGTATCCATTTTTGATTGGTTGGATCTAGGGAAGAAAGCAAATTGTTCTACCATCAGCACGAGGGTGTTGTCAGCTGCATTATCCATATAGAATGTCAAGAAGCCCAGGATTCCCTAGGTGTTCATTTTTACTGTACCATTTCAGCTTTAATCAAGCTCTGTATTGTAGCTTTCTGACCTTTCTAAACCTCTGACTGCTTATCTTTTACTGCCATTGCCTTAGACAAGGTCAAGTATGTTCATATTCTTTCTTTTCATTCATTTTTCCCTCTCCAAATTTTGCTGATCTCACTACTTACACAAAAATGTAAATCTGTGGGAATCATTAGAGTCTGCTGAGTCAAGTGTTTAATGTGGGTCAGATAGCCTGCATGGTAATATAAGATGATTCATAGGCGTACCAAAACCTGGCAGCCACAGATGGAAATGGGGATTGTCTTTTGGCCATAACGACATACAAAATCCAAAGTTTGACCATCAGGGAATGATCTTTCGGGCCCATGAAGAGGCAAATTTCCAGTTTTTCCCTCGCTGATTATGTGACATCAGGTAAGTCATTGAAACTTTGGGCACCACTTTCCTTGTAATCAAATGGTAAACAGGGCTGGAGAGATTGCTCAGGGGTTAATTAAACCTCTGCCTCACAAGCAGAACATCTGTGTTCAGTTCCTAGATCTCACATAAAAACACAAGGCAGAAATAGCACTGGCCAGCAGGCCTGGCTCTGGTGGGAGGAACCTGGGAAAATTCCAGAACTAAGTTAAAAGGAATAGAAGCAATCCAGGATGGTTCCTGAAGTCACCCTTGGTCCTTCACAGGAACCTACAGTGACCTCTCTCTCTCTCTCTCTCTCTCTCTCTCTCTCTCTCTCTCACACACACACACACACACACACACACATTAAAATCATAAAATGGGGGTCATGATCCTTATTAGGGAGATCATGATCAGCATTATGACTTTTGAATAGGGCTGTCATCACTACTGAGCAGACCTTAAAGTCTAGCAGTGCTATTAAAGCTTTAACATGGGACCAGTATTGTGAAGTAGGGATGATAGAAATATGGAAAAATTTGATGGTCATGAAAGAGCAGTGAAACATTTAAGGAGCTCGTTGTGTTACACGATTGGTCGTTCTTATCCTTCACCTTTGCTTTAAGTAGATTTCATTTTTTTCTTCTTTGCCTCCTGGGATATGTATGCCGTATATTGCATTGTAAATTTAGTGCTTACCCAGATCTGTCTTTGTAATAGACTCTGCTTAGTTTTAAGAGATATTTTGAGTGAGGAGTTTAAATAGAGCTAGTTGGGAAATGAAGCTGCTATTTCTTTACAGCATCCCACTAGGAAAGTGCTTAATTGTATGCAGCTTCTGTGCATCCTCCTGTAGGCTTCCCTAGGTATATTAGGATGTACGTGATATCTCCCATTTGGCCAAGGAACTGACAAGTTTTAAACCCACACCCTCTGCTGCCCTGTAGCTCTGTGGTTAGCAGACTTTTTATAGAAGTTTGTTTTTCTGTGGTAAGAACCACAAGCCAGTGTGTATCCTTGTGGTGTCTGTCTCCTGCTTGCCAAGGGAATTGAAAGGTCCTTGATTGTAAATATGCCCAGGGCATGTGATACTGTTCCTATTTTAAGTCTATAATTCAAATGGTAATTGCAGCCTTTATTTATTAAAGTGCCACGTGAGGCACAGCTCCTGGGATTGGTCCATTATTTACTGTGTGAAATTTTATCCATTTGAGTGTGATCATGTCTGTTCTTATTTTAATTCAGCAGTCAGTTTTAAGATCTCCATGGAGCATAATTCACTTGGCTACATTAATTAATACATTATAGTTTGTCCCCTTTTTGAAAGAAAAGTCCAACTTCTTGTTGACTGTGTTTATTTGTTGGCACATTTGTTGTTAAACCATTTTCTCTGCATTGGGGGATGCCATGTGATCATGGAGCATTTTTCTTGTTCTAGGAGGGGGGGAGGAATGTCTTGTATTTCTTGGGATGAGAATAGTGGCCAGTTACAATGAGGATTAAATGAGAAAATGTGAGGTATGGGTAAAGGTGCTCAGCTCAGTTTAGGTGTCATAAACATCTGTCTTACTTTTTCAGGTTTGGTATTATTCTGTATTTACTCTAGATTCTTTTCCCCTTTTTTACATCATATTTCCAGGTAGATTTTATCCCTTAACCTTTTCCTATCCTTTTTTTCTTCTTTTATCCTCCATCCCTATCCATATCGGTGTCTTATATCTGTGTGCACTTTTATACCCTTGCTGCTGACATAGGTTTATGAATAGCAAAATACTATTAATATCTGCTTATATTGTATTTATGGGGTTTTGCTATTTCATTCTGCGACTTTAGCCTGCTCAATTCTTTTTTTAAGTTTGTTCTTTGTATGTGTTCTGTAATTCAGCTTAACTGTTCTGCATTCCATTGTATGACTGTGCTACGCACAGTGTTAATGTGAACATCGTTCCTCTTCTGAATGTATTAAGATCTATGCTTACTTGTAAGTAGCACTTCCTAATGAAATGGGTACATATTAAAGTAAAATCATATATTCCTATCTGTAGTTCAGAGCATTCCCATTTCTCTATATTCTTCCCTTTAGAATTTTACCAATATGATGAATGTTATATAGTTTGTCTATTTATTGTTCTGATTCTTGTAGCAATCACACTGTTTTCTTAAAATTTCCTATGTATTTTGAATTTTTCAGCAAAGTATTTGTATTTAGTTTTTACCTATTCTTCTATTTCATGTTGTTCTTATTCATTGTCCATGTTTCTGACTGAGTAAATACAATCAGTAGGGATTTCCAAGGAAACCTGCATTTGCACAGCTATAGATGCACAGTAGATTGCTATGTAAGCCATTCTCCCATTGGTGTTTCAGGACACTCCCTTCTTTCTTCCACACAGTCATTCTTTTGTTCATCAATGGATCATTGCTTGCCATTTCTCTCTTCTGACATTAAACTCAAACATTCCTCCTCACCCTGTTCTTCCTCTACCAATAGTCACCTCATCTCTGCTTCTTAAAATTTTGCTCCTGCTGCTCCTCCAGGCTATTGTCCATGAACTTACAGTGATCCACTCTTCACTAGATGCAAAATGCAAATCTTCATTCCAGTCTTCTTGCCTCATTCCTCCTCAGTCACTCGAGTCACTCAGTCCTCGAGGACGCTGCAGTCTGGTAGTTTCTGTGTGTCCTGCCCACTGACTGCTTAGGCTTCCTCTTGCGCACATTCATTTCTTCTTAATGTTAGGGTTTCTGAGGGATCCAGTCAGTTTTTTACATGCTGCAGCTGCCATATGTATGTATTAAGCCAGTTCACGCACATCTTTCTTTTATACTTTACTATGTTTGCATAGCCAGCTCCGCACTCAGCCATCTCTACGTCGATATGGAGCCGCTGAAACTTGGCATGTCCTCAGCTGAGCTCCTGATCACGTAGTCTCTTGTGCCTCTGGCCTTCCCCTTCTCAATTGATGGCCTCATCTCCTTGAAGGACGAAGAGATCTTGCTTGATTCCTGCCTTCTTTGAGACTTCATATTCCATCTAGTAATTGCTGTTAGAATATCTCCGGTTCTGACTAATCTTAGTCTCCCTTACTTGCTGCTCATTTTTCATAATGATCCACCATCACTTCCTATCCCACCATCTTAATCTCCCAATTTGTCTCCCATGTTCTTCTTTTTCTTGTTAAGAATGTCTGCGCTCCGTACAAAGGTCAAGGTGATTCTTTTCAGTGTTATGTCATATCCATGTCACCTTCTCCTGCCATCTCCTTCTGCCTTTTGCTCTCGTGGCCTCCCATTCTTTTCCTTGTCAGGAATCCACCAGGATCTCTGCTTGCACTTGCTATTCTCTGCCCGTCTTCAGATGATGACCGTTGCGACGTGCTTTCCTCAGATCTCTGAGAAAACTCCTCAGAGAAGCCTGCCTTGTTGAGAGCATATGCTTCCCACCATTCCAAGTCCTTTTCATTCTTCCTGTTTTACGTCTTTCTCCATTTTCTTATCACCCAGTGACAGTCTGTGCTTTAACTTTTTTCCACATTGTTCTTATCTTTTTAACAAAAAACTTTAAGACATCTTACAGGAGCTACACTTTCCCACACCCACCTTCTATTTACCCTCTTTTCTCCATAGCATCATTGTATTCACCTGCATTAGAGTCAGTAAGCTCTGTGGCTACAGATTTTAGAATTGCCTAGATAAAGTTAGGCCTGAAGAGGTTGAGAGCAAATATTTGACTGAAGGTACCTTTACTGCCTTTCAAAAGATCACTGACCACACTGCCTTTAAATGCTTTCTTGTCCAAAGGCCAGATGTGTCTTCGCCTGCTGAGTTGTGGGCCTCTTGCTTGAAGAGAGGGACCCTTGACTGAAGTTATCTCTTCCATCTCTAATGTGAGTCATTGCAGGGCCTTCAGGCAATGTCATTTCTCAGGAGGAACAGTGATTACAGCACATATTGGTTTGTGTATTACCCACCCACCAGATAAAGCAAGCCTTCTCTTCTATTTTTATTTTGAAAAAAAATTTCCATGTAAATTAGAATCTAAACTAGACAGTCTCTTTTACCTTGCAAGATTCAACTAAAGTCCTTTTTTCTCCAAATACATTCTATACCTCAATTGCCTCTTAGAGATTTCAAAGGCTTTTATATACCTGGTAATTTAGAAGAATTGCTTTTATTTTGTGGTTTCTTAGGGACTTCTAATATCTCTCTTGTAAGATGCTTGCAGATGTCAATAGTTCCTACCTCTGAAGGGTTACAGTAACGAGATCACTCTGTTTTCACTTGTGATATCTTGCTTAGGGCTTGTGCTATTTGTTCTTTTCAAGCTTCAGGAGAGACATAATCAGACTTTAAAGTTGCTCTGTTTTATTAGGATGTTTGCTAGTATCCTACTTGCTTCCTTCTTTTCTTTTGAGGATATTTTGGTACGGTGCTGTCCTGCAGAGTGTCTTGAAAATAGTATTCTTGTTTAGACAACCATTTTTTTCACATGTGTCATCCCATGGTATTTATTTGATTTCTTGCTGGAAGTGTATTTTCTTGCCATTCTTTTCTAACTTTTATGTTTCAGTCAAATGGCATCCCCTTGCACCAGTTTGGCATTTCAGAGTATGTGGGGTGAGGCGTAGAGTCAGGCTGCATGGAAATCATAAGACTGTCTGTGGTAAATGTCACTATTTTGTTCAATTAATTTAAAACATTTTTGTTCACCGAGAGTTTTGTAATCACACTGCTACTCTTTGTAAATAGATTTTCCTCTTGTGCTTGGTGAACATCATGAATCTATTGGTCTTCTTTATTCCTGAGGGCTGATTCTGATAATCATTGATTTTTGTCTTTATTAAAAATCCCTTTTGAGCTGAGGATGATTTCAGTGCTAGTCTGCTTTTTTAGTGTGTGCCACACCCCTGTTTTCAGTCTCCTGCAGCAGAGATACAAAACAGACAAAATAAAATCTTGTTCCTTAACAGTAGCTGAAATCTGTCAGCAAGGCTTCTGTGTTATTGGATGTTATCAATAACTTCTTTTAGGGCTTCTGTGTTACATTTGGCTCTTAAGTAAGTCTGATTTGTGGCCCTCTGTTTTCACTTGGCTTCCGGGACATTTATAAAATATTCTAATCCTACAACACACATCCTTCTTGTTTATTACCCAGCATTCCTCCAAACTGGCAATTCCCATGCATCTTCTCCCCATTGATTTCTTCCTATTTTGTGCCTGACAAATTCTTGTGTTTATGGTCATTCTCTGCTAATTAGATAGGAATCCAGATGCTTTGGGACTTTCTTCTGAACTTCATCAATCGTGTTCCTTTCTGTTCAAACTATGTAGATTCCCACATTCCATCTGTGAAAAGTTGGTGACTTCTCTTCCTTAGGAGAGTGCTGGAAAGATAATCCATATATGTATTCCAGAGAGGAAGCAGATGACAGCAAGATGATGAATGTGAAGCTCCAATTCCTTGTAACAGAAAGAATTATTTATGTTTTCATAAGGGATTATATTGGTCTTGTCAATGAGTTGAAATGTCTTATGATGCGTTCGATACATCAAGGCATAGTTAGCTCCTGCAAGGAGACATCTATTTCATTTTCTGTATCTTCAATATTGACATTAGGAAGGAAGAGTTTAAACTGGTGGTATTAAAATGATAAAGGTTCTTTACTTGGAAGTAGTTGGTTATTTAGAAAAATATATTATGAATATCTTTTTTGAGTATTACATGGATTAGATGGAAGCATCTTGCTTTGGAAGAGCCAACTATATGACAAAGGCAGAGGATTGTGAATTGCTTTACATCACTGATGGGAATTATTAGTTCCTAGTTTTCTCCTTTCTTCTGTGGTGTTTTCAGATACTATTTGAGACTAGGAGACCCCAAACCTGTACATGCATTCCTGTTCCTTAGCATACTTAATCTTATCATTCTTCATGTTTCTTTTCCCTCAGTTAATATTGAGTATCTGCTAAGAAGGAAGTACTACCTTACTTAACTCTAGAAATAGAGGAAGAAATAAATGTGTGAAGTCTCTCTTGTTTTGGTGCTTAATGGCTAATGTGCAGAAGACATTGAAGCAATCATACCAACTTTTCTAAGATCTGCTTTTTACAGTATTCGCTAGAGACAAAGAGAGCTCCATACTCCAGGGTGGAGGTCTGCTTGTTTAAGATCTGCTTTCTGAAGCACATCCTCATGCCGTCACACGCCCACCAGTGGCAAGCGGCTCTGGACTTCTTGGCTCACCGTCATGATTCAGTGTTGTATTTCTAATCCTTATCCCCTCTATCCACGCTGTTGTCAGAGTCTGTCACCTCATTTCCTGTGTCAAGTTTCTCATAGCTTTTGAATTCCTATCCATTCCTACTTCTGTCACCTTTATATAGTCTCTCTCATCATCTGAGAGTGGCATTGCGTAGAGCAATCACCACCTCCGCTTCTCTCTTCCTTCTACTTGATTCAGTCCTAATTTTCTTATTAGTTTTCTCAAGCTTGCATTGAACTTTGCTTGCCAATGAAATATTTCCTTTTCATTTCATTCTTTCTACTTCCTTAAACTCAGCATTTAGTCCCTAGTTTATGTCACACAATTTAGCACTTAATACTGCTTTGTGTTGCTACTTTTTAAACTTAATATTTATTTTGCACGCGCGCTCAGTGAAGATGTGTGTATGTATCAGAGGGCACTGTAATTCCCTGTGGAGGACCAAGGGTGACTTTGGGAATCATCTTGCATTGGTTCTACATCCTTTTTGCTTCATTCTGGGATTTCCCAACTTCAGCCCATGAGGGCTGAATGCGCAGGCCACCACCGTTTCTGCCTGGCATTTTTATGTGGGACCTGGAATCTGAACTCAGAACTTTCTGCTTGCAAGGCAGAGTCATAATAACTGAGCCATTGCTCCAGCCTTACTATTTATTTCTAGGATTTCTTCTTCACTTTGAGGCCAGAATATACACATTTGTAGAATACTTCATATTTGGGTAGTGGTATACTTGGGTAGTGGTCGTAAGTGCTCAGGAGAGGTTTGAAGTAACAAGATTAGACTTGCATATGTATATACATATTTGAAGTGACCTAATACTTGCCAGATTTCTTCTTAAGTACCATTTCTTATTGATAAATCGTGTTGCTGATATGAATATGGCCAAAATAACTTTGGGAAACAGGGTTTTTTTTCTTCCTATGATTGTTTATAGTTCAGCTTTGAAAAATAATTCATACAGACATTAGGAACCAAGGGACCCGACCCTAACACATCCACAGGAACTGCTGAGTGAGGGAAGTACTCTATCACGTGTTAGCATCCCCGTGGTCTGTACTCCAAGTATGTAATTCAAATGTCAAAATGAACTAATTCTCCTGACTATATCTGTCTGCCCAGGGGATGTTCTTACTCTTCATGTGTTGGGTCCTTCCTCAGCAGTTAGGTAATCTCTAGCAGGCTTGTTCAGAGCTGCTGCTTCTTTACAGATGTCCCTAAAGGTCCAGCCCACAATTGTCAAGTTAAGTTGTTTCCAGCTTAGGTAGCTACAAATATTTCATTCCTTCTTTCTGAGCCTGTCATATGAAAAAAGAAACTCTACTTTCAATGACATTTCAGGTATTTGGTAATCATTTGTTAGATGGATATTTATTTTTTATTTCCAAATCTAGGAGACAAACAACTTCACGAGATTTTGTATATTATCTATTGCCTTTGCCTATGTTCCTTTGTGGTTGTTGTTTTCTTCCTTCCTCCTCCCCTCCTCCTCTTCTTCCTCCCCCTCCTTTCCTTTCCCTACTCCTCCCCCTCCCTTCCTCCTCCTCTTTTTGCTCCTCATTTGTTTTGCTCTTCCTCCTCCTCCTCCTCGTCCTCCTCCTCCTCCTCGTCCTCCTCCTTCTCCTCCTCCTCCTTCTCCTCCTTTTTTTTTTTTTTTGCTCTTCCTCCTCCTCCTTCACATCCCTAATAGGATGTTTTATTTTGCTTTCAGGATAAGAACAAGAAGCTGCGTCCTCTGTATGACATTCCCTATATGTTTGAAGCCCGGGAGTTTCTTAGAAAAAAGCTTATTGGTAAGAAGGTAAGTGATGACTGAACATTTTCAAGTGGTTGGTGTCCATCTAGTCCTTTGGAAATGTTTATTTTAAGCAGAGTACTTTTTGGATCCTTTTTTCTTGCCCATGATACTCCTTACCAAGTCAAGTGGAATTACTTTGATAGGAAGGGGGGAGACGTATCCCGATGTCAGAAAATGGTACCCCTTGGGAGAGGTTTAAAATTGGGGCCCTGACCACCATTTGATTGCCAGTGCTGTCACGGCAGGTTCCAGGCGCAATTCCAGTTTCAATAATTGCATACTGCCCTGTGCTCCATTCATTCAGCTCTCCTGTTCTCTCTAGCCACCTCCATTAAAAATCCAGGGCCCTGGGATTTAGTAGTGAGGGAAAGTTGTTGCTTTTTCATGTTATGTCTGCTTTTGAGGAATAGTTGGGCTTCAGGAGAGAGAAGTCAGCTCTCCGATAGAAGCATGCTTAGTGAAAGGTCTTGTTACATATGTGCTACTTCTATTTTCCTGGTTTCTGAAATCTCTTGTAAACTTAATTCCTGGTACTTAAGAGTTGGGACTTCAGTAGGGAGTAGTATTTGGTTTTCTGGAAAGTCCTCTATAGACTGCTGTGTTGTGTGTTGACCTTGTAGCTAGTATAGTGATTTAGAGACAAGCACTTGCCATGATGTTCTCAGACTGTTACAAACATGGTTCTCTTTCCCCCCTCCGTGTGTGTGTGTGTGTGTGTGTGTGTGTGTGTGTGTGTGCGACTGCTTGAAGTTGATATCACAAATCAGCTTTGATCGCTTTTCCACCTTTTTCTTTTGAAACCTGGTGTCTAATCAATCCCAGAGCTCATCAACAGAGCTAGTCTCCACCTTCTGAGGCAAGAATTACAGGGAACTTGGGGATGTGAATGCCAAGTGCTGAACCATCTTCCCACCCTTATTGGAAATTTTTTTAAAAAATTATTTATTATTTATTCAATTGTGCATGTATGCATGTGTGTATGTATGTGTGTGTATATGTAGAACCACGGGCGAATTCGGGAACCACCGTGGACCGCCTCCACCTCCTCCTTGTTTACTCTGCCCTGGGATTCACAGACTCTACCCTATGAGGACCAGAAATGCAGGCCACCCCCGCTTCCGCCTGGCATCTATACGTGGGGTCTAGAATCTGAACTCAGAACCTCCTGCTTTCAAGGCAGAGGCTTAATCCCTGAGCCACCTCTCCAGCCCCCCTTATTGCAAATTTTTGAATATATCTTTTTTTTTTCCTGACATTCCACTTTAAAGCTACAGGGCAGTGCTTTGTGTCCTGGGTGAACATAGAAAGTAAATTGGTAATTACTGAAATGGCCACGGAGGTAGCGTCTGCAGGAAGAGACTATGAATCATGTTGTCCCTGCTTTGTTTCAGTCGGGATTCTAGGAGAAATTATGTATTCTGGGTCAAGTTTTATACTATCTTCACAAATTCAAGGCCAATCTGCTTTTTGTTTGTTGCTTGTTTGCTTGCGTGTTTTTTTTTTTTTTTTTTTTTTGTCTACCCTTAAAAGTTAAAGCCATTTTAGCAGACCCTACCTAAACTATTGATATTCCTGCAGGTTTAGTTATGGTCTGACTTTTGAAGGTTTTTTGGTAGTTCAGGCTGGCCTCAGATTGACTGTAGAGCCAAAGGTGATTTCACTAGGATTTCAGCCACATACCATCACTTCTCGCTTTCTAATGAATGTCAGAGTGACACTTCATTAGTATCTCATTTGTGGACATGTCCCTAGTTCTAGTAGTTGAGTCATACAGGCAGGAAAATCAAGAGTCAAGGTCAACTTAGCCTACATGAGATGCTGCTTTAAGCCAAAAAAAAAAGGCGGGTGTGGGGTGAGGTAGGTGGGGTATAGGGGTAATGGGAGACTAACTCTTTAGAAGTGTTTAGTACCCATGCTAGAGTAAGATACTTTGAAGTTGGATCCAAGTTGAAATTGCTAATTTTCAGGTAGAAAAGCCAAACTGGATTCCCTGAACTGAGTATTAAATCTCCTCAGGTTCCTTCAGAAAATAGGCTCATTTGTCATTGTATAAAGCTTGACAGAATGCTGTGTTCATTCATGAAGTGTAGTGCAAATGATGGCTTTAAGTTTCTTTCAGTTTCTTGATTCCCTATTATCTGATGTAATGTCTGACATCTCTGTCTTACCCAGTGCTGTCCTGTTACTCATTCACTGACTCATAAACAGTTGCATACATGAAATTAAGGAATTTCCTCCCAAGTAGGAGTATAACAGAGACCCCATGCAGAGTCACCTGGAATGGTATGGCAGCACTTTTTGCTCATGAGGTTGAGTCTTTACACATATTATGCTACACACCTGGTTTCTTTGAGTCTTGCCCTATCCTCAGTCTATTACATCACTGGGAACATAGATTATAGTTTATCGCAGCTGCTGCTAAGTAATCCTAGAGGATTAGCCTGGGGTTCTGCCCCAAAAGTGTCAGGCCACTATAAAGTCTTCCACCACATGATAAAAGGACTGACCTCAAGTGTCAGGTATGATGTCAATTCTTAAGCAATTAGGTTTTTCCTTACTAGGAGAAGCCTCATTTCCTGGTTCTTTTGCAACAGAGTTGATTAGATTGTTTGTGCTGAGCTAGAGTTTTGTCCCCCACAGTGACATTGTATAAATGATGAATACTGTATCCTCTCATAGGAAGTTGGATGCATCTCAGCTCTGCTGGGCCGGAACATTCCTGATGCTCTCTGCTTTTCCTGACTTGACACCTGAAACCACTTGTCTATCTGCTGGGCCCGTCAGTTATGACAGTATACACCTTTGTGCTCTGGCATTTGGGAGCAGGCAGGGCAGTTGCTGCCTCCGGGGGTGACTAACATCATTGCACATTTCTGCCAGTGCCCTTTAGACCTCTGCAGCTGTTCAGTATGGTACATGGTGATTAGGGCCTCTGTGAGGTGACACATGTGCCACATGCACAAAAGCTTATTAGGGCACCTGTCATGACTGAAGGACAATATAGAGGTAAAATCATATTCTCTGCCTTTGTATATCTTCTTGGAGAGTCTGTGACTTTGTGTGTGTGTGTGTGTGTGTGTGTGTGTGTGTGTGTGTGTGTGTTTGTGTGTGTGTGTGTGTGGTGTATATCAGAGGGCATTGTGTGTCTGTGGAGGCCCAAAGGTGACTTTTGGGAATCATCCTGATTGCTCTACTTCCTTTTTGTTTTGCTCTGTGGTTTCCCAGGCTCCTGCCTTCCAAGACAGGAAGTACAGGCTGCAGGCATTTCTGCCCTGGGTTTTTACATAGGATCAGGGATTCGAACTCAGGTTCTTCTGATAGAGAAACAGGCTTAACTTCTGAGTCATCACTCCAGATCGTCAGAGATGTCTAGAATGAGAAAGAAATAAAACTGAAGGTAAAGGGCTAAGCTGTTTTGTTGGTTTTGTTAGTCCCTATCCCAGTTTTTGAGTTTTGTATTACTTTAAATGTTTTCACAGGTTTAATTAAGGTACAGAATATACAACTTCCTTAAGCATACTGCACTTTTCATTTGTGAACTGGAATTAATACTTATGCTTCCTTTCCTGTAGCTATGCTATGAGAATACCAGATGACAGTCTTTTTGGTTTTGCTTAATTGCATCTGTTTTTGTATGGAGTCAAGCACACCCCTGCCTTGTCAGATTTATTCCTGACTCTCGGGTCAAGAGAAATGAATCAGTATGCAACTGGCATTGCAATTGCATTATTTTTCCATGGTTGTCATTGTTATTTCTATTGGTTTTTTACTGCTTTTTCAACCCATTGTACAGATGCATGTGTTTCCTGTTGAGATTGTCCAGGGGCTTTATCTTCTAGCAAACAAAATGTACTACTAGTGGGGATGCTTTTCAGGTGGAGGTAATAGTAGGGTACATGTACAGACTTGCTTATCCCTTCCCCTTTTATCATCTGCCATCATTTCACTAAAATCTTAAGTGCAGAATTATCATGGAAAATGACTTTCCTGCTGATTTCTTTAGGGGTCCATCATGAAATGGAATCTATGATGACTTCAACATGTTTTTAGCTTCCCACGATGATACCCTCAGTGTCTAAGATTGTGAACTAAAAAACAGAAGGAACTCTGTGTGTGTGTTGGTGTGGTGTGTGCACGCAAGTATGTGCATGTGTGCAGAACTGAGAGTGCATGTCTTAATCATTTTGCTTTAGTAGAGTAAAGTAATAATTGGGGTCTTCACTGGGGATTTCCCTCAACTGTGTCATAGAATATGTAAGATTGAATCTTACTGTTTTTTTTTCCCATGCCACACAACACTTACAAGTGACATATGAATCATTCCTTTAACTCCTGTCTCTTAATTGCAGAATTTCTATCACCATGGGAACCATTGTGTTCAAAGTTGGAGCTTGTTTCAATAATTGAGGGTCAAAATGGTGGAAGAGATAGAATTGCAAGAAGTCTGAGCACACTGATGCTTCAGCGTGATGCTTGTTTCTGACTGTTGTTGGGACATCTCAAACCCCAAATACATGTTTTCTCCTATTTTGTATTTTAAGTATTTCTTTGAATGAGCAAAGCTGAATGAGAATCATTTGAAAATTAATTGCTGCCTTTTTAAACTCTTTATGTCCCTGAAATTTGTTCTGTAAAATGATTTCATTCTTAAAATTTAGTTTTCCCCTTGATTCATGCAAACATTTTGTTAATTATGGGGATATAAATCACTAACTCCAGGTCACTTTAGATTGTTGTTACTGTTTTGAAAAAAATCTGTCTTTTCTGGAGTATGTGCTTTTTGATACAGGGCTAGAAGGTTCTCCATATTCACCAAATGTAGCTTGATTTTTGTATCCAGCTACAACGTGATTTTCTTTGAGTTACCTGGGAGTTACCTTATTGTGTTAGACTTTTATTAGGGTGACAAAATTCCTGATGTAGCCAACCTTAAAGGAGGAAAGGCTTATTTGGGCCATAGTCAGTAGGTTCCATTGCTGTGTGAGTTAGAACATCATCATGTCAGCTACTTGTGGGGATGCTGCTGCTCTACTTTAACTCACCCAGGAACTTGAATGGGAGATGCGAAGAGGGTAAGGGACAATCCATCTTTCCAGGACAGCCATCAGTGACCTTCTTCCTCCAACAAATATCCACCTCCAGATGTTTCCACCTCTCAGTAAAGGGATCAAATTATGATTCATCAGTGAATAGTTAGCGTCCTCATGATGCGATTCCCTTTAACTCCACCTTATACCCAAATTATACCACATATTATCTGGTATTCATTTTATTCTGTATCTTCTCCAAGTCTTCCTTCGTAATCACTCCTTGAGATCCACAAGGTATTCTTGTACCCATTATTTTCAAACACAGGCTAAATTCCCTTGTATAAAACAGTGTAGCATTTTCGTAAACCTGTGCGTGTTCTCCTAAAGTAGTTTGAATCGTTTTTAGATTACTCACACCTAGTGTAATGTCAGTATCCCATTGAGAAGGCGATAGCAAGGAAAGGACAATATACATGTTCATTTACTTCTTTCTCCATGTGTTTCCTGCTCGTCTTCTGAGGTGTCTCTTGCTGCCTTTTTACTGAGTTTTCCCGTCCCTTTCTCCCACTGTAGCCTTTATCCACCTAAAGTTAATGAATGGGAGCCTCACTAGCGCCCCTGTGACTTTTTCTCTGCCTAATAATTTGGTTTTCATTGTTTCTGGTGGCCTAGAATGTCTAACACAGTGTTTTTCCAACTTGCTTTCTCTGAACTACCTCTCCTTTCCTTGACTCTCCTGGATACCTTTTTTGTCTCCCTTTGGGAATGCATCCTGTCCCCACTCTTTCAATTTGGCTTCCCTTTTTTGCACTTCCCTTTCCCTGTTTGTTTACTTTCTGCTTGTTCTTTAATCTAAGTTAATGTAAAGGAAAGTTTCCTTGGCCTTTTCCTTCCCTTTTTAATTTACCTTGTTCATGCATTGTGTAGTATTATATATAAATATGTTATGTATTGTGCAAAGATCATATATAAATAATCTATTCTGTTATTTGGTCTATTTTATATGTCATTTAAATGTGGCCAGTATAGTATGGTGCACAGTAGGTGCTCAAAAATGTTACTGAGTAAACTAACTTTAGGGGCACTGGCTTAAAGTTGTGAGAAGGTGTACTGTCAAATAAGAACACTTAGAGGGAGTTTGAAATTGGGACCTCATTTGCCTTGGGTCAGCCTGTTGTGTGTCAGATTGCCTCCTTATTTCAGTAACCTCAGATCACTCTAGAAATGACTGATGTTATAGCGATGTTATATCTGCTACTGTTTGTAGATCTTATTTTTTCCTATTAGATAAAATATCTAAATTTCAGAGGAGATTTTATGAGATGTAACTTCTTTGTAATTTGGTGGCTACCTTTCTGTGACTTTCACATTATTTAAATTTGTTCTGTGAGCAAAGTTGCTTTTTAAAGCATTTTATGTAATGCCTGTTCTATTTTAAAGGGTTACAACTACTCTTTATTGAGTTCTCTCCTTTGGTAGGCACTGTACTCTTAAGAGTATTTTCATTTTGAATTTGTATCTACATCCTGCAAAGTATTTATATTGGTCTGGGCTTTTTTTGCAGATGAAAGAAACTGAAGACTTCCATTGCTTTTAATTGTTACGTCCAATTAAAGATCCGTTTAGAAAGATCTGCTTCCCTCTTGTATATACTGACTCAAATGTCATTAGGATACTAGTGCTTTGGGAATAATATCAACTCCTATATGTAAATGTCCTTTACATGTTGCAAGAAGTTGATTCCTCTCTATTTGTCCTAATCTACAGCTTTCAAGAGGTCGTTACCACCAGGTATAGGACTTAAGCATGCTTCTAGCTCTCTGGGCATTATCTCACTCATCTTTGAGATGCCCCTGGGGTGGGTGTTTTTGATCAACTTCCTCAAAGAACAGCACCAGAGCACCTGTTCTTCTCCATCTCACACACAGAACTCAAGGGTGATATGGCGGAGGCCTTGGAGAGCCTGTGTTTTCCTTTTCTTCTTAATCCTTTGTCAGAGCTGCAGCTACTTTGGCCAGAGCCAGGGATGTCTAGACACTTGTTCCTTGAGCCGGGACACATCTCCTCAAGCAACAAGAATCAAATTAGGAAGAGCTATTTTTCACTGGGCCTGTGTGAGCTTCTCAAGGGCCAAGTGCCTTCCTGAGGCCCTCAGCCTCCTTTCTGGCAGTTGCTGTCTGCTGTAGACGTATCACTGAATCTGCTATGCAGTGCACAGAAATAGCAGGGTGGGGATTCTGGTTCTTAATTACCTCTGTTGTGTTTTAGTTGGGGTTTTAAAAACAATTCCTTTGTTCATTTCCACATTTTCCATTTCATATTAATTTGATTCATTCACACTGTGGAAAAGTCCTTTACATTAATGATCAAAGTAGGCCTAAGGTTGTGAATGCATTGTGATTTAAATCGACAGGTTTATATGAGGTGGCTTGTCCTTGCCTTGCAGTGCCAGCTGTTACCGTGATTGCAGCTATAAATTTTTGAACAAATGACTGAAGATGTTCATCAAATAAAGAGGTTCCTTGGATGACTTGCAATTCTGAACTATGCCTTTTCCTAGTGGGCATCTTCCCACTTGGACACGATGGGAATAAGCTAGTGTGGACTGGACATGAATGTTCATTGTAGATGACATCTGAATTTCAGGAATGGTCCTGACCCTTTGTCCCCAGAGCCTTTAGCTGCCTTGTCTGGAGAGGATGATTAACAGATGTGATTGTGGAGTTGCCTGTCTAGAAACTCAGCTTTCTTCCTGTTGCCACCTAAAGTGTTTGTCTTCCTCCCTCCTCTCCCTCCTTCCTCCCTCCCTGATTGTGAAAAGTACCTCTGTGGTTTGGGGGCCATGGCGGCATATTTAACTGAGTACACAGCTCTTTGGTGTAATTTATTATTTGTAATATATAATATAGGACTGTAATATCCTCTTCAAAAAGCATCTCTAAGTTAAATCCAGAAAATAAAATTTTCAGCTTCATTCCTGGAAATTTCTGTAAGTTCACCTGTGGGAAGTGATTTATTATCTATGAGAATTCTCAAGATTCACATATCTCTAGGTAATGCTCTTGTATTATTTATTATTCAAGACTTTCTTCCTTGGATTCCAAGTTGCACGTAGTTTTCCGGTGAACATTCTTAACTTGAGGTATGACTTGTGGTCAGCTTGTCTTAAGCCACCCATTTCCCATCCTTTCTCTTAGATTTAAAATGTTGTCCTTGGAGTTGGAACTTTCCACGCTTGTTTTTTGCAAACTGAGATTTTATTTTAGGGGGAGATTTGTGCTGAATCAGCTCAGCTGTGTTTGGGGGTAGGGAAAAACAGGCTTTTCCCCCACTTTAAAAATAACCAGTGTATGCCCGAAAAACTCTACAAAATGTGCTGACTGGCAAATCTTCTAACTTCCTACATTTCCTGGTTTGGAGAGAATAGTTTCCCATGAGACTCAGCTCAATGTCGCATATAGTTCGTATTGTGTTGTGGAAGAGCGTGTAAGCAAGACTGGTGTAAGCAAGATGAACGTTTTTGGGAAAGAAACCTGACTTGTGCTGTCCTTTATGCTGTTTCCCTTGGACAGTTTATCTGTTTATGAAGGTCTATACAGAAATTTTATAGATAACTTTCCTAATTGGGAAAAATTCTCATGTACCTGCTTTTAAAATGACACTGACTGCTTGTGAGTTTTCCTTCAATATGCTAATTTTTCCAGGTTTTTCTCACTCTGGCTCCTTTTTTTTTTTTTTTTTTTTTGTGCTCTGTAGTTTAGGTTTGACTATTTCTTTGCTAAGGTATGAATAAAATGTGTACCTATTGGTTCTGATGTTGAAGTTCTCTTGCTCTAGAGCTGTGTGATGGAAATGATATTTTGGAGCTCTGTCTTTATAAATATATTTAAGCAGTTCTACATGAAAAAATTATGAGCTCCTTTAATGTATTTAAAATTGGAGTGATGCTTTTTGCTTTTTCTTGAACCAAAACTTCCTTCTCTGCTTTCAGTTGTGATGCAATTACCTCTTCTTTGGCACATTTTCAGCAGATACATCCTGTGCATGTAACCAGCTTGAATAGAACTTGTGTGCATGTGCATATATACTTGTATATGTTTGTTCATTCATGTATATGCAGGTGCACTTGGAAGCCAGAGCTCTAGTCTAGTGGTGTTCCTTAGTTACTTAGCCCTTAGGAATCTGACTGCGCTCGCCTTGACCCACCCTCTCTATCCTTCCCTGTCTCCCAGCACTGGGATTATAAGCAGGCACTGCCACATCTGGATTTCATGTGCATGCTGGGGACTGAACTCAGATCCTCATGTTTGTGTGGAAAGTCATCTCTTCAGCCTCCCTTATTTGATGATTACATAATGGTATGTGTAGTGGGTCAAATCCTTCTGGACTTCCCATCTGCCTGCAGACCTAGAATGCTACCTTGATGGCAAATAACGTCTTTGAAGATGTAATTAGGTGAATTAAAATGTATTCATTCTGATTAGGGAGACTTTAGGTCATCAGCTGGAGAGGGCCTTGTGTCAATGGGCATGAGGAGATGCTCTAAAGACAGGAAGATACACAGGAGGACGTCTGTGGGACCTTTAGAAGGACACTGACTGCTTGTCCTTCACTTCAGGTTGTAGCTTCCAGAATGTCAAGAGTTCCCTCCTCCCCTCCCTTTCCTTCCCCTCTATCCTTATTTCCTCCCCTTCTCTTCTTCCCATCTGTGTTATAAACCTGGGTAAATTATGCAGAGATAAGAAAGTTGGACTCTGGTGTCTGATGGCTCTTGGCTAGATGTCTGATTACTTAGGTCCTGAGCTATGTTGCCAACATTATCCCTGGCGTAGAGTTTGCTTTTGTTCCTTCTGCTCCCTTGTTGGCTGCTGTACTCTCTGTTCATTCTTTTATCTTCTGGGTAGGAAGGTTGGCCTTCTCCAGGCCGCTGGAATTTTCAGATCAATAGGGAGGCATTTCCAGTTTTGTCAGTCTGCTATTATCTTGTCTGTCTTACTTGAAAGAAGAATGTTGATGGCCACTTAAGAAAGCTGTACTGTCTTGTGGCCATCCTAGTCACAGGGCCTCCCAATTTGATCTTTAGCAGCATTTTGAAATAGGACACTCCCTGGGAGAATCATCCCTGACAGTAACTTTTGATGAGCTTGATGAATCCCATTCAAGCTTAACAGATAGAACACTTGGAATAGCTAGCAGACACCCAATCTTCATGAATCTTTTGTGTCCATTATGATCATTTTGTGGTGCTCTGTAGAAGTGTTCTTCTGTGCTGCAGAAATCCAGATTCTGCTTTTTTGTGACCTTTAAAACAATGTGTTTCTTCCTCCTTTGGCTTAACAGATGGGTGGGGTCGATGAGCACATAGTCCTCTCAAGGTAATAACTGGTGTATTTCTTCACTTTTAGGACATAGTCCCTGGAGTCTTGGTCATGCGTACTTGTTTAGCATGTTACGAAGCATCACTGTGAAATCAACTTGGTTTTATTGTGCAATCAATAATTTTTAAGCAACTTTTCTAGTTCAGAACTTGTGCCAGGCTGGGGATAGAACCTTACAAGGTTCTCATGATGCAGTGTTTTAAAAGAGGCCCATGCAATTTCTGGGTTCCTTTTTGGAAGTGAAAGAGAGATACCTGAAATATTTTTTATAAGTTGTTTGCACTCTAACTGGGATAAGATGATATTAACATATGACAATTTGCATAACTGGTAAGATAAAAGAAAAGTGTTTCCTGGCAGTGTTTGATAAATATTTATGTCAACCATAGATATCACAGTTATCTGTCACTGATAGGAGAGGTCTCACCTGCTGGGTGACCTGCTGCACTTAAGCCCTTGATGGCTACTTCTGCAGCTGACTTGCTTACGAATATTTCCATTTCCTCCTTCTGAGATCTTTGCTTCCAGGGACTGATTAGTTGATGCTGAAGTACTGATAACAGTAGACACTGGCACCTGTTAGGTCTGAAGTACAGTGCATGGCTTCCATATGATTTTTTTCTTCTACTCACATCTGCCTTGTTATGGTTATTGATCTTAATATCCTTTGTCATCCAACTGTCTCAGTCTTTGAAACTCCCTCACCCATCTCCTCACTAACTAGTTCTGCTTCCATTAGCCTGATCTTTCCATGGATTTCCTAGTGAGTATCTTTTAGTCTGTGTGTGCCTAATGTCTCATTTTAATTATTACAGCTCTGCTTTTAACTCATTTCCCTGCCCCTGCTAGTTTGTGCTTTCACTCTCCTGTCACTGTTACTTTCTGTGCGCACAGTTCTGATAAGCCTCCAAGTCTGGTGATATCCATTTGTCTGCTGAAAAGAACCTAACACTGCAAGTCAGCATCAAAGCCAAGAAGAGGAACTGTACATAAATTGCCATGATTTCAAAAAAGGAGCCTGTTTTCATATCCAGTCTTGCTTTCTAGTCTACCCCCTACAGAATACACCACAAACTTCATCTTTCATGGTCATACCCAGTTTCATACATCCTCACTTGGTTTTCTTTTCTTTTTTCTTTTTTTATTTATTCAATTGTGTGTGTGTGTGTGTATATCTTGGGGAACCACCGTGGACGCCTCCACCTCCTCCTTGTTTACTCTGCCCGGGGATTCACAGGCTCTGCCCTACCAGGACCAGAAACGCAGGCCACCCCTACTTCTGCCCGGCGTCTATACGTGGGATCTGGGATCCGAATTCAGGACCTTCCACCTGCAAGGCAGAGGCTTAACCCCTGAGCTACCTCTCCAGCCCTGTCACTTGGTTTTTTATCAAGAAGCTTTCTCCATCGTTTATTCGTCACTGTTTAAATTTTGATGTTGCTCTTTCCCTATAATTCTGTGTATATTTCTGCAGTCGTGGTTCCCAGGCTTGATCTCCCTTTCCAACACTGCGGAGCAAGCAGCATATCTTACCGTCTTTATATCTGTCCACAGTTTTGAGCCGTGTCTGATGTTGAGAATCAGGTTTGGGTCCATAATAGCAGATATGGGTAGGATAGGTGGACTAATCTGGATTTTGAAGATTTTAGGAAAGACCAGGAGTATTTGGATAAGAACAGCTCTCCTTTGAGCTGGACAGATGACTGCTTTGCCACCTGTCTTGTACTTCCTCATACTTAAGAATTTTCTGCCCTATTTTGAGGAGATCATAGGCTTAGTGGTGACTGGTTGCAATATAAAACAAGGCCTTAGAGAGAGGCAGAATACTCTTTTCTTGTGTTTTTCTGTTCATGCATTAACATTATTAGCTTATCGGCCCATCTGATCGATGGCATATACCTCATGCCTAATTGTTCAGCTAACATGTAAGTCTGTAAAGAGGCGATCTGAGCTGTCACTTCTCAGTGGTGATTTGCCAGTATCTTTTCTTCAAAATTGAGAATGTGCAGCATCTGTGATTTTGCTCTCTGTAAAGATGGCAGAAGAACTTATAAAACTAGTAGGTGATAAATAAGTTAATCTTTTTTGCTTAGATTACTCATTATTTTATAATTCCAAGTGACAGAAACTTGCTGGACCCTGAATATCCTCTGCTGACCCATATTTTCAACTTGGGGTTCATAATGCTCCTGTCCTTTGTCATAGTCCATGTAAATTGGAAATAAACTTGTGACTTGCTCCAGTTGGCTACTTCCATAATGTGTGCCTCTTTGCCTAGCAGACCCAGTCCTTCCTGTATTGCTGATACTTGGTGGAGTCTTGAGGAGGAGTGCCCAGTTAGAAAAAGTGTTTGTCATAGTTAGACACAGGTGTCAACTTGATGGTTGAGTTGTTGAGCTCTGGGCACATTTGTAGAGAATTGGTAATTGAGTTTAAGCCCAGAGCAAACCTGTAGGAGATTGTTTTGTGAATGGGGAAGGCTCAACCCATGGTGGGTGGGACTAGGTCCCAGGCAAGTGAATAAAATTGAGGGAACCATTTGAGAAAGGGGCATCCTTCTGTACATTGACAAAGGATCATTCCTCTCTCAGTTGTTACTTGGATCGGTGTGGCCAGTTCTCTTGGCCTGGTGTTGGTGTGGGCTCTCCTGCCATGCTGGACTAAGAACTGTAACTAGGAATCATAAGAGAATAAACCCCTTGTTCCCTTAAGCAGTTTTGTCATGATTGTATCAGCAACAATCCAGGCAAACTGTAACACCCTCTAAAACCTCCAAGAACATAACAGGAAAGGAAAGGGAAGGAAGGGAAGGAGAGAAAAGAGGGAAGACCACCATAGCAGGGCTCATTCAGGTACTGAAAGTGGTGTGGCCTTGAGTCGAGGGAGGTGTTTGAATGACCTGATACCATGTGCACCTGAGAGCTTCTTTTGTTTTCTAGATAGATCTGTGCAGTGGAGGAAACTTATCTTTTAGTCCTTTTATATACAGTGTCTGCGTCTTCATTTGTAAAATGGGCTTGCAGTTCCTTCAGTTCCTTAGCTGGAACAGTACAGGAAGGGGCTCTAAGCAGACAGCTGTGTTCACAGTCCATATGGGGCAGAGCAGAATGGATGGGATAGAATCTAGCACTTAAATGCATATCTGCATGGTGTCTACATCAGCATTAGACTACAGTAAGATGAAAAATGGGCTATTTCTGGGACCCCTGAGGCAGGAAAATATGCAATTGGAGAATGTATATGTTGTCTTCTTATTCTGGGATACAGTTAGTTCTTCCTCTATGTGTGTGTGTGTGTGTGTGTGTGTGTTTAAAAGCAGCAGTTTGGCCTCTAACTTGCTATGTAGATGACAGTGACTTTGCTTTCTTGTTTCATTTTGTAAATTTAAAGGAGTTTTCCTCTTGTCCTCTAAACAGGTGACCTTACTAAAGGACCAGGAAGGGTTCAGCTGGTGTCTAGGTATTTCTAATCTGATTCTGGTGTAGCAACTCTGACTTACAAATGTGTGGTCTTAGAATGACTCAGGAGAGGGTTGTTATGAAAGTTGCGGTAGATTTCCATTGCTGGATCCAAAGTACATTCCATCCTCTCGCTTTCTTTTGGACATTGGTTGTCCCATCTCTAAAAGAAGAAGGGACTGACTGTCTCCAAGGAGCCATATATTAGCTCTGCCATGATGGTTTGTTGCTTTTTTGTGTTGATTAATCTATTTGGTTCCTTCACAGTTCTGAAAGTTTAGTATTTTTGTCATCAAAGATTTGTTTCATTTGAATGATCAGTGAATGTGACTATGTGGTATGATAGAATGTTCATTTTATATGCTTTCTGAGTCCTGTGTCCCCTTGGTGTGTCTTTTTACTGATAATTCTGAGACTTGAATACTACAGGTCTGCTAGGTGAGAACACTATAATGGAAACGTCTTATTTCTAAAGAGTGTTTTAATTATCTATGCTGTCTCCCTCCTTCCGTCTCTCTCCCTTCTTCTCTCCCTCACTTCCTTCCTTCTTCCTTCCTTGGGGGGATTGAACCTAGTGTCTTATATTGAACAAGTGCTCTATTACTGAGTTACAAAACCCATTCCACCTGTAAATATCCCTTACTTTTTGTTCCTCCCACCCCAATAAATGGAGGTTTAATTCCTTTTTTTTTCTTCAGTTCTGATTATTGTATCTCTTACATCTTTTAACTGAGATTGGTATATCGTTAACATTTCAGTCTAGTTTGTTAGGTAATGGCCTTTTTTTTCCCTTCTCTAGCATCTATGGTTCCAAGTGTTTTCTCCCATTTAAGGGCTGGTATTTGTTTCCTTCAAATTCACTCATCAGGTGACTAAATTTTGAATAGGGCTTTAAGAATTGTAATCCATCCAGATGATTGACTCCTTGACTTTCCAGGTGTTTTTACATTTTCCTCCAGTTTTCCCGCTGGTGGAGTTCACTTGCTGCCAGTGGTATGGAAGAAAGGTAGCATGCAGTTTGCACTCCACAGCATGGGAGGGCTTGTGAAGATGAAAGAAAAACAGAATGAGTCATGCCGTTTTCTAATTGGCTCGGAGTGACCCATGCCTTTCCAAGATGAGAATGGTAACAAGTGTATTGAGTCTCAGCCTGTCTATTTTATCTCACCATTGAGGCACTGAAGGTAGTATTGATAATCCCAACTATCCCCTACTTCATACATAGAAACTTTTTTTCTCTGTGACCTTATCTTCTTTCCTCATTTCCTTTCTTTCTGCCTCCAATTTTTTCATCTCCTCCTCAAGATTTTTAGTCACAATGTCAGAATGCTAAGCTAAGCTCTCGTTTACAGTGCATATACCCCATCTGCCGTAATGTCGACTTGGCCAGTACAGTGAATCCCTGGGACCTTTCTGGCCTTAAGAAGAAAACAGAGATTTGCTAAATGTCATTTTTTCTTGTTTCTGTTCTTCTTCCTAGCAGCTTGAAGCTTGGTTCTCTACCAGTCTTGACAGAGACTTAGCTTCTCGCTCAGGTTCCTGTTTACCTTGTCTGATGGTCCATTTCTCTTTGGACGTGGAGATGCTGAAATACTCATAATTTTCCAGGCTCAGTAATATTGTAGTAGCTTTAAAATTCTTGTCTATAACTATTGTTTCTTGTTTTTTTTTTTTAATAGTAGACAAAAATAAATAAATAAGGAAGTTGGCCTGCCGTCCTTTTTGTTTCTGTTTTGCCTCTATGGGAGATTCTGGTTGACTGGGAGACCATGTGTACTCTGTTGCTGCCCCACACGGAGTGGCCTGGGAGACACTGGGATGTTACTGTCTGGATGGCCGCATTCTGCTTAGGCATAAAGTAGTTTCCCATGCATGACCCGTGGTCCCAAGTTCATGTCCATACAAGGCTTTGGCATCGAGGATTGAAGTTGTTGGCCAGCCAGCTTCCTGTGCTTCCTTGTTTCCTTTCTTATAAAGATTTGTTTTACATTAGTGTGATTTTTTTTAATGTCCAAGCAAAGCTACTTTTCCATACAGAATTTTTAAAATTACTTTTTAAAGAGCCAAAAATATAATTTTGTAATGTTTTATATAATATAACTTGTACTTTCCATTTTAAAAATAGACATAGAAAGGATGTGCAGAACAAAACTAAATATGTAGAAACACACGTATGGATAAGGCAGTGGTTCTTTCTATCTTGAAGATTTCAAGTGAATTTTGTTGCTTTATTTGCTGAAACAGACATTCTGAAATCATTGGCAGGAAACTCAGTATGGAAATGGAATTTTTTTCATAAACTTATATAAAATAGATCAGGCATTTGAATTTTTTTTTTTTGGCTTCTTTGAAAGCTAGAAAAGCAGTAATTTTTTTTTTTAAATGCTGTGGTGTTTGCTTTTAAGTTGTATTTTGAGTAGATAGCAAAGTCAGTTCTTTCACGATTCAAACAGTAATGACCTGTGTACAAGGAGAGCCCGTGTCCTCTGCCCTCGTCCCTTACTAGTCCAGCACACATGTGCAGAAATGCTTGTTGCCACCATTTCTTTGTGCATCTTTCAGAAGTATTGTAGGCCTGCACAGTAAATGTGTCTCATTTTACAGAAGTGCCTGCACCATGAGTGCTGTAGAAATGGTGTCTGGAAAGCCAGAAGAGATGTCTTTGCATTTGGGACCTATATCTGTGCTTGCAGTCCCTACAGCCTTACGTGGCTGATCTTGACTGTGTGAAGAAAGATTACAGCTGTCCTGTAAAACTTCAGCTTAGTTTTTTCTTTGGACATAATGTTCATACCGAAAAACAAAATTACAAATTTGGCTAATATTGGAAATGTTGTCTACTTGGTTATGACACGGTATTTTGTTTTGCTCTTGTGTTATGAATAACACTTACTGCCCACTTTATAAATGATAAAACAACACTTGTTTATTCTACAAAATTATTTTTGCAAATAAGAGAAAGAGATAAAGAAGAAAACCGTTCCACCGGGGTAACATCTGTTCATACGCAAGTTTATATTAGCCCAATCATTTTCATGCATTTAGCTATTAGCATAATTTTCATTTTAGCTAGTAATTACGTGGTACTTACTGCTTTGTAACCTTCAATATGATGATTTCCCTGTGTCATTAAATAGTCTTCTACATGAGGTACTTTTAACATTTAATATCAAGTGAATGTTTAATCAATATCCTGTTGCTAACTGTTGGTAGTGCTTTAGTGGGTGGGCTTTGGAGCCCAGTAGACACAGATTTAATCTTTGGGGCTGCATTACCTAACTTGGGCTGTCATGCACATTAAGTGAGGTTATATATGTTAAGCACTTAATGCGATGCTCGGCACATCTCAGCTGCTCAATCGATAACAGCAAACTTCTGACTCAGGGCTTAGGAAAATTAAGAATAGGGAGCAGTATGTAATATGACAGAAATAAATTGAACTGGTTCTATTCTGTAGGGCAGAGCAAGAGAGAGAAGGGAAGTGTAATGAGCCTTGGGAAAGGGGCAAAGATCCGTAGAGTACTTGTGGGAGAGAGGTGACCTCATCTGAGAGCAGAGCTAGTTGACTGTCCCTCAGAATGTCTTACCAGACCCTGACTCAGCCTCCTGAGTCCTAGAGCAGGTGGAGGGCACTGGAAAGCAGTGCTAGGAAAAGACTAAACATCTTTCCTTCGTTTCCAAGTGTGTGGGCACATTTTTCACAGCCTGAGAGAGTTCCCATGGGAACTGGCAGGACATCTCAGGAGAACTGTAACCCAAAGGAAGCTAAAGAAAGGGCAAAATAGGCCCCTTCCCCTGGTCTAGGTGCCTGAGTATTTCTCAGAATGTCTCTAAAAGTCTTAATTAAATGTAAGCTCAAAATTAAGCATTTTCAGGCTAGAGCTTGCCATCTAATTGTCAGGAGAAAGTACTGCCTAGCCTGCCTTGCCTTCCCTAAGTTTAGAACCAGAATTTGCCAGGTATATTCTCATATCTCCCCTCCTCGTGTGTCTTTTGGATCTTGTTTTTCAAAGCTGTACTGTTAATTTAGGTGTCATTGATGAATTCAGGTATTGACTAAATTATGAAGCCATTTATTGTGATCACAGAAGCAACGTTCTTGTTAATGTATCTGGATAGGTTGAATGAATAGTATTACAGGATGATGAAGCACTGAACATTGAAGCAATGAAGGATTTACTCTGGCATTAAATATAGAGGATGTTGGAAACATAATGAAGTAGGAATGCTGCTTTAGTTTAAGATGTCTGCGGTCTGTTATACGGAGACCAGTTACAAAGAAAGAGCTGTGTCTTTGTATCTCCGTTTTCCATGGCATTACCTTTAAGCTTCCACTGATTTTAATTGGCATCCATTTTAAAATTAATTTCATAATCAACAAAACACTTAAATGAAACTAGTGAATTTAATATATCTCAGTATGTATGTTGTTTCAAAACAAAATATTTGTCATTTTCCCCCCTCATTCTTTGTCGTCAGGCTGCTGTCATTTTTAGGAAAGCATTGAGGTCTTGTTTTCATTTTGTAATCATCTAAGCTGAATTTCCTGGTGTATATGAACCCTCTTCTTCCGCCTCCTCCTCCCTGTTCCCCTCCTCCTCCCCTCCCCCTCCCACTCTTCCCTGTTCCTCTCTTTTCTTTCTCTCCCTTTCTCTCTCTCTTCCTCTCTCCCTCCCTCCTTCTCTTTCTTTCTCTTTCCTTTTTCATTGATGACAGAATACAGGGTTAGACCATCTCTGGCTTTCCGTCTTGTTAGCTGAAATCATAAGGTGTTTCTTTGAAACACCAAGCCAATTTAGTTTAGGATTCACTTCTGTATGACCTAGAATTAAATTCTGATATATACTCAATTTCATTACTCTGGAAACTTTCTCTCATTTTCATCCATTACTTTGGTAAACTTATCCTTCTGAGTGCTAAACAAAGGATGATTAATTCTTCTTTAAATTAAACACACAAATCTGTGCATGTATGTGGGTGTGCATGTGTCCTTGTATGTACTTGCTTATAGAGGAGATCAGCATCAATGTCATTCCTCAGGAGACACCTACCTATTATTATTGTTTTTGCTTTAAGAAAGGGTCTCTTAATGGAATTGAGGCTTACAGATATGGCTAGGCTGGCTGGCCATCAAGTCCTGGGGATCCCCTTGTCATACCAGGATGCCTGCTGGTTTTGATATGTTTTGTTTTTAAGGTGGGTTCTGGGGATCAAATTCAGGTCTTTGTGCTTCATGTTTGATAGTTATAGCCATTTTATTTCCTTAATTACTGACTTTGGAAAATGGTACAAACATCTAATCCTGATCTTTCATTGTATGTAACATTGATTTAAATCCCAGATAGTATGCTTGCCAAATTATGGGTATGTTTTTTGAAATGCTATATATAAATCCACTAGTTCACAAATGCAAAATAAAGAAATAGGAACTCAGAGGCACTGAATTAAAAAGTTGGTTTGTTGATTACAAGTCTTTTAGAAAATTGCCGCCAGGGGCTGGGAAGATGGCTGAGGTTTAAGACTGTGCCTCCAAGCAGAATGTCTTAAGTTTGGATCCCAAGGCCCATGTAAAAACACCAGGTAGAATTGGCAATAGCCTGCTTCTGGCCCTAGTGGGTAGAGCCAGGAAATCCCAGAGCAAAGTTGAAAGGAGATGGAAGCAATCCAGGATGACTGATCACCCTTGGTTCTTCACAGGATACACAGGGTCCTCTAAAACACCTACACACACACACACACACACACACACACACACACACACACACTAAACAAACAAACAAACAAACAAATTAAATTAAAAAATAAAGGGAAACCTTTAAAAAAAAGAAAATTATAGTCAGGTAATCTTGTCTGTACAATTGTTAGTAACAGGTGGGTTATGTTTGACAACTGTAAGGAAAAACAATAAAACCACAAATTGAAATACGTTTTGCTTCTTTTTATTCATGCATGTTTATATTTGAGTCAATCTCTATTTCTCATTTTTAGTTGACAATAAAACTTACACATCTTCTCATATGGTTAAATGAAGTATTGAAGACTTTTCATAATGCTTCACTTTATTCCATAATTATATAACTCATTAGCCACTATGTCTTCATATTTATTTATTTTCATTTATTTTTTTTCAAATTATAATAACCAGGTTATACTATGGAAAAGAATCATAGTTTGCCTAGTACTAACAAACCATAGACTTCTTGAACTTGGAATGTGTAAGGTGGCAGAGTAGGAGAAAAATTTTTTCATTTCCCTGTTTAATATATATATTTTGTCTTAAATAAAAAAATGCTTTTATACTTCCTAGGATTTTAGTTTTCTCCTTTTAAACTTTAATTTATTCCTTTTTACCTTAAAAATTTTGACCCACTTTTTAGTGGTTAATTTTGTAGCTCTCCTTCATTTTAAACAAAAAGAATGGATTGAGGGAGAAGCGGAGTCAGTAAAGAAGTTCAAAAAAAAAAAAAAAAAAAGAAGAAGTTCGAAGTCTCCTTCCCACAAGCCTAGCCTGCCCTCTCTTTCTGTTTGCCCTTCCCTCCTGGCCACTTGTCCGGGGGCTGGGTTGACCCTGGGGCTTTGAACTTGGTAAGTACTAGGGCTCTGAAATCTCAGCCTCTGTTTTCATTTATCTTATAGTTTCTATAGGAGACCAGCTAATTGGCTCAGTGGTAAACGTGCTTGCTGAAAAGCCCCATGGAGTGCAACCCCCAGAACCCACATGGTGGAAGCAGTGAACCAATTCTCATATACTGCCCTCAGATCACCTCTGAGGTCCACCAATGACATGAGTTTGTGTGCTGGCACATATACTCACACACAGTGCACACAAACACAGTAGAGAAAGAAAGAAATGTAAAAATAGCTTCTATAGTGATTCTTCCCAGGCATGTAACTCATTTAGTTTGTGGAAATGATATTAATATTTTCCCTTTTACTGTGGAGTCTTGTTTGCCAAATCTGTTTTCATGTGTGTTATTGTGTATTTGTTCTAGGTAATAAGTGTGGTTCTTTTCATTCTTGCTTAAAATAAGTCATTCATTTAAATTTTTCCCTTAAAAGCTCAGTTAATGAATTAAGAGTCAGAATTTAAAAAGGTGGAATCTTAGTATGATTAAATATTAATCATTTAGTAACTTTTGAATTAAGAGAATTTTAAAAATGGAATCTTAATATGATTAAATATTAATCATCTAGTAATTTTTACTATATAGGTATCTTTTGCTCTCTGTAACAGAGTAGCTCTTGCAATATAGTTTTGGCCATTTAAATTTCTTACCTCTCGTAGTACAGAAAACTGCATCATTTCTAGATGAATTTTAGAGCTTTGACTCCTTAATAACTATTAATCTTTTTGTTATTGTTAATTGATGTGATTTCTAATTGTTCCTAGGTAGCCCCCCCAAATTCCACCTATTGTTCAAGAGATGCAAACCTTTGAAATGAAAGGTACCAGGCTTCTTTTACTGATAGATGCTTACATATACACTGTACAATTATTGTTGTGTGATCCTGTGCCTTTTCAGGTCTAGGAGCTATGGATCAATAATACCAAGTAATTCTACTCATCATCTTTCCAGATGGCAGAGTGTTACAAGCTTACACATTAGTATTAACCACAGGATGTTTTTCCAGACATGTAACCTTAGACTTATCATTGATTATTATCTTCAATTTTACATTCACAGGAATTATAGCAGATGTCACTAAAATAATGCTCATTTAATTAGATTTGATACATTTCAGCTTATGACCTCCTGTCATTTATAATCATACATTATGCAGATTCTATTTATAAGTATATAATTTTATTCAGTTCAGCCATGCCAGTGCATTTTGTCTTTCATAGAGAAAATTAAGAGAGTACTGTAGCCTTCTTTATCTCTTCCAGTGGAGAATTAATCTGCAATCTAGTAGTTTCTTAAATTTATTTACATTACTGTTCTGTTTCATTTCATGAGTAAATATACAGCTAACATTTTCGCTTGTTCTTTTCCTAACACCAAGTTTTATTTCTGTTTCCTGCATCTCTTGGTTCTGAAATGTGCCCTGAAATGGCTAAGCTCTAGATCATTCTCTAGATCATTTTGCAGTCATTTGAAAAGTCTCTTTTTTGTGGTGGTGTGTGCAGAGAAGGTCTTGGCTAGTGGTCACAGTAAGCTCTCTTGTGTAGAGTGAGAAGCATCACTTGGCGATTATTTACAAATTTGCATTTTTGTGTGGTCTTGGTGTGTGGACCAGGATGCTTTATCTTATTGCTTGGAGATTTTCTTCTTACCTCTAGCTGCTGGGAGTTTGACTTTGTTAATCTTTTTCATATAATTGTTTAATATTCTATGGCAATTCTATAGTCATTGAATATTGCTAAATATACCACTGGTCTTTTGAGAGTAACTAGAATAACAAGTTTATGGTTCAGAATGTTACCTAAAGAATCAGGTTGGAGATATGGCTTAAGGTTAAGACACTACCTCAAAAGCAGAAGGACCTTTAGATCCCAGGCCCCAAGTAAAAATACCAGGCAGAAATGGGACAGCCTGCACTTCAGCCCTGGTGGGCAGAGCCTGGAAATCCCAGAGTGAGGCAAAAAGTAGAGACGTATAGTGCCCTCTGATACACACACATACAATTTAGCAACAACAATAAAAAAAAGAATAAACCAACTCTCCTATTCATGAGACATTGAGACATTGACTTGCTTCCTGGGTTGAAACAGTGACTTTTCTTTAATATTACAAGAATAAAAAAATCTTTGCATATTAAATTATTGGGTAGAGTTCACTGGGTTCTTTGTCCCTTAACCATTGAGTTATAGAAGAGTTTATCATTAGTTTTTCACTGTGCACTTTTTGTGGAGCGGAGCCAGGTTAGCTGATCTGGGGAATCTCTCTCATAGAAATTAATTAGATGATGCGTTGGGATAGGTTTCTTTGCTACGCTAAGGTGTCTTGGCAGGCCAAGATATGACACATCTGCCTGTGGGGAATGTCTTTGACAGATGTTCCATAGTTTATAGCTGTATCAATTTTGCATAGTGTATGGTGACTATGTGGTTAATTTTAAGGAAATAACTGCTTTGAGAAAATTTCCTATGAAATGGCTGTTTAATTTCTCATTATAGAGATTGACCTTCCTTTCCCCCATCTTTTTAATGGATTCAGTAGAAGCTATCTTAAATGGGCAAATTAGTAGACTAAATTATTTCTTTTACACAATTTAACTCTTGTGGTTTGCTTTTAATTTTTTCAAAGTAGCTCTCTCAACTGATCCTCAGTACACTTTCTCATATTGTTCTCATATTTTGCCACAGGAAGTATTGAGGTTGTGCTTAGTCCTAGATCATAGATGAAATGTCTAAAGGACAGAAAACTACAAATAAGACTATGTGTCTTTATTATGAAATGTTCAGACTACGGAAATCCATAGTGATAGAGACAACGTTGGTGATTGCCAAGGGCTAGAAGTGGGAAATGGGGAATAGTTGCTTAATGTATAGAAGACCTCTTTCTTTTTGGTTTGATGAATGTATCCTGGACTTAAATAATGGTAGTAATTATAAAGTATTGTGAATATACTACATTGTGGAACAATTTAAAATGGCTTAAGTGGTAAGTTTTATGTTCTGTACAATTTATCTACATTAAAAAGTTAAACTTGTTGGCTAGTTGAGAATACTGAATGAAGGACTTGTTGTTTTTTGGTATAAATACTATTTGGCATTTTACCCTGTGTGCTAAGTGATGGTGAGGATAGGGCTGGGGAATCAGTGGAATGTGGGAAAAGCCCTCTTGTAAGAAACATGAGCTTGTCCAGTGACTTCCTAATTCACAAAATGTTCTTGGGTAATGTTTTGTTCTTATCTGTGTGTATAGTGATTTTAAAAAACCTTTTAATGACTTCGCTCTTATTTCCTTATCATTAGCTATTGCCACATAAGCCCCTTTCTGAAATTGTGTTTCATCAGCTGGAGTTTCATGATTCATGATATTTCACCCTTATCTTAACATCTTCATTACATCATTGTAAAAACGAGATCCCTGTTGCACATTACCTACTTTCATCTACTCTATTGTGATCATTTAAAGAGACAGGAATCCAGTCTCAAATGGGAATAAGATCACTGGACAGCAAGGGCAGGGCGGCAACCCTAGGATCTTGTATTTTAAAACTAAATAGGAACATTTGGCCACGAATGCAAAAATATTGGATCTTAGCAAATGATCTCCTTGCAGTCTGTGAAGGGCTGCAGTGAGCTGCAACAAACACCAGCCAGTTTTATGAACCTGTCAGTGATCAGTATGCCACAGTGCAGTTCCTTGTTACGTGACAAGTAAGGAAAACATACGGTAGGCAGGTGGTGATGACAGCATCATTAGCAGCTCACAGTGAGATTGGCAGTTCATTTTCAGACAGTGATGCCCACCTGCCATGACAACAGTTCAGCACTGGGCACCGAGAAGCACTCATGACCAAGGCTTTCTATCGGTGCTTATCCTGACCGACACAGTCCTTACTGGCTTGGCAGACACTATGGAGCAGTGACCATGCCCTCCACAAGGGAGCTGTTTTGATTGAATTGATGCTCAGCATTGAAGTCCTCAGTTGGGAGCAAGCTAGTTTTGTGGGTTTTGGTGCTATCTTTAAAAAATAATAATAAAAAAATAAATAAAAAACTAGATTGTTTCTTTATATGTGTATTTCAGGTTACCTCCTGTTCCTTTGTTTAAAGTTAATCTTACCTTTTTTCTTTACAAATATAACTTAAATATTTTACTTTGCACAGAAATGAGTAGATGTGGTGTGAAAAATTGTGAAAGGGCTTTGCTTTTCTTTTTGTACCTTCAAAAGTAATCCTTTTACTTTCTAGGTATCTGTTATTTTTATTTCCAAAATAGGATTCTTCTGTACTTGTCATTGCTGTGGCATTTTCATTGGTTCTTCTTTCCAGACTTTGTAGCTCTCTCTTGTTCTCAGCAGTTGATGAAGTGCAGTGATACATACATGGTAGAAAAACCAGATGGGCTTCTGCCAACTTGGATTCCTTAGGCTAGATCCTAGTATGCAATAATTATGTATTTAAGTTGAACTACTGTTGGTGCAAAAAGGAAATATGTTTTTAGGCACATATTTAGTTTGATAGAATACATTCTCATGAGAATTCCTAGTCCATGGACTTCCGCATATTAAATGTTAGAATTACCAACTTGACCCTCAAGATATAATATAGTTTAGATAGTGGTGGGAAATTTAGAGAAGTCCATGAAAGTTCAAGTCAATTAGACAAAGCCCAGGTAAAAGTGATTAAATTTGGAGACTGGGAAAGTAGATCGTCCAAAGAACATTATGCCGGGATGCCTGAATATTCTCAAAGAAAAAATATAGATGGGCAACTGATCTCTGAATGAGGTTTAGTACTCATAGGGGAAATTCATCAGAGAACATAATAACAAAATAAAATAGGAAGACAGTGAACCACAGATTGTGTCTTCCTCCCCCTTTTACAGGTGCCCCTGAGAAATAGTAAAATTACTTTACGGGAAACTTGCAGTACCAACATGTGCAGAAAGCAAAAAGCTGCCAGAGCAAGTCATACTGTGACCCATGTAACCACCTTTGATCTCTGATCTTTATTAAACAGTTGTTAAACATAACTCCTAATTGTCAGCTGCCTTTGGGAACCATCTGTTTCTATGGGAATGTGATGGTGCTTTCTCAGGAGATTAAGGGTTGGGTGGATTTGAGCTTAGAGTTTCCTGGTCTTTGCCAGCTTCACACTGCTAAATTGTTTTTGACGTACGGAATGTGTGGACAGTTCAGTCTTGTCATCTTAACATACACACCATAAACCGAATCACTTTTACGTGTACCTCACAGTGTGCCACGCGCTTTACCTTCATCATCTGGAGAAGTAGATCATGTTGCAGAGCTGACAGCTCTGTTCTCCTCATTAAACATCTCTCCCTCCAACCTTGCCAACCACATTTCTACTTTCCGTCTGCATGGCATCTCACTTAAGTGTTGTCATTCAGTATTCTTGATGTTAGTCTCTTTTTGTGACTAGCTCATTTTCACTTTTAAAGTCCCACAGTTCATCCACGTTGTGGAATATGTCAGAGCTTCCTTTTTTTAAAATCTGAATAATGGTTTCATGTATGCATATACCATATTTTGTTACTTGCTCACATGCATTTGTAGACATTTTTGTTTGTTGCTTTCAACTTTTTTCAATTGTATCTTTTTCCTGTATTCATGTATGTTCAGATTTTTCTTTGCGATCTTGTTCTCCATGCTTTTGATGTGTTTCTGAAATTAGACTTGCCTGGTCACATGGTGAGTCTATTTTTTATTTTTTGAAGAACCTAAGCAATTTTTTATTTCATGTATCTGGTAACTTAGAAGTGGACAGTAGAGCATATTAGGACTTGGAATAGATACCTTTGCTTATATTAGAATTGAGTTGTTATAATTCAGTGATGGAATACTTGCCTAGCATGCTTAAGGCCATGGGTTTGATCCCACCGACACAGAGATAAAAAGGCCAATTATTTTGAAATGTTTGCTTAGCCATGAAACTGAGAATAATTTAGATGCAAAATGATCTAGTGCTGAGTTGTTCTTTGAACCACTGGCAGACATTCTTAGTGAATAATGACATTTTTCTCCATAATTCTTCATGAGGTTATAATACACTTGTGTGGGGACAAGTCACCATTTTAACATTAGCCTTCACCTCACTTAAATATTTAAGTGCATTACCCTTGCAGAGAATGACTTCTTGGAGCCAGGACACAGACCTGCTTGAGAGAAGAGAGTGTCCCACTGTGGTGATGCAAGTAGCCTTCCCACCCTGGCTCTGATCTTCGAAGCTCCCCAGCAAGAGGGTTCCATTGGAACTCTCGGCTGCATGAATACTTTGCTTGCCTGTTTTTTGCCTTGACTTCCCATGTCCTTCTGGAGAATAGGGGCATTCCAAATCTTCATAGACTGGCATGTATTTGTATGGCAAATGTAATACAAACTTTTATCCATTCCTTGGTAATACCCACCCCAAGCTCCCATCATTCTTTTAACCATTGAGTTTGTCCCATTGTTTCATATCTTTAACATCCTCTCAAGCTTTATTGTTTTTTTAAGACTGGGTGACATTGCTTGTATTCTCCACAAAGGCAAAGGCATAAGTATCTCCATGTTTTTGTGCTGTTTATGTGGCTGGAACTCCTCCAGGGAGATTCTGGACAAAGTGATTTAATTTCCCCTGACTGCTGGTGACCTTGGGAATTTTAGATGCAGATGACTTTGATTGGCACTGTTTAGAAGAGAAAAAAAGACCCACCCTCCAGTTCTGTCCCCCAGGAAGGCACTGGGAAGTGGTACTGTGATGAAGACCAAGCAGGGACATGCAGTGGGCACAAAGATAGTTTTTGGTAGTGCCTTGAGACTTCTGTATTCCTCTTCAGGTGAGATGTCAAAGCTGCATTTCCCTGTTGATTTTTACACACACCTAACATTTGTCTCTATGATTAATGGTAAAGTATGTTTTAGGTCATTTCAATGTTATGTTTGCTGTCAAGTAGTCATCACTAGTTCAGAAATCTTGGCTAGTCTCAAATGGCCTCTTCTGTAAAATGTTTGCCATGTTTCTTTTTCTTTTTTTTAGATCTTAGGCTTGTATGTCCTTCTGATTAAATATTTACTAAGCTGAAGTTTTTCAGCCAGTAATGATGTCCATGTAAACTAATGCTTATTGTCAGAAAGAGGCTCGTAGTGTCTCCTATGGCCCTGTGTTATGCTGTATTTTACCTTTCCCCTCAAAACAGATCAAAGTTGCTGCTCATTCAGGTTTGAAGTTGGGGCCCTTTTTAGGAAAGGGAAGAGTAGCTGAGGTAGGAGACTTGTCAGAAAAGCAAGCAAGAATGCTGCTTGTAAGAACTGTAGGTTACCATTCCATTGATGAAAATGAAATGTGCTTAAAATAAACCTGTGGGGGGGAGATGGGAAGGATGATTGTAGACAGGGAGCAGCATCAATACATGAGAATAAACAACCATCCTTAGCACCTAATTACAGTAATTTGTAAGGGGGTGTTCCAGAACACATCTAAACGGTGTTTGAGAGGTAGCCTGGAAACACTGGTTTATATTGTGTAATCCTTGTAGTATAAATGAAACAACAAAATGTATAATTGCTTATGAATGTATGTGTAAAGGCTGTTTTATTTACCATTTTCATGGGTGTGCGTGTTGGGTATAAGCAGGTCTGCAGGTGGGAACATGTGCGCATGACTGCATGTGTGTAGGTCCAAATGTGTCATCATTATCATCATAAATGGCTCTTACCTTGAAACTGGGTCTCTAAACTAGACCCAGAACATGCTGTTAGGTCTAATCTCTCTGGCTTGCTTGCTCTGGTGATGCTCAGATTCTGCTTTCCAGGCTGGTGTTACAGGGGGCCACCATTCTAGCCTGGCACCTTATGACGGGTCCGTGGGTATAAGCTTGAGTGCAAGTGCTTTAACTGCTAACCTATCTTCCCAATCCTACACTCTTTTAATTTAAGACATATCAGAACTTAAAGGTGCCTAGTAGAGTGAATGAATGTTAGCTTTTATGATTGGAATAGTTCACATCCAGCAGCTACTCCTTTTCTTATAGTAATATTCACAGTTAACAAACATCTAAATTATTGGCTTCCAAAACAGATTTTTTTTTCTTTGACATTGGTGTCACGTCCATTACAATAAATTACAGGCATTAAGGTAAAGAATACTATAATTTCTAAAGGTAAATAGTGAATTAGTTTAAAACATCCAGCTATGCAATTGTCAAAAAGAAACTATGGAAAATATCTTCATAAAACTTTTTAGCTTTGAATATAGCAAAAGCACTTGTTCCTCAAGACCTTCAGTTTGATTGCTGTCACCTCAGAAATAAATGCTATAATAGACATAACAAGGAAGAACAACTTAAATAGATTATATTTTACAAAAGTAGTTATAAACTAGATTTTTACCCCTTCTGGCACCTGAAATTGTTTTTGTTTTTTTTTTTTTTTTAATCTACAAAAGCATGTTTTGTATCTTTCCAGTTAGATGATAGTGAAATGAAGTATTAAAATTTCTGGGCTTTATTCTATTTTTATACCTTTTTTTCATACTTTACTCAAGAGTATGCACAAGGATTCTTAGAACACAAGATTTTAAATGTTTAAATGGGACAATAGAAGGAGAAAGAAGCAGCAAAAAAGTAGGATGGTGTGATAGAGGAACAAAGTTAAGACTCCTTGGCTTCACAAACAGACCAGGAATAAAGAGAACGGCTTTGGAAATCACTTGGACTGTGAGATGTGCCATACATGTAAAACAGACGCACGATACTCAAATCTTAGCTGTTGATTTTATAAGGTGGTTAATTTATAAATGAATTGAATGAATAGTATTAATTTCATTCGTTTCTTTTTAATTGCTTAGTGTTGCTACTGAAAAAGTATAAATACAAACAATGGCAAGTTTCTTTCACACAGTGATTAGAAATAGGTAAGTTTGACGGTGCATTGTAAGAGTTGCATAGCTTACATGTAACTGGATCATTTTTCTGGGGACTGAGGTGAAAGTACACCTGGAAGCAGGACCAGAAAGCCCTGTCCACAGCAGTTTGTTTTTGTTACTCCCTTTCAGGGTGAATGGGTGACTAACATGTTTCTAAATTTTCAAAAATTCCATCACTCTTTTATATTTTTAGAGTAATTATATAAGGTACCTTTAGGAAGGGAAAAAAGATGAGTGATGTATAATTTACCTATCAAGTCCAAAGCATTTGGAATCCTGGCCTCTCTTTGATGTTCATTGTCTTTCTGGGTTAGTAAAACAAGTAGTATCTTGCCTAGAGTCTTTCTGGTTAACCTACTAATTGAGATGGTTCATGACACTCAGCTTCAATTATCTTCAGTAAATAAAATATCCGATAACTGGTACCTGCAAAATTAATCCTTAAAATGTCTAAGTAAATACTAGATAGTGTATCTATCATTCTTTAAAATAAGCCCTTCTTAGCTCCACATTGGGATGAATATGTATGAGGTACATATTCTTGTTTGCTATGACTTGGTAAGAAGAAAAGTATATTTAATGTCTGTCTGTCTAATGATTTCAGAAATCTAATGATTTAAGTCAACATGTATCTTATTTATGCAGATATATGTGTAGCTGTATTTATTTATCTCCTGCATACTTATTTAGCATTTATTCTGTGCCAGGCACTGTTCTCAAAAAATCAGTACCTGTTTATCTAAAAATAAATGATACACACATTGTACTTACTCTGAGTCACGCCCTGTTCTAAATGTCTTATGTATATTCATGCTTTTCTTCCTAGCACAATAAGCACAGTTGTCTGTGATGTTGGGAAGCACAGAGACACCAAGCGATTCTTCCAGCTTCGCACAGCTGCTCTGTAGTGCTGCAGCGACAGCACCTTGCATGCAGCTTGGCTGCTCCACTGCTTGTGTGTTTCCCAGTCTCTGCGGTTCTTGCTCTGCTCACTTTGGCTTCGAGGCAGCATGAGTTGGATTTTGTCCCAGTTGGTGTCTTCTCTGTGTCAGAGGTGCACAGAGGCTTCTCATGGGAACTAACAAATTCAGTCTCAAGAATGAGGTCATACAAGATCTTATTTCTAGAGGCAGAGTTTTTATTATAGTTTTGTGTGAATTTATGATTGGGACAGTGTGGTGATTATACAAAATAGCTTCAGTGCAGCTCTCTTCACGTTCAAGCTAAAATAGGCAGTGTCCTGGAAATGTTGTAGGTTTGCAGTTGATTTTCTCCCTTCCTCATCCTTAATGCTTAGGTAGTTCACATTTCCTCACTTAATCAGCACCACACATCTAAATCTATCAAGATCTTTGGTGATGTGATGTGTTCTAGTCACTGCTTATATGAAGAGTATCCATAAGTACTCAGGATTTAAGTATGGTACAAAGTAATTTTCTCTTACTAAACACCTTACCTGAGATACAGTTATAAATTTGGACTTAGGTTACGATCTTAGTTCTTCTGAAGGGTTCCTCAAATTGCTTTCCAAGAAAATCCTGCTGGCTAATGGGCCAGGATGAATCAGAATGTCTCCTTTGTTTAACTAATTTTACAGGAAATCTTACAATGTATATTTTGCCTCCTTAATCCCTAATGATGACTGTTTTTGTTAAACATTAGAGTTTTGAAATATCCCCTCCCTGATCCTATATGATCATATCCACAGTTGACATAACTGCTTTGTCATATAAAAATGTATAATAGCTTGACAAAGTGTCCTTAAAATACCTAACCTCATTTTAAAAGTGTCCTTTCAGTATTTTATGTCTGAAAGGGTTTCTGATTACATATATTCATTCATGTAGCAAGTATATATTGTATATTCAACTTGTGCCTTCAAAGCCCAGATCTTTCAGTGATCATTGGTCTCTTCTCAATGAGGCTCAGGATCTTTCTGTTCTCTTTAATTGTAAGGAAATAGGATATCTGGCTTGGCTGTCTTTCAGAATTTTAGAGTTAAATGGAAGTTCCAATCTAGTGCTGTCATTTTCCAGGTGAAAATAAAGATTCAGCGATTGTCTCATGACTCTTCTGTGAGATCATTGCTGTAAACAACAGGACTAGTTGTTTAATTTTTGTCACACATAGGTAAAATATGTGTATATTAAACATTCATGATGTATGTGCAGATATTTTTTTTCCCTACTTCGTCTTGAAAGCTTTTCATCATTTAGTTAATAACCTTTATATTATACAATTGCTTCTCTTCAGCTCAGGTCATTTCATATCAACCTACCACAAACCCAGAATTCAGGTCATCACGTGTTTGGACAGACGTGTCTAAGATCTTCAGTCATTTTAATTGAAACCCGTTTAAACTTCGGCTTTTTCTCGTGATTGACGGGTCAGTGATGAATATCTGGAGATGAAAAACTCCAGGGTAGAGAAACAGATCTGAAAATCCACAGGAGAGGGACATAAATGCTAATTCCACATTGACTTTAATTCCTGGTTTGTCATAGTTGCCTGCAGGTATGTATCTTGGCTGTTGGCTATTTTCTGAGCCTCATTTTTATTTTAGATTTCTTTAATAATGTTGCCTTTATGAAGAGCTCTTTAATCTCGCACACATTTGCAGTTCTCTTTCTCTTGGAATAGGAAATAGTTAATTGGCAGATGAATGTAATTGCTTTTTTCTTTTGGTTCATAGAGATTGAAGTGTGTGTGTGTGTGTGTGTGTGTGTGGTCTTCCCATGAATTTCTTTGGAAGGCAGTGTGTGTGTGTGTGTGTGTGTGTGTGTGTGTGTGTGTGGTCTTCCCATGAATTTCTTGGAAGGCAGTAGTTTTGGCCTAGCATATCAGGTTGGCCTCCTGACCTGGAAGATGCAAAGGTGTTCACTATTGTTTTGGTTCATAGAGATTGAAGTGTGTGAGTGTGTGTGTGTGGTCTTCCCATGAATTTCTTTGGAAGGAAGTATTTTTGGCCTAGCATATCAGGTTCGCCTTCTGACCTGGAAGGTGCAAAGGTGTTCACTATTGTTTGTTAACTAAGCACCATTACCTATATTGCCTCTTGTATTAGAGAGAATGTTCTTTCTGCATGTTCTTTGCTGAGTAACTATTGTCTCTGTCCCACTGATTTTTGTTGAGAAAGAGGCTTGGAATGGATGGAGATAGACGATAACCTTATTGAATTGTCTCTAGAATTAAGGGTTTGAGCTTGTTGAATGGATTATGTGGAAATACAAAGAGAGGTATACTTCATCATCACCAAGTGACCCAAATTGGACCATACTCTGTGGCTTTGCCCTATTTAATAACTTCACTGAAGTATTTTACATTCCTTGCATGATTTTGTCACCTTGGAGATTTAGCTGACAGGGCGACTTTCTGCATATTTTGCCCTGGCGCCATTTATCCTCTTGCTCTCCTGACCTCTGGCTTTTGCAGATGTGTTGGAGGCCTTATCTGAGGACCTTCAGGTGGACTAACCTAGTACCCAGAGTGCTTCCTTTCCCAGGTATTCTTCATGCGTGTCTTGCTTCGCCTTGCTGCACCTTTCCGGTTTTTCCATTAACTTGGCTCAGCTGCATGCAGAGAAACTATTGAAAACTTTGTTTGAGGTGCTGATTGGTTAATCCCTCTATGTGATCATGTTCTCATATTTATCAAGTTTGACCATAGATATCTGATTTTAGTGGTCATCCTTAATTCATTTAATCATTTTCATTTTTATGTTGTGACTGTACTTCTACAAGAAAGTTTCCTTCAACTCAGACCTTCATTGCCTGGTCTTTGATATGAATTTGGATTTTTTTCTCTCCTTAAATGTTAATTTGGTGGCATACTCAAGCCTGTGATCTGACAGTTAGAATTTTGAGGCAGCTGCCGTTTTGCAAATTTTTTTGTGCATATACTTGGTTATGTCTGTGTATCTATATGTGTACATATGTGGAGGCCAGACATCCATATTGAATGGCTTTCTTAATTTTAATCGCTTCCGTACCTTGGTTTTGGGATCGTCTGTAATAAGCTGGAAGCACCCTGATTCAGCTAGACTGACTGACCAGCAAACCCGAGGGATTCTCTTGTCTCCGTCTCCCAAGCACTGGTATTTCAGGCATGCACTGCCAAGCCTGAGTTTTTGTACATGTGCTTTTTATTACACTGAGGTCCTCATGCTTGGATGGCATGAACTGTTGAGCCCAGTTCTTCCATGCTTATGCTTAAAATATTTTGCAAGGAGGAACTAATGAAAGGGATGTAGTGGTGCTGACCAGCACTGTCACCAGCGTGGTGCCTCTTCAGTACGCCTTCTTTAGGCGGAATGGTGAGAAGTGAAGATTTACTTGGAAAAGAGGTTTCTGGATTTAGAGGTAGCTTTAGACTGCATGATTCTCTAATGTAATCTTTAGTATAGATATGTGAAGCTTGGCTGTGACCCAAACCAAACATACAGGCATAACATTTGTCATATTGTTCACTAATGGATCCCGCCGCACTTTTGGACCTTTTTTGACCTTCGAGCATATTGATCTTAAAAAGTTTCATAAAGAAAAAGCATGGTTTAATATGCCCTCACCTATTTATTTAATGTATGCTAGGATTATGCAACTTTCTCACTTTTATGTCAACTTGCTATTTGTATATACATTCTTCGTTAGTTTAAAACCTAACGATTCTTCTAGTTTGTTCTATTCTTGCGCCCCTTCACACCCAATTCCATCATAAAATTCCAACTTCAATTATGTTGCTATTGGACCTAGTTAACTGTGTCATTCTGATTTATACACTGTGAAATCAGTTCCAAGCATCCTCCTGATTGCTGTCTTGTTCTTCTTGATAGTTCTTTACATGGTCCAGGAGAGAGAATGGCAGGCTGAAATTGCTTGCCGTGTATTTCAGCACAGGTAGTCTGATGCAGAAATGGTTAAGGAGCTGTTTTGCCATACCTAGTGGTCACTCACTCAGGAATGTCTTCTGTCCTTTTCTGTCTAGTGGAATTTTTTAGAGTTTCACATATTCTCTGCTATTTGTCTTTTTGTTGTTGTCATTGACAACAATTTTCTTCTCAGTTTCTTTAAAAAATAAATTTACGAGTTTTTAAATGTTTTACACTTTCATGCATTTTTGAAATGACTTTTAGTCATATTCAACCCCCTCCTTTTGTTGCTCCCTCCTTACCTCCCTCTCCTGATAAATCCATTCTTCCTAATAAGGCCTCCTATTGTCAATGTCTTTTTTATTATTCAGAGTAGTTTTAGGTTCATAGAAAATTAGAGATTTCCCATATACTCTCTGTCCCCATACATATACAGTATCCCATATGAAAACAGTATCTTTTTGAAATTGATGAACTGACATGTCACTTAATTGCACCTTCTTTGAGCCTTGACAGTGGCTCCATCATTATGGTAGGATGCTAAATAGTTTTATTGCCCTGAAAATCTTCTGTGTTTCTGCCAGTTCATTGCCACATCCCCTTGGCAACAAGTGATCTTTTTTGCTGTTTTCCTAGTTTTGTCTTTTCCCAAATGTTGGGTAGTTAGAATTGTTCAGTATGAAGTTGTAGTAGATTGGCTTCTTTCACTTAGTACTGTGCATTTGAAGTTCCTCCACTTTGGTTTATGGCCTGGCAGATAATTTTTTATTAGCTGTAAATAACATTTCATTGTCTGAATTTATCACAGTTTCTCCATTAATCTCCGTCCAGAATTGAGTAAAACTGCTGTTAATTCCATGTGCAGCTTTTTATGTGGACAGATTTTCAGCTTCTTCAGGTAAATTGCAAGGAACCACATTTCTGCATGGAATGGTATGGGTATGTTTAGTTTTGTAAGAAACTACTAAACTGTCTTCCCACCATTTTGCCTTCCCATCAAGGGTGGAAGAAAATTCCTGTTGTTTCTCATCCTTTGTCTTTGTGTTACTGGTGATCTGGGTTTTAGTTATCCTAATAGGCATGTATGTGGTATTTCATTGCTTAATTTGATGTGTGTGTGTAGTTTTTTTACATGGTGGTGGTTGTATGTTTTATTTTGCTTTTGAATTGACAGGAATTGAACCCAGGACCATTCATATGCTAGTCAAATAATCTACCACTGAACACCATTCCTCATCCCTCACACCCTATTTACGTTGTCAAAAAATAGCAGCTCACTAATGGCATGTGATACAGAGCATCTCCTCCTATCCTCTTTCAACATCTGTGTATTGTCTTTGGTGGGCTGTTAAAGTTTTTTGTTTGTTAATCAGGTTATCTTCTCATTGTGGAGTTGATTGTGTATTTTGAATGACTGTCATTTATTTATCTGTTTGTTAATTTATTTAGCAGATGTTTCTCATAGTCTGTTGTTGGCTTTCTTTCTTTCTGTCTTTCTTTCTTTCTTTCTTTCTTTCTTTCTTTCTTTCTTTCTTTCTTTCTTTCTTTCTTTCTTTCTTTCTTTCTTTCTTTCTTTCTTTCTTTCTTTCTTTCTTTCTTTCTTTCTTTTAATCTTTTTTTTTTTTTTTAATTCAAAAAATCCATCCGCGTCTTCCACAGGTATGCAAACATACACATGGGTAACAATGAGCTATTACAGTCTCCCAACCCTAACTCTCTTGAATGTTTATTTCCAGGTCAATGTGACTGTGGACTACATTAGACCTGCCAGTCCCGCCACCGAGACAGTGCCTGCCTTTTCAGAGCGTACCTGTGCCACTGTCACCATTGGAGGAATGTAAGTGTCAGCTCTGGTCCTAGTAGCTGTCTTCATTGCTCAGTCACGTCTTTCCTTCCTTCCCTCTGCTTTGTTTTCTCTTACACTTAACCCAGTGGTTCATAATTATGTGCCTGTGTAGCACTTTATATATAATCATGCATTAGCTAATCATAGACTTTCATTATTGTTGTTATTCAAAATTTATTGGCCACTGTGTGCTTGGGCCCATGAAGCATACATTATTACTATTAATAGTGCTCCTTACTGATTATCAAGCTGGCCCTTTACACTATCCAAAATTAGTTCAAGAGAGCCTCTGCAGGTTGGATTAATTAAAAAAAAAGAAGACAAAACAAGTTAGTTGAACCTTTTCTTTGGATAGAAGTGAATGGGTGTGTATTGGTTGTGCCTTGGCTATTTTCCAAGGTCTCTTGGTAGTCTCGCTGATGAACTGAATCTTTCAGGGAAGGTGTCTTACAGAGGAAAGAGGAGTCCTGCTGGGCCACACTTCCACAATAAATATTAAAACAATCAGTCAGTCCCCAGTAGCAATTCGTACTTTGTATAACTTATACCCCCATGGTAATTGTTTCCTTCTCTATTTAACAGTCTTAAGTGCTATTTGTTACCAAACTGGTATTTTTCTTTTCTTTTAAGGGGGCATAGTGGAAGGGAAGCAAAGAATAGGTTTCTCATCAAAACAGAGATTGTCTTATTGAAAATACAATGAAGCCCGGTAGGAGAACTATATTTATACTACAGCAACGCCTCTGGAGGATGACAATTGTTTGTGCAGCTTCTAGAACTCTCCTACCCAGCAGGAGCCTCTGTCCCCTCATTGCTGCTTGCACATTTCACAATGGCTATTGTTAGCTAGTCCGCTCATGTGTTTATTAATGTTGGTAATGTTCATACATCAGTCGGAGTTTTCATTTCTTTGGGACAAACTCGATGTAGGCATTAGATGTCGTCATTACCTTCACACTATTACAGGCAACAGGTTTGTACAAAGCTAGTTTCTGAAAAATAAAATATATATTTGAAATGTGGAAAACTAGTACATGTTTTGGTCATTCTGTGTATCTTATAGTAAAGATTTGTTACTAATTTATCAGTTCCTAAGGTTTGGATATATTTCTCTTATCAGAGCAAGTTGGTAGGTTCAATATATTAACCTTTTTATGGGCATAAACGAGGAGTCATCCCTATAGATTGCTGCTCCTGCTGTGTAATTACTGGGGATATAGTTTCACATCTGTAAAAACTCATGTCTTTATTTCGGGCAGTGGCCTATACCACCACTTAACATTTCATCAGAGTGGAGTATCTCTTTTAGCTATATACAGGTAGTGTTAAAAATAAATTTATACCTAAATTTATGCCTAAAATCAGATATTCAGGAACTGGTTTTGGGTGATCCTTTTTTTGACTGCAACTTGACACAAGTGCCTTTAAAATATTCCTAGAGCAGATGATTGTAGCTATGCCTATGGCAGCAAACCTTGAAGTTCAAGTATATTTATTTTAACTTTGAGATCACTCATTCAGCTTGTGCAGGTATTTTTTTTAATATGTTGATTTCATTTTCTTTGTATATATACATCCAGAAGTAGCCTGGGTAGGATGGAAGAGAGACCCTTCCATCCAGTTTCTGTAATGAATGTACTATTTACATTTCTTCTAACAATGCTGGAGATTCCTTCTTTTCCTCCAGTGGTTGAGATCTGTTGTAGTTGTTGATGATGATATGCATTTGTATCAAACCTTTGGGTTGAGATGATATATCACCGTGTTTTTGATTTGCCTTTCCTTAGTCACTAGTGATAGTGAATGCTATTTTTCATAAGCCTTTTCTAGACTTTTTACAAATCTGTTCTAATCACTTGCCCATTTTGAAAATTGTATCTCTATGTTTTTGAGTTCTTTTTTTTTTTAATTCTGAACCCGTTTACTGAAACTTTTGTGACAGCTTTTATACCGAAAATTTTGGGGTAAAGAATGTTGCACCTACAATAAACATACAATTTTCTAATCAGCAAAAATCACCTTCAGGGTGGACATTTTTTCAAGAACCTAACCCGTTGCTTGAGAGTAAAAGGCACTTAATAGAAACATTCTCCCAGTATTTCCAAACCTATCTAATCTATAATGCTTCACCGGATAGCCATGGGGCTGAGCCTACATAGTTGACATTTTTAACAGAGACTGCTTTTTTAAAATACACAGAGGAGGAATGAACTCCTTTTGATTTCAGTCCTTTCCAGGTTGATCCTCTGTCTCAGTCAGGCAGGTTGACATGGGCACCAGGCATGGTAGCAGGTTCTAGCTCGGGAAGTTGCATGCAGCTCATGCAGTCTCTGCTATCCAAGCTTGAACCACGTCTCTAGGGGGGCCATGGCTTGGATATTCAAGGGCCATAAGCGCCTATAGCGTTTTTGAGTTCTTTATTTTTTTGAAATCTGTACTTCATCTTAGCCAAAAAATTAGAGAATTATAGAGCTTGGATTTTAGAAGTTACTGATATTATTGATGTCTTCCATTCTATCCTATTGTCTCCTTAGAAACAGGGAAATTTGTCTCCTTTGTTCCATGAATAATTTGTTAACTGGATTGCTTAAAGGGTCCTTTTTTTTTTTGAAGCATATCACGATGTGCTTGATACTTTGGCTACAAGTTTTGATGGTTGCTAGTTTGTTCATACCTAATCAGTATGTACTATTTGCATTTGATGATTTTTTTTTATTTGATTATGGAAAGCCTAGTGATAAAGATAGATGATCGCTAGCAAATATACTTGGTCAGACCTTGTATTCCAACTTGACTCGGGACTGCTACTTTATTTTCTCTTTGTTGCAATTTTGGTTTCGTTGATTTTTTTCTGAATTTTATTTAAAGAAAAACCTAAAGTAATATTGTAGAGTGTTAAGTTACTAGTAAGGAAATCTAAGTATTGTCTGATATTCAGAAAGAAGATGCATGAAAACCTGTCTAGTTGATATGGTTAATTAATTAAAATACTGACTGCATTCCCTGCTTTTAGCATGGTCTCTGATGGTGTAGGTCAGTTAAGCAAAGGGTTAGTTGAGATAGTTTTGTGGTGTGCATTGGGTACTGAAAGGTGAGCTTCATTTTGACTTGTAAAACAGGTATAGAATGGAGAGAGTCAGTCTGAGCTGTACTTTTAGGCTTACATGTCGTCCACTTCCATGGCTGTCCTGTTGTTTAGACTTCTGACTCGAAGAGTTTCTTTGAAGTCTGTGATTCTGGGGAATGAGAAGAAAGAGGCAGATGTGGTGGTGCCTCACATGCATACACAGGGCTATTTCAAAGCAGATTTTTAGCTGTATTTCACGTACAAAGTGTGTGAATTTTCTGTATCACAGCAGGGCTCTGTGGAATCCTGTTTTTCCTCTTGATGTATGGCAAGGGGAGTCTCAGGTGCCTGCAGGTCTTTGCTGGTGTCACACAAGCTGCAGTCTGCCATCTTCTGCCCTTGGGGGAATCAATGGAAACAAGGTTCACTATTCCTGTAATAGATTAAATCCTTCTTTTTCCTTGATTAACTTCACTGTGCAGTTGGCAGGAGTTGTTATCTGTTAATCAAAACAGTTTAAATAAAAAATAAAAAGATCAAACCTTGAGTTGTTTCTCATTCTCTGGCGCCCCGGTTGGGAATTAGCTGATCTTTTTAGGCCCAGTTTGTGACATGAAGCTGTCAAGATGGCGCTTCCTGTTAATTACTTTTTATTATATTTAAGACACTTAAATAACTTCTTGTGATTTAGTCTTCTGTGTAATTAGCTGCAGTGATTAAAATCTCATTCTTTCATTCTTGCTGGAGCCTTCTTGAAGAGCTAGATTTTCTGGGTGACCTTTCCCTGTGCTGGACTTTTCGATTACTTCGAGCTCCAGTTTGACAATCTCATGTAATCTTGTAATTCATTGCTCATTGCTTTTGGCTATTCTATGATTCTTATTCTTCAATGTGGTAGAAATTTTGTTTAACTGACAAACACAAGTAGGGTCACTGTTCATCCCTGCGCAGTTGTACGAAACAACACTTCATCCCCATCCTGGGAAAACTGTTGCAGCCAGATACAGTGCCACCAATCTGTGTCCCCCCCCCCCCTTTTCCCTTTGATGTGTTCCCCAGGGCTGGGGGCAGTGGAATAACATATTTGGGGGGAAGGTAAAGAGTGGTAAAGAGATGGAACTATGGAAAATGAAGAGTGGGAAATACTTTTTTATTTTCTATACAAATCCACAGAGGGGAGTTTTTTGTTGTTGTTTTTCACTCTGCTAGTTTCATTCCTGTATTGTCCTTTTTTTTTTTTTTTTTTTAATGTACCCTCTTGATGAAAACAACAAAACAGCTTGGAACAAGTTCTCTTGGCTCTTTCTCTTCCCAATTCTAAATACTTGCATCTCTTAATATCCTGCCCTTTTCTAGATCTGCAGTTCAGTGCACTCAAGCCTTAGCACAACTTTTGTAGTTTTAGCTTTTTTCCCCCTCTAGACTAGGCTTGGTCTGCCCATCGCGACCATTCTGCTTCTAGTCATTGCAGCTGTTTCCCTGGCGCCCAGGGAATTCCTGCCTTTCTTGTACTGTGTCACTCTGTGTGGCTGGTGCCTCATTTCTTGCTGAAGGTCCCTCGTTTTCAGAAACACTCCCCATGTTTATGAAAGTGCTATCAGCAGAGAAAGAGAACGAGCCTGAAGCACCTGTGTAGGCCCCGTTCCCTGCACAGCCATCACCACCTGCCTTGACGGATGTTGGTAGCGCGTAGGGTCTTGTCTCTGACATGCTGGCTGAATTATCTGGGCCCTGGGATATCTGAGGTGACCTTTTTGCTCTTAACGATGGTCATCTAGCAGATACAACACTGTCTTTAGGAACTTTGTGTGGATTCCTCAGTGATACAGCTTGACTTTACTATGTTCATATGCACCACACTTTAAACTTGCAAGGGAAACGGCTTCCTTTGCCTCTTCTTCTGCTTTGGTTTTGATTTCCAGGAGTATTTTTTTTCCAGCTATTCCACTGAACACTGCTTAAGTCTTGTCCTACTCTGCTAAAATAATCTTTTTTAATCCTAAGGTTTTTTTTTCCCCCAGTGTCATGCAATCCCCGGCCTTTCTGGCTTCTGTTCCTTCGCTTTGAAGCTTTCTCCGTCAGCCAAATCTCCCCTCGGTTTTCTAATCTTAAAACATAGCAGTAGTGTTTCACTTTCAAGGGACACCTGGGAAGAAAGCCTCATGAATCTCTATTTCTCTGCCTTTGTCTTCTCCAAGGAGACTGCCAGTATTCTGCCGCACCTCTCTGTGCATCTGAGGAGGAATAACTGACGTTTCTGGCATCGACTCACTCAGGACAAGAGTGATAACTGACAGCTTCATCGCTTAGAATTGCTCTTACTTAATAGTCGTGACTGGATGATTGTCATTACATTAACTTGATTTTTTGTTTGTTTGTTTCTATTGTCATCTTCTATTCTACCCTAAAGAAATAATAAAATATTAGAATAAGAGTTTGGGGTCTCCTCTCTCAAGCCAAGCAGTTGACCACTTGTCATGCTTACTGCCCAGTTTATGACCGGCAAGATGGCTCATCAGGATAAGGTGCCTACTGACAAACTTGGTGACCTCAGTCCGCTCCCCCGAGGTCCACTGGTAGAAGGAAAGAACTGACTTCTGATTTCCTTGCTTGTGTGTGACACACACATATCCTCATTTTTTTTCTTTCTCAATGATTAATAAAATATTTTTTACAAGTAAAAGAGAAGCTTAGGTTTTCTAGAAGCCATAGGCTATGTGATTAATGTGGTTTTCATGCTGAACTAGAATCTCTCAGTGTTCACCATTCCATGAACACTGGTAGTATTCATGTCAATAGCAGTACTTTGAAAAGAAGTAGTTGGATAACTGGTCCTGTCCTGCTAGCTCAAGTATGGTAATCATCTGAAAAGATGATCCGCAAGCCCTTAAAGATGGACCTTGGCTGTTTAACAGGAAAACCTTTCTCTTCTGTTCAAGCATTTCGTGGCTGTCTGTGGAACTTTTATACTGCCAAGTCTTATTTCCCTGAAACTCCTGGTTTCAGATTACTTGATGGCCCTCATCTCTTTATGGGGGTTTAATGTAGCTTTTCATAACGGAACCTGCGGGTGACACATCACCAAAATCCTTTGCTGAGTTACACGAGAGCTGCTCTTCAATCTTTTTTCTTTTTATGGTACCAGTTGAGTCGAGTACCAGACCATGGGGGCTTGAATATTTCCTGTTTCCCAGTGCAGATGCTTGGAGCCTGGGAGCGAGGCTTTGCTGCAGACCAGGGAGTTCGTTCTCTGAGCTCACTCTGCTGGAACGGTGATGGGCACAGGGAGGGCTGGTGCCACCAGGGCAGGCTGCCGCCGCCGCCGCCGCCGCCGCCGCACCTGTGTCCCAAGACTTCGTTCACCTTCGCAGGCGGTGGGAGCACAGCAGTGAGCAAAGCGGCAAACAGTGTCACAGATTGAGGGTCTCCTCACTTCACTTCATGCTCAAGATTTCCATTTGCTTTGAGACACTGTCCCTTCCAGACCAGCTGTCCTCAGTAGAAGCTGTGCAGTAGAAGAGGATTCTCCTGCCTCAGTTTCCCAGGTGCTGGAATACCCAACGTGTTCCAGCACACTGAAATTTCCTGAGCCCGAGAGCCCCAGCTTATCTCACTGGTAGTCATTGGCTTTGACAATCACAGAACAGTATTTATGAACCCTCGTGGTTTAAGAAACAGGGATATTATTTAATCCTTTCGGATGAATTTTTGCGAGGATCTTTTATGGAACTGTGTCATTTCAGAATAGGGTAAATTATAAATGAAAAACTAACCTTTGTAATTTTTGATAGGCCAGTGACTAAATGAAATATTCACATGCCACTCTAAATCCTCTTTTTTTCTTTTTTTCCCCTTTCTAAACCCCTCCACACAGAATAGTTCTTGAGTCATTTGAGATAGAGGTGCTCTGGGAATTTCAATAAATTGCCATGGTTCCTCCCTAGTAGTTTCTGCACTTTGAAGAGTGGAGGACGTCCTCCTGCAGGGCCGGGCCCGAGGCCCTAAACGCCAGCCTCCTAACCTCACACTTTTTACTTCGTAGGTGGTTGTCTACATCCTTGTAAGTCAGCACGGTTAGATTTCACATTTTCAGATTTAAACAGTGTCTGCTTCCTTTATGTGTCTGTGTGTGTATATATATATATATATATATATATGTTTATCATATGACTCCGGAACCCTCGATGTTCTTTCAGTTTTACCAACAGTGATTTTAATGTTTAGTTGATTTGGGTGTGGTAAGCTTCATATTGATATGTTTCTTTTTCTGATGGTTAAAGAAATTAAAAGATTCAGCATTTTCATTTCTCCTCATTTAAAAGCTTGACTTCTTATATAATCAATATTTATAGCATTTATCAATTTTTTCTGTCACTGCAACTGTCTTCTTTTTTTATTATTTATTCAATTGTGCGTGTATGCATGTGTGCGCGTGTGTGTATGTATGTGTGTGTATGTATGTATGTGTGTGTGTAGAACCACGGACGAATTCGGGAACCACCATGGACGCCTCCACCTCCTCCTAGTTTACTCTGCCCCAGGATTCACAGGCTCTGCCCTAACAGGACCAGAAATGCAGGCCGCCCCCACTTCCGCCCGGCGTCTATACGTGGGGTCTAGGATCCAAACTCAGGACCTTCCGCCTGCAAGGCAGAGGCTTAACCCCTGAGCCACCTCTCCAGCCCCTGCAACTGTCTTCTAAGCCTTCTCCATAAAAATAATTGTCCAGAATATTTAATTTTGCTCCTACATCAGTTATAATATCTAATTACATTACACCTTATAATTTATATTAGAATAATAGTGATCAACTCTGTAGAAGGAGAAATTTTATGTTTTATTTGACTCTCACAAGAAAATGTCTTTTTTTCTCTTTCTCTTTCCCTTTCTGTACTTTCTCAGGTACAACTACTCCTTATTCTTTCTTTAGTGTTCTTTCATTTTACTGAAGAATCTTCTTGTTTTTTGTTTTTTTCTGTGTAAGTGCTGACCATCTTGAATTCCTACATGCCTAAAACTACCTCAATTTGGACTATGCTTGTTAATTGTTAATTTCATAAAATTGTAGCTTCAAAATAGAACCAAGTACTTTGAAATCATTTTTATTTATTGTTTCATCAATGCTCATGAGAAATTCACTTTGCATTTCTGTAAATGTAGCTTTTCCATCCTTCTAGTTCTTGAAGTTTTTACAATTTTCTGTTTAGGTATGGCTTTCTGAAATGTTATTGAATTTATAGGTATGCCTTACTTTTTCCCCCATATACTACATACTTTGGGGGATTTTTAAATGTGAACATTTATTTTCTCAAGAAGATATTTTTGTTTTGGAGACTGATCTTGCTGTGTTGCCCTTGCTGGCTTTCAATTCCCAACTCTTCAGCCTCAGCCTATGTGTGCTGAGATTATACTTGTGCATGACTATACATGGATCTCAGAAGATTTTTTTTTTCTCTTCTAACTTGTTGGATTATTTTCTCTCTTCCATAAATTTTTCCTGTATTGTACCTTTACTGATCCTTTAATTTAAAAAAAACTTTCTTTTTCATTTTCGTTATGTCTTATTCAAGAAGATGTCTTCAACTTGGTTATTCAGGTTATTTGCTTGGCCAGCCAGTCAATCATGCATGTCGACTTGTTTCTATTCATTCCCATGCTCTTGTGTATATACACATCATGCTTTTTTACTTGTTTTCTCATTAGTTCATTTATCTGGTACTTATACTATGCCTGGTATATAATATGCACTATGTTAGCATCAGTAATATATTAGTAATTCAAAAACATAATGATGTCTACCATCATGAGATTTGCAGATTGTTTTATTAATTCATTTTGTTTTACTTCAGCACTTATTCAAATTTCTTTTTAATTTTCTATTCTAATATCTTCTTATTAGTTTATAAGTTTGTTTTCTTTAATATCTCTGAATACTACTTAAAATTAAAACAATTAATATCTGTCTTTATTATCTGAAATAACTTTCCTCTATGATTAAATGTTCTTTATTTTCTTATACAAGTCATCAAACATTTTGAGCATTTTTATTCATTTGGATGAAGGAGGACTAGAGTGCTTAATAATTGGCATGGGGCGGTCTTCTGTGCCGCTGCATGCCGTTGGTTCCCCAGACTTCTCTGCTATGACAGGAGGGGACAGGCTTCCTTCTAGGGAGCAAGCAGATCACAGACGCCAGTAAAATTGTCAAAGCAGGTGGAGTTCTTTAGCTCTAGAGTCCTCCACAGGGTTTGGTGTGAGCGCGGACAGAGGAGGGCTGCACTGTGCTGCCTGGGACACTCTGCCTGTGCTTTCATGTTTAGGCCACAGCGAGCATCTGATGTTCCAGAATTCCATCTCTATGTTGTGCTTCTTTGGAATAGATTATATACTCTGACATTGATAATTTAGGAACTGCCTTTGGTGTAAAGTTGAAAGTCATTAATTTAAAGGGATATTGTCAAGATCGAAACAATGAACAGTAAATTTTCTAACATTAAGAGAAGATCTTTAGTTGGGAAGAGCCTTAAAAAATCCTGGAAATCTGAAGTTGAGGAATCTAGAGCTAGAATTGTCTTCCATGTGGATTGTGAGAACCATTGTGCTTGCTTTTGTCAGTGTGATGACCTCTGTAGCGACCTGCAAGGTAATCAGAAGCTGTGCAGTGGGTCCTCGAGATCATAAGGAGGGATTAATGAGGAAAGCTAACCTTGGGTTAGTTTCATATTTTGAAATGCTGTATATTCAAAGGAATCCCACTGCCTCCTAGAACTTCATATAGAGGAAGCAGAAAGAATGAGAGCCTGAGGGCTTAAGGTCCCTCTGCCATTCTGTGTAATAGTCCCTTGGACATAAGTAACCCTGTTTTTCTCAGAAGCCTTGTTTATTTTGGTTTATCTTAAATTAATCAATGCTCTGTGGAGCATACTTTGAAATAAGGGATGGCAGCCACAGCTACAATAACATGCTTGCTCCTATTATATTTCTTGGGATTTTGCTAAGGGCCAAACCCTTCTGCTCTAAGCATCAGGGGAAACTAGCCAGCCCAGCCCTGTTGAGTGGGTTCCTAGTTGATTGCTTCACTGTGATGCTTTGTATTTGCATTGTTTTTGCTTCTTGGTGTTTGTGTCGCTTCTGACACCATCAGCTTCCTGTGCTTGACTTTACCTTCCTTTACTGCTGTACTACTAAGAAATAGAAAATCATGCACAAAATTTAATTCTAAATGGCTCAAGGACCTTAATATTAGGCCAGAGACTATAAAAACCCTAGTCAGAAAGGTAGAGAACTCCCTCAAGCGGATTGGGTTAGACCAATAGTTCCTAAACAGAAGTCCAATAGCACAGTCACTAGAACCAACACTCAACAAATGGGATCTTATGAAATTAAAGAACTGTTCAGGTAAATTATAAACCCAGCAAAAAGGCAACCCACAGAATGGGAGAAAATCTTCACTAACTACATATCTATCTGATCGAGCTCTATTATCTAGAGTGTACAAAGAACTTAGAAAACTAAATACCAAGGAGAAGATAAATAGCCCAATTAGAAAATGGGCCTTGGAACTCAAAAGAAACTTTTCCAGGGACAAAATTGAAATCTATAATAAATATCTTTTAAAATGCTCCATATCCCTAGCCATCAGGGAAATACAAATCAAAACTACCCTGAGATATCATCTCACCCCATTCTGGTCCTAATGGTGAAAATCCACAAAACAAACAACACCTAATGCTGGATGTGGAAAGAAGGGAACTTCATACATTGCTGGCAGGAATGCAGGCTTATACAACCACTCTGGCGGTCAGTGTGGTGATTTCTAAAAATGTTCGGATTGAAATGCCATAAGACCTGCTATATCACTACTGCAAATAATCCCCAAAATGCAGAAATTCTCTACAGTGAACAGGAGTACAACCAGCACTATTTACAATAGCAACGTCATGGAATCAACCCACATGCCCAACAGTTGACAAATGGATAATGAAAATGTGGTACATTTAAACAATGGAATACTACTCAGCCATCAAAAAAGATGAATTAATGAAATTTGCTGAGAAATGGATGGAATTGGAAAAAAATTTTTGAGCGAAGTATCCCAGACACAAAGTTAGGCACTGTATGTACTCTCTAATAAGTAGATCCTAGTTCCAAACCCACTTAATGACATATTCAAAGGAGATAACCTTCAATACAAATCAGGATGCAGCCAAGGGTAGTGCTGGAAAAGCAAAACTGAAAACAATAAACCATATTCAAGATACCAAAGATCCTATATAATTCACTTGGAACCAGATCAGCCAAATCTCCCTCCATCCTAAAGCTCAGGAAACCTTGCGGAAAAGGGGGAGGCAAGATTGTAAGAGCCTAAAGATGGGGAGGACCAGCGATATGCAAGCTAATCAGGATATAGCCATGTGATTGAACGTTGCCAGACCCGCACAATGGCTGATATGTCAACGACCCCCCAAAGTCTAGCAGGGATCACAGGGGAGAAGGCTTCAGGCAGTAGGATCCTTAGAGGCAAGGGATAAAGCAGTCATAATAGAGTTACCATGTTAGGGGGCAGCCCAGCAAGGGGCCCCAAGTTATGCCACTGAGTCCTGAACCTTCACTAGGGTAGAGGACTCAGGGAGGTTCAGTGCCCACATAAATTGATGCTCTGGGGGATGGGATGGAGGAAGTGGTAGGCATAGGGAGAAGGGGAGGGAGGAAGGGGAGAAAGGGGAGACTGCAATGGGGACAGTAAGGGAGGGGAGAGGGAGAAGAAGGGGTACCTTTTGTGCTCCTATGATTAGGCTAAAGTAAAATGTGTAATAAAAAAATAGAAAAAAACCGTTCCCATCACCCTTGGAGCTGAGTCCTTCATTTCTGCCATTGTTTTTGTTTGCTTGCTTGCTTGCTTGCTTGCTTGCTTGCTTTTTGTTTGTTTTTAGTGGGGAAGCAGCTATCTCTGGATAATGTGATTGATGTGATAAAGAAAAGGGACATTTAACATGATTACTACTAAGCAAAACTTTTGGGTCCTTCACTGCCATTTATCAACCCCTTTCTCTTTACAATTCTTGTGATTAGCACTACAAAAATTGTTTCTGGGAATTAGGAATGTAGTTTTTACAGATTATTTTATCTCCCAGTTTTGATGCAGAGGTTTGCTCCAGTCCATGCTCAGAGATCTTTTAAAAAGTAATAGAAATCATAGTACTAGAAATCATAGTACTATTTTTAAACAAAAAAAAATTTTTTTTAAAAACATGAAAAATGCAGTTGAGCTTGAGAGCTGCTTCAGGTGTTAAGATTCTGCCTCACAAGCAGAGGGTCCTAAGTTTGGATCCTAGGTCCCATGTGAAAATCAACAGGGGCCTGAACTTCTGACCCTGGTGAGTGGAGCCTGGAAAATCCCAGTGTGAAGCAAAAAGGAAATAGAAGCACTACAGGATGATTCCCGAATTCACCCTTGGTTCTCCACAAGGACACCTAGTGCGTCTTGATACACACACACACACACACACACACACACACACACACACAAAACAAAATATTTAAAAACTGTGTATATTTGTGGGTGGATATTCACAATTTCTCCATGATAATTAAGTAATGAGTTATTGGGGGGATTAATTTTTCAATAACTTAATTCAATGGCAGGAATAGAAAATAATTTGATCTCTTGAGATATAATAATGGTAAGCTGGAATCTGAGACATTCTTTTGGAAATCCGTGGTTGTATGGATTTTCTAAAAGTTTTTTTTTTTGTGCGTGTGTGTGTGTGTGTGTAAATGACATGGCACACATGTGGCAGTCAGGGGACAGCTTCTGAGAAGAGCTCTGTTTATCGTGTGAGTTCTATGGCTTGAACTCAAATCATCAGGCTTGCTTGACAGCAAGGCCCTTTACCCTCTGAGCCATCTTGCTAGGTCTCTGTGATTATTTTTTAAATGGAGTTTGGTATTAAACAGACCTGAGATAAAAACCTTCATCGATTCACTATTAGATAGCTGTATAGTTTTGGCCTTAGCTTATTTTGTGTAAATTAGAGGCATTAATATTGTGCATCATAGTGTTGTTGTGAAGACTGTGGTAATGCATTTTAGATATTTAGCCTTGTACCACACTTAAATGAGCCCTGAACCTCTACCCAGCCGGTTACTGTTGACTTTATGTCATTTCTTGTCTCTTCTGTCCTTTCTCTCTTTATCCTTTGTCTCTTACATCTCTGGCCATTTCTCTTATTTTTTCATTTATAGGAATTTTTCTATCATGTTTTATATTCCATTTTTCTTATTTTTCATAGTTCTTCTAATCAGGCTCAACTAGAGGTTGGTCTGAGAATTAATTTAGCATGTTACCCAAAGCTTAATTAAAAAAAAAAAAAAAAAACAGAGCTGTGGATATAGCTTAGTGGTAGAGCATTTGCCTAGCATGTTCAACTCTGGATTCAATTCCTAGATGTACTATCCTTCCTTCCTTATAAAGTCAAATAAGCAAAAACCAAAATTCCCCCTTGTATCATGGTCTAAATTTTTTTGCATTAATCCATTTCTTTTTTCATCTATAGTTAGTTTGGTTTGGACTTACCTCTTAGGTCACTTTTTCAGTAGCCGCAATGACATCTGTCTTGTCTATAACTATGTTAGTTGCTATTAACCCATGTTCACCTAAGACAATAATGTGTAAGCCCTTGTATAGAAGTAGGTAGGTAGTGTCATTCTCAATATTTCAAGAAACTTTACTCACCATTACCATGTAGCAGTTCTACAAACCAATCCATGAAATTTGCTGTCCATTGACTCCTTGTTTTTGCTTGCTATATTTGGTGAATTCGTTTTTGCCTACTATCTCTGTATCTGTTGTGTTAAAAGCCGAATTCTACTAATGTAGTGCTTGAGATGGTGGGCAGATTGCCCTGAATCCTTCGTGAATTTTTGTGCCTTCAGTGGAAATAGTTTAAATTATAAAGGGACTGGGCTTTATAGAAATTTAGCAAATGTTGGAACCGTGAAAGTAAATATGTATGGTAGAATTTGTAGTTGTGATTACACATACAAGAGTATGGACTTGGCGATGGAACTTACGGATTATCTGTCTCCTACTGGATTGCAATGTGGTCTTTACCATGGAACCTCTTGATTTTCTAATGTCCGCTGACCATTGCTCTAATGCGTGCTGCTGTTGTGTTAAAGATGTGATTCATGAACTATCATTTATCTGGTGAGGAGCAAGGAGAGCTATTTTACAGTTCTCATACCACCGTTCTCCTCCTTTAAAAAAATGTATTATCTTGACATCTTTATAAATCTGGAAGCAACTGTGCATTGTATTTTTTTCCCGATATTTTTTTTCAGAAGCCTCCTTCTGAAATACTTATGTTTCTTTACGTGCCACTTAGCACAGTCTGCAGCACTGCAAACTCAGTGGTCTCACTGAATGAAGGTTCACTACAGTCCCCCAAGTGACTTCTTGTATTTCAAAGCAGAAATCGAATCATCCTTCATCCCTCAAAGGAGGGAGAAAGATAGGAAATTTCAAAGCCTTTAACTTTTTGCTGGGCACAGTTACTTACACTGGAACTAAGCCTCATTAAATGGAAAAAAAATCAGTTTCCAATTCTTTGGCAATATTTTGAGCCTTTGTATAGTTTCTATGCATTTATGTTTAGCTGTGATCTTATTTGTGATGCTGTTACCTGCCCAACTTCTTTCCTTTGCTTTTTTTCATGAAAGTCTAGAGCAGCTGCATATTTTGTACTTTGGTCAGGTGGACCTTGGGCTTCCCAGTGCTAAGGACTCTGGGGAACACAAACCACAATCCTCCGTTTTTGTGCCAGCTGGCTGAGCTGTGCTCATGGGGTAGAATTTTCCTTCCTGGTTTTCTTTGTGATCCAAATGAAACAAAAACCCAAGACTCAATCTGAGCCAAAACAGTTATCTTCTATGTTAGCTAGAATGATTGGCTCAGTAGAACACAGTTACACCCTTTCAGTTACTATAGTGAGTTAGTAGTTCTCTGAGCAGAATGACAACCTTCCAGAATCTACACCGTTATTTTTAGCTCTTTTCCTTTGGATGGCACATGGTTCATGTTGACCAGCATTTACATAAACCATCCCGAATGGGAAGGAGGCTGTGAGGGTACCCCTTCCCACTGTGGCCTTTACTTGGTTTAGGGGTTCCGCTTTCACTGTCAAGGCAGATCATTCCAGATGCCGTTATGTAATTTTCTGTCTTAGGGTATGTGTTTGTGTGGGCGGGTGGTTTTGTTTTGTTTTTAAGTGTGGTGTTTAATGTCAGGCTAATAATAAACTGGGTACGTAGGCCTGGTTTTGTCATAATGGCCACAAATTATTTGTCCTTGTTCTTCAGAGAGGCAGAGAGCTGCTCCCCAGCCTAAGTGAGTGTGCATTTTGGAGGGGGCCTTGCTACCACAGCTGCCTGGAAAACGCAGCATGGCAGCTGGCAGTTCTATTGTGAAGAGCAAAGATGAGGAATCTTCTGTTTGCTCCCACCACTGATTGCTTGGCTTCCTGCAACCTAAATAGAACCATTAAGGATGAGTTCCTATTCCTGAAACAATTACCAAAAGTTTGGTTTCTTTCCTACCCTGTAGTTTTTTGGTTCGGGTACTTTCTGAAAGTCCAGGTGCATTGACATCTGTATAATTTGTTCGTTTTAGATTGTGCTCAGCCATTGTTGCCCCATGGTTCTTGAAACTTGCATTTCTTGGAGGATTTTTACTTTACTGTTTTTCATGATTTGTTAGAATCATCTGGGGAACTTTTGGAGATCAATGGATCTTGTTCCTAAATATAAAATCTGAACCCTAACGCCTGGTGCTTTCACATGCCTGTGATTTCTTGCATGAGTCCTGCGTGGTGATTCCAGTATGCAGCTGTATTGATAACCACCGAGAAAGGAATCCTGGGGTGGAAGCAGAACGTTCCCAAACTAGCATTCTTCCCCTGCCCTCCCCCTCCGCTCTGCTCCTCTCCCCTCCTCTCCCTTCCTCTCCCCTCCTTTCCCTTCCTCTCCCCTCCTCTCCCTTCATCTCCCCTCCCTTCCCCTCCCTTCCCCTCCCTTCCCCTCCTCTCCCTTCCCTTTCCTTCCCCTCCCTTCCCTTACTCTGCCTTCCCCTCCCCTCCCTTACTCTGCCTTCCCCTCCCCTCCCTTCTCCTCCTCTTCCCTCCCCTTCCTCCTCCTCTTCCCTCCTCTCTTCTCACAGGTTAGGTTCCCAGGTTAGATAAAGAAAACAAGATGGTCAACAAACCTTACAGATCATTTTCCTCGTCTAAGTTTTAGTCTTTTTATTGGTTACTCTTACCTGTTGCTGTGAGAGAACACTCAAAGTCAAAGAACTTAAAGAAGAAAGGGAGATTTATTCAGCTTATGATTCCAGAGGGGAGAAAGTCTTTCATGGTGGAGGTGGCATGGCTGGAGGCAGAAGCTGGAGGCAGGCTCGGTCACTCAAACACCTTGGAGGCTGAGAGCAGACATTTCCCAGAAGTAGTGTAGGACTAATCTACCTCAAGGCCTGTGACCGCCTTCCTCCAGCAAGGCTCCACCTCCTAAAGGTGCCATGACCTTCCCAAACACGTGAGACTGTGGAGGACACATTTCAAACCATGACAGCCTTTTATGATTCTGTTAATTTCTCCTATTCTAGCACTATTTAAAAAGTACAAAATGGTAGAGCGGTGCCCGAACTGATTGGATGATGTTTATTTCTAGCTTTGCCTCCAGCTCAAGAAGTGACCTTGGCAAGTCATTTGCTCTCTTTTTACCAAGTCGCTTATCTAGCCCTTTCAGAAAGTCCAATAATACTGCTAAAATTACACCTCCTTAATCTGTCAGTGGTCTGAAGCTCCTTAAAGCTATTCTAAGCCAGCCTGCCTGCCTTCCCTTTTCCCTCCCTCCTTCCCTCCTTCCTTCCCTTCTTCCCTCTTTCCTTCTTTTCTTCCCTCCTTCCTTCTCCCCTCTCTTTCCCTCCCCTTCCCTGTTCTGTCCTCCTTTCCCCTTCCTTGTTCTCCCCTCCCTTCCCTCTTTGTTCCCCTCCCTTCTTATCATTGCCATTTTCGTATATGAATACAATGAATTTAAGTTATTCCTTATACTACCCAATCCCATCCCCCTCCTTTTTCCAATATAAACTCTCTTCCCATTCAGTTCCCCTCCTAATCTGGGTTACCTGTTGTGTTCTGGCATAGTCTGAGTTCTTGGAGCATGAATGATGTACATCAATGGCTATACCATTGACAAAAGTAGCTGTACTTCCCCCATTCATTATTAAATCTGAATAGAATTACTGGATGGAGTGATGCCTTTTGAGGTCTTCCCCCTACTATGATGAAATGAGAGCCAAATCTTTTCTGGTTTGACAGAGGGAACTGTGTTTCTCTGCTGGTGCATTTGGGAGTGAGGAAGCAGCAACTGTGAAGCTTCTAGTTTCCTGTTGGTCTTAGCAGATAGCCATGATTAATTTTTTCCTTTAGTAGCCCATCTGTCCCATATCTGGGCCGAAAAGTGTATAGGTATACCTGGGAGACTGGATTTACACATCCCTGTAAGGTCCCTACCCTAATGCCCTCTGATTTTCTCCTTTAGGTAACTCTATATATAGTGATTTCTACCAAGTGCCTCAATGATCTTGTCATTAACCAGACATAATCTTTGTTAAAGTGCTTTCCCAAGAGAGAAATGTTATTGTACATCAATAATTCAGCAAATTTGGATCTGTAAGGTTTTCATTTCTAACTCCCATTTGTAACTGGCCATGAAGTTCATAGATTTTTGCTGGCTAGTGATCATTACACTGTTTAAAATGTCCTCCCTAACAGAAACTCTCAGGTAATATAAGGCATTATTAGCCTCTTTTGTTATCACTGTTGCTAATTAATCAAACCTGTATATCCAAATAATAAACACTTTTCAAATTCAGGTATCATTTATCCATACATGAGGCACGATAAATATCATTTGTGGGCTTTACTCCATAATAAGCTGGAAGTGAAATTCTGTGAAAAATAGTGTCTTGTGTTCTATTCAGACCGATATCTGAAATTAATAATGTGTGTTTCAGTGACTAAAGTAAAATTATTTGGCAGCCTTCATTCCAAACTAATAACTTGAAGTAGACTTTCTATTTTATGTTGATGTCCTTCTAGATATGACCCCATTTATACCCCTGGCTACTCTCCGTCATACCTTTCCAATTGCATAAAGGGCTGTCATTCAATGAGTTTATTCAGATTGAACAAACTACCTGGAGCCATATGTAAAATATTTTTAGTACCATTTGTCTATGCAACACAAAAATTTTTAAAATAGTTTATTTATTTTATATGTTTTATTTTTTTATTTTTTGGTGTGTGTGTGTGTGTGTGTGTGTGTGTGTGTGTGTGTGTAGCAGAGAGCACTGTGTGTCTCTGTGGAGAACCAAGGGTGAGTTTTTGAATCATCCTGGATTCTTCTACCTCCTTGCTTCACTCTGGGATTTTCCAAGCTCTGCTTCTAAGGACCAGAAGTGCAGGTTGCCACTGTTTCCACCTGGCGTTTTGATGAGACCTGGGGGCCGAACTCAGGACCTTCTTCTTGCGAGACAGTCTTAACCTCTGAACTGTCTCTTCAGCCTGCAACACAAGATTTTAAGAATCAGATTACTTATTCAAACCTTCTTTTGGTTGGTGGAGAGGAGAGTGTCATGAACAGTACAGTTTTTCCCTCTGTATCCGCAGAAGATTGTTTCCATAATCCTCGTCATTGCCAAAATCCCCATGTGCTCAATACTGTGATGTTCCGAATGTATCTTCCATGTGCTCAATTGACTCTGGATTAGCTAGTCTGTAGTACATGTATAGTGTAGGCAAAGTTCCTTTTTTTTTTTTTTCTTGAATAGTTTTCCTGTGGCTAAATCCAATGTTACGATGAAGCTTATATATGCAGAGGGCTGACTGTGTTCCCATTTTGGTTTGGATTCTTTGAATTGTAACTGTTTCTGTACCTTACTCTGTATTGTTGTAGTACGTATAATGAGAGTATGCCTGAAATTAACTGCATGTGAAACAACAGGTAAAAGTTGTGAGGGATGTGAATTTTCTATTGGGGAAACTTGGAAATGATGGCGTACGTATGCGTTGTACCCCTGATGCATGTCACGTGGACAGACTCTGTCTAGGAATTGTTTAAGGATGGTCTCTCTGAGGTCACAACCTGCTTCTAGCTTTCTTCACAACCTGCTTCTGTTTACTTGGGTTTTACTCACTGCATAGTCTTGTTTGGAAGCCATGTTTCTCTCTTCGTGCTGACTCCAAAACCTACAGTAAAGAATAGCTTCATTCTAGTCTGCCAGGGTTTACATATTTATAACCAATTTCTAATTATTCTAAAACATATGTAAACTAAACTTGTTTCCTAGATGTGAAGTATTAGCCACTTAGCCACAAAATTAGAAAAGCGTAAGCCAGAAGTGAAGCTTGGGCAATTTGCTACTAGTCTTTTTTTACTTTTAATATACCTCTAGGAAGTTATAAACCCTGTGATTTTTACAATAATGGTTCCACATTACTGACATAACTACTGTTATCCACTCTTTCCCTTGTAATAACAAAATTGCTATGATAGCTGTCCAACCGGTTTTTAAAAAATCAGGTAATTCATTTCTAAATTGGAACTTGTTTCTTTTTAATCAACCTTATAATGTATTATAGACATCACTCTTAGCATTGGTTTCAGAAGTGATTTAATGCTGGATTTTTAATGACTCCTTCATTAATCCTGGTATTCTGGGATTTAACACTCCCTGGCCTTTGACCACTGGAAATGATGAAAACTTTGATTTCATGCATATTGGATAACACTGAACTGTTGCTGGAACCGTGAATCCAGCCTCTGTGACGCCGCGTGTGATGGCGTGTGCTACGCATGGACGGTGTGCTCCCGACCTGACTCCTGCTAAGGAGGCGACCACGATGTTTCCGTCAGCTCAGGGTGACCTCCTCCCTGACCATCAGATCCAAACAGGAAGCTACTCTGACAGCTTCATTGCGGAGACAGTCCTCCGGCCTCGTGAAGTCAGGGCTCGCTTTTCATCCACTTTCTAAAAGGTGCTTTCTTTGAGAATATGTGCCATGATTTCTGTCTTTTCAACTTTTTCTCATCTAATAAATTCGTACAATTTTACAGTACAAAGACATCTTTGAAACTGTCCACTCTGCCTCCCTCATTCATGAACAGGAGCGACTCACTAATATTTGTTAATTATGAAAATTAACAGCAGTGGCAGTGATTCCTAGCACATACAATGCTCCCTGTGTGCCAGGCAGGTTCTAAATTTAGTCATTCATTTTGTCCTCACAGACACTTTAGGAGGTAACACTGCACAGCAAGTCCAGTGTTCCACACAGCTTCTCTCTGGGCCTCCTGCTGCTGCTAAAAGCAGAGATGACAGCGTTGGTTTCTCTCTTTCTCCTAATGGAAGCAGAGTGAATTTTCTTTGGAAGAGAGGTTCTGGCTTATTTACTGTAGTGTCTTTCGCCAGAGTGTTGATACCCTGAATAAATGCCAGGGTTCTCCTCAAAAAATCCTGAGAGTCCTCAGAGAGGTTGTGGTGTTTCAGAGCACTTCACGTGCTTTGAACACATGAATTAACCTGAGGCAGCCTCAGTATTGCTGTGTGAAGGTCACATGAAGAATTTCTAAATTTGAGTTTTTTAACCATAAAATCTAGTAGTTATGCTGTATAAGGTCCCCTAGATGCAAAAGCAGTGGTATGGGATGTAGGATTTTTAAAGGTCACTTTAAAAGCAAAGCTCTAAGGTAGGGTTTGGAGTACTTTTCTGTAAAGGGCTAAGTAGTAAATATTGTCAGCTTTTCTAGTCATATAGTCTCTCAAACACTTATGCAACGCTGCCACAGACAGAAAAACTTAGATCAGGAGATGTAGTAGTTGCCAACCCCCCAATGCCAGAGACTCAGGTTGTGGCATGGATATATACCTATGCAATAAATGATGCATGCTTAGATACAGGTAAGAGAAAGTTGCCTCAAAAAGGTGGATATGTGATGATGATTTATGTATACTATTATGCCGTAAGTAGAGAATTTAATTTTCGGGTAGAAGTTACCCAAAATTTAATGGTTTCTCACAAAGAAAACAGTCATAGATTTCATAAATACTATAAATGAAACTTGATGATTTTAATTGAACAAAAGTTGTGTATTCAGGATGAATTGGAAACTTCGGAAAGTTTTTTTTCCTCAAGAAATGCTGTATTGTTTTATATGCAGCTACAGTTTCTTTTAATCTCTTCTCTTGGCCCCTACCTAAAGCTCAGTTTTTGAGAAACCTGCTTTTGCACTGGGGACAAGACAGTTCACCGCTTCCTGCACACCTCCTAGTGTTTGTGCTTACCTGTCAGCTTGTTAGATGGAGGATCACCTGGGAGCTTCACTGTGGGAGATTATCTTGATGACTTTACTTGATGCGGGAAGACCCGTCTTAATTTGGGGCATGGCCTAAGACAGGGATCCAAGATGACGTAAGAAAGGTTGCTGTTCTGTGGCAGCCACTGTGCACACCCTCTGCTGCAAGCGCAGATCAGGCCTTTCAGCCTCCTGCCCTGTGTTTTCCCTGCCATGATGATTGTAACCTGGAACTGTGAGCTGATAAACCTGATCTCCCTTAAATTGTTTTGTCAGAGTATTTTGTCATCGCAGCAGAAAGGAAACTAAAACAGAGCTCTTCTGATTATTTGGTTCCATTCCATGCGAATGTGCTTGTTTTCTACTAGTCATTTTTTCATTCTGTGTTAATGCCAGCCACGTCTTGCTGTCCAGACGGTTTCGAGTCTATGAACAGTAAAGTCTTCCTGTTAGAATTGCATTGCTTTGCTGCCTGTTTAGTTTTCCTGTTCCTTTCTTGTGTCTTTCTCCTTTCTGTCACTGACAACAATCCACTAGCAGCTCGTGTTTTTTTTTTTTTTTGCTTTACCCTGTTGATACTTTCATTGTGTTCTTGTTCTGCCCTTGCACAGTAAGCTCTGCTGTTCTGCTGAGGTGTCTTTATTTTCAGCATGCTCCTTTTAGATGCGTCTGGGATTATAGCTACATCTCTACACCTGGGTTAGATGGGTTAGGAAACCTTTTCATTGGCTAACCACCTGATCGCTTGGTAAGATGTAAAGACACCAGTCATTCCAGACCATACCCATCCCTAGTAGAGTGGGAAGATCACATGAATGCGGATCGCAGCTCACTGGTGTTAGATGCCCCATTTGTATTGGTTAAATGTGAGAGATTCGGCAATCTGTTATGTTAATTTTAGGGAAGTGGTAGAGTTGTGGATCTCCACCACAGTGTTCACTGTGAGAGTGCAATCACACTGCCGACTGTATAGTACGTCCCCCAGAGAATATCTGCACATAAGCATTTTTTTGCATTTCTCACTTGTCTACACATTCTTGGGCCTTTCCAAGACATAAGACTTTTTCTCTTCTGTCTCTATGGAATTTGAAGTGTTTTTTCCCCCCACATTTGGTTGATTTAAGAAGAGAAAATTGGAAGTATTTAGGTAAACAGGACTCACAGCATTCCTACAGCATATAGTTTCTCTTCAAAGAAAGGTGTCACCCAGGTATCAAGAGCATTATGAATATTGAGAAATAAATTTCAGAGAAAATGGGAAGCAGGAACTGGACGTACCCTTTTACTTTTGATTCAAAATTTTTCTTCCAAAACGACTTAAGTTCTGTGATTTTCTTTCAGGAGCAATCCCGATACCATAATTTTTTTTCATGTGAATGATTTCCCTTCACTATTTCATTACAACATGGCTCTACTTATTGTCTATATTGGTGATTATCAATGTTTTTATTTCTCTTTCCATATGCTTTCATGAACCATGCTTAATTCTAATACTTTTTTAATATAGTACTTATGAATGTCACATGATTTTTAATTATGTGTGTGTGTGCACATGCATTTGTGCATTATGTTTATTAGAGTGTACTGTGTATCCCTGTGAAGACCAAAGGTGACTTTTGAATCATCCTGAATTGTTTCTAACTCCTTTTTGCTCATTCTGGGATTTCCCAGGCTTCATCTCATCAGGCTGGGATGTGCAGGCATTTTTTAAGTTGGACCCAGAATATGAACTCGGAACCTTCTGCTTTCCAGGCAGTCTTAACCCCTGAGCCATCTCTCCAGTCCACTAATACTTTTTTAAATGGTCCCAACCTCAAGTGTTCCTCCAAAATTACCTGTTTGGCTTAGTGAATCACACACTAGGTACCCGGTTTACATAGTCCTCATTATTCACTCTTTTCTCCCAAATGATCCTGTTCTCTAGTACCAGTCAGGAATATGTTGAACTTGGCTAAGCTTCTACTCAAGTGTCTTTTTGAAGAATTGTCAGTGGATAGTTACTAGAATTGATCACTGCTTGCTTACACAAGCAGTATTTCCAAGTTTAGTGGGAGAGTAACCTTTGAGATGTTAGAAAAAAGTTTTTATTATAAAAATACACATTTAATTATCTGTGCAAGGATGTGTTCTATTGCTGTTTCATTTCTGTTAGTGTCACCATTCAACGTCATGTTTTCTACAAATTAGAGCTAACGAATGCTTAGACTTCTAGAAGTGACTTTTATACTGTGGGCTTTGCTTATTTATAGTTCTTCCTATGTAATAAATGCTATTTTCATGCTTTTATTTCACCACAACTACTATTCGAGGCTTTCATAACAGTTTCTACTGAAACTCCTTATTCAGTCACGTCTACCCTGTCAACAATTTTGTTTCTTTAAGGGAAAAAGGCAGCTTGTCAGGAGCAGGTCTTCAACATCCTGTTCTCTTAGTCTCAAATGTGTCTTCTTGTGCTGCCCTTCTTATCGTCTGCTTTTTCATCTCTTGATTTCACCTTTCTACCATCTTGTTCTAGATTACAAAGATGCTCACTGTGTAACTCAGACTGTCCTTAGACTTACAGGTCTCCTGCTATAGCCCCCTAGAGTGTTCCCATTTTAGCTAGCTTATTTATTTGTTCTTTAGTTCTCTATCCTTACGTTTACTTTTCATTTCTGTTTTTACTGCCTTCTCTTCATCACCACTTTAAGTGGAATTATAAGAAATTTTAATTCTATCACATTTGGTATTTGCTTCTTTGGCTTTGGCCATGTAGATAATTCCCCAAAGCTTCTATCAAGGACATTTCTCAAGTCCTCAGTTTTACCTGACCTTTTTCCAGATCTCTCTGTGTTTTTCTTTGTCTCTTATTTTCAGTATAGTACTTTTTGAGTTTGTTTCTCCAACTCTTAATTACCCTTCTCGGTCTACTATCTACTATGAGGGTTCTTAAATATTTACGCAACATCCTGTCAAGCATTCCAAAGATACACTCAACTGCTTGTGCCGACTAGACATCATCGTCTAGGTACTTAGGAAGCTCTCCCTCATTCGGATGATTCTTGTCCCTATTCATGGTGATACATTTCACTCATAAGTTGAGTTAGCCTCTTCCCCACACACACACTCGGTGATCTCACTTCACTCCATCCTTTCTTTCTGGTCATGTGTCTATGAGATTTACTACAGTGTCTACTGGTATTTTTCTGGCTTTAGGCTTCTCCTGCCCCTGTATTTATATTTGTCACTTCTCTGTTGTTACCCATCATTTGCACTTAAAAAAACAAAATAAATAAAACAGGGCTTAAAGCTCCCTGTTCTTGAGTTGATAAGCTGTCTCTCCCTAGCATATCCCCTCCCACCTGTCATCCCTCAATACTTTCCTTCTCAGGAAAGCTTTGCCTGGGAAACCCAGCCAAACTCAACTGAAAATTTGTTATTTTGTGGATGATGTTCCCCACCACCTTGTGCTCGGTTATAAGTCTCATGGAACTTATAATACTAGATTTCAGATACCTTTGTTTCCTGCTTATGTAATGCATATTTTACCCTGTAGAAAGTCATTCGAGTTAATACGTGCTCGTATACTTTCCGTGATTCCCCATGGGTGATCTCATTACTCCTAGGCTCATCTGAGCTGTACCTGAAATGAGCACAAATGCCTTTGTGGCATCATTTAGAACTTTAGTTTTCCCGGGAACCCTAGAGGTCCTTCAGGTTCGTTCCCTTGGTATGATAGACTAGAAGAATATGACTTAAAAGGCAGCACCTTTTCTCGGGTTTTATCTAATTAAAACTAGAATCGAAATTTGAGAGTTCATGATTCTTAATGTAAGGGAAGCTCAAACTCATTTACATGTCATCATCCAATTATACCATTTTCCTAGGGAGCAAGCACATGACATAATCATTTTACTTCTGTTCTTTGGTTTTCTTTTTTTCTTTTTCTCTTCAGCACATTATTTACTGAGTGAGCACGTGGCGTTGCCAGCCGCTGTTCTCGGCACTGGGAATAAAACAGTGAATATAGTTGAGAAAAATACTTTTGTTGTTTTTTTAGTTTACAATATTTCCAATGGGAACAAACAAGTAAAGAAATAAAAGTAACTCAAAAAAACAGTAAAATAAGCATTGCAAGGATGGGAAGGGGGAAAGGCTTCAGTACTGAAGGTCTCCAGGGAAGCCAACCTTGGTGGCACTGCGGCTGGAGTAGAAGCAGGTGAAGGACAGGCATCACGAAGCCACAGGAACACCCGAGGCACCTGTCCTAGGGTGTGTGCACCTGGACAGCAAGGGGGCTGCACAACTGGGCAGGGGAGCAAAGATGGGGTTCTGAAAGATTGGGTCAGCAAGGTAGGGAAGGAAGGCAGACTATACAATTTTATAAACCATTAAGATTGACTTCGACTTTGAGTAAAATGAGAACTCTTAGAATTTTGAGCAGAGAAATGATGGTAACTTGTATTGACATTCTCCTTCAAAAATTTATTCTGATTGAGAATTATCGTAACTCTTTGTGTAAAAAACGGAGAATGGAACTTCAGTGAGTTTCTTCTCTTTTTTTGTTAAGATCAGATTCTGTTGGGTTTTTTTTTAACTTTATTTTGAAGTAAGTATTGTTGGACAAAAATTGCACAAGTAGTACAGAGAGATGCATCTTAGCCCCTCCATTAGTGTCCACCAGAGACTCAGTCTTACATAATTATAGTGCAACATCAAAACTAGAAATTAGAGATCGGTGTGTCATGCGTTTATATTTCCATTTTATCATGCCAGTTCACATTGCAATAAAAGTAGAAATCTATTCAGTCCCCAGAGATCTCCTTGTGTTACCCCTTGTGCTTTTTCCTTTCTTGTCCCAAACTCTAATCTGTTTTTCTTGTCTATATAGAACTTTATGTAAGTTAAATCATCCTCTGAGATAATTTTTTCATTTATCATAATCCTCTTGAAATCCATCTAAATTATTGCTTGAATCAGTGTTTATTTCTTTTGGTTTTTTGTAATCTGAATATATGGTTTTATGATTGAGACCTGAATTTTAGTCCAAATTTGTCACTGAATAATTTCTATGGTCTCTGCGTTTTATCTTTGCACACAATAAGCTGGCTGTGGTCGTGAGTCCACCTAGCTCTTTAGCACATTCTGCTGTAACAATCTTCTTCGTATTGTTGAGCTCATCATCACGGCTCAGGAAGCACCACGTGTTGGTTTTATTGATATATTGCTGCTACTTAAATTTTCAAGTATAAACTTGAAATAGTACTTGACAAACTATGTAAATATGAAGATGAGTTTGATTTTTCAGTAACCTTAGTGCAATATACAAGAGTAAACTTCCTAGCTTATACAGTACAGTAAGCTACAGTGATACAAGTGATGTGGCAAATTGCTGTTAAATGTCAATTCTACTCTTGAGTCAGTTCTGAGTTCTTAAATCAGTTCTTTGAACACATTCTTGCTCACGAGCTTAGTCAGTATGTGGCAGTTGAACAAATGCTTAGCCAGGCCAAAAAGGAGTTGGTCAGCAAGAATCCGGAAGTTTAGACCTCAGTTTTCCTGGCATAGAATTTTTATACTCTTGGTCTTCCAACTTGCCCACTCCTCCTTCTTTATTATACTTCAGAGCATTTGTGTAATGAACCTTAAGTAAGCTATGGCTGTTAAAAAGTTAAGACTAGGGGCTGGAGAGGTGGCTTAGGGGTTAAGCTTCTGCCTTGCAGGCGGAAGGTCCTGAGTTCGGATCCTAGACCCCACGTATAGACGCTGGGCGGAAGCGGGGGCAGCCTGCGTTTCTGGTCCTGGTAGGGCAGAGCCTGTGAATCCTGGGGCGGAGTAAACAAGGAGGAGGCAGTCCATGGTGGTTCCCGAATTCGTCTGTGGTTCTACACACACATACGTGCATACACGCACACACACACATACATGTGCACAATTGAATAAATAATAATAATAAAAAAAGTTAAGACTAGTGAGTTGGCTCAGCAAGTAAAGGTACTTTCCATGTAAGTCTGATGACCTGGGTTCTGATCCCCACATCTCATATGGTAGAGGTCTCACAGAATGGTCCTTCACCCTCCACATGTTGTTGTGATGTATACATACATACATGCATGCATACATCTGCTCTCACACTGCCTTAACTAAGTAATTTCTGATAGGTGTTCCCACAGGCCAGCATCCTAAGCGTTAAGCTGATAGCTCAGGCTAACTGGCTCACAATTGGTCAGTAAATCATCATTTATGTTAACATATTCATAAGAATAGTGACAGAGCTGAAAGATGTTTTGTAGAACATGTAAAAGTATAGAAAGTAGCTAATCTTTATCACATGTTCCTGAGATGAAAAGCTGAAGAAAGAGCCCATATCCCTTGCTTAGCATCTCAATAGCTGTATGAAATAAACTCAGAAATGCATTTTGTCATGGAAGGCTGGCAGAAGTGGAAAATATTACACAGCCGTTACTATTGAAGAATAACCGTGACAACTGTGTGATTTCTCTAATTTCTTGATGTGGATGATGGACCACATTTATTCCTGACATTCCTGTTTTACCACATGCATCTGCTTCTTTGTGTTCTTTCTCTTTATTTTTAACAGCTCAGATAATGTTTTCCCTCTATTAAATCATCTCATAACAAGAGAGATCATGTCTTCTAATAGGCCATCCTTTAAAAGCAAAACAGTTTCACCACACTGCAAAATGCCTTTTTGAGAAAGTTTGCTTCTTGTGTGAGTTTTAACAAACAAATGAGATTCTAATTTTTTTCTTTTTAGTATCCATAGCTATCAAATTGTTTTGACTGGTAAGGTGTTTTACTCCCTGCAATTTATTTCATCCATTAAGAACATGAGGGTAGAGCTAGGGATGTGGCTCAGGGGTTAATACTCTGCCGCACAAACACAAGTTCCTGAGTTCAGATCCTGCATTCCGCCAAAAAAAAAAAAAAAAAAAAAAAAAAAGCCACATGGAAATGATGGTGACCTGAATTTGGGGTTCTGGAAGGCAAAGCCTGGGGAATCCCAGAGTGAAGCAAAAAGGAGGCAGAACAATGCAGGATGACTCCCAAGGTCACCCTTGGTCCTCCACCTGGACACACAGCGCCATCTGATACACACACACACACACCACATGTAAGCATATACAAAATAAAATATTAAAAAAACAAGAGGGCATTATTTCTTCTTTTAACTTTCATTCTTTACCCAAAGCAGTGTCTTAAAGACATCTGCCATTTGCTTTTCCTTAACTGGGTAGTTGAAACGATGGTTTTCTGGTGGGTCGGGACTCTGGCATAGACTCTCACATGTCCAGCTAGAGTATACCATGAATTCCTTGCTCAGAGAATAGTAAAACGTCAGAGGAAAATTGGTGTCCTCTCTTTTCCAAGACCTTAAGCAGTTGTTGAAGATTGAGTGTTCCTTCCCCACTGCTTGCCACGGACCCGAGTGGTCTTTCCTGGGTCTTTCAGACCTGGAAACATTGGTGCATCATTTCCTCATCACCCTGGGCCTCAGTTCCTTGTGTCTTGGCTTACAGAAAAGTAGTTGCCTGTGGAACTTATTTCTTTGCTTATCTCTTTATTTACTTACTTGATTGTAGTTTTTAAAAGAAATGTGTGTGTGTGTATATGTGTCTGTGTGTCTCCATGTCCCTATGGGGGACCAAGGGTGACTTTGGTCCTGGATTGCTTTTAACTCCTTTTTGCTTCACTCTGGGATTTTCTAGGCTCCACCCACCAGATCCAGAATGCTGGGCACTGCTGTTTCCGCCTGGCATTTTTATGTGGACCTGGGATTTAAACTCAGGATGTTCTGCTTGGGAGACAGTCTTAACCTCTGAGCAGTCTCTCCAGCCCTATACTAACTTTCGAACCTTGAGTCTTATGGATGCAAAGAAAGTGTGCTACCAATGAGCTATTCCTGTTTTACTTATTTTTGGGCAGAGTCACGTCAGGTGGACTTTGAACTCATTCAGAAACCCAGTCAGGCCTTGAATTCATTCTCTTCTTATATCTACTTCTCAAGTGGCTAGTAGCTGGGTTTACAGGCCTATTCCACAATGCCTAACAAAGACCTTTTTTTTTTTTTTTTTTTTTAACAAGTCTATATAAGAGTCAGTTAAATCTGCTAAGATTCTTTTGCTTGCAAAAAACAGTAACAATTATGTTTAAGAAGGCAGTTATGTGGGAAGTTGTAAGAAGAGAGATAGGCTATAGTAGTTGGAAACCAGAGTAGTCACAAAGGACCTAAAAGCAGGAAGCATAGTAGTTGTTTTTAGTTAGAAGCAGCTTACTGTTACAATCTCCACTAGCTGTTGCTGCAGGGACAAGATGCCATTGCAAACAAATTCTAACCCTCTCTTCTTTCTTTAGCTCCTCAAGTAAGAATAGTCTGCTAAGAATAAGAGCAAGCATGACTATTGATAATCATCTTCTATGGCATGTGACAAATCACATGGCTCTTATGATCTCATTGAAACCACAGCAGGGAACTGTGACAAAAGACAGTGATAATTATTTGATCTTCAGACATGTATTTAGAGACCATATTTTGCCTAAGGAGCTGGAACTTCCCTTTAGTTCAGTGATTATAATCAAGAGTCTGGGGTGGTGTTTTGGGAACCAAAAAGTCTGCTATGTAATTGAGCAAACTCAGAACAGACTTTGCACCATTACTGAGAGAAGGCAATGATGTTCTCACTTGTACTTGTTACCACACTGACTGCTGCCCCCACCCCCACCGTAAACTTTAGCAGGTGCTCTTCTGCTCAGGTACACTACTAGCCTCAACACACTGTTCTTTTGTGATGTTTTATTTCTCAGAAGACAGAGCAGCAAAGAACATAAGAAATGAAGGAAAGAAATGAAGGAAACATTCCCATGTTTCCAATGAACTTTTCTACTTTCTGTTGGAAAGAAAGAGAAGAGAGAAGTTATCTAGCATTTTCAGATCAGTCATCTCTCAAGTAGATCTACTGAATGTGGTGGATGATGATTGTAATTATATGTCTAATATGTATTATATATCTAATATATATCAGTATTAGAGTGGTCAAATTTATAATGTGATGTGGATAGATTATTTTTAAGCACTTATTCATTTTTAATGCATTATGAGCATTTTAGCTAATTCATGTGCACATTACATTTATTCCTGTTTTATAGAACTTTAAAAAGACAGCTGTATAATAAAAAGAAATGGGCTGAGACCCAGAAGATTCTTACATGCCCATTGTGTTGTTTCATGTTTTATTTTCTTCTTAGCTCATTTATAATTTTTCTAAGTTTCCTGGATCTGTCTTCATCTCTATATGGAAGCATTTGGCTTAGTTTATCTCTGTGGACTCTTTTTTCTCAAAAATTCTATGACTCAGTCAGTTATTACTTTGTTTTCATCCAACAACCCACAGAACCCCCAGGGAACTCAGTGAGTGAAATCAATCTGCTAGCCAATAAATATTTATTGAGTGCCTACTAAGTGTGTGGCTCTTCCTAAACCAGTAGGGAATATGATCTAGGTGATACAACACAATTTGTACAGAAAGGAAGACAGTAAGTCATGTAGTGACAGGTAAGTGCTAAGTGAACATGCAGCATTAGAGCCGGCTATGGGGCAGATGTGTGGACTGCAGGGCTTATGCAGGCAGCTGGAAGGAACCTCCTGGAGCAGGACTAGAGAGGCCTGTGAAGACTAGATCATAGAAATCTTTGTGACCTGTCATGTATGCCACTGGTCAGTGAATACTAAATTTGAAATCTGAAAAAAAGGCTTCTAAATGTTACTCTACCACTTAGAGTAGAATTATCTGCAGCAAGTCTGAAAGGATTTATTGTTTTGTGGAAGCAAAAGACACATCTGCCTTTGAGATTAGATAGGTGATTGCTGAATGATGACCCTGCCATAGACGCCCACAGACCTCTGCTGTGTCTGTAGTGATCTTAGTAAAAGTGAGTAGTATGTTGTCTCATAATACTGATACATTATGGGTTGTATGGGGTGATTCACAAGATCCTTATAACACTAAATACCACCTTTCTACTTCTTTTCTCAGATAGTCTTTCTGGTGGTCATGACACTATCATTTATAAGAGGTGTTTCCAGTTTCTTTGTGAAAGGGAGATGATAACTGGCAACCCCTGAGCTCCTTTGAATTGTGTGCAGATAAAATGAGTTGACAGATTCAAACCATTTAAAATAGGCCTCAGTAGATATTAGTCTCCATCCTCCCTGCAGCTCTTTCTGCCTCTCCTCCATCCTCTTCCTCTGTCTTCTTTTCTTCCCTTCTCCCCATTTCCTTGGCTCACCTTTTCGATTTCAGATACAGTAGGTCCATGTTTGTCTCCCAATTGAAAACTTACAGTCAAGTATTCTATGATGATGGTGGTAGTGTGTTGCAGAATAAGAATTGCTTGTCCTGATGCTGTCGGTGTTGAGATTGGTCAGCACTGCAAGGGACACAAGCAGAGAAGGCAGTGTTGACTTTTAGGGAGATTGTGGGAAAGAATAGAGAAGTAAAGAACCATATGGGTATGTGTCCATAGGTTTTGTTCTGGAATGAGTGATTACCTGTGTGATGGTCCAGCGAGAAGAGAAGGCGATTTGGTACGATTCAGGAAAGTTTTTAATATAGGAAAGTGGATTTTTATTTTTGAGACGCTGAGTTTTATGTGATAACGAATCATACAAATTCATCTTCCTGCAAATAGTTGGGAATGTGAGCATATGTCTTATTTAGCAATGGGTGGACCAGTTTGGCTGGGATGGAAGAACATGTTTATTAAGCCCATTACTTTCATGAAAGCTTGATGTACTATTGATTCATGAAGGATCTCTTAGTCTCCAGTAAAGGAAGGAGTGTCACTTTGGAGGCCACTGTTCATGATCTGTCTGTCATAGAAGAGTCCCAACAAGCCCACGTTGTCTTCTTTTCTGAAGCAGGTGGTTTTTCCTCCACTGCTTTGCTTTATTCTTTCTCTGGCAGTTGGGGATTAGGGGAGAGATTTGGAGCTATTTGGAGCTGGATGTTGTCTCACTTAATATGCCCCCATACTTAGGCCAACATTCATCGTGTCCTGACTTCCTCAGGTGTTTTGCTGACTTGGAAGTGCACTGGGTTGGAAGAGTAGCTGGCATAATGGAGTACAATACTAGTTTTACTTGTCTCATAAAGCATAACCATGGTATTACTGAAAAATGAATCTATCAAATAGGATTATAGCATTGCAGAAATCCTGAGGGCAGAATGAAATTGGCTATTTAGTAAGCATAACTATTTCATGTTATGCTTCTTCCCCCTCTTTCTCTAAATCACTTTGACCCATATTTTCAGAACTATACTCTCCACTAGCCAGATTTATGAAGTGAACTTAGGTGTGTAATTCCAGTGCTTCCAAGCATATTTTTATCTTATTATTCCCTGTCAGTATTTCTTTCAAAAGATCAAGGCAGGTACGCTCACTTAGGTAGGAGAACACAAATGGAAATTCGGTAACGAGTGTGGCTCACAGGCACGTCAAAGAATTAGCCGTTTGGCAAGGTGACTTAGGCATCAGCATCTCTTTATGACCCTGGATATCTTTGGTTTCAGTTCCTTTCCAGTTTAACTGGTGCTGTTGGAGCTCAGTGGACCATGGCTTCTGAAGCTGGGGGCAGAGGGGCTTTTATAATGCTCATGTGTAAGCCTAATATTAGCAAAGACGTTTGGGTGAATATGTCTTATAGTTATTGTGTTTATCTGTCTATAAAGTAGCAGTATTTTTACAGAGAGTATTTTCCCCCTCTTTTCTTTCTTTTCTTCCTCACTGCTTTCTTTCACTGTGCATTTTTCCCTGCCTTGTTATGGGTCTCTTTGGTCTAACCGTGTATCCTTTTGAGTTCCTAAGTTAAGATTAAGCTCATATCAGTCTTCATTGTGTTTGTTCCCATATTCTATGTTTTTTAATTATGATATTTATGAGTTTGGGGAAAATACTAGATATTTAAAGATGGACATTGTTTTATTGTGACTTTTATTTAAAATGTCTGACAGTGCCCCTTGCCTTTGAACTAACCTTCAACATTATCTCAACTTTCCCAGATACTTGACTGAAGTGTTTTGGTGTCCCCTCTCCCTAGGAGAGCCCTTACTCCCAAGAGTTTTTGGTTTTGTTTTATTTTATTTCCTTTTTTGGTTTGTCTTGTTTTGGGGGCGGGAACACATTCTTGCTATTTACCTTGGCTGGTCTGGAGCAGGTTACTCATGAGACTGGGCTGGATGTGAGGAACCTCTCATCTGCCTCCTGAGTGCTCGCATTGCTGCCACGTGCCACCGCACGCCTGGATTTTCTGGGTTACAGTACACTATAGACTTCTAACTTATGTGGAGTATGTATGTGGAGGGAGGCATAGTCTCAGTCTGTAGCCCATTGGTTGGTCTCAAACCCCCTATGTGATCCTTGCTGGCTTCAGACGCACGGTGTTTTTCCTGCCTCCGTCTGTAAAAGCCTGAGATTGTAGGTATGAACTATAAGACCCAAAAGTTCTTTATTGCATCCCAGTACTGATCTGTAGAAACTTCTGTTGGGCCTCTGTTTTATGTAGAATCTGAGAAATGTTCATATTCTAGATGCTCATTAAATATATGCAAATACTTATTGGGGATGTTGTATAACAACATACTCTGTTTGGCTTCTGAATTTTATTCCTCAAATATATCTATGTGTTTGAGTATTTGAGATTTGGTTTTCTGGTTTAACAATTCTTGGTGGATTGTGTCTTTGTTTTCAATGTCTGCCATGAAGATGCTTCGTCCTAAGCTTCCTGTACTTTAAATGAATTGATTTCCCCCTTTATAGCTATTATAAAAATAGCTAGAGGTATAGAACCATTTGGATTTTCCTCTTTATTTTCAATCTGTATTATAAATGCTGGAGAAATCTCTAACCACTGTTCAGATCCTGTCTGACTGTCCTAATGACAACACTTGTTAAATGGAAAAGGGAACCATTTATTGCTTACAAAAATGATTTTAAAATATTTCAAGTCAATTTTGGAAATATATAACTTTAAGGGGGAAGTGAAAAAGCAGGGAAGATGGAGGGAGAAAGATTTAGAAAATCCATAAAGTATGTGTATCACTTCAAATGTTTTCAATTATGCTTCTGAAAATAAAGCATAAGGAATGCTTCTTGACTGTCTAGGAAGGGGAAAAGTAAGAAAAAAATCCTTTCAGCTAGTAGATTCTCAGGTTCAAAGACATTTGTGGGAAGGTTGCACTGAGAGTCCTTAGAGATGTCATTATATCGGCTGTTGGAAGCTATCTATCACTTTGTAGGATTTTTTTTTCTTCTTATTTGAGGACTGGTTGGAAAATTCTCAGTACAAGGTTTTTGCCCATAGTCTCTCAGTCTCTTGTGTAGAATTTTGCTTTTATCCTGTATAGACATTTTTTTCAGCTTATGGTAGCCAAGTCTGTCACAAGCCTGAAAGTGCCAGGTTCCTTTCTCTAAGAATATCAGTGTTAGAGGTTCTAATGTGAACTTGTAGAAAAGATCCGCAGGGAGCCTGGTTTTGGAGGCTATGAGCCATTGAACATTTCTCTTTGCTTAGTCATTATCATTTTTTAATGGTACAGTGGTTAGTGTTCATTGACACCTTGGTGAGATTTAGAATCGCCATGAAAAACACTTCTAAGTATGTTTATGAGGATGCTTCCAGAAAAGCGTAAGGGAGCATGGAAACTTGTGCTGAATGTGGACAGAGTCTGGACTAAACAAAAAGGACGCAGGAAGTTGAGCGTCAACATTCATCTCTGTGTGTCTGAGTGTGGATCAGTGCGACCTGCCGCCTTGGGCCTCCTCAGTCAGGACTTCTCTGCCATGATGCACTGTCCCCTCTAGGTCTGAGCCAAGGCGACCTGCCTTCTTTAAGTAGCTTTTCATCAGTCAGTACTTTTTCAGGATGACAAGAGTAGTACAGATGAACAGCCCACTTTCTTTATCCATGTGGCATTCTTACTTGTCTGGACTCCATTGTAAAGAGAGACATGAGCTTTCTATATAGCTTCCCTTGTAAATCAGCCCCATAGTACATTTGTTGACGAGCTAATGAAAAGTCAGACCAGCCATCTTGTATTTAAAACAGTCAGCATTGAAATTCTTGGAATCTCTAGCCCAACATGAATGCGAATGCCAGCGGTTGCAGCAAATGGATAGCCAGCAGGTAACCTCGAGATGTCCTGGACGTCTCCCAGTCCACAGACGCAAGTGCACTTTGTGCTGAGTTTATGAAACTTGAACAGAAGTTAGTGTAAAAGAATTGTTTTAGTATGTGTATGTGTATGTGTAAACATATACATGTCCCTAAAATATGTGTCTGTCTACTGATGAGAGAGCTATGCTGAATATGTTAACCTGTTAATCCTTCAGTTTTTTCCTTTAATTTCCACTGAATATAAATCACAGTGGCATTGCTTTGTGGTTTTACTTTTTTTGAGTCTGCACCCACATGTGTTGCCTTCAGGAAAGTATTCTGCTTTTTGTAATCTCCATGGACACCTCAGTCACTGTTAAAAATGTAGATGATTTTTTAAGTGGAAAATGTTAAGCTCAAAGAATCTAGATAAAATCTATGAGCCCAAAACTGAGTTATCTTTTATCCTTTTCAGATGGAGAATGAAGGGGCGGGCAAGGGGTGTGTTACGGTATTACTTCCTGTGCCCACTCTTGATATCTTTATCCATTTAACCCAGGTTCTACTTATCATGTTAAGTATTCCCTTTGAGTTAGCTGTACCTATAGACACCAGATCATGGAATTCACACAATGCGTGAATAAAAGAAGGATGTGAGTGCATATATAGGGAAGCATTTTTTTTTATTCTATTGAAACATACATTACCTTTGACTGTGGCTATAGCCAGGTAGTCAAATGTATAACATCTAATCAACTGAAGAACATTTTTGAGAGAGAGAGAGAGAGAGAATGAGTCTTTATGTCTGTCTTGTCTTTTCATAGTTTGACTCTGTAGAAAATTGGTTTAAGTTTGTAGGCTAATAAAACATTTTCACCTGATAGCATTTAAGGCGGGTCATAAGGCCTTGTATCTGCTCAGGGGATAACCAGGCTTGGAACCTAATAGAAGACTATAGCAGAGTCTATACCTATTATCAGCATGCAGGAAAGTAGGTCATAGGCTAGGCACTCAAGGCCCTCCCCACAACGTAGGAGGAGGTGACATCAGTGATGGATTGGTCACATTTAGGAGTAAGAAAACACACTAATGACAAGTTTCCTCAATGTCAAAGAAGAGAGTTTCAGATATGGCAAAGAGAAAAACATGTAGGTGTTTGTGTTAAACTACGGGTGTTGGTTCAAGCTTTCTAAGAAGCAAATGCCAAGAAGAACTAGGTTTGCAAGAAACTAGTCAGTGAGAACTGAGATAGGCTGGAAAGGGAACTCCAGGAGCTGAAGAAACAGACTGCAATACAGATCAAATCCTACTGTGGAGACGGGAGGCCCTGGACAGTTGGATAGGAAGTCCGAAGCTCTCTTAAAGCTGATAATGAGTCTTTGCTGTGGTTTGAATATGTATTTCTAGATTTGCTTGTTTGGGAATTTATTTTCCAATGCAACAATGTCAGGAGATAAAACCTAGAGGGTGACTGGTTTAGTCACGACAGTTTAGTCCTCGTGAATTGATTATTGTAATTTTCTTGGAATAGGATAGTCACCATTAGAATGGGTTCCTACAAAGTGAGCCTAATCCATCCCATACTTACTCATTACTGTCTTATGGTGCATGCCGCGACTTCTTGGCCTCCAGAATCATGAGCTAAATAAATGTTCTTTCTTTGTAAAATTCTCAGTTTTAAGAATTCTGTTTTAGCAAACTGAGAGAGTCCTCAAGTCAAAATTGATCATCAGAGATGTCCCATGACTCGCAGGAGTAGGGCTTCCATAGTATCTCTGCTGAGCTGTTATTGACCAGTAGCAGCTGGTAGGAAGCGTAGCCTTGGCTGATAGCAATGATGGATTTCAGGGCAGAGCAGCTGAGCTGTCAATTATGCTTCCCTTAGTCAGAGATCCAAAAGGCACATTTTCACGACTGCCACTTGTGGTTTTCAGTCATTGTAGATTGAAATACAGATAAATGTGTACAAATATAGATAGAATTGAGAGTGTGAGTTCCTTAGATAAATGGTTAGGAAAGATGGTGCAAGATAAACCTGGAAGATGTTTTGCTCCAAAAGGAAGTGTTGCAAGAATGATGGGAGACCTGTCCAAAGGACACTGCAGCCAGCTTGTCCCTGCTTCCAAATTGGGAACAATGACCATCAAAACAAAGTACAATAGCAGCAGATTATGTAATTCTTCAGATAAGATGAGGTCAAATGAACTCTTACTAACATATGACTAAAATGACTAACCTGGGAGCTAGCTGATAAATTTTTAAAAATTACAGTTCAAAGTATTTCTTCACAAAATATCTATTAACAAAGAGGAAAAATAACTTCATTGGAGATGTCCAATAGACATCTCTGTACTGGACTGATCAAGTCTAACATTACCAGTAAACTATATAGCACTGCAAAACGTGAATGTAACAAAGTAACGCTTGTGCCTTCAAAAATGTCAACATCTTGTTTGTGAAAGAAAGACAGAGGAACTGCTCTATATAAATAGATAGATACCTTATTTAAATACTTATTTGAATTAAAATAATTTCTCCTCACTGCAATAAAGGAATTTATGATCATTTGCAGTCCAAAAATATGAAAAGAAAATTCCAGAAATAATAATTTGTAGGCCGTGAATTCCAAGCATTGTTCTGAGTTAACATTTTACTCTATCCTGAACAAAATGCAAGTTATTCATCCTGTTATCCAGTGTCCGCATGCATGTACTACCCCCGTTAGATAGTAATAGTGGTCATGATTCTCATATTGAATGTTTTGATACTATAGTCTTTCTGTTCAACTATTATTTTGACTTGGTAATGTTCTCAAAGTTCAAAAGTAATGATGTTAGCAATGCAGAGAGGCAAAAAAGAGTATTAATCCCCTATTTGTGGCAAGATAGATGTTACAGGTTTTCTTGTCTGTTGCTGTGACACACCACTCAATGTCAAGCAACTTAAGGGGGAAAAGAGAGATTTATTGAGCTTACGCTTCCAAAGGGGGTGAAACAGCCCTTCAAGATGGAAAAGGCATGGCTGGCTGTCACAAGCTGGAGGTGGTCTAAATTATGCAGACATGCTGGAAGCTTAGAGCTGCTGCTGCAAACTCAAGAGCAGACTTCTCATGCAAGGCCCAACCACTGTGACTGACTTCTTCCATCTCCGTAAAGGTGTCTTGACTTTATAAACACCTGAAGATTCAAACACGTGAGCCTGTGAAGGGCAGTTCACATCTCAAACCATGACAGGAGGTGTGGGAGGCAAGGGAGGCAAGGTCTCATCCTGTGGCCAGGTTTACCTGTATGTCTTAGACTGATCTCGACTATCAAATACTCCTACCTCAGCTTCCTAAGAGCTTGAAATTACTAGTACTTCTTTTAAGTAAAAAATAAACACATAGGGAGATATTTTGAGAGAGACCATGCTCACTTTTGTTACCATGTATTTTTTTATTAGTTACTATACCTTCTCTTATTCCATATAGTATATACTATATATGATATATACTATAGTTATTATATATGGTATATACTATACTATCTCTTACTAGGCCTATTTATAAACTAAACTCTATGTTAAATGTTTATGTGTGATAGAGGGAGATAAAACTACAAAATCCCATAAAAATATAGTTGTCTTTTTATACCTGGTGGATTGGTTCTAGAACACCCCTGTACCAAAATCTGTGGATTCCAGGCTATGTCCTATATATAAATGTAATAATATTTGCATATATACTATGCTTATTTTACCATATATTTTAAGCATTCCCAAATTATACTGTTAACACAATGTAAATATTATTAAATAGTTTTCATGCTACATTATTTAGAGATTAATAACAAGAAAAATGTCAGTCCATATTAATTCCAGGCCGAACTGTGCGTGTAAAATGTTTTCATCATGCCTTGGCCAATCCACAGATGTGGAGCCCATGAATGCAGAGGAATGACTGTTGGGTCTACTTCTGTCCTTGGCTGCAAGTATCCACTGATCTCTTTAGGGTATCTTCCATGAATAGGCTAAAAATAGATCCTTTTCTTTGTAAATATTTTATTAGATAGTTGGTTTATGAATTAGATGATAGTAATATATCAATAACTTGTCACTTGATACTGTAGTCTTTCTGTTCTCTGTCAATATCTTGGTTCTACTTATTTTTATCATGTGTAGGATAGTAGCCTAGTTTACAGGAAATGTACACTGAATATTTGGGGTTGATGGTAAAGCAGGTCAGGTTTCAAAATGTTCAGAGAAGTAGGGCATTTTCTTTACACAGTACATGGGACTTTTGTTTTTAAACTCCAAATCATTACAAAATTATACGCACGTGTGTGAAACACAAACAGTTTTAAGCAGCTTTCCTACTTATCAATGCATTGTTTGTTATTTTTAATATTGATGTCTAAGGAAGCCATATTATCAAACACATTTCGCCCATGTTTCCAAAGTATAGGCTCGGATAGTTTGAACACAATCTTCTGGTGGAAATGGTGAAGTTTAGCATAGCCTGCTGGTTGTATGAATGAAGTGGGTGGGCAAATGGCAGTCACATTTGAGAAAGTCCATGCATGACGCCATACCTTTGGGTGTGTTTTAGAAACATCTCACTGTCTTATGGCAACTGTTCACAATTAATTGAACTCTTACTTTTTCTGTTAGTTTGGAGAAACATTTCAATCCTGGCATTAATTCTCGGTGTTTGTAATTGATACAGAGAGAGATGACTTAATATTAGTCCCTCAAGGCTATGTTAGGTTTCTCTTTATATGCTGATTGTGAATTATTTACAGCAGACATGAATAATGGGAGTGGAATTACTTACCCACTCAAGAAAGCAGCATAATGTCATGGCACAGAGTTTAATGTTCTCTTCCTGGCCACCTGATCAATGAACTTGTGTTAGGTTTTGAGCCATCTTTAACTGGGGGAAAATCTCCTGACCTTTCATGAGCAGCCAAAAGAAATAAACCAGGCAGACAAGTAAGTGCACAGATCTAGTCTAATTCTATTTGCATATCCCCATACCTCATCTCCAAATTGGGATCTCAAAAAGTGGAAAGGAGAAAGAACCAGAGAAAGCATGTCATAATCACTGTTCTTTTTTTCCATATTGGGCAAACTTGGCTAGGGAAATAACTTCTAAAATTCTAGTACCATATTTACAAGGTGATTTGTTGTTTTTCTTACAAACAATATTTCAATTTTCTGTGTTTTAAAGTAAAAGAATTTTCTGTAACTTTGCAACTTGAAAATATAATTTTATTCTAATAAGGTAAATCCACTCATTTATTATCTACCTTGTGCAAAGTCGCTGTGTTAAGAGGTAGATATAGAACAAGATAACTGAGCCTTGTTCCATAGAACTGAACATTTGTCAGGGAAGATAGTGAGTTAATAGTCTTAGTATTATCATGTGGTACTTTATGGAGATTTATCATGAGGAATGCACCAAAAAGGAAATATGTGTGATTCTCACATGCCCAGAATGTAGTAAATACCCAGTAATGAAGTTGTTATTATTTCATGTGTTTTTACTGTCTTTATTGCTAAGCACCGGCACCACAACTGTTCCTCAAGGGGGAATCTGTAATTAGGAAAAGAAGTGAAGAGAACACGGCTTGGATGATGCTGAGCTTTGGAGGGAAGGGAAAGGAAAGTGGTGGGTAGGATGTGAAGAAAATTGGGAATCTAAGGCTTCAGGAAGTCCCTATGGCAGGATTAAATTGGTTTGTAAACATTTGCTGATGGACTGAGGAGGGCAAAGCCTGTGGTGGGTAGGGAGGCATTGGTACCCTTGGTCTCTTCTGGCCAGGTGGGCACTCTGGGAATTGATCTGAGCAGCATTATTGGGCTCAAAGCATTAAAGGTTGGTACTGCCTAGCTTAGTGTTCTCTAGCTTTTAATATAGAAGCTTATTTGTGTGAAAATTTCCTTCCCTGCTCTACCGTTCCAGCTCTCTCCTCCAGACCCAGTCTATTGACTGTAAAATGTCATTACTCAGTAATTCAAAATGGAATAAAAAACATTTCTTTATTCTCTTGGCATTTGAAACCACCAAGACATCTCAGCCTATCAAAAATAGAGTCGTTCCGTAAGCTACTCCCTAGCCTTGTAGTTTGCTGGCTCTTTGGTGGGGGGAACAGCTCTCCTGCCCTGCAAGGCCTCCTTAGATAAGTCCTCATCATGTATCAACAGCTACATCTGCTGATTTGGGGCCGTTGCCTTCTCTGTGCTGCCAAATACAACTCAGTGATAGCGACAGCTCTGCCAGCACACTGTGCGGTGACTCAGGAGACGGGGTGGCCAGCGAAGCAGCCTTTTTGTGGGAGTGGATCTGGAGAAGGGCTAATTCCGTGGCGCTTTAGAGATATTAATATCATGCTGGCAGTAGATAAACATGCAGCAGAGGAGCATCTGATGAGCGGAGAATCAGCCACAGCATCTTCTCCTCCTTTTCCTACCTCCACAATTATTTTAGAAGTCTGTTGTAAGTTTATATTCGGTGAATAGAGCCTTCAGGTGGTTTAAACACCCAAAGGTACTGTTAATTCAGTGGCCAGTATCCTGACAGTATTACTTGGAGACTCACCAGCGTGCTAAGAGTTAACAACATTTCCAAACAATACTGAATCATAGCATATGGCACAGTAGCCTATTGCTTACCGTACCCTCTCCCTAAAGGGCAGCTAACCAGATGGTGTGAGTGGGGCCTTTGGTATAATTATGACAGACACAAAGAAAGACATAACCACCACTCTCCCTTAATAATATCATGTCTCTTGCTTTCCAACATTTGGCTCTTTTCAAAAAAAAATTTTTTTTTCTAGCCAATTGTTCATATCATAGTTCCCTTTGCAGGTTTGGGAGAAAATATGAAAAATTGTGCTTCATGAGTCATTTTAGTATTATTTCCCGTAAAGTCTTTTCTGTCAGTAATCAGGCACCATTTAAAAAAGCACTTCTCATTTTATAGTGGGAACAGTTGACATGTAAGAATTTTTTCAAAGAGGGTCTAGTCTGAGTTCTGTGGTCACTCTGCATACATCTTTTTATTTCCTTTGTTCTTCCAACTGATTCTTTTCTACCAGCATGCCTTCTTCATACCTATCGCTTACCCTGATTCATTCTTCGCTCCCTTCCAAGCCCACTTAGGGTGGGAGATCTACTCTCAGGCATTGTGAGAGAAGAGGCGCTTTGACTATTGTGTTAAACCAGTGTTTCTGCTACTGCCAAAGTACAAGACAATTTCTAGTTATAGTATGGACTTGGGGGGGAAGATTTTGAGAAATTTAGGTCATGCTTTTATGTGTTCATTTTTTATGTATGTGCCTGATATTTTAGAACAGACTTTTCTTGAGGGTAGTGGCTTGTTTATAGCATTCTGTAAATAGCCCTGCCTAGTGTGGCCGTTTTACAGATATTTCTGCTGGTTTTTATGTATGGATTGATACAGCATCTGACTGTACTAACCAGAAAATGCTGAGCTAGGGGACTGGTTATTCAGCCCGTCTTTTTTAGGTTCCTAGAGTAGCAACTCACTGGTCATGAACTCCTTGGCTTCCTCTCTGCCAGGATGCATTGAGACCTCCAGGTGCTAACTGTTGTTATTTCTGTTGACCGAGCGCCATGTGCACTCTAGTGTTCACTGACCTCTCTTCTCCTATTGCAGAAACATCGCCGAGGCTCTTGTTAGCAAAGGTCTAGCCACCGTGATCAGGTACCGGCAGGATGATGACCAGAGATCTTCACACTATGATGAGCTGCTGGCTGCAGAGGCCAGGTGAGTTGGAAATTTACCAAACATAGCAGAATATGCAGAACCACCATTTTCTGGGTTATCTACACCTTAGCAAAGTAGGTTGGAAATGATACCAGATAGAGCATAAGTCCTTTTTATGTTCCAGGTTTCCCCCAGGGAAAATAAGAACACTCTTAGAACTCTATGTCTAACCTTGATTAAGTGTAATTGAGACTCCATTTTTTTAGATCAGTAGTTAAGTACAAGATTGGATCTTTCTGTGTTGATGTCACATAAGATGCAGTAAGATGGATGAAAACACCGTGTCACACACTTTTATCACCATTCCTGGGATTAGCAGGGCGTCCCGTTACACGTGCAATGCCTCTTTCCTTCAGAGACCTCTCCTCCTTGCCCCTCCCGTTTATCACCCCTAGACCTTTTGTTGCGTATCAAGGAAATGAAAACATTTATTAGGAAATAGGTTTTGGTTTCAAACACTTATGACAGCTGGCAGGAGAACATTTAAGAAATTCTGTGACATTTTCCTTTTGTCCTTCCTGCCTGAGGCTGGTTGCCCCCAAGAAAAAGCATACTGCTTGAGTTGTTTCTTGCTATTGACATTCTTCAATACTCTTACTCAGGAGACTTTTGTCACTAGGTGGTTATGGTAATTTTATGGTACCCAGACTTCTTAGAGAAAAGCGTGAACTGAGCTACTTACTGCCAAACACATATAGATAGCTTAGCAGATTGTTTGGACTCAATAAAATTTCCCATTGTTTCTAAGTAATTACATGGGCTTGCCTCACTCAGCAGTTTTTACATGACCTCTAGAGTTCACATAGTTCTAGAAGATTGGTCATTGTGAGATTATGTGTTGCAGTTAGAGAAGGCAAGAGTTTGTGCATGTGTTATCTAATTTTGATTTCAGGCTCTGGCACTGAGAAAGCTCTTGCTCTTTGGCCCAGAACATTGCCCTGCTAAGTGACATTTACCTCTAGTATTATGTCACGTCCTGATGGATAGAGCATCTCTAGAGTGTCAACCAGAATGTCAGTTGAGAAATCAGTCTGTCCATGGTGACTTTTCAGATTCTCTCTTGTGGGCTTTTGCTGATAGGTCCTGTCTAAGAACTGATTCTTATGTGCAAAGAGATCAGGGAAAAGAAATATATCCCTTTCTTTGATTGTACTTATTAGTGGCTATTAAGTAATAATGTATCCTCGTGTTTATAATTTCAGCATTTGGGAAGGAGATTGTGGGAGAATAATTGCACGTTTCAGGCAAGCCTGGGCTACATACCAAGACCTATCTCAAATAGTAACAGTAATAATGTGGTATGAATTGCTAATTGGTGTTTCTCATAATTCACTCATTTCTTCTTCTCTTTACTTAAGGTGGGCTCAAGGATTCCATTGGGAAATGTGTATATATTTAGTATTGTATATCATCTGACCCCTCCAGGAAATAGACCTGTCAACTGTGGTGGAATTCATGGGGCGATCCCATGGCCAGCTTGGTCAGTGTGATATGATAATAACTTGAGGATAATACAAAGCATTCCCAGAGGAACAGGAGCACTGAGAATATGGCGGGATGCATATCCTATTTTCAGCTTTGGGTTCATTGTGCTAGTAGTGAATATTTAGCTCTGACAGAAAGTTAAGCATAGAAATAATTTACAAAGCTGTTCTGGAAACTAATGTAGAATCAGGTCTCTTATTATGCTGTTAGAAGTAGCCATGGTGTGAAGGTTGTTGTGAGTCTTGTTAAATGAATATACACATAAGGAAATTTGGGGGAGATTTAGGTTTTAAAAAGAAAACAAGCCTCTTTAGTGCTGATTTGTGCTAAAGTAATATAACAAGATGCTTGCTTGCTAAAGCACTGAGCTGCCTAGAGGTAACTGTGTTGAGCCATTGCTTTCAGACTGATGGTGGAAAAATTGGCTTCTTGGTGGTTGCACTGTTGCAAGTTGAGTAAATGGAGAGAAATTAACCACTTCCCCAAGGCCGAGAGGCATTGCCCTAAGGCAATACAAGACTCATAAGAGTTAGGAAAAATGGCCAGCCTAAGCTTGGGTGGCTTTTCCTTCTGAGCAGTATTGTCAGGAATCCCCAGGATGATGGCCCTGAGCCATCTTCTAAATGCTAACCCCCCCCCCACACACACACACACATCACCATCAACCCCCTATAGATGGAGGAAGATTCAAGAAAGACCAGTAAGAGGCTTGTTAAGCAGAGATGGTGGTTTTGTAACCATTAGAAAAGATTTTTAGTATAGGTTTTTTCCCCTCACAGATGATCAAGCCAGTCCCTTTCTTTTTTTTTTTTTATTTATTATTTATTCAATTGTGCGTGTGTGTGTGTGTGTGTGTGTGTGTGTGTGTGTGTGTGTGTGTGTGTGTGTGTGTGTAGAACCATGGATGAATTCGGGAACCACCATGGACTCCTCCACCTCCTCCTTGTTTACTCTGCCCCGACATTCACAGGCTCCGCCTTAACAGGACTAGAAATGCAGGCCGCTTCCGCTTCCGTCGGGCGTCTATACGTGGGGGTCTAGGATCCGAACTCAGGACCTTCCGCCTGCAATGCAGAGGCTTAACCCCTGAGCCACCTCTCCAGCCCCACTAGTCCCTTTCTTAAACCAGCGTCTGCTGACAGATTTTAGTTTGCCTGCAGTTCATCTCAGCGACTCCTCCCTGTATCTTATACTTGTCCCTGCCATTAGCTCACAATGGGTCAGAGCTCTTTGTGCATGCTGATTCTGCCCTCATCCCATCTGCAAAGTATTATGCGAATTTAGGGAACTTTTCTCCGAGGAAGATTAGCCTTATTTTTCCAGTTGAACTCTGTTTTGTGTATTTGATGCTCTGTTATATTTTTCTACCTCCCATCTTAGCATCCTTTGCTCACCTCAGAAGTGAGTTGTTTGTTGGTTGGTTGGTTGATTTTTGACCATAAATATAACCCCTTAACAAGGAAGGCTTTGGAGTTAACTTCAAGTCCCTTATGCATGGATCTTCATTTGGTTTATCATCCTCCAGTCACTTTTTCATCTTCAGTGATTGTATACTGATTTTGTATTGACTCAAGCCTGTTAAAATTAATTTCCCAAGTAAAATTTCCTGTTAGTATATAATGATTTGGCAAAGGCCAAGTTAGTAACATCTGCTGTATTTGAATCACTCATTCATTCTGCAGCTCTTCAGTGGCTTCAAGGCCATTTCATTAATCCCTTCCCATAAGGGTGTCAGTTCCAACAAATTTCCTTGCCCCGACCTTTTTTACCTGCTTTTCTCTGACTATCACCGGTGGTATCGCAGTGGTACTGTGTGCTCTCCCATTGACTTTGCTTTCCAGTGCATTGCTCGACCATTAATCCTTTTAGAGAAACATTGTAAGCTTTGGGAAAAGGGCAGCCAGTTAACTTCTCTGACTTCTTGGGTCAGTGCAACTGCCTGCCTAGAAGTTGATGAGCTTTCTCAGGGCTCTGCAGCTGCTGTTTCCTCTTCCAGAGGATGTGATCTGCCAGCCTTTCTCAGATTACCTGATAGGAGCTCTGGGAGTGGGTCTAAGTGCTCACTGGGAGACCAGGTGAGACAGGAGGAGAATGCCAGTGTGCAGTTTGCCAGTTGCATCCCAGCACATCCACCGCCTGGTGGAAGCAAGCCCACCTTCACGGGCTCTTGGGCTTTGTCGACCCTTCCAGGTGCCTTCATTCTGTCTGTCTGCGTATAGGAAACCCTCTTTACGCCTCAAATACCTTGGGCCATCTACAGAAAGCTACATCTTTTTGTTTGAAGGATAAATCAGTCTCTAATTCCCAGAAGGCGACCTTCCTTTCTAGCTCTGGTGTCTGTCATCAGCTGCTCCCCCTTCCCCCAATTACCTCGTGTCCAGACAAGATAAGGTTTTGGCATTTCTTCACGCACTTTCTCTCCCGGGCTCCACTGAAAAGCCCTTGGTTTTTGTCCCAGGATTTTGACAGCTCCAATATGTGTGTACAAAAGACTTTAGGTGTAGCTGACCCCCGGTTCTCCGTGACGCTCCTGAACCTCTTCCCTCTATTTGGCTCCTCTGTGCTCCTTAGGGAATGGCCCACATCATTTTTTGTCTTCATAACTCTGATGTTTAATCCCCAGATTGGTTTTTCAGCCCTGCCAATTCTCATCTTATTCAGTATTTCTTAGCTGACTTGCCATTCCTAGTCTCAGTTTTATGCAAGAAAGTGTGTAGTTCCTTTAAGAAGTACCTTTCCCTCCTCTTGAGGTATTTCTGAGCTTCCCCATACCCCACCTTTTTTTCAAAAAATATCATTAAAATGTTCCATTATACTCTATCCATATTTGTTGTATTTTGGCAAGGCCAAAATAAAATTTTCCTCGCCATGTCAGAAGTCTTCATTGTGGACTTTGTTATTGTTTCTTTTGTTGTTGTTTATTTGTTTGTTTGCTTTTCGAGACGGTATCACTATGTAGCATGGACTGGCCTTAGACTCTTCATGTAGCCCAAGCTGACCTGCATAGATCTGGAGACGGTCTCTATGGTGTTGGACCATTGCGCTCACCTGCTATGTGGACTTCCACTGAGCATGCTGTTCACATGTCAGAGTCAGATCAGAGCCTGGCTACAGGCTCTGCACACACAGGGAAATGCATCTCTATATCGGTTCCTGCAGCTACCCCTTCGTTTCCTTTAAAAGTAGCATTTTAGCTATGCATGATGTCGTATGCCTCTTATTCCAGCACTTGGGTGTCTCAAGTAGGAAGATTGGGAGCTGAAGACCAGCCTGAGCTACATAGTGAAATGCAATCTCAAAAAACCAGCTTAATAATTTAATTTAAAATTTCTAATTACTGTTAGAGTCTGAACTAGAGTTCAGTGCAGAAAATCACAGAAGTTAGGGCTTTATTTCTTTAGGGCACCTTTTCATTTAAGATTTTGTGATTTCCAGATAAGATTTATATATTCAGAAAGGAAATTGATGCCCCAGCTTGACTATGGGAAAGCAATTGTATTGAGCAGTCTCGCGTCCCAGCAGATTGAAATGAGTTTAGGTTCAGTCTGGACATACATGAAGAAGTTAGGCACTCTCTTAACCTTCCCCCCTGTGATCTGTTTCCTGATGGTATTCTGTAAGTGAGGGAGCCGGTGTTGTCTTCGCTCTCTGACAGGCAAGCAGAAACCTGCCCTCTTCTCTGCTTTACGGAGGCTCCCTCCAGAACTCATTTTTCTGACTGAGCAAAGCCTCTTTTTAGAAAAACAAAAATCAAGTGCTCCTGCCTTGCTGACTTTATATATCTCAAGTCTCCAAACCCCATAAACATCAGCCTGTTTTTTTATTTCGTTTTGTTTTATTTCATTTTGTTTTGTTTTGTTTTTTCAACATGATTGGCAGCACTTCCTGGTAGACTTCTCTGCCTAAATCTCAAGGAAAATTTTGCTACTATTTCCATTTCCCTATCTGACCAAAGACTGTGTTTTGGCTGGTGAACCTTCCTTAAGCCAATGTTAGTGGTTATTATTAAGAGGAATGTAGCACTCATTGGGTATTTCTGGTGGTGATATGCTTGGGGGGGCACAGAAGTCTTATCAATTTCTGTGCACTTATAACCATCACTTAGGAATATACATTGCAGTTCTTCTAAAGTGTTTTCAGTACTGCTGTTTTTTGTGTGTGTGTTTCTCTGTGTGTATGATAGAGGATGCTGTGTGTGCCTGTGGACGCCCACTTCTGGTGTCACTCTGGATTGTGCTACTTTCTCTTTCCTTTGCTCGGGTTTCCCAGGCTCAGTTGTACAGTGCCAGAAGTACAGCTGTTGCCATTTTTGCCTGGAGTTTTTAAGTGGGAATCAGGATCTGACCTCAGGACCTTCTGCTTGTGAGGCAACAATTTAACTCTTGAACCATCTCTACAGCCCGAAGGAAATGTTTAGTCTTCTACTCTTAACTTAATCCAGAGCTGCTTTCCTAATTTTTCTGACATATAGGAAAGTCATTTTATATAATTTTAATAAGTAAAAAGAAGACTTGCCCTGATAAAAGAAAGAAAAAGCTTTGATGGAGTCCTTTATTTTGTATTTTCAGTTTTACTGGCATTCATATACCGGTTATGAACAGAATGAGAAGCACCGTTTACTATTCCTTTCTGCTAAACTGAAAGATAGTTTTAGGGGGTGGAAACATAGATCAGTAGTTTGACCCTTGCCTAGCATGTGTAAGGCCCTGGGCTCAATCTTCAGCACCACATAAACAAAACAAAACCAACATTAAGACTTTTTAAATGAAAAAAGTCTGTGTGCTAGTATGACATATTTCTGATTTGAGAAATAATGTGATGCGCACGTGTGTGTATGTCCTTGTCCATGTGTGTCCATCCGTGTATATCAGAAGGCATCAGGTGTGCTTGTGGTAGCCCAAGGGTGATTTCAGAAAACATCCTGGATTATTCTGCTTCTTTTGCCTTGCCGTAGAGTTTCCCTGGCTCCACCTTCCAGGGCTGGAAGTGCCAGCGACTGCCATTTCTGCCTAGCCTTTTTTAGAAGGACCACACTGAAGTCCTTCTGCTTGCAAAACAGAGGCTTAACCTCTGAACCATATCTCCAGCCCTTGAGAGATGTCTTAAGAGGAAGCAAGTTTCATTTCTGTTTCAACTTTTGAGAGCATTAATGTACAATTTGAGTGTGTATTCCACTAAATGCTGTTCATTTAAAATTTAAAACTGAGCCCAGTGCCTACTCGTGCACTGAGTTTGATCTGTGGGATCTCAGATGGTGCAAGAAAGGAACTGATGTTTTTAAAAGTAGCCCACATTTTCTCCTTTGCCTCTCTTTGCCCATCTCTCTCAAATAAATACAGTATTTTTAAATATGAAAAAACCAGTATGCCCTTTCACAGAAAGAAGATGCCATGGTTTAATCTAGACTCTATAAGAAAGCAGGTCTTGCTCTGTCATAAGCAGTTGTTCAGAGCTGCTTTATCTTGCATGGATGAGTTTGCATTCATTTTCTTGAGCATGTCCCGGGTCACAGGCAAGTAATAGTGGCAAACGACAAAGAGATAAATCCCACTCATTGTAAAAAAATGCAATCTCAGAAGGGCAGAGGACATTTAATAATTTTAACAAGGCCTCTGGATATCTATTTTTTCCATTTCTTTTCCTTTCTATTTTCTTAGCCTTTCCTTTTTTCGCCGTTGATTATTATTAACACTGCTTGCCTTACATCTTTTTTATTACATCTCTCATTTCTGTTAAATTTTCCCATGCGATCATCTCTTTGAAATTCACCTTTCTGTTCAGTCTCTGTTCTTCTCAATAGTTTAATGGTATAACTTTAAATAAACCAACATTTCTCGCTTTGAATCTAATAATCTTAGCAACTGAAAATTCTGTTTGACTAAAACTGGAACTACTGAATAGTGGTAAAAACAGAGCTGTTACCTGAAGTTTTTCTCTTTCCTTCCCTATGTCATTGTCAATTCCTGTAAAGCCAGAGTACTGCTGGACTTCCGTTCAGTGTCATAGAAACCAGGCGTCAGGTGAAGACTCCTGCCCTCTTCGCCTAGCTGCATTACCTGACGCCGCCAGCGCAGGGTGGATGCCAGCACAAAGGGCACTCACGTTCCTTTAAACAGCCTCCTGCTTCCTTTGCTGTTTTAACCCTGAGATTCGTGGTCCCCACCACAGTCTGGACTTGCAATTTGGTGCCCCAGTCATGAGGTTGTTGTTGGATTCAGCTTGTGATCGGACTGGTAGAGAGGTGGGTAGAGGGGGGTTCACTGTTGGGGAGTCAGCTCCATTGGAGTGGGTCGGCTATTGCAAGTGGATGTGATAACAGGAAAATGCATTAAAAGAGCTGGTGTGGGGAAGTGATTTGACGGCACAGCTGAATGTGGGGAAATTTAGCTTTTCCCTTTCTTCAGAAAAGATGATGCACTCAACATCCAAATAGCAGTAATCAATCTGCATTTAAGGCAGCACAAATGGCCACTTCTGGAGAGCTGTATAATGCCTCCATTTCCAATGATTTTTCTCCTTCAGGATATTAAGAGGATCTGTCCGCTCCCTTCGTCCTCTTCTCTTCCTTTCCCCTCCCCTGGTTCGTTGGGATGTGTGCAAGCTGTGACCGTTCATTGATGGCTGAAGGGACTGGGATGAAGTTGGAGCCCAGTAGCTTTATCTGCTTCCTTGAGTCCCAAGTTCTGCCAGTTATGGTCAAATGAGAGCCGGTTATAAGAAATCCTCCTTACCTGCTATTTTTGATCTGTGCTGGTCACGTTTCTTCAAAGAACATTGTTGGAGACCAGCCTTTGTAGTCCATTTGATCATAGTCATTGTTAATCAGCTGGGAGCATGGGTCTACTTGATGCAGCTTGTCCATCTTCTCCTCTCGTACTGTCCCCATGGCTGAGAAGTTCTTGCTCCTTTCACAAATTGCTTTATACATGTGAAGAATGTCATATGGAAATATAATCTGAAATAAACTGTAATAATGAAGCAAAAAATTCACCCTTTACTGCTTTGAGTGTCTTCAGAATTCAATTTCCCAAACCACTGTGTCTCAGGTTGCACAATCATGGCCACTTTGGGGCAGCATGTAAAGGCACCTTTGCAAATCTGCAGCATGATTTTGATGCCCAGAACCCATATGATGGGAAATAGATTTCTAAAAGTTGTTGCATGAGTACACACTTGTACCATGGCACGTATGCCTGTTCTTGCTCTCTCTCTCTCTCTCTCTCTCTCCTATCTGTCTCTCTAATAAATGAATGAAGTACTTTTTAAAAATTATTGGTATTGGGGACTTGTTAAAAATGTGACTTCTCATCTCTTCCCTATCTCTTTTCAATAGGCTTCCAGTTGTTTTTGATGCAGTAAAGTTTGAGGACAACTGAGAAACGTGAAACATATCCAATTGCATGACCTTTTTTGACAGTTTTGTCATTTGATCTTCATTGTCACTGGAGTTATAATTGTGGTTATGAAAAGTAGAGAAAGAACAGGCAAGCTTGCAAGTTCTCTCTGCTTTTTCTTGTCCTCGCTTCCTGTCTCTTCTTCCTCATGTTGTATGTTCCAGGTTCCTTAGTCCTTTTCCTTCTAAGTAGCCTCCACCAGCTTTTGGATAATTTAATGCGAAGTAATCTTGAGTGTAATACTGCTCACTTGATTTGACTCTTCTTCAACGTAAGGGACTGAGAGCCAAATCTCTGCTAGGCCTATCCGACTTTGTTAGCTCCTCCTCCGAAACAACTGAGGAGCATGATAATTGAAATAATTAGGAATATATCGGTGCACAGTTCTAGAATTGCTGAAATCCACTTCAGAGCTTTCTTTCATTTTGAATGATTCTTAACTTTTTTTTTTTTTTTTTTTTTTTTTTTTTTTTGTAAAATCCCTTGTCTGTGATTCTCCCCTCTTGTTTTGGGCCCAGAAATGAACAAAGATTACTTCCTATTTCTTTTGTTTCTGTAGCAGAGAGCCAAATCTAGAGAGAATGACTGTGAATCTTTTCCAGCAAGTTCAAATCCATGTAGTTTACAGTTAAAACAACTTTCTAAAACATGTGTTAAGGGACTATTGCCTTTCATCTATCCAAAATTTTGTAAATGACTTTTTCAGTAACAAATCTTTATCAAGATCATTGTGATAAGTATAAAACACATGATAATGATTCGGTTGAACAGTAGTTGCAGAAGCAAGGAGTGCCTATCATTACCTTGGCTGCAGAGAGAAAGGAACATTCAAATCCAAGGATACCCACTAGTCGAATCCTTGACTGCCTGGCTAAGCCTTGGAGAAAGGATGTGTGTGCAAAACAAGCCCAACACTTCCTCCTTGTCTCTGTTGTAACTTGCAGAAGTTCCAGGCCTATGAATTTAAGTGAATTAATTAAGGAGGTACCCTTTAATTTGTCTAAAAGTTGTCTCTTGCAGCATTATTTTTAAGTATTGCCTTCACAGAAATACTTAGCCATATGGGATTGAATAAGTTATGAACCATGGATCCCTGTGATCGATAGACCATAATTAATGACATAGTGGTCATTTAACTGTTGGTATGACAGGAAAAAAAGCACACAAAACTTTTTCTTCGGTGGTATCATTTGTTAAAGAGTATAAGTGGTCAAATATACATGTATGAGCAGTCAGAAAACATTAAGGGGACCATGAGTTATTATTTCCTATTTTTAAGTATCTCTGTTCTCTGAACACTTTTGATTGCTAATGATCATTTCTAGCTAGCAGTAATACTCCTCTGATCCTCATTTGGGCCAATAGCATATGCTTATCTGTGCACCTGTGTTCTGCTCATCCATCTCTCGTTGCTTCAGCTGTATTCTCTGCCATGAGCTCATAAACCCTTCTCTCCTTTCCTCCTGTCACTGCAGACCCGTTTTCATCCCAGCACAATACCATGTGTCTTCATCTCTGTCTTCTCTTAGTTTGAGATGAGAGGATGACCTGAAGTCCTTTGTTACTTGCTTCACGGTCTCATAATATCTACTGACTCATTAGTCCACCCACCTCCCTAGACCATAGGACTCAATTTCCTCATTTCCAGACTATGTGCTCTTCATCTTTTCTGTCTTTCTTATCAGTAATTTTCATTTTCGTTGAAAATACAGCTGCGTAATCTTAACGTCCCCCGCCCCCCAATTTTGCACCGATGTCTGCTCTGTGTCTTATTTTCTGAATAGCAGAACCTTGTTGCTTCCTCCAGCTGCCCAGGAACCAGTAGAAAGGCCAAAGGAATCTTGATTGCAGCTGTATTTCAGGAGTATTTGTGTTTGGCTCATGTAGTAGCACCATATTCGTCACTCTGCCCTGAAACACAGGGAGAAATGCCTTGGAGGTTTAGCCAGTTTTTTACTCTTTGTTCTGATTGTTAATCTTTTCTGTTGAGGTTATTTTCCTTTGTGCTGAATGTATTCTTTAGCCCTGGATAATAGTTCCTCACAGACCTGCCACTTGGTTCTGTTATTTACAGTGGTCAGTGTACTATATATACTCCTTTAAAGCGGACTCTACCCCATTATTGCTGTTCAGAGTCTTGTTCATCTCCTCCAATGCCAGGATCCATGGTGGGGACATGGTGCTCAGGTCTTAGTACTCCTCCACCCTGGAGCTCAGATGAAGATACTGTACATTTACGAGAGCTAGCAAGCCTGATTCAGAAGGCTGTAGCCACTCTGGATTTGAGTACATGACTAATTTGCAAGATTTTCAGCATTCTGAACAGGCTTTATTTGTTCATTTTTACCAGCCACACTGTATTTGAAACTCAATGGCCTTGTGTTGGTATTGTATAATGAATGGACATTGATCTGCCTTAAATGTTGTAAGGAATATTAAGGACAACATCCTAACTGTCAAGGTACCTGCAGTGTAGCTGTAGAAATGAGAGTACATGAAACAATGCAAAATTTATATGTAGCAGTTTATAATTCCATAGTGAAGTCAGTGATAACACACACATATTCACATAGATAATTTTGCTATCATTTCAAAGAATTTCAGAGATACTGCCTGAATCTTAACTGTAGCTTACTTATAACCCCAAATTTTAGCTTTAGAATTACTGATGTGAAAACTTTTGTTTATTTATTTTGGTTTGTTTTTGTCGTTGGAAGCTGGTCAAGGCTGACCTCAGACTTGCTGTGTAGCTGAGGCTGTCCTTGAACTCTTGATCTTCCTGCCCAGCTCCTAAGTACTAGGATTACAGACTTGAGCTGCCATGCTTGGTTGTGATAGCTGTTTATAATGTGATTGAGGCTTTAGACACTGTCGTCCTGAAGAGAACCATCGATTAGAGCAAGTGGACTCAAGAAGCAAGTGTGAAGGGGATGTATGTAACTCAGAGTGTGCATGTAGGGAGCATGAAGAACATGGACCTAATTGAATTAGAGGGAGTGATGTACAAATCATAGGAAGACAGTCTGGGGCCACACAGTAGAGGCCTATGAGAGTTAAACATGAGTGTTTCTGCTGGGGTCGGGGGTGGGAACATGTATGTAGCTCAGCAGTAAGAACACTAGCTTTGCATGCTTGAGGTCTTGAGTCTGATTTCCACAGTCATCAAGGAGTAGAGTAGGCAAGGGCCAGAGGGAGAATTATTTCCACTTGATTTTCCTTGGTCTTTGTTTCAAATCCAAGTAGAGAAATAGATTTTATTCATACTGTCGTGGTGGTATGCAATGCACATTCAGCGTTATCATCCAATTCGCTTTAAATATTCTGGAATCTATCTCTATATAAGCTGGTGGATACCTGAACCCAGAGACTACCAAAGGGCAATGTGAGCACTAGTAAGAAGGAAGGAAGCATTGTATGTTGCAGATAAAGCAAAACAAAGTTATGGGGCACCTTGGTCCCTGGTGGCCAGGAAAGCACAGTAAAAGGCAAATTACAGATGCAGGGCCAGGTTCAGGGCTCCCGACCCCTCAGCACTGCAGTCTTCCATGCCTGCCATCTCCCTGCTGCCTTTCTGTCATGTTCCATTTCTACTTTCCATTACTTTATTGTCTTTAGATCCTTTTATGTATGAAAGCCGTCCTTTTTGCAAACCTTCTAAAAGCTGCTCTCTGTAGGAAAATTCATGCACACACTTATATTCCAGGGTGATTCGTTGGTTTTTGTACTTTCCTAACAGAAATTCACCTTGTGTTCCCGCAGTAAGATTCATGATATGAGCCTCTTCTACTCGCAACTAGTTCTTTAAATTTATTTATACATTAGTAAAAAAATTTTATTTTCAGAATTAGTCTGGCACCACTGAATTGATAGTGGTAATTGCTTCCAGTTGGCCTGTGATTGGCCAAGTTGAGATGGGTTCTTTGAAACTTTCTTCTTATGCATTTGAGTTGAGTAAGATTATGCTAGTGTGAGGAATGTTGTTGTCACAGGCCATTACAAGATGGTGGGTTTTGTCTGTGAGTGGAGATCTGTGTTGCTAATACATGTAAATTTCACACTAGGCCATTGTTACCTGAACGGAGATAATCTTCCACACTGTAACACCAAGTGTCCTAGTTTGGTTCTGGAAGAAACCTCTTCTTAACCTGTCATCCCTTCGCATGTATGTGGCCACACACTTATTTTTCTCTACCAGCAACAGTTCTTGTCCACTCTCGATACTACTTCCTTCACCCTCTTCATGCTTCTATGTCTTAGATAAGAAAGTTTCTGAGAGGAGCGGGCTGTGTTCTGCCACACTGCTTTCTTCTCTTGGCAGGTTTGAACACCAGCCCACCTTTGTGAGGGAGCAACTATTAAACAGACCCAGCAGGAGAAGTTGAGAAGTCAAGGTTTCATTCCTTGCCTAATGAAAAAGAATGTAGAGCTGTGCTTGTAGCCTTCAGGGTGAGGCCATATTGGGATGGCGTCAGTGTGCCCCACAGTGCGTGAGTATTGGTAGAAGCAAACCTGTCCCTTGCCCACCCACACATGTCCCATCACAGAGCTTCCAGGTGATGCACAGGAGCCAGAGTTATGCGAGATGGCAGTGAAAGTGCCTTCCCAGGGCAGTTCTCCACATTCTTGTTCTGGGACACATCCTGTTGTGGCATATACCTTATGTTAGGCAGAGGGAGGTTTGATGAAGATGGACCCCAATGTGGACAAACGTACACAGTATGACTTGTTTAGTTTTGGATGATGTGTTCTCCTTATAGAGTGGCCCGCTTGTCTTGAACTCCTAGGCTCAACTGAGCCTCCACACTTGGCCCCTTTGGTAACTATAACTACAGGGCTCAGATTTTGCTCTGTTAGACTGAACAGATACCTTTGAGAAGGCAGTCTTATAGATGGAAAAGTTCTTGATGCTATAGCACACTGCTATTATTGGTCTTTTTACATGAATGTAAATATATTTGCATAAATACAATAATTTGAACTTTGGAAACTAGCTCTGCTGTCAGTTTGGGGGGAGGAGTAACTCAATTTACCATGTTTAGTTGACATTGAACAGAAATACCAGCCACTCTAGAAACTCAAAACTTGTTTATACAAGGGTAATGCACTATATTAAATATGTAATGTCTTAATTTGTGTGGGTTTGATTATAGAAACTTAACAAAATATTTTCTAAATATTGTAAAACAAACCCAGTGTTACAGTGCATCATTCTTGGTACAAAACAAGTAAAAGGTCAGTTCATTGTTTCTGAACCAAAAGCATTTTAAGTCAGTTGAGTGGGTAAACGGATCCCCGGGGAAAGTTGAGGTGTTTAATGAATTATTAAAGTATTGGCACAAGTAGAAAAGAAATGTGGCTGTTCTAGGTGACACCGAGCAATGCCCACCCTATTTGGTTGTGTGGGTTTGAGTTAGAATGTTCTAACCTGGCAGGAACCCTATAGAGTGGTGTCCTATCCTTCTGCCCCTTCAGTGCAGACCTGAGGGGGAAGCAGGTGGCAATGTATTCAGCAGAGTAGCGACCAGGCCCAGCACACAGTCCCTGGCGCTGCTTTGGCAGAACCTGTGAATCCCCGCTCTGATAGGATTTGCAGCTGGCAGTAAGTACCCAGGTAGACCTTGTGCAGTGTGGGCGGGACCTAGTGATTCACCAGTCTCTGCTGTTCCTTCTTGTTTTGCCAGTGATCATAACCTGTGATACTGAGTAGTCAGGAGGCAGGAGGTTGGAACAAACCAACCTGTGGCCAAATCTGTGAAGAGCACCTTGTTTAATTCTGCTATTGAAACCCAAGGAATAAGACTTAATATCAGTTATATACCATTTACTAATTTTTTTTCCCTAATTGCTAAATGACTTCTCTGTACAATATTGCTTCATTCAAGGGAACTTATCTTTTCACCTGGAAGGAGCCTATTTCCATTAGAATTGGAACACTAGCTACATATTTTGCATTTAAAATGTTTCATGTGATTAAATGCTGAAAGAAACATTATTATTTCTGTTTCTTAGGAGTGTGCTCTTCCAACTGATTCTTCTTTTGTGCCCAGAACAATGCCTTTAATTTGGCAACAAGTAAGGGAGCTCTTTGATTACCAGGCTGAAACTGGTAGCCAAGTACTAGTAACCAGGCTTCCAAGAGAAGCAGCCTTATGCTGACTGTCCTCTTCAGCAACTGCTTCTCAGCCAGGCTGCTTCTCAGCAGTGTGCTCTGTAATTTGTGTGCTGACACATTGGATTGTAGCAGCACTTGCTGCCCTCTCCTTTTCCCACCTTCACACTCTTTCCCACTGTGGTTTTTATCTTAATCTGTTTTTCTCTTCTACCTTTACAGGGCTATTAAGAATGGGAAAGGATTGCACAGCAAGAAGGAAGTGCCCATCCACCGAGTAGCAGACATCTCTGGGGTGAGTTCTGTCCTTGAATCAGTCATGGGGCTCATTGTCTCCCAGAACATATGTGCTTCTTACAGAATGTACTTTCTAGAGCTAGTGCATTCAAGCCCTGAGTGTGAATTTCCAGGGCTTTTTTTTTTTTTTTTTAAGGCATTTGTAGTGATTCTGGTTTATATAATATTATAGAAAAGGTACTTTTCACAACCTTATTCCATTTCTTTACATGAACTGTCTGTATGTTGCTTCTCCATTTTTAACTATTATGAGTTTAGAAGATATGTCTTTCCAGTTGTATTGAAATAAAATTAGCTCCTTTTGAAAAAAATCTCTGTTTAACTCTATGAATGGTAAATTTTCGTGGTAAAAGGTCATGTGTAGGTTATAAGACAAGTCTAAGAATTGCTTTTGACTTTTTAATGCGTTCTTTCTGCTTGCCTGTAAGTAGGAGAGAATGAAGAAATATGTGATCTCCTTTCAGATAACAGAGTTAGAGAAAAATAATATATAAAAGAATCAATGCCACGTACTTAAAGCTCCCGACAGTGCCTGTCCTCAAGAGCATTGTGTAATGAAGACTTGCCCCTTTTAGAGCTCTCTCGACTGGCTAGGTAGATCCCCGTGTGTTGAGAGGAGTTCTTCCCATAAATATTACTGAGTGCCTGTGATAGGCCAGAAACTGAGAATATAATAATGTCAAAAAATGATAAAGGGACCAACAAAGTGGCTCAGCAGATAGGGCTGCTTGCTGCCACACCTGATGACCTCACATCAATCTCCGGGCCCCACACCACACAACAGAAGTGGTGAGCCGACTCCTTCAGGTTATCCTCTGGCCTCGATATACATTCCAAGGCACCTGTGAGCAATCCTACATGTGTACACACACGTGCACCTACAAAATCAGTCAATAAATGTAATTTTAAAAATTGAAAGAAAGTCCCTACTATCAAGTGGAAAAGGGAGGTAACTATTAACACCAGCTTTTATGTAAAGAAATAATACCAGCCAAGGGACTGGGAATGGTATCAGTATAAATTTCAATCTGGTGCCCAGAAAAGTCACCTAAGATGTTTACCATCCTTTCTAGCCCATAGTCCCTAGTGATTAAGAAGAACAGGTGTATCTCATGTATAAAGAGGGCCATGTCACCTGGAGTCCTGAAGCAGATACAGAATTTCTCTTGAGCCCCTATATGAAAACACTAGTGTAAACAAATGCTTCAGCTGGGCCCAAGCAGTGAAGAATTAGAGTGTGATGTCTTCCCATTATGCTACCTTTCCCAGGCCAAGTCTTTTTTTTTTTTTTTTTTTTCTTCTTCTTCTTGTGAAAAAATATCTGGCTAGCTCCCCTTCCTGTGGATGTCCTGATACCTATTTAAGAGGTGGGATTCTAGTGAGCAGATAAGATGGCCAGGTAAGCAGGGATACCTACTTTACATGATCTGGAATTCAGTCACAAAGTCATAGCCTCTGGTACATGGGTAGAGTACACAGGCTTAAAATCCTGAGAAGCCCAGAAACAAACTGCTAATGGCTTTCACCCACAGGTGTCCATAGTATGTCTGCTAAGTAACCAAGGGGGCACCTCCACACAGTACTGTTTGGCCTGTTTCCTCTGACTGGACCTGCTCAGTGATTCCTATATATGTATTAGTAATTTGGACAGTGTGTGTTATGGTATTTGCAGCAATGTTTCCTCTTTTGCTGGAGACGTTGGCATGGTCAGAAGGCACTTTGGGGCTGTTAGCTCCAGAAGGAGAAAACATTACAAATAACCTCTTTTGGAAAACATTGTGGAGACCTCTCTCTAAATAGGAACTATCTACTCATCGAAATGCTTATGTGCTGTTCACAACCCAAGACCTTTCCAGAGCTAAGTTAAATCATAGAATACTGTGTCATTTCAAAATACAAATCTATTTAAAACAGTATTTTGAGTAGCTGAAAAAAAAAACAAAAAAAAAAAACTTGGGGACAGGTGAGTTCCTGTGAATCCCTCAAGGTTTGTGTAGTTTCTCCGGTTTCCCACTGGCAACAAAAGGAACTTTTAAAGAGGCTCGTGGATAGAGGTGCGACTGCTGTAGCTGTCCTGTAGGAGTGCCAGATGCAGGATCTGCAAAGTCTTTAGTGTCTTCTGATTGTTCTGCTGCCTCTGCCCTGATGATTTCTGGTCCTCTTAGCCCTGGTGGTAATGGTGGCAGTGGATCTTGGGAAACTTGTTTTTTATTTCCTTCATCATCATCATCATCATCATCATCATCATTCTTGTCCCTTCAGCTCCCCCTTACATGGTTCATTTTCATACCTGTTTTTATTCTCTTTTCTGTGTGGATATTAGAAAATTGGTTTGCTCTTAAGTTATTTAAAAATAAATGCCACTTAAATTTTCCTCAGTTACCACATAAATAAAAGAGGGAAGCTTGAGCAAGTAGATGACTGGAAGTGAAAAAGCTATTCAATTTAAATAGATGTCAGATATGACCTTGTCTGCCTGAAGCACAAATTATTCAGCTAGGATTGCAATTTTTTTTTTTTTTTTTGCGCCGTGTGTAATATAGGAGGTTCGTCTCCTTCTCCCTTCTCACCTTCCTATCCCTCCATCATAGTGCTAAGTGCAAGTGTAGGTTGGGTGCCCTTGTGCCATTTAAGTGAGATGTATGGGCTTTCTGCTCCCTGGAGCATTCTGGCAGTTTTCTGTCTGAGGGACAGGCACGTGGGGTCATGTAGGCAAATAGCACACAGCTGATGGAGAATAAGCCCCTGTAATATACACTTATATAATCGCTTCATAAAAGTTTCTTAATCTCTTAAATCTCCAGCTTTGTTCCCCACTGTCCCACATTGACTCCCCCTCTTAGTTGTAGGTCATGATAAATGAAAGGCTTTGCTGATCTGACAGTATATATACACTATGCTGCCAAAATTATTTACTATGAATTGTTATTTATGCTTAGTGCTTCTCTTCCCACCCAGTACATACCCTGGGGCGGGGTAAAAACAGGAATAAATGTTCACTTTGTTTCCTCAACACCCTTAAGAAATGTACTATATGGAAGAGGTAAGATCCAGATTGTTACAGGAAATAGCATCCATATTTATCCTAGTGATAATCTGCCTCTCACTTTAGAAGTTGAGTTTGTATTTATTCTTCATATCACTCTGCTTTTATTTAAAAAAACCAACACCCGGGCTGGAGAGGTGGCTCAGGGATTAAGCCTCCCCCTTGCAGGCGGAAGGTCCTGAGTTCGGATCCCAGATCCCACGTATAGACGCCAGGCGGAAGCGGGGCGGCCTGCGCTTCTGGTCCTGGTGGGGTGGAGCCTGTGAATCCCGGGGCAGAAGGAGGTGGAGGTGTCCATGGTGGTTCGCGAATTCGTCCGTGGTTCTACCACACACAGACACACACACACACACAGAGACATACACACACGCGCGCACGTACACACGCACATGCGCACAGTTGAATAAATAATAATAATAAAAAAATAAAAAAATAAAAAAAAACCCAACACCCATTGTCAAAGTCAGGATGTAATAGAGTAAGTTCATGTAGAGATTTAGAAAGTGAGACCTGAGTAGCTGACTGCATATACTGGGAAGTAGGAATCAGGTAATGTGGTACATCTGCATCTTTTTCACATTTGCAAATAACCACCAAAAAAGAAAAGGACTCACTCACTGGCAAGTCACTTAGGACCTAGGGAAATGACTAGCAAGGTAAGTAAGTATACTAGGGCACACCTATAATCACGACATTAAGGAGGCTGGGGCAAGAGAATCATCCATGAGTTCCAGGACAATCAGGGCTACTTAACAAAACCCAGTCTCTGAGGTGGCTCAGGGGTTGAGTCTCTGCCTTGCAGGCGGAAGGTCCCGAGTTCGGATCCTAGACCCCACGTATAGACGCCTGGCAGGAAGCGGGGGCGGCCTGCTGCGTTTCTGGTCCTGGTAGGGCGGAGCCTGTGAGTCCCGGGGCAGAGTAAACAAGGAGGTGGAGGCGGTCCAAGGTGGTTCCCGAATTCGTCCGTGGTTCTACACGCAGGCACACACACACACGCACAATGAAATAAAATAAAATAAAAAACTACATTAAAAAAAAAAAAAAGAAAACATACAGTCCCTTCAAACCATTTAAAAAAAAATCAAAACAAATAAATGAAAGAAGTAACTAGCTTCTTTTATTTTTCTCATTTTTCCATGTATACAAAATGGGACATTATAAATATTCACCATTATTGTCCTTTCTGTGCTAGTTTGGTTTCATTGTGAATTCAAACATGAATTTTACTGACTTGGATCTATACCCAGTTTGAATTGGAGGACAGTTCTGTGCTGGCTGCTTTACTTCACATATCCACATTTCCATCATTAGTGAGTTTTGTCTTTCCCTGATCTTGTCGCACCTCCTTCTCTTGGTAGCATAGAAAAAGTTGGACTTCATTTATCAGTGGAATATAAGACTGTTCTTTATCTTAGGTTTATCACTGTTTTTGCTGCAAGCTGCTCAACAAAGTATAAAATGGGACTGGTACATGGCTAGCTATTGTTATGGCAGATGAGAAAGAAGTCAGAGAAAGCGGATTCTCCACTCCTTCCATTCCGGCAGCTGGTGCTGCAGGTACATTTGCTTCCTCTACCTCCATCCCTCTTTTACCATCTGTGCCTAAGGCCTTACGCTGTGTTGCAGTATGTTTTGGGGTTTATTTCTTTCACCTCTGTCTTCCTTCTCTGGTGCATGAGGAGTTATAATTGGGTATTTGTTTATTGAGGGGTTGGTTATTTGGCTGTATACCCAAGAGGTTAGAACCTATATTTTTGCTCTCTCCAGTCATATTTCCATGAACTGCAAGATGATTTGGATTGCTAGAAGGAAACTTGATTTGTTGTGAATATTTTCTGTCTTCTCATGTTATGTGGCCCTCGCAACTCGTCTCTCCTTGTTATTTACACTTTAAACCATTGCCGCGCATACCTTAGGCATTTGCCAGCTTATACGTAGTTTCTTGCCATGTTATATACTGTTTTTAGGCCTCTCTTTCCATGGCCGATTCTGTGGAATCTTACTGGAGGAAGGCATTCGCAGGTGCTGTGACCTGAATGGGCCTTTGCTCCTGCCTTCAGCCATGCCTTCTGCTGTTCGATTTCTGACATAAATAGACTATATCCTCTCTGGAACCGTAAGCCAAATAAATCTTCCTTTTTTCCTTAAGTTGCTTGAGAATGAGTGTTATCTCAAAATAATTTTTAAAGAAAAGTAAGTGCAGCGTAGACTTTGGAGTCTCTATTTGAGTTAGCATTCCTTAACTCCCCCTGGAGTTGAATGTTGATGGGAGATGGTTAGTTTCACTTAACCTGATGACAGTCATCACCTCTAAGGCAGGCATCTGGGAATGCTCAGGGGATTATCTTTATTAGGTTGATGGAGGTGGGAAAACATGCCCACTCTGGGTTGTGTCTTTCACTAGGGTGGGATCCTGTACTGTGTAAACAGGAGAAAATGAGCTGAACATATATTGCCTTATAATTGTGGGTCAGTGTAACCTGTTGTCTGGGGCCCCTGCTTCTGTGACTTCCCCACCGTGCTGGAGTGTAACCTTGAAATGTGTGCCTCAGTGAACCCTTCCTCCCTTCAATTGCTTAGTTAAAGTATTTTATCCCAGCAGCAGAAAAGTCAACTAAGGCAAAGATGTATTTTTGGTAAAAAATTGTTAAAGGGGGAGAGAGAAACAGTTCAGCAGTACCTTCTGGGTATCTGTAAGTCAGGTGCAAGTTGATTGTGATTTCCCCTTGCATGTTTTTTGGATCACTTAATTCAGATTTTCTCTTTCTTTGTATTTTTAGCATTCCTTTCTGTTCCTCCCAGGTATTGAATAATACAAATGCTCTTTCTTTGAGCTTTGTTTAAAATATTCTGGATGGATGGATGGATGGATGGATGGATGGATGGATGGATGGATGGATGGATGGATGGGAGATTGTACACATAAGTCATGGTCCATGGGCGGAGGTCAAAAAACAACTTTCAGAATGAATTCTCTCCTTGTACCATGTGGGCTTCCAGTCTCACCATATAAGCTTCCAGGAATCGATATCAGATGGCCAGGTTTGTAAGTAAGTGGGTGCCTTACCCACTGAGCTATATTATTGGCTCTTGGGTTTTAGTGTAAATTATTCTTGGGCGTGTGCGTGCGTGCGTGTGTGTGCGAGCGTGTATGTGTGTGTGTGTGTGTGCGCGCCCAAAGATGACATCAGAAATCATCCATAATCACTTTTTCACCTTATTGGTGTGGTGCTGGATCTCGGCCTAGATCATATTATTAGGGCTAGTCTGGTTATCCTGCTTGCTTTGGGAATTCCTAGGCTCTGTTCTCCAGGGCTAGAATTACAGGCAGGTCTGACATTTTTATGTGCAATACAGGGATTCAAACTCGAGCCCCTTTGCTTGCTGTAACCTCTGAGCCATCTCTCTAGCTCTGAGTTTTATTTTAAAAGAGCCCCTTTCTGCTTATTCTCCTTCCATCCCATAGTACATCCTGATTATATTTTGGGTGCACTGGTATCTCAGTTACCATACAGATGGCCCAAAGTCAAGGCTTTTGATTCTATTTTGTGGGTGTCTATGATCTGGAAGAGTTGGCAGATTGAGAACTGCCACTGACTCAACTGCCAGGTTCCGTCTGCATTTGCAATCTTGAGCAAACGTAAGAGATAACCAGCTGTGTCTCAGCCGTAAGCACTGTGCTGATGGAAACGACGCTGGCTCCTTCCATTGGCAGAAGCTATGGTGGTAGGATTCCTGCTTCACTCCCCCAGCTTTCCTGTACCTTTCCTTCACTTGGTGGCTCAAGTGGATGCCAATCAACCCAGGAGAAAATATTGCTGTCACTGTTACCTTCTCCCTGAAACAGTTCCTTGAACTCCAGTTTTTTTGAAGTATTCAATAATGGATTTGTATTCTCCCTGCACAAAAGCCTGCCTCGCAGCTCTGCAGCACCCGTGGTGCCTCAGTGACAGTCGGCTTAGAGGCCTCTCTCAGGCTGTGGGAAGGTCTGAGGCCTTGGCTTTTCTGAGACAGGGCTTCACATGTGGCCACACTGGCCTTGTGGCCCTCCTGGCTCAAAGGAGTGTGGGAGTTTTCCCGAGCTGCTGTGAGAGCTGCAGTGCCCAGTCCCATACCTTTATCATTCCCTTAGCCCCACCTGTGTAACAGTTGGATGTTATTAAGAAGGCCTTGATTGTGCCACATAGTCTGAATCAGCCAGTTGCCTCTCCTCATGGAGGAAGGACATTGTTTTATTGGTTTGGGGGGCAGGGGCTGGCCCATATATGGTTCTTTCAGCCACAGCAGTCCTATATTGCTACTTCACAAATGTAAGTCCTTTAAGTTCCCCAGAACTGTGGGGTCATTTTGTTCCAAGTCAGTCTGAAAGATTTCCCTGAGAACTTTCTCAATGTTATACTTCAGCATTGGCCACAGTCAGTGGTGGTGTGTTTAAGTACTTCTTAGAGATTTTAGTACATTTTTGACTGAGTTCTGTTTCTTTTGTGTTCTTTGTACAATGTAGGGCACCAAATTTAGGACATGTTCTCTGGCTTTTTGTAGTTTTGAGTATTAGGAAAATTATTCAAACCTTGGTATGAACAGGAAGATTACTGGGTGTCCTTCCAATAGAATGCCGAGTGCTGTTGGTAAGCCCTTTTGGTTGATAGGAGTCTGTGTGTTCTGCTTTGTTGATTTTTGTCTTGTCTCTTTTGTACTTTTCAACAGAGAGAATATAATTTGTGAAGTTATTTGTATAGTGATACAAATAATTCCTGAAAGCCTGTGGTCCTTTAGAGATACAGCTGATCGTGTCCTGTGAGGGGGAAAAATGTCAGACTTGACATTTTCCTTCTATATTTTCATAGAATAAAAATTAGCAAATTTATCTCAAGGTTCCTAGTGACTTATATATGTCTGTTATTCAGAATCTGCTATGAATCTTTGTTTCTCTCATTAATAAATGGATTAAATTGAAATTCTAAAGCAAAGATGTCTCTTTGAGTCCCAGTATCTGATCAAGTCTATGCCTCTCTTGTCTGCCATTTTGTTCACTGAATTTAGGAGTGCCAGTGCTGGAACCAAAGTCAGGGCCTATAGCACAGGCTTGGCAGATAACTGCCACTGAGCTACAGTCGCCCAGCCTTGGAGTCTGTCTTGGGCCACAGGATCACCCTGCCCTGTCTCCTTGGCACTGGGGTTACAGGCTTGTCTCACTGTGCCAGGCACTCTTGTGCAGGCTCTCCCTGGGGGTGTTCCAAGTAACATAACAGAGAAAGTTGAGGTTAGGAGTTTGGATGTGGAAGGTGGAGTACAGTATCTTGGTCATGGTGGGTGTGCCCCAGTTCTGCAGTTAAACACCAATGAGGTAATGCTGGGTCAAGTGACTTGCCCAGAGCTAGTAGGAGAGGATTCCTGGGGATCATCATGTCTGTGAGAAAAAAGTGTCAGATTTGATTCCTTTCCTTGGGAGAATAGCTTCCTTCCCCCATACACTCAATAGTAATTGATACATCATTGCCATGAATTGTGTTATCAGAAAGGTTTCAGCTATAAAGTAATTTTTCTTTCTGCCTTTTGAGTTCTTGTTTAATGTAACTTAACAAATCAAAAATACATAAGAACGAGTTCCTTAACAGCAGGGTCCTTGCTCCCATTTCAGTGGACTGAGATACAGCTTTTTTCCCTTTGTTCAAAGAAAGGAGCAAGGAAATGCAGGTGTCCTTCCTAAATAATGTGGCATTCCTTTCCTACTTCTTGAGCACATGTGGACATTCATCTGTATTCTATTTTTTCTGGGGTCCAAATTGGTTAAACGAGCCCACTCCTGTCTTAAGTAAATGAAAGTAAGGGTATTTTGAAAGCATTTGCTAGTGTTCCTGGTTTTAGATTGGGCAGTGCAGCTGGCTTGATCAGTCTCATGGCTGCTGCGCGCTGTGATGAAACTTGAGATGCTTCTGTGCTGGCCTGGCTCCGCTCTCCGTTCCACCATCCAACACACTTAGCCCAGGACTGTACTCATTTTGTCCCATGGCCGCTACTTATGTAAACATTTCAAAGTAAGTCATTTTACGAACACTGACATTCTGTTTACTTATATTTTAAGTCTTTATTTAGCATGTTCCAGCATACTCCCCACAGAATATGTCACACGAAATTGTGGATACTCTACAATGTCCAAATCTAGATATTCTTGAATTGCAGCTCAGGGCAGCTTTGAAATGCCCAGTAGTTCTTTCTCAGAAAGAAATTTCAAAATTGTCGACAATGTTGGACTTGTTAGGTGCCCAAGAATGTATGCTATAATAGGATTTTGTGACCTGGAAGAAGACCTATGTTCTCTCTTACATTCCTAGAAAGTGCCTAGGTTCCTTCACCCACAGTGCAGCCTGCTTACTTTTGTGTTGTACTTACCTCATGCCCTGTGGAAGGTTACCAGATGAAGGACTCTGACTCTGTCCCTCGTTGAAGGTATAGAGTGGCCATGCTTTCTTCCTGCTCTAACTTACGTTCAAGTTGCTTAACCATACTTTTCCTCATTAGATCTAGTCATGAGAGGAATTGTTTGTTTATTTACAGTGCTTGTTTAGACTTCATTTGCCAAAGGAGAAGCTTCAGCAAAGTGGGCTGTGTGGGAAGAGTGATCCTGGCTTTGTAAGTTCAAGGTTTACTGCTGGGTAGTAAAGCAGGTAGTAGGTGGATTAACAACACAACTACAGCACCATTGGATCCCTGGAATTCAACTTGTGGCTCCATTGCTTGGTATTCTGTCACCCTGAGAAAATTATTTACTCTGCCTCAGTTTCCTCATCTTGATAATGATGTGCTGGTATCACTTGTCTTCTGAGATGTTGTGTGGTTGAATGAATTAACTCATGCAAACTATTGTGTGAACAGTTGGTGGACTAAAGGCTCCACAAAGCACAGTGGTTACTGTTGTGTGTTGATTTTACCAACTTGCCGAGCATTCTGTCTCAGAATGCTATACACAGAGTCCTTATGAGTGATAGCTCTCACCATCATCTGTGGTATTTCCGTTCCTAACTCCTTATCCAATTTGAGCCCCAAATCATGCAGGTCCTTCTTCATGCTCTTTCACCGTTTCTTTCTTTCTCACTTGACACTGAGCATGTGCCATCTCTGTTTTGTTTTTTAGTGTATTTCTCATGAATGATCAACCAATAATTGTTTATTAAGACTTTTTCTATGCCAGGCACAGTGCTGATAGTGAGGATATAACATTCAACAAGCCAGATGTATTCTTTATAGGGAATACACAGTTATGTAATTACAGTGGCGATGCAGGTGCAGAGTCCTCTGAGAGAACAACTTAATGGCCGCAATTCATTCTACATGGTCTGACAGGTTGCTCCAGTAAAGGTGGAAAGGCAAATTCGAGATTTAGATGGTTACAAGGACCAGCGGAACTGCATTAAATTAAATCAGATGTCCAGTATCATGCATCGCAAATATCTGGAAACATGCTCCTTGGTGGTGGTATTCCTTTTCCCATATCATGAACTTCGGCAAAGAAGAGTTGAGAACAAAATTTGGAATTTCTGATAATGGTGAAATATTAAAGTATTCATGAGTCATTCACTGTGTCTATCCTAAAAAAGCAGATTGTGCTTCACACATGAGTTTAACAGTATTGAAAACATAGGTAAGTGTATACATGATCGCCTAGAGCATCTTAAGAGAGAAGCATCCCTAAAGTTTGGCCTTTTAGCTCATTTAATGTTTATGAGTGTGGGGGAATTGCTGACCATGGTTACTTACAATACTGGTGCCCAGGCTGATGGAAGAAAATTGGCACTGTGATGGACAAAGATGGTTTACTTTATAGGCTCTGCTGCTTTGCACATTAGGTGAGATCAAGACAGAACTGCCCAGTGCCTAATTTAGCACCATTGGATACTCTGGACTTGAAACCTGTATAGGATGGAGGTAAGGAGAGATAACAGAAGCTGGAAATCATCCAAGCCAAATTAGCAGCAAGAGCCATCTTATTACTCTAGACCTACGGACAATGGAGATGTATCAATATATGTAATAATAGTATCTGTGCAGTTTTGCACAGTTGAGGCCTCTGAGAGCTTAGAGGAAGAAATGGCAATGACATCAGGTCCTCAACTGAACACACTTCTTTCATAAGCTCTTCATCTCATGTCGTGTCTCAGGCAGTCAGCCCAATTTTTGTTCATAGACTGGATTCCTGGTGTCTCAAATGCAGGTCCTCAGTGAAAATTCCCCAAGTGACTTACTTCAAACTGTAAACCAGTCAGTGAGGCTGGGAGTGTCTCAGGAAGAGTCTGAAATGTCAAATATCCTCACTGCACCACCTGTATACCTGTTAGGCTTGTTCCAGTGTTGTTAAGTGTGTTACATGTTGTTTCCGAATCTTAGGTACATGTCATTCAAGTTTTTGAGTCTGGTTTGGAGTGCTTTTGCATGTACTGCCTGCTGCCAGCCTACTGGGAACTTGTGTTTTAAATTCTCACATCAAACTAATGTGTGAGTTTTGTTTGTTTATTTCATACTTTTATGACTTGGAATCATAATGATCTGTGTTAAACCTTTATTCCTTAGGAGCAGACTGCTCAGATTGATGTCATCACTACCAGAAACACTGTACTTAGATCCCTTTAATAGAATTCAAAGCAAATTCCATATCAGCTTCCCATCAAACATGTTTTCCACATTAGTTTACAGACTTAGTTCAGCATCAAAAATATATGTCTCAGGGTACTAAGAACTAACTCATAATAGAGTACTTTGAATGCTGGCTCAAAACCCTGCACAGATAGTTGTCTGACTGCAATAATTTGTTAACTTTGCCCTGGCAAAGCTGAATTAGCCATAAATGTTAATACATTTTCTTTTTAAAAATATTTTCCGTACATAATTTTCTGCCAAATTGTGTTTTTAATTCCACCAGATAGAAATAGATGAAATGAAAACCATCTTTTCAGTTACCACCAGGAAAGCCTCTGTTAACACATCCGCTCACCAGTTCTGGGTGCTGTCTTTTCCTTTTCTTAAATGTTGTGAGCTCCTCGCAGGCAGACACTTGGACATTTTATCCTTTTAAATTTTTTATATTGTTAGTTTTCTTGTAGTTTTGTATATTCGTTATATATAGTGGTGGGTTTTGTAAAGATGTATTCTTTGAAATATGTCATGTATTTATCCTTTGGGACTTCCCTCCCCATCCTTGCTAGTTCCCTTTCTTCTGCCAGTCTATTATCAGAGTTAGAGAAACAGGTTTTTGTATTTATATAAAATTTAGGATTTGAATGTAAGAAAGAAAATGAAATATTTGTCTTTTCTGCATTTAACTTATTTAACATGCTGATTACCTGCTGCATCCACTTTTCTGCAGATGACATAATTTTTTATTCTTTGTGGTTTAATAAAACTTGTTCACGTGCACCACCTTTTTTAATTCATTCATCTGTTGACAGAAACCTGAAGTGATTTCATAATTTGGTTTTGTGAATAGTGTTATGACAGTTGTATATCTCTGTGGTAAATTAATTTAGAGTATTTAGGTATAATCAAATCATAGGGATGTATACTTGGGTCCTGTGGCACTTGTATTTTAGTTTTTTGAGGAAGCTCTGTGCTGATTACCAACTGTATGAGTCAATTTATGGTCTGACCACCAATGTGTAGAAATGTCTTCTCCCCCACATCCTCATGTGGTTGTTTTCTGATGATAACCAATCTGTTAGGTGAAATGGAATCATTTTATTTTGCCTGTGGTTAAATGTTTGTTGAACATTCTTTCATGTATTTTGGTTGTTTGGTATTCATATTTGAGAACTGTTTGAGAAGAACTCTAGTTGCTTAGGAAATAAAACCAAGAATCACATAAAATTAGAAATTTATTACATAGCCAAGGAAGTATTGGAATTTAGAGACTGACCACAGAATGGGGAATAAAAATCTTTGCTAGTTAATCATTCAACAGAGGATTAGTATCTGGGATACATTTTTCCTAACTATGCAGTCAGTTCCTAGAAACAAAATAGACACTGCTTAATAAATGTTGAATGTGGGAATATTTTAATTGGTTATTGTTAGTGTAACTAATTTAGGAATTACTGTTTTTATCACAAGTCATCCATAATTGAATCATAATGTGTGATTTTTAATTATCATAGAGTAGAAATCTTGACCAAAAGACAGATTATTATGTTCCTTTTCTTTTGGGAGCACAGGGGATTGAACCCTGGGTTTCTTGTGCACTCTACCACCAAGCTATTGGCCCAAGCCTGTATTTCAACATTCTATAAACCTGTTACACAAAATGATTGGATTTTTAATTTTTGATACATTTTGTATTGTTCAAAACACAGACTACTTTCTGTTTAATTAATAAGTTGTTTGACATTTGTTTCCATGTTGAGGAAAGTAGGGCTTTTTCATCCAAATTGTAATACCTACAGGGAGGTACCTAATTTTTACTAACATTAAAAATTTAGGCTTTGAAAACTAATTAGATGCAATAAAATTCTTTAACTTAAAGTTTATTGGGCTAGAAGCAATCATAATTGGACTTTGCATGCCCTGCGCAATGTCCAACACACTATTGACCTCACAAAGTCTAGCATCTGCTAAAGGCACCAAGATCCTTGGAGGCAAGGGATTGACAGCCACAGTAGTGTTCCTATGCTTAAGGGGAACACAGGAAAGGGTTCAGGGAAATGCCACTGGGTCCTTGTACGTCATCGGAGAGGAGGGCCCAGAGGAGAGTCTGGCATGCACATTAAAGGACTCTCTGGGAATTGGAGGGGAGGCATTGGGGGATGGGGAGGGGAGGGTTGAAGGGAGGGGGAGCAAGGGGTTCGAGGGGAGGAGGAGGGAGGGAGGGAACTGGTGTACCTAATAAGTTTGTATGAGCTGAAATAATAATAAAAATGTATTAAATAAAAAAAAGGACTCTCTGGGGGATGGGGGGGGCACTGGGGGATAGGGAGGGGTGAGGGGATGGGGAGCAGGGGGTTCGGGGGAGGAGAAGGGAGGGAGGGAAGTGGTGTACCTATTAAGTTTGTATGAGCAGAAATAATAATAAAAAATGTTAAAATAAATAAAATAAATAAATTGTCCATCAGAAAAAAAAAAGTTTATTGGGCTAGTATTAATAAGTCTGCAGACATAAAAGAAAAACTTGAAAGTATGGTCAGCCTCCCCATCTGTAGGTTCTTCCTTCAAGTACTTGCTTGCCATGTCTGTCGAGTGCAGGTCAGTGCTGGTATGCTATGTCAGTCTTCGTTTTCCTAATTCCATGTTGTGGGTTATTGGCTGTCTTTTTTTTTTTTTTTTTCCTCCCTATTCTTTTCTGAAGTTGTCTTCTGGTCCGGAGTAGTGCAGAGTTTTGCATGACATCAATTTTCTTGCCCCTGAGTTCTTGATTTTCGCATGAAATGAAAATGTGTGCTTCATCAGGCCACCTTTAAAGTCTTTACTCTGCACATTTCATTTTAATTATCTCTTGAGCCTTTTTCTGGCTCTATAATAAATTCTTACCACTTGCCTATAGAGACTTTGGAAGTAAAAAAATTTGGTCTGAAACTTTTAAAGAAAGAAATAGTACTTCACACCTGTCAGTAATTGATGTCCAGAGTGTAGCCTCACTGGCCAATGTCCTTTACTCTATTTTCTTGTGAGTCTCAAGCCTCACATCTGACAGTGGCATTGTGGCTTTCCTTTAAAAGTTCATCATTGGACTCAGAAAAGTACCAAAATGATTGCTAGAAGTGCAAATGGCATCTTTTGATTTCCCTGTTCCGTTGTGTTGTCTTTACCAGTCCAAAGCAGAAATGCTAGTTTCTGTTGTATCATCAATTTGTTTTTTCTAAGTTCACTGTTTACAATTAGAGTAAAGTACTTCTTTTTAGAGAATGTTTAATCTGGAGAATTAGTATTTCTGAGCCTATTTTAGTAGTTACAATTGTTTCATAATAAAATAACTTTTATTTACATCATAACCAAAGCATTCTGTAGTTTCAAAATGTAATATATTGCTATGCTACTGTATAATGAAAGGAATTTATTACTGATTCAAGGTTCTTTTTTTATTTATTTTATTTATTCAATTGTGCGTGTGTGTGTGTGTGTGTGTGTGTGTGTGTGTGTGTGTGTGTGTGTGTAGAACCACAGGCGAATTCGGGAACCACTCTGGAACCCTTCACCTCTTCATTTACTCTTGCCCCGGGATTCACAGGCTCCGCCCTACAAGGGCCAGAAACGCAGGGCACCCCACCCTTCCCCCCCCTCCGCCTGGCATCTATACATGGGGTCTAGGATCCGAACTCAGGACCTTCTGCCTGCAAGGCAGAGGCTTAACCCCTCAGCCACCTCTCCAGCCCCTGATTCAAGGTTCTATGAGTAGGATAGTCTTTCTTCTGAATAGAAATACAAAAGTAATTCCATAATTATTTACCTGACTTCAGAGAGATAAGAAATCTTCTCTTATAATATGAACAGATTTTTTTTTTAAAGGAAAAGAGTAAAACCAGTAAATATAAGGTATGAAATTGAGAGCCACAATCCAGACAAGGACATATAGGAGTTTCTAGTGTCTTGGTAACGGGAAAGACTGGCAGAGCATACACATACTCTTCCTTCAGAGAGCCCTTGATGAAATTCTTTTCAGAGGAACAGAGGAAGATAAGCATTAGTGTCACTGAATTAAAAGTTAGAGTCATGTTCTGTTGAAGTTTGAATACTGAAAAACAAGTAAAGGCGCAGTAAGACAGTTTGGAATTAAGAGCAATGGGAATGGGAGAATCTGGGTTTTATCTGTGGGAATTTTTTCTTACTTGAATTTTGTAAGTCATAACTTGTCATGAGGCTGGTCTCAGAAGGAACAAGACTTGGTGCCTTGGACTCTTCCCTACTAATGGCTGCATTGCATCCACATTAGAGAACGAGGATGGCAGGCGGAGCACTAACAAGCTCATGTATTCGGTTCCTTTTTCTAAGTTAGTTGTATACTTACTTTCATGCTTTTTGTAGGAAGCACAGACATACCCTTACCTGCAATTTCTATGCCTAACTTACCATTCACAAAAAAAAAGTCTTTTAGAATAAACTGAGGACATTTTATTTGTTACTGGTGATAAAATAGAGTCTTGCCAGTAAAAGGCAATAACTTTCTTTCTAAAGGTTAAATTAGGTGGTTCTCACAGCATAACGTCAGCTGATTATACTTGAGAAACTGAAAGTTATTTAATAAAAGGAAAGTCTCTAAAGTTATGTAGAATTTTTTGTTTGAGAATTATTATTTTATTCATGTGTTATCACCTGATTATGTTTCTAGGAGAAAAAGAGATGTAAATAAGCATATGTACTTAGTAATGTTTTGTTCTTTCTTTGAATAAAACAAGGGGCAGAAGTGCCAACAAGGAGAGAAGTATTGTTTTCTTACGTGGCAGTCAAGGAACCCTCTCTGAGGAGCTGGCATTGGAACTGTGTGCCGAAGGGGAATAGAAGGAACATCCACTGTAGGTCCAGGAGTACAGGGCATGATATACCTGCTCCCCTTGGCCTGTGCACACATTGATAGGCATGAACACACATGTGCATAAACCATACACATCACACTAAGTGAATTAATCAGTTAATTTTTTCAAGTGTGACATTTCCCCGTCTGTATTTGGAAGAAGAGGTCACACTGATACTAACAAGATCTGCAGCTGCCTTCTCCAATCCTAAAGCTATGCATCCCAACCAGGCTTCTTTGCCCTTGCAGGTCGCTTTTGGAAATTTGATTTAGCCAAGGTTCCTTCCATAACAAGTAAAGACATAGAATTTTTTAAAATTTTATTCATTTTGCATGTGTCCACATGCGCACACATATGTCAGAGGGTGCTGTGTGTCCTTGTGGAGGACCAAGGGTGACCTTGGAATTCATCTTGGGTTGCTTCTACCTTCTTTCTGATTTGCTTTGGGATTTACCAGGCTCTGTCCATCGTGGCTGGATATACAGGCCACAACTATTTCCACCTGACTTTTTATGTGGGGATGGGATCTGAACGCAGGATTTGCTTGCAAGGTAGAGTCTTAATCCTAAGCCATCTTTCCAGCTCCACTAAAGGCATAGAATAGTTAACTGGAAGAACAAGACCAGAAAAAGTGCGGGCTTCTTCAACATGTGCGTCTGTGTTATGTTCCCAGGTGTACAGCCTAGCCTTGATTGCTGCTTTTCTATTTCGGTGTGTGGGAAGCCCAAGTAATGCTATGTCAACTAAGCCAACAGCATGAGAAACTAAACCACAGACCACATTTAATGAAAGCTTATTGATAGCCTAGATTCAGCACCTTTTTTTCTATTGTAACGTTTTGTTCTAGTCTGTGGTTTTCTCTACAGTTCCTGTAGAGTTCGCTCCTGTGCTGGATCCTGATAGCCATGCAGCTCCCTGCTGCTTGTCTCGTGCTCACAGGCATACCAGGGCCGCTCACCTTCTACCAGACACTGACAACCAGCCTGGGAAGGTTGTTTTCAGATTTTAGAGTGCTTTGTGGCAGCACTGGAGCTGGAATACCTTCCTAAGTGCCTACCGCCCACACCCGAAAAAATAATCAGAGTACCAACAGATCTCAAGAGATTACATGCTGAGCCCTCACAGAATTCTGAGCCCATTCTGTGAATTAAAGTGTCAACTATGGCCAAGGAACACACATGTGATTGGGAGGATGAGTGTGGAGTGATGAATGACTCTTTTGCTTTCTGACAGGAGATGTAGTTGTGATTTGTCTTCCACACCACTGCAGAAGTAATTCGCTGGGTCTGTACAGCCCCGTGAAGATAGATAACTATGACAGTAAATGATCACAGTACACCTTAAAATAAAAGAGCCCATTTGCTTCAGTATCCTTAGCGATTAGTTCTGTTCTCCGCCACGTTTTTATCTGTATCTGTCCTCTTGTTCACAAGGATTTTGTTGGGTACACATTGTTACTGGTTGGACCCGAATTGCACTGTCACTAGAGTCCTTCGGCCCCAGACTGACCCTGATGGAGTCTAGCAGTGCAGGTGCTTCTTAAAGGGAGGAGACATTGCAGGAAAGACGGGAGAATCTTGGTGGTTCCTCTGAGAAGGCTCCAGCACAGGGGGTTTCCTCACCAGAGAGCCTCAAGGGTACTGATGGAGTCTCCTGTGGCAGCATCGTAAGCTCTGCATGTCTATGTTTTCAGTTCTTTTCTGTGATGTTAATCAAAGAGTGATTGTGATGGTGAAAGTAATTAGTGAGTTTCCTTATTAGCAGGTTCCTTTCTAGGCTTGCGCATGATAGCATGAGTAGTTAATTGTTAACTAATAGTTTTGCCTTCTTCCCATTTCCCTGTGCTCTTGGAGTGCTGTGATGTTGGCCTTTCACTAGTCCTTTCTAGTTTCATTCCTTCCATGTGGTGTTTCAATGGGAAAAATGAAAGGATTCGTTTTGCTAGCATCAGGTGTATGTGACAGCTTCAAACCTTATTCCAGGATTTCACAGAACTTTGATTTCCGAAGTGGTGCTCTTAGGATGTAGGTGACTTGGCTGTCTAAATAGTGCTTCCTCAGGTGACCCCTGCTTGTGCCTGCTGTTCAGGGATTCTACTCCCCCACTTTTTCACCCCTCACCCAAATCGAGAGATTCATTGCGAAATTGTTTTTAAAATACAATTTGATACACTAAAGGGTGCATTTTTAATTAGGTAATTTATTTATTTAATATAGGACAACTTTTGGCAATTGGTTCTCATCTTCTACCTCATAGGTTCTCAGGATCAAACTCAGGTTGCCTGGCTTGCACAGCAAGCTCCTTTACCCACCTGGAGAGCTGGGTTTTTTTGTTTGTGTTTGTTTTTGTTTTTGTTTTGTTTTTGTTTTGTTTTTGAGATTGGGTCTTAACTGGATTCCATCTCCCTAGGACAAAGGGTAACCTCTTACTTCTGATCCACCTGCCTTTACTTCCCTGAATGCACTAGAGAACAAACCCAGAGCTTCATACATGCTAGGCAAGCCCTCCACCAACTAGCTAAGTCCTAGCCCCGTTGTTAGAGAGATGACCTCGAACTACTGATGCTCCTGCCTCCACCTCCCACAGGGATTTCAAGCCAGCACCACCATACCCAGCCCACAGGAAAGTACTTTCAGGAGAAAAGTTGCAGTCCAGCTACTGAAGGGGGTTTTTATAGCCATGGAAGAATCTGATTACCTACATTTGGACTTAAGCCAGATGAAGGCAGATGAGAACTTATAATTAAGATGTCTTCATGACCTTTGCCTCTCTGAGGCACATGTGTTGCATCATTACTCTCTCAATTTCAAGGTGAATTGAGGAGGCAGAAACATTCCTTAAAGAGATGCCATCTACACTAAGAGGTTAAATGTGGCTAATGCAACTTTAAATTAGCTTTTTTAGGAGTACAGGAAAATACTTATGTGTGGTTTGTTATGAAGCACAGGGATAATATGAAAACTACCCTTACGAGAAAGGAGACTTCTAATCACAAATGCAGTTGCTTCTTGATTATTTACACCTGTGGATGGGGAGGAATATTGTTGTAGATAACAAATAACCATGCCTGCTTATTTGCTTGATTCTCAGTCTTGAGCCATTATAGTACCAAAAAACTATGATTCCCAGACCTTTAGTGAATGAATCACAACATAGAAAACCTGAAGAAGAGAGCAGAAGTATTTGGTATTGCCTTGGAACACGCATTCAGTGTTGCAAGTCCCAATGTTATTTTCTTTAATATTTTTTAAATGCAATTATGGGTCTTGCTTTTCTAAAGAAATTTTTGATCTTATGAAACCTGATCGACTTATAGTTCTTAATTATTTGAAGAAAATAATAAATGATTTGTGCTAACAAGATGGGTTCAGGGGGTAAAGGAGCCTGCTGCCAAACATAGCAACCTGAGTTCAATCCACAGAACCTACAGGGTAGAAATAGAGAAATGACTCCTGGAAGTTGTCCTCTCATCTCCACAAATATAATGCGGCATTTGTATATACATGTGATCACACACACAGAGTCAACTCAATCAAAGTTAAAAACAAGTTTAAATTATATTAATTCTACTTGTTGACTTATCTTTCTCAGTCTACTGCATTTTCAGTTTCACATTGCAGCCGAAGCTGGGTCTGTTGCTTACTTGACCTTTTTACTCTTATCCTAAGAGTGAAAGTGACACTGAAACATGTCGCCATGTTTGTCACAGGGCTTTTTGAAATTACTTAACCTTTTTTAGTCAGTTTTATTAGAATACAGTGGAAATTCCTAAAACGAGTAGTTTCTACAACTAAATTAAAAAGGAACTATTGAGAGCTACCTTGTTTAAGGAAAGTTGCCAATATTACTTATCAGTCTAGGTGCACTACTGAAACAAAATCTAAACTTTTAGAATGTACTTATTGACAGTGGGAAGCAGAGCAGTGCTTGGCATAACAAGAAAGGCATTCTATTCTGTGACTGTTTCTGAGATGCTAAAGAGCCAACATCAGTTTCCTTGACTTTATAAGACCTTTTCATTCTTGAAATGCTGCCAACTTAGATAAATGCCCATCCTTCCTTGTAGTGGGCAGTCTGTGTTCATTTCATCTCCTCTTAGCCGTGGAAGGCCTATTGCAGAAAAGTGGAAGTTGAGTGTCTTGTTCCCTAATTTTTCATCTAGAAATAAACATGATAGGCCTCTTAAATTTGCTTACATGCCTTCAAATTTTATTGGTAACTTCCTGTTTGTTTCATGAGTTGAGACTCAGGAACATCTGTGGAACTCGTTTAGTAGGAGGAGGAGCTCTTGAATAACCCTAACTATTCTTAATCTTGAGTTAACCTTCTCCCCTATAAAGTGCATAATGCTTTGCTTACCTGTTTAGCAAGTTTAGCTAAAAAGGGAAGGAGGTAGTGCACAAATTCCTTATTAGTGCTAACATTAGAGGTATTCAAGAAGCATATGTGTGTTATCATGCACATTTGTGTTATGCCTGCCTGTATCTTTTTTCTGATAAATAAAACCCAAAAGATATACAAAATGTAGACTACTCCAGATTTGGGGAGGGGGAAGCCACCTTTTTAGATTGTCTCATGATTTGCAATAATCAATTTGATAATTGTTGTTGATTTACTGGCTCAGCTCATGAATAATGCCCCAGATTTAGATGAGCATGGCAAAAGGATTTTAATCAGGTAGTGCTTTTGTTCCCTTGGAGCATTTGTCTTGCTCGACTGTTCTGGACATAAGCCAACTGCCAGAAAGGCATTTTCCTGCTGTATATATGTAGCAGAACGTGTGTCACTTAAGTGTTCGTTGGGGGAGTTTCCAGCCTACTGAAGCCCATTGTTAGCTCACCTTTTACCAGTGAACCTTTAGAAAGATTAAGAATGGATGACTGTCTCTCCTTTTTGCTAAGAATCTATTTGAAGGGAGGATGAATCTCATTATTATAAGTATTGTTTTCATCCCAGCCTACCTCATTAATGCTGAATGAGAGGAGTCCCTTTGGTTGCTGTTAAAACTCTGAGATACTTAAATTTAAATTTTCATTATCTAAATGTACATTAATTTAGATACAGTAGTTCTGTTGCTAGGAGAAGAGTCAAGAAGGAAGAGCTGGGCCCAGTGCAGACTGTGCCACAGAATCAGGAAAGTGTGCACAACTTGCTGTGCGTGGAGGAAGTTTGCAGTTCTTCTGACTGGACTGAAAACCTCAGAAATTCTCCCATCCAGTGACTGTTCCCCCAGTGTATGTGATGTGATATTTTGATGCTTGCTTACTCTGGTATCTGTTTAATTATCTTGAAAGACTGAAAGGATTTGAAAGTCCTTAACTCCTGTGTGTTCAAGAGCTCTGAGACTTGAAATGTTCACGCTTGGTACTCTGTAGAGTAGATTACATGGACTCATGTCGATGCATGAAAAAAACTTGGGAAATGTTAGGTGGTTCTGCTTGTTTTTAAATTGTCCTATAATTATTTGTGCTGATGATGTGGTATTTGCCTTCACGAAACATCTTGCTGTTAAAGACTTCCCTAGGTAAGAGCAATAAACCCAGGCTCTTCCTTATCCTCAAATGCATATGGAACAGAATCTACTAGACTGGTGTCCAAGGTTAAGACTTCTGCTCTGAGTCTTTTGCTACTTGTTTAGTGTTGAAGATAGACTACTCTTGTCTTCTTGAGAAACAGGTTTCGGTCCTGTGCAACACAACCTGGGCATCACTTTAAAAACACAAAAAGAAAAGAAAATTTAAAGTTAAATTAACCTATGCAGAAGTGCTGTGTTACTACTCTTCTGACTTCAGTTTAAGCTCCGGGAAGATGAGCTAGTTGTTCTTCCTATCCCAGAGCAGGAATGAACTTCTTAATTTCTAGACACAACCTAATGAGTAGTTTCACTGACTACTTACTGAACAGAGGGATGTGGTGAATCAGTGAGGATGGTCTGAGAACTATGACTTAACAATATTTCTTCTTTTGGGGTTACATCTTTGTCATGTCTCTGGAAATAATAGATTTTATAGGATTATTTGCTTGAATTTGGGCTTCTGGCCCCAAACCAGACACAAAGAAGCATTTATTTGTGTTCCAATGCTTTCCCATAATCCTTTTTTTCTTCTTTGTCTCATTCAGGACACCCAGAAAGCAAAGCAGTTCTTGCCCTTTCTTCAGCGGGCAGGTCGTTCTGAAGCGGTGGTAGAATATGTCTTCAGTGGATCTCGTCTCAAACTCTATTTGCCAAAGGAAACTTGCCTTATCACCTTCCTGCTGGCGGGTAAGTGTTTGTTTTGTATAGCACTCTGAATATTTTCCCTAGAACTCAGAATTCTTCCCTGAGGTCTCAGGTCCAGCATTCTACTCTGTGGCAGTTCTGTTCACCAAGTGCAGGCTGTTAAAGGAGAAGAGCTTAAAAGGCAGCAAAGAACTTTATTCAACTTAGATGAAGGGAATTCCAGGCCTACCAAACTGTTAATGAAATATTTTAAGGATGAGCCCTTGGCCACTCGAGGTCAGTTGTCCTGCCATGTTAGGCAGAAACAGGCCTCAGAGGAGCCGATTCACCTGCTGGCCCTTGGAGTCCCCAGGCCATGCTGCTGGGTACTTTCACAGCCGCCTGCAGCTGCACCATCTCTTGTGACTAAGGGCACCATGCTCAGGAAAACCTCCTTTCTTCCCTGCCGGAATGTTTGGCGCTCATGTCCTTTCTTTCCTAGGAGCTTGATGCTTCCCAAGCCACCATGGCTGTGTGAAGTATGCTTTTGAGCAATTTATATTTATGTATTCAGGGAGCAAACTGTTTCATTTCTTTACCGCCCGCTAATAATAAAGATATTTATTTCCAGTCAATCCTCGCGGAGACTTTGGCCGGTGAAGGACGGCTGTCATTTCACTTACCGCCCCCTCCCGCTCCCACACACATTCACCACTCACAAAGGACACGAGCTGCCACGCTCCCCAGATGCCATTGCCTTTTCCGTCACTGTCCTGTTGCCTCAGCACTTCTGTTGAATTCTTGAATAGAATTTGCTGCAGTTGAAGAGAAGCAAGAGCCAGGCTCCATGTCCGTTGCCTGCCAGATTACCTTGGCCTCCTTTTCCTGGAAGGCACCAAGAATTTCTAGTTGATAAGGGGTGCCCTTAGGCCCCAACTGAAAGGACTGAGTCTTCTTGTGGGGTCACTGTCTAGCAGTCTATATGTATCCAGGTTCTTGTGTTCCAAGTCGAAGATTGAAACCAGAAACTGCATCGAGGATTAAGGTAGAGCTTATTAGATGAGAGAGAGAACAGAACTCATAGGCTCTAGGCGTGGAGTGCCATGAGAGGCAAGGGCACCCTGGAGAGCTCATGGATTCCAAGGCATGGAATCATGTGGGCACGGAGCTAGAAAAGAACTCATGGACTCCAGACATGTGGCAGGTGCCAAAGAGGGCTACCAAGGTCAGGTATATTTATACCTTTAGACAAGCCTGGAAAAATGGCTTTTCCTCATTGGTCAACTCATATTGAGGCCCAATCAGTTGACCTCGTGCCCCTCTGTTCTCTGTAAGGAAGAATTAATCTCCATGTCCTTTCGTAAGTAAAGGGTTAGGGGACGTTGACCACCTTATCTCTTGTGGGGGATTGGAGTCAGCAGCAGGGTGTTCCTCCAGGGTAATCCAGCAGTGGGGGATGGCTTTCCAAAACCTTCAGAGACCTTCCCAGCATGGCTGTTCTAAAACTGCCTAAAAATGACATAAACCACCCCCCAGACACCTGGCTGTGCAGTCTGCTGCAGCTGCTTCACTTGTCCTGCCTCCACTAAGCACCTCACAAGCTCTTACCAATGAGATGCCGCCCCACAGATCTGCAGCCTTCCTCAAGAAACTGCGTGGGGTGTGACTCCATGCTCAGAGACAACTGGGGAAAGACCTGAACCAAACGGGCTGCTGCACTTGTGTTTGAGCCCCTGTGAGCTGAGTGAGGGTCCTTTCCTGGGACCATTTGTGCCCTGTTCTTAAGATTTCTGTAGCTGCAAGTTTCTTAGAATCAAACACTTGTTAGAGAGTTTGAGGTATATATTTTACTCACTTTCTCTTCCTCTTGGCAGTGTAGAATGCAGTCCCAGAAGTGAAAACTGGAAGTAGCATGGTTGTTTCTGGGAAACTTGCTCACAGATCTGTAGAGGAAGGAAAAGACCAAGGCTTGCAGACTCCGAGCTCCCCAAATGGAGCCCCTGCCTTGGCTGGAGAACTCCTACAGGATACTTCTGTGTCACCTTGTTCAGGCAGAAGCTACTGATTGCCTGGCTGTTGTCAGCCAGGTCCTCCGTGCGCTTGGCATTGTCCTAAGCTTCACAGTTTCAGGACATTGCCTGAGTTAAGTTTCAGGCTGAACAGTAGATTACACAGCAGCAAACAGGCCTGAAAGTATAATCTTGTGCCACAGTATGTGCTGTTATGTTATACATGGTTGGGCTCTTTGGAGGCCTGACAGAGCCACAGGACCTTGCAAAGTCTTAAGAGAAAACATCTCAGTTTGAATCCCGGCTCTACTATGTCAAAACAGACTGTTTTAGGGTTGTTAGACCTCATTGTGCACATTAGTTATAACTAGATGGTCTCTTGCCTCCCAGCATCATTGAGAAGTTTTAACTGGATAAGTCTGGAGCAGGCCATCAATGTGTATATGTCTTGAGAGAGGTTTTGCTATGTCTTCCAGTACTGAACAATTAGAATTTGTATACCTAGGTCTTGCTTTACCCTTGCGTCTATGGTTTTATAGCATGTGAGCATGTGACTGTGCCTGTACCAGGGAGACTCTGTCCTGTCATCAGTGGGAATAAATAAGACAAGGAAGTTGTGCAGCCTTCTTCCTAGCAACTAGCTCCCATCAGGACAACTCTTCACTCGCCCATGAGTCTCTAGAGCAAGGGACTCCATGGTGTCCTATATGTATGTCACAAAAAAGTACACAGGTAAGAATGGTCTTAAGTCCCAGAAATCTTGAAAGAAGACAGACTTGCTATAGTATAAGAAACTAGACCCAAAAAAAAGGGGGGGGGATTGAAGTATCACCAAGGAGAGGCGTGTTGTTTCTTCTATGGCTGTCAGTGCACCCTCTCTACGGAACTGGCATTGGAACTGTGCGCTAAAGGACAACTTAGTGTGTTGGGAAGGAGAACAGAACAAAGCTACATTGTAGTCCCATGGATCTGGCTCATGGCGTGATACATCTGCCTGTGACTAAATCACTACACAGCTGGTAGCAGTGATACGTGAGGGGGAAATGCAAGAGGATAAAGCCAAAAACTCTACAAGAACTGGTCTTTCTTCTGAGTATCATCTGTAGATCCTCAGTCACCATTGGTCATCTTTTTTTTTTTTTTTAATTTGTTTATTTGCTTGAGAAGGGGTTAAGGATATACATGCATGTTATTTTGTGTGGATGGAAGACACAGGACAACTTTCAGAAGTCACTTCTTGCCTTCTGCTTTCCTGGCATCAAACTCAGTTCTCAAGGTTTTTGAGCAGATGCTGAGCTATCTCACTGACCCAATGTTTTAATCAAGAAAGTGAATGGGGCCAAGTAATTTCATTGTGTTACATATAGCAGAAAGAAGGCAAGATGGGATTGATAAGATACGTTCATGGGCAAGGCGCTTACTCATAAACCTGGCAATGAGAGTTCAATCCTTGGAGGCCCACATGGTAAAAGAGAACTGACTTCCAGAAGTTGTGCCATATAGTTAATGTGATATAGTATTCTTGTGAGGAGGGTTTGTTTTGTTTTGTTTTAGGTAGCAAGAGTACAGTAGAACAGACTCTTAAAGATAGATGGATTGTTAGGGGATTGATCTCAAGACCATTCCTCTTTGGTTACCAAATGTTGAAGGGTTCTTGTGTTCAGAGTCAAAGATTGAAACCAGAACACATATAGAGGATCAAGATAGAGTTTATTAGAGGAGAGAAAGAACAGAACTCACAGACTCCAGACGTGGAGTGCCACAAGGTGTGGGAGCCCCATGGAATCCATGAAAGTCAGGCATCCTGGAGAACTTCTGGACTCCAGGCATAGAATCCCTGAGGGGCATGGAACTGGAAAAGAACTCACTGTGAGGGGCGGGCACAAAGATGGCTGCCAGGGTCAGGTCTATCCATGCATTCAGGTCAGTCCAGGAAAAATAGCTTTCCCTCATTGGTTAGCTCACATTGAGGCCCAACCCAGTTTATCTTGTACCCACCTAGAAGTGAGGATATTTCTGTAAAAACTAATCTCCATATCCTTTCATGAGGAGGCAGTCGGGGGAAGTTAGGAACTGTATGTTCCTCCAGGGTAATCCCAGCAGTGGGGAATGACCTTCAAACACCTTCAGAGACCATCCCAGCATGGCTGCTCTGAACCTGCTTTAGGGTGACTTGAAATTTGGTAGAGAGATACACAAAAAGGGAAACTTGGTACAGGATTTAGAGAATATCTGTACTTCATTTTTGGTCAGGGATAGTGAGTGGTGCTGAGTAGTGGCCACAATCAAAGGCAACACTAAAGTTGGAACTGGTTAGAACATATAACTGGTGTGACCTTGGCCATATAATATTAGTTTCCATGAAATGTGGCTCAGCAGAGGAGCCAAGGTAAAGGTTCAGGTTAGGGAGAGGCAGGGGCTGTAGCTGGCCTTCCCAGGACTCCTCGAGTGTAGATCAAGCTGGTGCAAAACAGATAGCAGTAGAGACTTATCTCCTGTTCTTTAGCCTTTCCAGTATCTATTATTTGTCCTGTGATCTAATCTTGGAATGGCAAGATTAAAACCACACAGCTCAACATGCTTTTTCCCTAAAACTATATTTAAGTCCACATTGTTCCCAGCATTGTGTAGAAAGTGTGTTCTTTTAGATACTGCTAACTATATACATCTACAGATCATCTAAGGATGCAGTAAATCATGTCTTTATGTACTGCGTTGTGACATTGTGGAATGTTTAGGATTGCTGACATCTATATGTATTTCCTTTCACACCTTCCTGTTATTCACTTTTATGTCCTTTTTTCCCATGAGATTTGCTGTTCCTTGTTATAATCTTTATTGTCACTAATTCCAGATGATTCCCTGTGTGAAACACTCATAAGCATGTCTAGCTGAGAATAAACTTGTCTCAGTACAGTCTCACGTTGTGCTGTCTGGAGACCCCTCTGGTCCCTGCCTAGAGTCAATTCCCGTCACTCCCTTTCAGAGACCCCATGGTACTGTAAATGCCGGCATTTACAGGGGGAGGCCAGCACGTGGGCAATACACTTCAAGCTCTTTTGGTGCCTCCAGAACAGATTCGTTAGTGGTTATTAGAAATAAACACCCAGAAAACCCTCGAACTCATACAGAAGCAGCAAAGTACGGTCAAGAGAATAAAAAGACTTTGAGAGTAATCTTCAGGAAACCAAGGGAGCAGAAAATTCTGAAAATCCAGCACTGTCAAAGTTTACATAAAGATCAAATACACAAAACAGGAAGCGAATTTATACTGTCATCAAACAGAATAGAAAAATAGTACAGCAGCAAACAAAGATGACTAGGTAACATGACATTGTAATGTGTCAGTCTCAGGTACTTGTAGAGCTGTAATGCATGCTTTGCCCAGCATTACATTACATGTAGCTACCCAGCAAGGCTGTTTTCCTAATACCAATTATAGAGTATAAAATCACACAAATCTTGATAAATGAGGGTATAAAAGAGGAGGAAGTAGCCAGACTCACAAGGTGGGGGTGATCAGGCGTTTTAAGGCCGACCTGGGGTATATAGACCATGTTTGGGAGCAGGGGAGATGGAAAAAGCAAGCATGGAACATGTATTTTAAAATGTTAAGGATCCCTGTTGAGGATTCTGCAAAGGAAGAGCAGCAGCAACAAAAGGCTAAAGGGTAAAATGAAATGCAGGAACTAGCTGGAAGAGATGGGAGGGTTGAGGGGGGTTTAGAAAAGGTCCCTTGAGACCAGCTGTGACAGTGAACGTGAACACAGACCTAGAGAGCACCGTCACTCTTGGGACAGTGTTTACTTGGAGTCGTCCATTCCATGGCACATACGTAGATATGAGTGGTATACATTCCACACCCTATAAAATGGCACAGCCAAAAACTGTCTCTTTGCAAGCAGGGAGGAGCAGTTGGCACTGCAGTTCTCAAGGGGAAAGGCGAGGCATTTGTTGAAATCAGCGCCCTCCTGGCTCTTCTCATTAATCCCAGCCTTTCCAAGAGCCCTCTGTATTTCAAGGTGGGGTAGACACTTTCCATTTTCGTGTGTCCTTTTTTAGGCAGACGGCCCCACAGCTTGACAGGGAGTGGCATTTGGCCTGAGCCAGCTGGCCTCTCTGTCACGGTTCCTGCACCCCTGTATGTGCAGCGATGGCTCGGTCAGATGGGCTGGCAGGTGGGGCTGGAAAGTCAGCTGCAGCTAACAGGTCAGTGCCTCCTGAAGCTCCTGCCCTTCTGTCCTTCGAGCACCTGGCTTAGGTTGGGCTGGTGAGCAAGCGACCTTAACCTGTCCGAGCGGTCAGGGTCCCCGTGCGGCTGCCGTGGTCTCTTGTGCATACTTATTTCAGTCTGGGAGGCACATCAGTCAGTTCATTCTTGTCCTGACATAGCAGGAAGCCACGATCCCTAGGCAGTTTGCCTTGGTTTCAAAAAATCCCTTTTCCTTATGTAACATTTAGTGAGCCCCATGCAGTTCCTTTCCTTTCACACAAAAGCAGTTTACTTTCAATATTTGCTAATCTTCATTTGTCACACATTCATATCATATCAATGGTACCTTGTCTAAAGGAAAACTGAGGCACATATTGGCAAATCATTGCCTTATTTCTCTGTTTGTTTGTTTAGAGAGTTTATTTAGAGAGTATAAGTATGGCTCTCTCTCTGCACCACAAGGGGATCTCCAAGGATGGGTCTCAGCTGGCCAGGCTTGTATGTCATGTACCTTACTTACCGACTGACTGTCTATCTGGCCCTCTTTGGCCTCCTGATTCATGTTTTTATTGACTAGCACCAGCGGGTATGAAGTGTGTGTGTCCCTGTTCTATGACCTCTGTATAAAGTTTTCTTATCTTGAATTACCGTCTTAGCTCTTGGCCATCAGGGTCATGCTGAGAGTGCAATTCAGGAAGTAGTCCTGTTGACTAAGCATAGCAGGTAGCTGGGTAGCATCCTGTAACCACATGTCTTCTCCTGAATTGAATGGGAGGAATAATAATCATTGGGGGATAATCTAAGGAATCTTAAATCAGGTATGTGCAGTCAATTTGCCAACACAGAACAAGTTGTGCGTGCACCCCCCAACAACTCTACTGACATTTCCATGTTCTTGCTGTAGTTGTAAGTCTGAATTTCAGGCAGGTAGGATGAAGTTCACAGGACGATCGCCACTCACCTTGCACAGAAATCATAGGACTAGCTGCATAGAAGGCAGCACTTGGGGCTGGAGAGGTGGCTCAGGGGTTAAGCCTCTGCCTTGCAGGCGAAAAGTCCTGAGTTCGGATCCCAGACTTCACATATAGACTCTGGGCGGAAGCAGGGGCGGCCTGCGTTTCTGGTCCTGGTAGGGTGGAGCCTGTGAATCCCAGGGCAGAGTAAACAAGGAGGAGGTGGAGGCGTCCATGGTGGTTCCCGAATTCGCCCATGTTTCTACGAATTCGCCCATGTTTCTACACACACACACACACGCACACACGCACAATTGAATAAATAATAAATTTTAAAACAAAGAAGGCAGCACTTGGCAGGATTCCCAAGTGGATCCCAGCAAGTGACTTATAATTGACCAGTTACCTAGTCATATAAATCAAAACTAGAAAGTGAGATTTCCCTCTGCCTACCCTTTAGCATCTTTCGGATTTTTCTGTCTCTCTCTGATTTATAGACCTCTTTTGGGGCTGTGTCTGACAAGGGAGGCAGTGAGGAAAGTTCTAGGTGTCTAGGTGTCTAGGGATTTAATTTGTGTTGGTTTTGTGCTTGGTGAGGAAAGGGTGTGTGTCCTTCCACCCTGAATGCCTTTGAATAAAGTGTTTTCATTTCCTTCTTTCACTTTAAAGTCTCTTCTCAAGCCTATCCTAATTGAAATATCAACTGTTTGTTTCAGTAGACCAAAAACTTCTAATGAGAGAAGGGGTGGGAAGGTAAACAGGAATATCCTCCTCATCTCCTGGCCCCAGGAATGGTGAATCCCCATTGATTACCAGTGCCTAACCAAATTACACAATTAAAGCCAATGTATGTTTAAGTGAGAAATCCCATTCTGCTATCACAGAGGTGCTAATGAATCAGGCTGTTATTGTGGTTGTGTTTGCTGGGCTTCTATCCTTAATTAAGCAATTACAGGGTCTGCTGATACTTATGAATTCCTTTCAGATTCTTTAATTGAATTGCAACTTAATGGATATTTGTGAAGTGGGGTATTCTTTCTCTTGGGACTTCCCAGTTTGATTCTGTCTCCACTGCCTTCCTGAATTCAGTTGGGACCTGTTACTGGAAATGGGCAGCTTGACATGAGACTTTCCTGGAGCTACTCTAGTCTTCACTTTTCATAACAGTTATAAAAATTTATGAAAATTAAACAATTGTGTTCATGATCTTAAAAGTTTGGTGTTTGTAACAACGTATTAGCACAGCAGATTTGGGGAACATCTTGGGGACAAGGCCTTGAGTTTTTGCAAATACAGGAAGGCAGTCTTCATTAGACTGTATGTAAATTAACTGGATTGTTTCTGTTCTTGAATAACTCGTTAGTGTAGACAGCTGTGTAAAAATAAGGAAAATAATTTTCAGAGATATAAAGAACATACCATTGGTTATAGTGTCATTTCAGTTCGCTTCATGTTGCTGCAATGGGATCTAAGAATGAGTGGTTTATAAAGTGAAGAACTTTGTTTTGGCTTGGTTCTGGGTTCTGGAAGCTCGAGAGGATAGCGCCAGCATCTTCTAGGCATTAGGTGGGAACCTCCTGCTGCTAATGGAAAAAGTTGAAACTCAAGTGAGTGAATAACAAGGACACAGAATACTGTGAGGGGCATCCCTTATCTGAATCGTGGAATCATTCCCTAAAAGCTGCCTCTCCCAACACTACCACAGTTCTAGTCAGATTTCAGCATGAATTTCACCAGGGGACCCGATTAAAACCAAAGTGAGAATGTACAACAAAGGACAACTAACTTCTTCCAGGGGGAGTTAGCAATGCAGCATCCAAGAGGATGTGGAACTTTTCATTTGGAAAGCTAGATGTTAATCATCTCAGCAAAACAACTTTGCATGTCTTGATTCGTAGGAAGACTTACCTTAAATAAAGGATTTTTTTTTCTGTCAAGAGTGTGTATTGATGGGTAAGCATCCTTCTTACAGGCTTTCCTGCCATTGAGCTTTACTGCTCGGTCTCCTCTCAGTCCCCACAGGCACACCATCACCCACTGATCATGCGGACGGACTGCAAGCCTCTGATTATAGCCTGATTATTTCCCATCTTTAGATCATGAATCATCGCCATAATGAGCCGCCTCATACTTGCAGGACATTCAATTGCATGGTTATTTAATAATGTTTTATATCCTCTGGGCATGATCCTAGGAGAACATGAAGTAGTTGATGTCTTCTAGCAGAGTAGTCATGGCTGCTGAGGTAAAGGTTGTATAGACATAAAGAAAAGAATTTTTATAAAGATCGTGTTGTAGGCATGATGTTCACAGCTATACCCCAGCACATGGCTGAAGCTGAGGCAGAGGGATTGGATTTTAGCTCAGAGGGTCAAAAGGATTAATTTTAGGTCAGCCTGGGCTACTGAATGAGACTCTGTCAAAACAAAAACAATAGCAAATCACAGCTTAAATTACAAATAATGAAAACAGTGAAAGTGCAGGGTAGACAATAAAACTGAGTTACACAGACAAAAAGCCTAAGACAGTCCTGGGCCATACAGAATTCAGAGGTCAGTGGGACTGTGTTAGTTTTGGCTAAAGCAAAGCAGCTGGTGTGTTAGGTCCCATGTTTGGACTTCAGGAAACTTCTAGTGGATTGGGTCAGAAAAGAGAGATCTGGATGGTAAGACCCTAGAAATACCTGTATCTGTGGAGGAGCCACAGATTCAGAGGTCATGCCTGCAAGTGAGGTAAGAAAAGGAGGTTTTCAGTGGCCATTTCAAATATTTTTTAGACTTAGGCAGAGTAATAAAGTTATCAGTAACATGAAATTCAGTTCAGGTTAGTTTAAAGCAGTCACTTACTTTGGAGCTAGAACATTTAAGAATGCTTACTTTCCTGCTTCTTCACTAATTATTACCATCAGAATGACCTGCATGACGTGGTACTGGTGGCCTGGAGGTGAGGGAGGGAGTAAGGCCTCTATGGCAGTTCTGTGCCAGCCTGTTCAAGGGAAAAGTAGTCCTAGTGATGGCATCTTCCAAGGGGTTTCTTAGGCTGCATTGACCTCTCTCCATCTTATTTGGACTCTCTTTGCCAAGGAAAAGTAGGTGCTTAGTAGTCATCCATTAGAATAGACCCACTGAATACCATCAGACTGGCAGTCAGTGAGAAGATTCCCTCTAAACCCTCTGACTAATGCTGCTTTTCTAATCCAAAGCCATGGACTAGGCTTTCCAACTCTGATTACTGTAGAGTTTTGTTGAGTTTTAGTTGAGGTAACGGGAAATCTTGACTAGAAACAAAGCCTGTCATACAAATTGAACAACAGTGAGTCCAAAACAGATCAGACCTGGGAACTTTACCCAACCATTCCTGTTTAGTTTCTTCTCCTTCCTCCTACTTTAAGGAGTCTGAATCTATTTCGGGTTGTCTAGGCTGTTTCCATCTAGTGGCAGGGGAGGATTGAATAGAAAGTTTCCAGAAGTCTCAGTGGCTTTTCTGCATGGCCTGTGTCCAGTGCCAGCACCTGTCTCTGGCTGTGCCCATTCTGCTCTGCAACTCTCTGAGAAGAATGCATTTCCCCCAGCACCTTCTTGTCACTTGCTGGAATGGTCTAATAACTACTCAGAAGCAATGATGGCAGTCAGAGCATCCTGTCCTCGGCTACTCTCCACCAGCTGAGCCCTGTGGGAAGGTCTGTTTGGCCAGGAGGACCGTAGAACATGACAGAACCTGGGAGCAAGACAGGGAGTATAAATAGTTTGGTAATTTGAAATTAAAGGGAAATGCTGTGAAATCTGAGCGAACAGTACACACTATGTATAAAACCATCGTGGTTACTATGGAACTACTGCTCATACCTCCTTTTCAAACAAAATAACTGAGTTTATCAAAGAAATAAAACTGTTCATCATCGTTGAACAGTGGCATTTGCCCTGCTAGAGCCCAAGTTGCTTGCCTTGAATGTCTGTCCAAAACTTCCTGGACTTCCTTAACTGATGTGCTGCATTGAGAGAAGTTGTGTACAGCTTGGGGAGAACTTCACTGAGACACTTCTGGTGATCCGAGGTAGGCTACAGCCCTCTGGGAAGAGAGCCCAAATGACATGGTGAGAAGTCAAAGCAGCCTAGTCACCCTCTGGGAATCTGCACTGTGGGAAGCGGCAGCACATCTGGCCAGGCATGCTGTCACTGAGCAGTCCAGCAGTGGCTTCTCATCTCGGTGCCTTTGTGACATTGCAGATTCTGATGCGGGGCTGGAAGCACGAGAACGAGACACAGTTCTTTTCATATTTGGAGGCATCTGAGTCGCAGATGCTTCCCTAACTAGAGCTTTTCTCCACTTAGTTAAATAATTCAGGTCTGTGTAGTTTGGGAAATTCTTAACCAAGATTTCTTTTTTTTTTCCCCTGTGTGATAATAGATGACGTATTTCTTATGGCTCCCTGAAAGGTTTGGGTACAGGTTTCTAGAATGAGCTTTGGGAAAACTTCCATTGGAACCTTCTGGCATCCCTGTTGTGTTCCCTTGTTAAGCGTATTGTAATAATGTTTTGCAAGAGCATTCTTGGGCACACCCCATGAACTTCCTTGCTTACCTTCACGATGTGTTGGTAGATATTCAAATCAGCTAGTCAGTCTGCCACTGGTGGAGAAGTTCCCATTTCTCTGCCCTTGTGTGCCTCCTTTTCCTGAGCTTGTACATCTGCTAGTGATTTTTCTAGGGTTAATTTGGGTGTTTTTATTTTTAAATTGGAACATGGTGTCTGTCTCTTCTTCTCTGTGTGTGTTTTGGATGCAGCCCCTGTGCTAGGCATGCGGTTATTAACTCCACTGATACATCAGTTCACTCATTAGCATTTGCATTTTAAATTACAAGCTAGAGCAGACGACATTTATGCTATATTTGTACCATTGCCTTCTTCATGAATGATGTCGTATGTGCAGGGAATGCAGAAATAACTCTTCTAAGGCCGTGATTATATTTTCGTCTCATTTTTGGCAAACTGCTATTTCTTTTTACTCTTGATTCTCATTGTTTGATAGGGAATTTTTTTCATTCCTTTCCAAGTTTAGACTGTTCGTGAGTGCTGCTGATTGGGAAGTGCTAACGACAGACCAACCCCTTCATATCAAAATAGGCATATTGCGTAGAGTGGCCATCTTTCTTGTTCACGTGATGTTCCTTGTAAGCAGCCTGCTTTGCTTTGAGAAGAGCAGAGACTTCTTTACAGCTTGGGGGGAGGGGTAATGGTAACAGAGACTTGTTTTTGCTTGTATTTGTGCTCACATCCTTCTTTTTTTTAAAAGTTGATTAATTAGTCAGTCGTTACTAACACTTGTTACAGCTCTGCACTGCAGGAGGAAGAAAAGGAAATGGTAGAGGCCTTTAAGTAGTTTTTTTTTTGATCAGGAGCATTTGGACTTTACTCGAGTTCAGCATATTAATATTAGCATGTCAGATGCCAGCAGAGCAGTGGCCCCTTGAGTTGAGAATTGCCAGCAGTTAAATTCTCTTAGGCAGCTCCTGCTCTTGGCAGATAGTAAAGTTAGAGAACAACAACCAGATCAGAATTACACAGTCACAGACATGGTCCCGTGACCAGAGCCTGCCTAGGTTTGCTGTAACTAGTCTTTGCTGGATTCTGGGGCAGACTGCAAGAGGAAACCGCTCTGGCTAGCGGCTTTGCGCCCAAGTCACTGTGCTTTTCCTCTAATTTAGTCTCTGATTTTGTTTCTTTAAGTTATCTTACAAAAACCCTTTCCTGTTTTGATGTATTCTACTTTTATTTTTCGCCTTTGAAATCACATGAAAACTCCAAAAAAATCACATTGGAAATAGAGGTACATTGTGGAAAGGCATGAAAAATCTACAGTTGATATAAGCTATTTCCCTACTGTCTCTCTAAAGAATTTTCCTCTCTCTGCTACTCATTCTGTTTGCTAGTTGCTGGAATAACCAAGACATGAAGAGTTGCCTTTGAGGCTGATAATCCAACTACATGTAGTCCATTCTGCCTGATCCCTGGAGCTGGATTTATTCTGTGTGAATGCATATTGCTACATATAACATGGCAGATAGTAAGATAAATTATGTGTAGAAGAAGAAATTCTAAACCTGCTTAATGATGACATTTTATATTATTTCAGTAAATACTACCATATCACAATCATTTTTCTGTGTAGACTAGGTCTATTACAATGAGGGATTGGCAAGGGTCAGGGATGGTGGTTTTTATTTCACAGCAGCATTTGAGTTGTGAACTCTACTACTTCACCGTCTGAATTCTGCTTCACATATTTGATATAGGTTCGCATATGGTTTTTTTACTCGTTAATTCTTATGTAATCTGCTGATTCATGGTTCTCACCAAGAAATCAACACCTAGCACCACAGACAGACTTTGGAGTTGGATCACCAAATGGGATCCAAAACCATATGAGGAGTCCTTTCTCTTAGATATCTCAGTTCAGGCTAGACTCAGCTATCTGAAGTGCTGTTTGAAATACATGGAACCATCATAAGTTGCTTTATAAGCTGCGAAGTCCATCGTTGCTGTTCTGCACAGCTACCTCACATCTTCATCTTCCATGAACTAAGTACTCATAAACATTGGACAAGGGTGGTAGTGCAATTGTTAGAGTGCTTACTTATCCTCTGGGAACCCTGAATTAATTATCCCCATCACTGCATAAGCCATGTATAGTCGCGTCAGCTTGTACTCTTAACACTGCATATTAGGTAGAGGCAGGAGTTTGGCTACATCGTAAAGTTCGAGACTAGTGTGAGATACATGAGACCCATCTGAGAAGGTGAGAAAGAAGAAAAAGAGTTGGTGGGAAAAATAAAATTAATAAGGAATTCTTGCACACCTCTGCATTTCTTCTGTGGAGAGGTTCATCTTTGGTATACTGAATGTTTGCTATCCAAACAGGTCTTCAGCTTATTTTGTATCCTGGGCCTGTTTCCTGGTGAACTCTTATAGGACAGCTTAGGTAGCAAGGAGCAATGAGTATTTCCAGAGACCTAAAAGTGATGAGGCAGAGCAGGAGACACGTTGGTTGGGGTCACCTGTGTATTCAGGTGAAAGTCCAGTTGGTGACATGGCAGTAGTCATATGTACAGGCACTCTGCATGTTCATTCAGTAACATTGACTTTCAGATGCTGCTTAAGATGCTGATGAAGTAGTTGAGGCAGACAACCCATCAAAGATCTGGAGTCCCATGGCCCAGCTTTAGTTTGATTTTGGTTTTATTCTTCTTCATTTGTTATCCAGTTAATGGGGCAGTTGCTGCCATTCACTCGTCATACTGAGCTGGTGCTCCAGAGGAGGGAAGTAGATGTGTCCCCTCATCCACCAGGACATCCAGCACTCGTGGTTCTCTGAACCTACCTCCAGTATGTCCTGGCTTCTGACAGAAACCTTGAATTAAGTGGGTTAGAAATAAACTGCTTGAATGCATTTCTGTAGATAGCTTCTCTCACCAGCTATCTGAAGTGCTGTTTGAAATACACGGGAGCCCTTTGTAAGCTGCTTTATAAGCTGTGAAGTCCATTGTTGCTGCTCTCTGCAGCCAGCGTGGCTCTAACCTAAGTAATGTCTACTTGGCTCTGGGCCAGGGTTGGGGATTGGAAACTCTCGTAAGCAGGAAAGCCGCCCACCAGAGTCACTAGCAGCTGTTGCAGGTTGGAGGATTTTCAGAAATTGAGATTGCTGTTCCCAGATATTGGCACTTGCCTCGTGATGAATGGCCGAGTCTGTGCAAGGGGACTCTCTATGCTTTCCTTCAGCCTTTTATTCTCAGCCCTCTATTGTGACGCCTGCTCAATGGCCTCGTTGTGGATGACTGCTGCTAAATGCTGGAGTGAGTGGGCTGCCTCTCCTGCCATTCCTTCCCTCAACTGGCTTGAACCGAGGCATTAAGAATAGCTCTTTGATCCTGTGAACTGGTTCTTGGAGCAGGAATTTCGTGGCACGTAGCACAAATGCCGGGGGCTAAGAATCCAACCTCGATAAAATGGAGAAATGAACTTCACCTGAAAGAATGTGAAATGAACTCAGCTTTGATTTCTCTGGTGCCCTTCTGCCTTAGCCTTACTGTCTGCTCCAGAGTGGCTAGGGAGGTGAGACCAAAGACCAGCCAAGGTTCATTGTGATATAGGCATTAGTCGATGGTGGGTTTATTTCTGATAGAATTGCCCAATAGTGAAATTTTTAGAGCGCAATGCCACTTTGTCTCATTTTGTAATCATAGGTATTCATGCATATTCATGATGCAGATGCTGAAACCAATGTTATAATGTGATCTGTTTAGAGATGCACCTGTCAAGAGTCAGGCCTCAGGTAAGGGATGTTCACTCTCCTGGCTTTGACCCTCACTGTCACCCCTTCCGCTGTCACTTTCTCCATCACTTGTCTTTAAGATACTTCAGGACAAGGATGATGTTCCCTGTGTTGTCAGTAGTTAATTCACCTTAGAAGCATCTGAAAGAGTGGTTGACCTTGATTGAATGTATAAGTTGACCTTTTTCTATGCAGCTAACATTTTGATAATTTTGAACTTAGTTGCCTTACTACATTCACACAGAAAAGCTACAGCGATCTGGAAGTTACAGAGACCAAGCTAGGTATCTCTCAAGTAAACTAGATTAATGCCCTCAATAGTCATAGAGTCCTAGTGATGCATATAGATTCTCTTATTTTATAGGATAAATGAGTTGGTTTGAGTTTTTTTGGAGTTTATTTCTAATAACTTTTGCTTAGTAAATAATTTACTTTTGTAAATCTACTTTGTAGATCCAGCCCTACCCACAGCCCTGAAAAGTAGATAACATTACAGCCCCCATTTTACAAATGAGAAAACAGAGGTATAGAAAAGTATATTAGTCTGTAACTTGTTCTTAATCTTATCATATGTGCCCTCATATTGGCGATGGACACAGTTACCCAGGTCTCACTTCCTACATTTCCGCTGAGAGTAGAGGGTCTTTGTAATCTTTCATTCATTTAGTTCACCTTTCTGTGAACTTGTTGACTGAGAACCAGCCAACAGTATCTGTCTTGTGACATGAGCAAAAGCAAACTTGAAATAAGAAATAATGATGATGCCCCTTCTTCAGAAATGTAAGTGGCGGTTTAGCCATCTTTTGGTATTTGGCCCAAGAGATAACACAAACAGGAAGATATAAGATGGTGAGTATAGCATGATCAGGACTTGTGCTTATGGAGGAGATAGCAGGTCAGACCTGGGGGGTATGAGCTAGGACATTTATGGATAAATTAAACTTTAGCTCTGAGTGAGCAAAGTCCTAAGCCAGCTATTACTGCTGGGCTCTTGTAATGGGCCCTGTGCAGCCCTTATAAATTATTCAGTTGCTTTACTAATAAAAGGCCAAGCAACTTGCCTAGTACTGGTGATGCTTAAGTAGATAACTGAGAGTAGGTTAGAGAACCAGAGTATTTGCTGACTAGCAGAGAACCCCACCTTTCTGGTGTGGAGATGAGAAGATTTAACAGGTGGTCTTAAATAGCAGTTTATAGAAAAGAATGTATAAATCTGGGTGAATGTGTTAACAGTGTGGGCTAAGAAGGGGCTGTCCTCTGAAGAATCTATGCTGAGCCATCCCTGAACCATACACAGGATACATGATTGTAAAATGACCTGGAAGATTCAACCTTTAATCATCTGAAGATGTGTTTTACCTAATAATTTTATGCCTTTGTAATTTTTATATGATTTCAAATCCTAAGAAAAATTGCAAAAAAGGAAGACTTTTTATTTAGTCTTTGTTAGTATTCTGTCATATTTGCTCTTATGTATCTATAGAATAAGAATGTTTTCTCTGATTGCCACTCACATCTATAGAAAATGAGAAGGGAAGTTTTTTCTATCCCATATGGGACACGCTTCTATGGCCCGTGTTTCACCGGTCTCCAGCCTGTGCTCTGTACTGTAGCATGGTGTTGCTCCGCTTAGAGATTGAGCTCGGCAGTTGTACATCTTCACTTTGCTAGGCAGGCACGTGCTTTTGAATTGCCATTTCAGGTTTAGTCTGAGGCTGCAGCATCTGTGGATTCAGAATATGCTATTCTAGCAGCTTAGGGACTTCTGCGAAGACCAGGTGTTTCCAGGGGTGAGCCTCTGGAGTGAGTGCGTGTGCCCTGAATATTGTTGTTTGCTGTCTTTTTGTGTTATTCCTATACATTGTAAGAGATTCATAAATTTTTATATATCTTCAAGTAATGATCCAAATGATTCATTTAACCTCCAAACATGTTTGACGTGTGTTTAACGGTGTGCCAAAAATGTCTGAGGTTTCTTGGTGAACTATGCACATTTGCTCAGTTCTATCTTGCTCAAAGTTAAGGGCGACCACAGAAAGGAATGTCAAGATCACTGCTTCCCAGCATGGAAGCTAGTATCCCAGAACCCTGGACTCCTTGTTTCATATTTCATGGTGCAATATTAGCATATTGTTCTTCTTAGTCCTATCTTCCAGAACTGTCACTGAAATATTTGAACAACATATTGGTAAATGCGCTTGTCTCCTTGATAGTCTCTTCAATGAGACTTTTACTCCTCATTGCTTGGAATGGTCTTCTTTTTTTATATTAACAAAAATTGATACTCAACATTAACATTTTTACTTTCATCAAGCCTTTGGGACCATTACTTTCTGATCTGTTGGAGTATTGCGGGGAGATTTTTTCCTTTATACTTCAGCAGTTGATACTCTGTATATTCAAGTTGAGGTAGAAGCCTAATTAAGTGGGAGATGAGTTGGACATGTTTTAAAGGAAAGATGGTAAAAGTTCAGTGGAAAAGAATATCACATTTCTCTTCTACATTCCTCTGCTTCCTGATGACCTCAGGAACTGCCCCCCATAAGCATCTGTCCCCCATGTACATCTGTCCCTGCTGCTCTGTTTCTTACTGCCTGTAATTTCCTATACCCCAAATCATTAAGTCAGGTCGCAGTCCTGGCTGTGTCTCTTTGGGTTATATAAAATGATAGCCGATGTTCTTGCCGGGCCATGATCTTATGAACTCTCTTTCTTACTCTCACATTTTGAATTTGAAAATCAGGTCAGCTGATCAGTATATTGAGTTGATTACATTTTCACCCTGACATAAAAGTAATCTGTATGAGTAGGAGGTGACAGCTTAGAAGACAAATAAACACTTTAATTGGATGACAGAGCTCCGTTCTAAGTGTCCTGAGCTCAAAGATGAGGTAGCCAAAGGTTAACGCTAATGTCATTGATCTGCCTCTCAAAAGAGTAATTAGGGGGCCCTAATGAGATGAGGCCCCTGAGCTTGAGGATGGTAGAAGCCAGGTTGAATTGTCTTGCCAGCTTCTTTGAATCATGGTCAGCTTGTTTGAGGTGCATCTTTCCATTGTGTCTTCTGGATTGTTCATGTGTACTTGGGCTCCCGCAGATCCCAACCCTCTTATATTCCCAGTTCTTTACTTGCTGGGATTACCAATTTGTTATTGCTAACCACTGGCCTTGTTTGACTTTTGGTCTTTGTCAGACCCATTTTTAAGGTCACAAATTTAAACAGGTGAAACAAATAAATTTAAAATTATTTTTGAATGCTATTTCACCCACTTCACACATGTGGTATATTAAGGGTTCACCTTTAGCAACATCTCAATTAGTAACTGCCAATACTGCTATGTATACGTGGGACTAACAGTTGCTATGAGAACCTTAACTTTCACATTTCCTGACTCATTTTACATGCACAATGCAATTGTGAAGAGATTGAAGTAGAGGGATGAAGACAGGTTACTGGCAAATAAACGAATTCCTGTTCTCTCCTACATTACTTTGAGTGGTAAATTCTCAGTGTTCATTCAGCTTCTCCACCTCATACAAGTTTGTTTCCTTAACTTCTTAGGAAGGAAGTAAAATAGTTTGACCTTTATTTGCACCAACCTTACAAGCAGTTCAAGTTCAATACTTAGCAAGAAGATTGCCTTTAATGAGCCAAGATTAAAGGAGGTGGATTTTAATCTCTTAATGTTTGCAAGGAGATGAGATGTGCATACATAGTGAGAAAGTGAGTTTACAGCTTTTAACTATTGCATTAAAACTGAATCACTCTCTCAGCAGCATTTACGAACAACAACTTAAAAAAAACCTGCGTGGGTTTCCTTTTTTGTTGTTTTGTTTGGGGGCAAAAAAGCATCTCACCCACTGCACGTGCCTGTATGTGAAATCTAGAATTTAAAAAAAAAAAAAAAAAACCTTCCTGGGTAGCTCAGAAGTCATCTCTACTTGTTTTAAATGTTGTGCAAGGAGGTAATTCCTGTTCCAAACCAACTACTTCACCTTCCCACCTCTCTCCCTTGATAACCTCAGCACAGGGTTAAGTGCAGGTTAGATCCTCCAAGAAGGAAAAGGTGCTTCCCTCAGCCTTTGTCAGCGCTAATGCCAGCTGTGTTTAGTGCTCCATCACTTTGTTTTTTCTGTCCCTTGCTATTTAATGGGCCCCTTTTATGCTGAATAGAAGATAAAGAGACTACTCCTCCTCTTCCCTTTTAATTTTTTTTTCTCCTGTGTTTGAAAGACAAATGGAATGCTGAGTTAGAACTTTGCGATTTGTACTTTGGAGCAAAAGCTTTAGAGACTGTAGTTTCCAGGCGTCCACGAGTTCTGGGACCTAACAAATCCCAGAGTGGGGCATCTCAGGCTTGTCTCCACCAGAGCCTGGAGCGATGCTGGTGGCTCCCTCTTGAGTGGAAAGGGTCTAGACTTACACCTGTCTCCTTTTTCTTTTAGATTTGGAAATTTGGAAATAATTATCATATGTAAGAACCTTACTAGCTATGAACACATATTAGAGCCAATTCATTCTTGTCTGAGTTTAGGCATTCCTACTTCCTAAACCTATGAAACCTTCAGTTTCCCTCTTAATGAAATTATGGTAAAATAGTGTTATTCCTGTGAGATACCTTTTAGATGGTAACACAGTATTTGTAGAATTGTCAGGAAAAGTCTGGGTGCCTCACTCTTTTGAACACTTGATCCATAATCTGAATTGTGTCCACATGAATGTCTAGTAATGTGCCTTGAGGCATTAGGGCACATGTTGAAGCCGGAAGCTAGCAATGTATAGTTTTTTGTCACAGCCATGAAATGGGAAAAGTACAGTTTTGCTTCTACATTTCCCAGTATAGCTCGGTGGTAGAGTACTTACCTTGCATTGCGTACGACCCTAGGTGTAATCCCCTGAACATACACACCAAGTGTTCGTTCTGCACAAGTACTCCTTACTTGGTGAAACATTCTAGCCTTGTCTGTCATCTTAACCACATCTCGTTGAGCTGTGATCGTGCGTCGTGCCATGAAGCCTGCAGTCAGATATTCCATGTGGAAGCACAGAGTGCGCAGTCAGGCTGCCACGCAGGAGGCGATGCTGGCAGTTTTGTCAGTAGCTGTAGTATGCTGACTAAATATCGGATATCTGTAAGATTACAGACTCTTAAAAGAGTCTGAGCATCACACACATTAGGGTGGATGTTATCAAAGAAAGCAGATATAGTGAATGCTGACCAGAATAAAAAGAATATGAACCCTTGTGAGCCCTTTGTTGAATTGTAAAATAGAGCTGCTACTGTAGAAAATAATCTATGGGGATTCCTCAAAAGCTTAGCATTTTTTTTCTGACAAAGCCTTGCACTGTACTTATACTGTAGTTCAGACTGCTGGAACTCTCTTTGTAGCCTAGATTGGCCTTCAGCTCATGATAGTCCTCTTGCCTTAGCCTCCCAAATTCCAGGGTTACAAGTGTACACCTCCATTTCTATCAGAGTCCTCAAAAACTTAAAAATAGAAGCACCGCATGGCCTAGGAGAGATCTGCACTCCACGTTCATTGCAGTGATATGAACACAACAAATATGGGAGCACCCTAAAATAATCAAACTAAAAATAAATAAATAGTGATAATCAGGGGCTGGATGGAGGGTAGAACAGAAATGTGTTCCACCTTTCTGTCAGTTAGAGACAGGTATCAACATGACACTTGAAGGCTGTCTGTCATCTTAACCACGTCTCGTTGAGCTGTGATCCATGTGTGATAAGTAGTGAAAGATTAGTAGCTGAGTCAATGCTGGCCATGTCTGCAGATTGTTTAATTAATATCAGGAGACCCAACGCATGGTAGGTGGGTCATTCTTTTGGCAAGTGGATAAGGTGAAGGGAGCTGGTTCAAGGTGTTGTGTTCTTTGGCATGCTTCGGACAGACATGCTGTCTGGCAAGGGAAGTTTGTCCCTCTCTCAGCAGTCCTGTAGATATAGTGTAGCCAGTTCCCTCAGCCCCTGGCGTTGGTGTGAACTCTCCTAGCAAGCTGGACTAGTAACCAGAAGTAGACAATCATAAGACAAGAATAAATCCCCTTGTTCCCTTTGGTTGTGAATTTATCGACAGCCTGTAGAATAACTGCAATACTCCATAACATTTCAGTTATTTAAAACATAGATACTATATATGTACCGTATAACATTGTGCCTGTTCTTAACAGTATTGTGTTTCAATATGTTTAGTATTCTTACCTTATTAAAGGGGAGTAAAGAAATGGACATGGCAGTGCATTGCAGTAATCCCAACACTCTGTAGGATGAGGCAGGTAGGTCATAAGTTTTAGCCCAGCCTGAGCTACATAGTGACACTGTGTTTTAAGACAGTGGTGTTAGGTAGACTGAAGAGGTTACAGAGTTTCCCTAGGCCTTAAAGATAATTTTTGAGAACGACGTCTGGTGGTTAAAAGCAGGGAGTGGAAATATGGGACTAAATGGTTTCTGAAATCAGGTCTTTTCACAAATCCTGGTTTCTGCGTAATGTAGCATAGGGATCCTCATCAAATGCACCAGGTGTTATTTTACTCACCGAAAGAGTGAAAGGGCTACTGTATCTAGCTAGGAATCCCTCTTTGCCTTTCCTAATTCTATTTGAACTTAAGAACTTCGGAAATCCACTTTGGCTACACTGAAGAAAGTAACTCCTATTATCCTTGTAGTCTGCTTATAAACTACTTTCCCCCAGTGAATTCTGCAGACTTCTGAGAAGTAATAGCCCTTCCCCCACTGAACGGCTCCCAGAGCTCTCTAGAGTTCTCCTGCCTCCTTCGTATTTCTCATGTAATGCATCAGGCCTTATAATTCCTGGCCTGTGTGGCAAATAAGTGAATATTTGCTTTCTTTCTTTGTTGCATGTGTATGTATGGAGGCCCAAGAGGTACATCAGGAATCATCCTGGATTGCTCTACTTAGTGCTTTGTTCTGGGGTCTCTCAGGCTCTGTCTTCCAAGGCAGATGGATGGGCCACTTGCCAAAATTTCCACCTAGCATTTTTATGTAGGGATCCAAACTCAGGTCCTCTTGCTTGCAAGGCAAAAGCTTTAACTCCTGAACCACTTCTCCAGCAGCCCTTGCTTGCTTGCTTACTTACTTTTTTTTTTTTTCTTTTTAATTAAGGGCTTTACTGTATAACCCATGCTGGCCTGGAACTCAGGATTCTTCTACCAGCCTCCATTATAGATTACAGACACATACCATGTTTTACTTTATTTTCAAAGCCACCAATTTTCAGTAGAACATAGTGAGCAGATATTTTATGTATGTTCTTACTTACAAGTTGATTAACAGCTTTTGTTTCTGAGTTCTTTTGGATATCCTCTACTAGACACTCAGGTGTTTTGGTTCTGTAGTATTTGTGGTACGAACAAGCATTTCTTAGAGTCTTAGAAGCCTCCAGGAATGAGAACCACACATAAATAGATCATCACTGATTTCCAAAGGGCGCGCACAACAACCACACCAGTGCAAATTGATGAGACTGACTTGGGAACAGGAGCGAATAAACTTCTGTGAAAACTATACCTTCAGGCAGACAATTAAGAACTCTTGGCTTTCTTGTATTTTTTCAGGCCCCATGGCCTAAGTAGCCTCTAGAGATTCCCCAACATATCTGTCAGCCTTGGAGAAAAGCAGCTATGTTACGTTTTATGGCTGTTTGCTGTAGCTTTCTGTGCTAGTAATTCATTTTTGACATGACAGTTTACAACAATGTAGATTTTTTTTGAAGTTGCTTATCAAAATTGAAAATGTCAGATGCCCAATATTTTGAGACCAGCAATTAGCTGAGACATTTTTACTTATGTAGATGCCTGGAAAACATCTTGACTTTATTAATAGACCCTTAACCACCACTCCACACACACACCTCAGCTCTATGACTGTAGCACATAGGACTGCAACATAGCAAACAGTGGAGACACACAGAGGGTGAGGTGTTGACTGCCCCTCTCTACCACCTTCTCCAGGATGTACCAATGGGACCTCGCACGGGCCTTCCTGCCACTGAGCATGCACTGCTCATGCCCGCTTCTTTTTCAATGGTTTCTCCTCCATGCTTCCTTTAAAACTCTTTTCCTCTTTACTTGGCAGGTTTTGTTCTTGCTTTACCTGCCTCAAGGTTTGTTTGGTTTGTTTTTTTGGTTTTTTTCCCCATCCAGTTCTAATAAACACAAGCAGGCAGGAGATAAACTTTTAGTGTTGTTGGAGATCAAACTCATGACCTTGTAGCGTGACCCAGCGACTGCCTACCACTGCCAGAAGCATACATTTATATGTGTGGACTGAGCTGGTCTTTGAGCTCAGGAACTTTTCATGCCTTACTCTTTTCCTTTCCTGGAGCTTTCTTGTTGTGCCCCTGAGTTGGTTTCTTGCCATGATAGAAATTGGGCAGCAAAAAGAAAAGTCAAGTGAAAAGTGAAAAGTAATTTTAATATAAGGAATTTTTTTTACTTATTTATTCCATCTGCAAGTTATTTTTACTTAAGTTAGTAGCTCTTGGAAAACAAATCTCGTTAATTTTCATTTATTCAGCTCTTGCTTATCCAATTTGGCAGTTATCAGTTCCTTTTCTGGTCTCTCCTGCTGCTTTGCTTATCTTAGCCTTTTCACTGTTCCTCCTCCACCAGAGAGAGGGAAGGGAGAGGAAAGGAAATTTTCATTTTAATTTCATCAATCTATGATTGTGGGGAGTGGACCACATTTATGTTCAGGAAATTATAATGTCTTTTTTTAATACTAGGAATATGGCTCAATGAAGAATAATTAGTGTGCACAAGGCCCTGGGTTCAGTTCTCAGCACAACAAATTAAAGCAAAACTTTAAAATTAACTTTTAAAAGTCATTGAAGTCCCCCTCCTGGACCAAGGTGAACTGGCCAAGTAATGCAGACTGAAGTACATGGAGTGGCAAGTAGCCTTCAGCACTGTGTACCTGAGAGCAGCTTTCCTTCCTCAGCTCCCCTTCAGCAAGTAGCATTGATCACATCCTGTCTGTACGGAGTACGGCTGAACCCCACGTTCAGTTAGTTAGCAGTAGGACTTTGTGTGAAAGTATTGTGCTGAAGATCATAGAGGCACGAGTCTTAGTTTATCTGCAATGCAGAATGTAAGCCTCCTGTGGCAAGAACTTTTGGCATTACTTGTTCAGGAAAAATGGCAAGTCCCTCCCCCATTTCTGCCTAATTACACTCCTCTGATTAACCAACACTCCTCTGATTAAACGTGGCTCTATGGGCCTCTTGAAGCAGGTTGACAGAGACTCGAGGGAGACCATCTGTTCCTTTACTCTCCCAGGTTCTCAGCTTTACATACAGCAGTCTCTCTCTCTCTCTCTCTCTCTCTCTCTCTCTCTCTCTCTCTCTCTCTCTCTCTCTCTCTCTCTCTCCCTCCCTCCCTCCCTCCCTCCCTCCCTCCCTCCCTCCCTCCCTCCCTTCTCTTCCCACCCTCAGTCTTCCATGTGACCACTGCCTAAGAGCTTTGTATTTGTGTTGGCAGAAGTTAGGATCTGCAGAGCAATATTTCTTGTGGATTAATTGCCTAAATAATTATATTGTAAAATAATACCCATGATTGATACTTAATGTACCCCTCTCCAGGGGACTGGAGAGTTTCATTGATTTGGAGAGATGAGCCAGTTGCTGGTTTAGGAGCAGAGTTTGGTAGGAACAGCAAAGTTGGTGGCCCCAACCTAAAGGCAAAAAGCAGGTGATAAAGTATGTGATAAAGTACACAAACACCATCATCATAAAGGGTGCTGTGCCTGAAGTATCAAGAAACTGCCAGGCAGGTCTCTTCTGGCTGTTCATTCAGAATGAATGTTAGACTGGAGCATCTCTGCCCTCCTGCTGCGCTGCCCCCAATGGAGGCCATTGGATCAAGAGGGATCTCGGGCAGCTCTGTAATGTCTCCTCCTCTCCCTGCTGCTCGCGTAGCCTCTCCACGTGGGCAGCGTCCACAGAAGGAGGATGCCTTATTTATTTTGGGTCCATGAGCTTGCGTAATGTGCCTATTTAACACTCTCCCTAAAAGTGCTTTTCAGCACATGAGCAAGTAACGAAACCCACTAAATCCTGTCTCTTCTGGGCGCAGTGGGCTGTTTGAGGTTGTTCTTGCTGCCGAGTATTTATGGACAAGGGCTGGAGTTATGACATTTATCTCTGTTGCTTAGGGCACTGATATATATCTGTCTGCATCTCCCATGGAGAGCTGCACCTTATCTCGAGAGGAAGAGGAGAGTGCACCCATAACTCATCTTGGCCCCAGACTATCAGTGTGGGAAGCCAGTTCACCTCATGTTCACCTCCTAGCCAGGCCCTTCCCCAGGGGAAAGAGACACCTGGCTGTACATAGAGTGATTGCTGCAAACTTGTCTATGTCTTAAAATCTCCTACAATGGCCTCCTGGCTTTCCTTCCCCCATTTCCCAGGCATATGGTCAGATCCGTGTGTTTTGTAGAATTAGTTTGTTCCTCTACAGTCAATATTTCTATCTTTTAACTAGTCTTCTTATTCTGTCCTTTGGCCATTCTGGTCTGTCTCCCTTGTGTAAGGGAAACCATTCTGAAATACCCTTCTGCTCGTTCCATTCCCCTACTTAAAACTTCATTTCCCCACTTGAAACTTTGCCTTCATGGTATGTATTCATGGCCTCCGATCACCCACATCCTGTTTATGTTCTAGTTTCACCACTCACACTCACACTAAACCTACTTGCTTAGTGTGGCGCTGAAAAGGTCCAGGACTACACATTCTGCTTCTGCAGAGACAGCACAGTCCCCTTCTCTCCTTCCATTACAGCCAGGTCCCTGGTGTACATATGTACTCCCAAAGAAACCTCAGCATAGATGAAATCATCTGTGGACGTGTCTGTCACCTGTTTGTTAGTAATGTGCTTGTAGTTCAGTCTCTGATTGTCTGTATTTGTCCCATAGCAGATATTAGATCTGTGAACACTGAATGAACAAAAAGTTTCATGTAGTATTCCCCTGGGTGTCTTTGCTTTGTCTCCAGAGCTCAGGAAGCTCACTTGCTCCAGTTGCCCTATTGTGTGTAGTGTGATTCATCCGAGGGACACATCAGATGGTAATTTGGAGAGATGCACTTTATCTGAAGGAGTAAGCCCGTCAGCTTGGGGGCAGGGGTAGGGAGTGGAAGGTGCTTGTTAAATCAGATTCATCGAAGCTCCAGCATCTGTATAATGACGGAGGGGAGGCACAGAACATCTCCAGAACTCATGTGAGAAAGAGTTAACAGTTGCAGGGGTCAGAGAAGGGTCCGTGGAGGGCTGGGAGCTTCTGTAGCTCTCAGAGCTGTTTCCTGGTCGGCCCGTAAATATTTCTGGCCTGCCGCTGAGCTCTAGAGACAGGAACAAACCACAGTTGAGAGTAAATCATCTCCTCATCATTCCAGGCATGAGTGCTACAGCCTGGACATTTTGGTGATTGATCCACATGTATTCGTCAGTGTTGATGCATGAAATTTTTTGCCTACTGCTTCCTGATTCTGTCCTACTTTCTTTATTTTACTACCCATTTGTCCTTATGCTTTGCCAAACTATGTAACCTACTTGTTTAATATATCTTTTTCCTTCCACAAACTGAGGTCCATGGAGGCTGGGATTCTTTTTTTATTGCCCTGATCATAGTGGTCTTTTAATCAACAGTGACCATTTCTCTAAACGGGAAAAACCTGAGAAACCTCATAGAAACCTGTTATTCACTAGTCCACTCTTCAAATTCTGTGGCCAGCGGAACAACAAAGTATTAAATCCTATGACACTGTAGTTCTGGTCCTAGTTTCCCAAGAAAGTAAAATGCCTTGCCAGGTTATCCTTGTTGCTTCTGAATTATGGTAGTAGAGAAATGGCAGCACTAAAACACCTCAACATCCTAAAGAAACGCAAAATAGCCATTGGTATCTGATAACTCACTAGCTCATCTACGGTCCTGCAAAAGTTCTCATATCCTGATGAAAACCTGCCTATGAAGTCATGACCAGTTAGATGGCCTGTTCATTCAGAAGGTGCTTTTGATAATCTGAATCTTACTCCCTCTCGCTCCGAGGAAGCAAAACTGCCATCCTGTTGATCCAGAAGAGGGACTGACAAAGTGACCCTTTAGTTTCTATTTCTGACCTTTGTGTTTCTTGAGATGCTACTGTTTCTATTGTTAAGTAGCAGGACATGGCTTCGGGTCCCCTTGGCAGTCTTGATTGTACAGTAGAAGTTCATAAACTTCTGTATCAAGATTTCTCTGAGTAGGAATTATGTGATAATGAAGATGGAAGAGGATGAGGAAGATGATAATGAACACAGTGACAGTTTCTTCATTTGATAGGGTTATGATCAATTTCCGCAGTGGTCTGTGTTAAAAATTAAAAGGCATACATAGACATGTATACCAAAAGTAGAATTTCCTGAAAGAATGGATGTGAAAGGTATGGACCACACTTCAGATGCGTTTTTAGAAATTTCCTCTTCTAGAGTCACACTGGTTCTTGTTCTTCTAATGCTTTTAGATGAAACTCCTCTGAATTACTTTATACACACATGTCTGCTACATACTTTAGAGTAAATGTTCTGATTAATGCATGTGAAAATTCTATTTTTTATTTTGTTTCATCCCTATTTTATTGGTGAAAAAAAATTGAGCCTAGTAAAGACATCTCTAGGATTGTGCAGGGAATGTTCCATATAGCCATGCATGGTAAGGATAAATACTGATCATTTGCTTTTTAGTGGTGCGGGAAAAAGGAAAAAGGGTTCCCCAGACCTCTTCAGAACATGCAGGTAAAGGAGAGCTGTGAAGGAAGAAACCTTCAGACATCTTAGAGGCATTAACCATGAGAACAGCGTAGCCAGTGAATTCTATGTTCTCTACATGTGTAGGGAATGGGGCTGGATGAAAATTGCATGTTCAAGAGTGTTGAGAGTGAGCATGCAGCATGCTAGTTGTTTACCCATTGCTGTTCTTACTGTTACTGAGCTGAGGCACTGTTCAGTTAGCCAACTAATAAAAATGAATATCAGAAGCTACATTTGTGTGGGGCTTTTTGTTGACATTGCTAAAATGGCTAATTTAACTCCAACCTAGATGGCAGTGATGGTAATAGCAACCCACAAGTTCAGGAGAAGGTGGGGTCGTTACTTTGCAGAGCTTCCACCAGTGTTGTTATGTACCCTGTGTCTTCATTCTGTAAGCAAGTGGGGGAAAGCATGGACATCTGGTGGTGGTGGCCATTGGGACTCTACAGTGTGCTTGGGAGAGCTGCATGGGTTCTGGGCATGCCACCTAGGAATTTTCCTGCACACTCCTATCATAGTCATTTTTCTACCCACACGTAGCTGCCTATATATTTCTTTATCCCCACATGCCATTCTGATAATGGCTTTCCACTTCAAACTGTACCAGCTGGTTCTTAGTCCAACCTGTTTACCCTTGTCTGTGTTTCCCTTCTCTTTGGCCTCATGTTCTTTTTATTATTATTATTTTATTATTTATTCAATTGTACGTGTATGTGTGTGCGTGCATATGAGTGTGTATGTATGTGTGTGTGTGTGTGTGTGTGTGTGTGTAGAACCACGGACGAATTCGGGAACCACCATGGACCGCCTGTACCTCCTCCTTGTTTACTCTGGCCCAGGATTCACAGGCTCCGCCCTACCAGGACCAGAAACGCAGGTTGCCCCCGCTTCTGCCCAGTGTCTATACATGGGGTCTAGGATCTGAACTCAGGACCTTCCGCCTGCAAGGCAGAAGCTTAACCCCTGAGCCACCTCTCCAGCCCCTGGCCTCATGTGCTATCCCTCACACCTGACTCTTGTTGTTTGGTTAAGGTCTTTATACTCCTCACTCTCTTCCTGTCCTTAATTCTCACTGCTCAGTTCTCCCATCATTCATACCTTTAATCAGATGCCACCTTTCCCATAAAGTATTCCCTGGTCCTCCTTAGAATTGTAGAGCCACCATCCAACACCCTGCTTACTGTACAACACTGTTACCATGTAACATAGTATAAAAGGAAAGATTCTGTTTTGGTCATTTCTTAAAATTTTTTTTATTATTAATTCAACTGTGTGCATATGCGTGTGTATATGTGCGCGTGCGTGTGTGTGTGTGTGTGTGTGTGTGTGTGTGTGTGTGTAGAACCACGGACGAATTCGCGAACCACCATGGACGCTTCCACCTCCCTCTGCCCCGGGATTCACAGGCTCCGCCCTACCAGGACCAGAAGCGCAGGCCGCCCCTGCTTCCGCCTGGCGTCTATACGTGGGATCTGGGATCCCAACTCAGGACCTTCCGCCTGCAAGGCAGAGGCTTAACCCCTGAGCCACCTCTCCAGCCCCTGTTTTGGTCATTTCTGTATATCTCCAACATACAGAACAGTGTTGGCATAGTAGGTGGACACTTGATAAATATTTGCTAAATGCATGACTGAATCCTAACTAGTGTTCTGTGTATTTGCCTATGGTATGGGAATCTAGAACAGTGCACTACCGTAAGTATAGGCTTTTGTTTCATTCTTATTACTTGCAAACATTAACCACCAGAATAGTCCATCTCTGTTCTTTCCTCGTCATTCTGTCCCTGGTTCCATCATATGTCTGTTCTCACCCAAATACAAAAGGAGATAAACAAAATTATTTGCTGTCTTAGCTGCTTTGAAACCGGGTGGGTAGGATATTAGAAAATCCTTTGAAACTAGGTGGATAGGATATTAGAAAATCCCACCAATACCTCTGCTTCTTGCCATCTCTTTCCTAGGTCAGTGAGAGGATACCTAAGCCAATAGTATCCCTGACATAGTCTCCCTGTTTTTTTCAAGATTTTAGAGTAGTATTTATTTCCTAGCCATATGTGGGGCAGTGCAGTTCCTAAAATAGCATGTTACGTGAAATTGTCCAAATTGGTATTATCATACTTACTGAATGGCAGCACCTTCCATTGCAGAAGCACAACTGACACCCCCCTCTTCATCTCTGCATATCCACTTTCTTACAAACATACCACTTGTATGTAATAGAATAAACACAAGTTTTGGTGAGGAGCAGTAAGGCCTCATTCGAGGACAAGCAATGGTTAAATGTTATGTTGGGGCTGGAGAGGTGGCGCAGTGGTTAAGCCTCTGCCTTGTAGGCGGAAGGTCCTGAGTTCGGATCCTAGACCCCACATATAGACCCGGACGGAAGCGGGAGTGGCCTACGTTTCTGGTCCTGGTAGGGCGGAGCCTGTGAAACCCGGGGCAGAGTAAACAAGGAGGAAGTGGAGGCGGTCCATGGTGGTTCTATACACTCACACACGCACGCACACATGCACAATTGAATAAAAAAAAAGTTATGTTAAATAAATCAGAGATATCAATACCTGAGAAGTAGACATTAAATCTATACTCACCATGATCCTTCTTCTCTGTTAATCTGTGACATGAAAATGGACGAAGTTGTCATTTCTATTCAGATTTGAGTGATACTTTAGGTAGAAGATCAGAGCCAAGGGCCCTCAGGGATTATATCAGATGTTGAAGTTTTACGTCGAAATTGGAAATTCGACTTCTGTGGGATCCAGTAGTTCACCTACCATCTGCCCAGGAACATCCTGGGATGGAGCTTAGGGTAATGCTCAGGAAAGTTAGGTCATATGTATCCTTTCCTTCTTCTGGACCGGGAGGTATAGGCAGATCAGTGGTAGAGGATAGCTCAGAACCTAGAAAGTCAACCCGTTTTCTTCCTAGCAAGAAAGGGCATTAATCAGACTGTGGAAAGTGCACTCATATGTGTCCCTCCATGAGGCTTTCGTATCCATAGCACTTTGTCTGGAAAGCTTATTAGATTTATAAGTAATGTAAAATAAATGTCTTCCTAATTAAACATACTTGGTTAATACAGTGAGAAACTATTACAATATACAACGACTCTTTTTCCTTGAAGTATGAGTAAGAGACCCCTGGTGAATGTCTGAAATTGGACAGTATTTCATGCTTGTGAAATGTTTCCCCAAATGACAAAAGTTAGTCTTCAGCAAATGTAGACAAACCTGTTCTCAACAGAAATTAGGGTACGTGATTTTCCTTTGTTCTATATTTAAAAGATCCATACTTGTGTTGTGTGCCTACTCTCTGTTCTCTCCCTCCTCTCTTGAATACATAAATAAAATATATTAGAAAGATGTCATCTGTCTTGGGTCTATGTGACAGCTCAGCAGGTAAGGCACCTTCTCACAAGTCTGATGGCCTGAGCTCAATCCCCAGATGTCCACATGGTGAAAGGAGAGAATTAACTTCCAAACCGTATGTATACTGTTTTTTCATTCTGTAAGGAAATACTAATGACAATGTTTAATTTATAAATTAGGTTAACTGAGATTAACATCAATAACAAATAATAAAACCATATTATACCACTATGCTGTTCTGAAAGTGACGTGCATATGGACTGTTTCTCTCATCCTCCTTCCATTCTTTTCTCTTTTTCCTTGTCTTGTTATACTTACATTTAGAAGAATAGTTTGCAGCATCTCGTTGGCATATCTGAGTTGCCAGCATCAATATTCTTATACTTCAAGCTGTTACTAAGTAAATAAAGGCTCCTTGAACACAAAAACAGTAATACTCAGAAGTCAACCTGACAGCTACTAGGTAACTATGGTCAGGATTATGATTTCAACATGTGACCTATAGTGTCACACAAGTTATAAAACTTAGGAGTTATTTCTTGAATTTTTCACCAAATTTTTGGATGGTTAGTACCAAAATTGTAGAGCATCTTTGTCTAAATGTGTCTCTAGAATAGTCATTAGATTTTTATTTGTTTATTTGCTTGCTTGTCTGTCTGTCTGTCTGTCTATGGAGCTTGCTTGATTTCTTTATCTATCTATCTATCTATCTATGTCAGCAGATACCTTTTAAAACTCAATTCATGAGATAGCCCAATTGGTAAAGGCACATGCTTGCAGACCTGATGACCTGAGTTCAATTCCTGGAAACCCACATTGTGAAAGAAAATAAATGACTTTTAAAAGTTGTCCTACGGGCTGCAGAGATGACTGAGGGGTTAAGACTCTGTCTCACAAGCAGAAGGTCCTGAGTTTGGATCCCAGGTTCTATGTAAAAACGCCAGGCAGAAATGGGAGACCTGCACTTCTGGTCCTGGTGGGCAGAGCCTGGAAAATCCCAGAGCAAAACAAGAGGTAGAAGCAATCCGGGATGATTCCCAAAGTCACCCTTGGTCCTACACAGGGACATGCAGTACCCTTCTCTCTCTCTCTCTCTCTCTCTCTTGCTTTCTCTCTCTCTCTCTGTTTCTCTACACACACACACACACACACACACACACACACACACACACACACACTAAATAAACTTTAAAAATTATTTTTTTAAAAAAACAGGTTGTCCTATGACCCACATGCAACATGCCATATTCTCCCTCCATCCTTCCCTTGCTCCCTCCCTTCCACCCCTCTTTTCCCCCTTTTCTTGCCCTTTCCACCAAGCGCCTCACAAGCGCCTTTACCCACTTAGCCATTCCACTGGCCCAAAATTTTACTGACACAGTAAATGCAAATGGTGTTTAATTATATATTCTTTACAAATGAGGCAAGTGATAAGCAAGATCTAGATTCAGACTGCTTCACTCAGACCTACTTGAAAAGCAAACTTGAGAACAGAGGAAACCTTAGGATGCTAGCAAAACAAATAAAATTAAACACTTGCTTGGTCATTTGCTACTGTAAAAAAACACGTGCAAAAGCACTGATTTTCAAGGAAGGAGGGTGGTGTGAAAGCAGAACGTAAAACCAAAACAACCAAAATTTGAATACTACTTTTGCCATGTGAGATGGTCTAATCAGCCTTCTTTTCTTCCGTTGCCATCATCAGCCTCCGTTTGTTCTGATGGTTCATTTTTAGTATCTTCATAGGCTTATGAAAGCAGAAAGATTGCTTGGGTTGGAACAAGCTTCTCTACCATTTTCAACCAGAATAAATCAGCTCAAATGTCAGTATCCATTCTCACTAGGCCTTCAAGACCTGGTCAGGAGGAAAAAGGTATATTTGGTCAAGTGAGTTGAAAATCAACTAACAGAGAACTTGGCTCAAAGGTTCCCTGATGGAGGTAGGAGAGCTTAGTCCATTTTGAGCAGATCAGTCCAGCCAATCTCAATGCCTGCCCTTTGCGTGCAGAAATCTTCTGTGAGCATGTGATCATATTACATAGCTCACAGGAATTAACAATACTATGAAAGCAAAGTAGCTACACTGATACACAGCATAGGCCTTTTCTTGGATTTATTAAAAAAAAGTAATTCAAAGGCATTCTAATGTAAAGCTGAAGTATATTTCCTAGTATAAGGAAATACAATAGATTCTCTCGCTGCTTGGAATTGATGTGTTGGAAAGAAGATGGGAGCTGCAGTGAATATAGTCAAATAAATTAAGCCTTGAAACCCAGATAGTGCTGGGTAAGCAAACTGACTACAAATCAAACAGAGTGGTATTTGCTAAAGAGTATGTGCTCTTAGTCAAAACTGAATGAAATGAGGCTCTTTGTACATATGTGAATATTTCTCTTGACATGTTCAAAGAGATGTTGCATTTCCTTTGGTCTCATCTTACTTCTTTGGCAAATAGGACTACTATTCCTTAAAGAAACCAAAGAGCATGTTCCCCAGATGACAAAGAATAGTCTTCAGCAAGTGTAGACAAACATGTTCATAAAAGAAATTAGGATATTTATTTTTCCCATTTTCTCTTTTTAAAGAGCTCCATAATTTGGTGGTGATATGTTTATTGCGTGTGTGCGTGTAAAACACTTTTCTGATTGCCATATATAAATCCTAGGATAGGAAATAACAACCAAGCTTGTTGTCTTTATTCTCTGTAGCACCACCCACCTGGCCTACTTGATGGCCTAAGAACACAGATCTGGTGAGATGAAGTGGTATTGTCTTATTCCCGCACTACTAGTGACATAGCAGAGTCATCCACTCGAGTCTCAGGTCTTCAGTTTGTATTCTAGTGTAAAATATGCTTAGCTTGCATTTGTTGAACGGATAGCTCTTTTCTCAGAGCCCAAACTGTTCAACATCCATTCAACTGACCCTATATTTCTTGGAATCTGTAGAACTATAGAGTAAAACATACTTGACTGCACATTAAATCTAGAGTCTTTCTCCTTTATTATAATGGCATCCTGTTGTATCTGATTTTCGCTAAATTGTTACAAGCTTTAAAACAAAAATCATTATGTTCTACCCTAAAAAGGAGATGGGGACCATTTACTCCTAAGTTGTGTGAAAATGCAAAGTACTGGCAGCATGTAGCAAGATGTCCGCTTGGAGGATTGCATATGGTGGCTGAGTAAGAAACGTGTATCCAGCGTTGCATATTTCTCAGCAGAGGGCTCAGCTGATATTTAAGGTGAAGCACTTCTTCCTTTGCAAGTATGTCCTGTGAGTTACAGGAGCCTTCTGCCAACAGAAACATGGGAACACCAATAAATCAGACTCCCTGGCTCCCAGGTCTGTTTCACAGTCATTGGATCTATTGAACCGTAGAGAAGTCAAGAGGTGGGATTTGAAGAAACAATGAAATGCAGTTGGCCAGGTTTATGGACTGGCATTCTGCTTTTCAGTGGGATTAGTGTTTTCTGACAGTGGCTTCCAGAGAGAAAACTATTGCCTTGACTGTTCATGCACAAGTTAGTGCCGGACATTGGGTGGGAGGGGAGCAATGGAAAATCAATCTACCAAAATCACGATTGAGGAAATCTGTAAGGAATGTAATCTCTGTGTTCATGTAGCTGTCACGTGTTGCTCTCTATGCTGCGTTTCCAGAAGCATGAACAACATTCACTCCTTCCTGAGTTTCCAGCTGTTACACGTTCATGCTTCATGAACTTCAGCCAGAAACATGTTCTGGACTCTAGATGGAGGCTTGCTTCCTGTTCTTACCTTGCCATGCTCTTTAGACGCAAAGGTTTCCTCTTAATATGCTGTAGCCATCCTGACTCACTTTTTCCTGAGTATTCTATTTTACATTAGAGTGCAGATACTCTGTGCCTCCAAGAAACTAACCTTTCTGAAAACATTTCCAAGAGGATGCTCCTGAGCTTCATGAATATGAGGCCTGGTTTGAACTATAGTTAGCCATGCTAAGACCTACCAGGAAGATTATCCTCCATAAGGATTTATTGTGTAATAACACTTTGTTTTCAGGGTAATTCCCCAAACTCCCCCCTCCCTCCATTCCTCATGGGTGTTTATTTTGATGCCTTGACTTAGGAAGCATTGACTTATTAGTGTTGAAGGTTTAAAGCTAATGCTCAGCACAAAGTTGCTGCCTGACCAAGGTCACACAGCTTCATCATGCTGGGTCTGGCACTCCCTCCCCAGCTTCCTCCCTTTCCTTTTCAGGAGCCGAAGGAGGAGACCAATTTGATTTGTCCTCTTTGGATGTCAGAACAATGTTTCTTTTTTTGAAAGAATATTTTAAGCTTTTCAATTCCTATCTTCTATTGAGACAAGTTCTTTATTCTTCTGCCAACAAATTGTGACCTCCTATCAATCAACCTATCTTCATCTCTCTTTAACCCATTCTTTTTGTGGTTGTAACAACTCTCAATAACAGAAACTAAGTTGTTTGATAAATGTATGCAATGTTGTAAAAGCCGTTTCTGTAAGGATTGCATATTAAAGATTTTTGTGAAATGAGGGTGATTTACCAAGTAGCCCACTGTATTCTTAGCTCCCTTTGAATTTCTCCTCAGGTTTATGATTAGACAGCAACAGAGGGAAGGAGATGCTTTACCCATGGTTTTGAGATAGATCACAGTGTTAATTCAAACTAAATCTTACTGACAGCATGAAAAGTTGCGTTTGAATAGTGACTATGTAGACAGTTTAAGAAATTATGGAATTATAATAAAATTTGTTGGGAGGAAAGTACACAGGACACAGTTGTCTCTTCTGAGACCAGGTTTCTTCTGAGGCTTAGGAGAAGACACCAGTCAGCCTTGTGCTTTCCCTTAAGGAGAGCAGAGTAAAAATCAAGTGACTTACTGATGCCCCCAGTGCTTCTGATGGTAGAAGAATGTTCAATTTAGGGGGGTAACTAAGAGCCTAAACATCCTGTGGCACCCTGTAATACATGGGACATGTCCTAAAAGGAGGCAATGCCTTAACCGAAATGCCACCTGTGCCCACATCAGAGACATACAGAACATGACAGCGGCCACTTTGATGGCTCTCAGCGGCAGCTTATGAGTGTTCTTTTTGTTTGCCCTGCATCCAAATGCCAAGCTCCTTCCATCATTGAAAGCATCAAGCATGTTCCTCTGGCTGGTTTTTACTCTTGCTTCTGATCAGACTGGAGCTAGTGTCCCCTGCAGTCCTCTGCTGCCTCTGCCTCCTCTGTGCTCACATGTACCCAGTGATGCTCTCGTCCTTACATGAGCCAGCTGTCTTGAGACCATTCCTCTTATGCTTCCACATGTACTGGAAAGCTAGTGAACAGTGTAGATAGCTAGGTTGCTAATCAGATGATCTTCTTACTCCAGTACTAAGCCCCAAGAAAAGGAATCATGATAGGGTGAACATTTTTATATATTTTCCACATGTGGCCAGCTAGCTAACTAACGTGTTCCCCGGAGACTAGTGCAGGAACATGCTATGCAGGAAAAAGCAAATAATATAATGGGATACCCAGTTTGTGCTCCTGATTTTGCTTCATTGTGTGTAAAATGAAAAAGTTCAGCGTAAATAATCAACTGTCTCTTAATAAATCCAACCTTGAAAGTTTTGTGATAAATCCTGCTTTGAGAAAGGCAAGTCAATATTCATTTTAATGTGAATTTTAGAATAATCAAATAGGGACTGTGAGACAGCTCAGTAGGTACACCTGAAGACCTGAATTTGGTCTCCGGAAGCCCACTTGGTGGTGGTGGTGGTGGTGGTGGGTGGGTGGGCATGTGTCTTTTTCTCTCTTAAATAAATTAATTAATTAAATGTTTTAAAAATAAAAGAATAATCAGAATAGGCTCAAATTAAGGTTTATCTTTATTAATCCTATTTGCTTAGTTTTCTCATGTAAAAATTATAATGACTTGAAAGTATCAAATACTATGTTTTTTAAAATGTACTTGATCCAACACAAGTTAGCATTCAAAAAAAAAAATTGTAATACTCTTCTACTTCTCCAGTACTCTTCTAGGCTCTTTATGTGCTTTGGAACCCTCTTAATTATACATGGTCTTACCTGTAATAACAGGTATTTTCTATTATGAATTTTTTTGATATGTGTGTGTGCATGTGTACACACACGTAGAAGGCGCTTAAGTGAGGGTGCCTGTGGAGAACTAAGGATGATTTCTGGAATCCCCCTGAGTAGCTCTAACTCCTTATTGCTTTGCTCTGGGGTTTTTCAGGCTCTGCCTTCCAGAGCACTGCTGTTTCGACCTGGTATTTTTACTCAGAATCTGGGATCTGCACTCAGGACTTTTTTGCTTGTGAGGCAAAGGCTTCATCCCTGAGCCATCTCTCCATCCCCTCCTAGTATGGCTTTTAAAGTACAACATAGTTTATCAGATTTTCTGCTCACTCAAGAAAAGATGTCCAAAGGCAGAATTCTGTAACATAAATCAGGACTCCAGGCACCCTGAGTAAGATGAAGTGCATTCAAGCTGAACTGACAAGATACAGTGGAAAGAACACCTGCCTGTCAAGAGATAGGGCCTATGATCTGCACTTTATTGGGGTGTTGCCATGGGACCTTGTGTAGGTCATTGAATTGTTATGATTTCCAGTTCCCTCCTATAAAAAATCAGTTTGGACTACGTGTTTCTGAGATTCTTCCTAGCTGTAAAGTTTTGTGATTTTTGTGAATGTTTAGGTGATGCTTGCAGATGTCTTTGCTGTCGCTTCCTTCTCTCTTTCCCCCTCCCCACCTTTTTATTCTGTCTGTCTAAGGTCAGGAAATCTGAAAGAGAAACCTGGGCAGTGTGGCTTTCTTCCCCTATATCATCAAGACCCACATATTCTCTAGGTCCTTTATATTTGTACTAACCTATGTCAATAATGTTGAGCAATTACTGTAATCCCTTTTCCATTTTATTGTCACTTTGACCCCCATTCTTGCCACTTTTTCTGTATTCTCCCATGTCATACATATTAAATGAGTAAGTCTTCGAAGACTTCACCAAGTATAGACAGCCAGCACTTGGTCATTTTCCAGGATCACAAGTAATCTTTATAGTTCATTCCTACAGCAATATTTTCTCAACTTCTTCCCATCTTCTTCCAGCCCTTTGTGGACTGATCATATGGCTTTTTTGGTACTGTTTGTATGGATCACTAATCTTTTTACAATTCTTAATAAGCTTTCTCTCTGGATAGATGAAGAAAGAAAGGACCATAACAAAACACCATGGCTCCAAAACGCAGATAGCTTAGTGTGTGTGGAGGGGGTTGAGAGGGGTCTAGCTGTGGCTAGAGGGATGGCAGTACTTGGAAGGTAAGCTTCTCCAGTTTCAGAAGGTCCTCTGTGCTAGTTATTTGTATTGTACCTCATACATGCTGTTGGTGACTTTCTTGATTTCTTTTCCTGTTACTGTGATAAATGCTCTGACAAACGCAACTTAGAGAAAAAGGGGTTTATTCTAGTTTACAATTCGAGGGCTCAGTTCATCACAGCGGGGAAGTTAAGGCAGAAGAGACTTAGAGCACTTGGCCGAATCATATCCACATCCAGCAGCAGCAGGAGACGAATGACTGTGTGCTCTGCTTGCTCTGTCCATTTGATACTTTATATACATCCACTTTATGTGCATCCAGGCGCCCCTGCCAGGGATGGGCCCACCCACGGTGGAGATGGGTCTTTTCACATCAATTCTAATCAGGTCATTCTTCACAGACAGTGGTGGAGATTAACCTAATGTAGATCATCCCTTCCAGGTGCGCCCTTAAAGCTTCCTCCTAAGTATCAACTTGGCTATTAATACAGACCATCACAGGGACTGGCAGCCTTGACACAAATTCACGTTTCACAAAGACTTTCATGCATTTATATTAGGTTCGCTGGTCTGCAGTCCCCCCTCCCCCGCCCCATGCTCTCTGTGACTTCTAACGTACAGACTCCTGAAGAAAATTACAGGTAGCAATGAAAGAAAGATGGGTAAGGCTTTACTTAATTTTCTGCTTTAAATTTCAGGTATGATATAGGCAGTAAAACGTAATATCGAGTATATGGCTTGATTTTTTTTTTTTAAATTTTATTTGTGTATACACCTCCAAGTACTTACTCACTGTCACATGAAAATACAAAATATTTCTCATACCCCAGTCACTCTTCTGCCCTCTTTCATCTTGGGTCATTTCCTCTATTTTTAATCTTCAAAACCAGAATAAGAGCATCTATTTACCCATTTTTGCCTGAGGTTGATCTGTGTTACCGTACATAGCAAATAGCCCTTCTTGTGTGTGAGAGAGAGAGACAGCGCCTCGTGTAGGCCATGACTGATCCTTAACTTGCTAGACCCAAGGATCTCCTGACCCTCCTGCCTGCACCTCCCAAGTTTGCTGCTTACAGTACCTGTTACCACAGTGTGGAGACTATGCGAGAGGCCCTGGGCCAAGAAGAGGAGACGCACTGGGACGAGGTTGCCATCCAGTAGAACAGACCCAGACAGCCTTGTACGTTTAAAGCTGAGAACCTTGGTAATAGACGGGGAAGAAGAAGAAGAAAGTTGACACTTTGGCTGTTGAGTGCCTGTGGACATTTGCAGGTGCAGCTGACATCAATAGAAAGGTCAGCGTGGAGATTACGCCTCTGAGAGCCATCAGCTTACAGCACAGTGGAAAGCCCAGGAAGCCGAGCATCTGTAACTGCCCAGGGACAAAGCTTATAGAAAAACACAAGGAAGAACAAACCGATGTGAGGCTTCAAGTCCTCAGAAGTCAGCAGAAAGGAATGGACGACCCAAGGACACAGAGGTGGGAGGGTGGCAGAGGAACTTGAAGACGGGTTTTTGTTTTTCTTTTGTTTTAAAGCCAGGCCAGGAGTGGTAGGAAGCTCCACGGAGCCTTCGGGCCTTGTGAAGAAGGAGCTTTTGAAGGTACCTGTTGAGAGGTGTTGAGAGTCCCCCCAGCATCTCTATTCACTGCTCTGTTCCTCTGCTTTATTCTTTTGGTTTTGCTCCTCCAGCTTTGCGCCTCCATCTGTGCTTATCTTCCATGGTGAGCTGCATGGATTCTCAGAGATCCCGTCTTACTCCCTCCAAACGTCACCCTCATAGACCCTTTCTGTCATGAGAGGCCCTAAATAACTGAGTTAACACTTGTTGACCCTGAAGGGGGCAACCTTCCCACCTTGACCTCCTCAGGTACCCACTCCATGAGGAAGCTTGCGCTCACACCAGGAGGTGCCCGCCTCGAACCCGGCTCTACAGAGTCTCAGGCAGCAAGCGTGACCCCTCCTGGGAAGGGTCACTATCTCCCAGCAAGCTCGGTGGCGTCTTCCCTTACATAAGGGTGTGTGTGTGTGGGTGTGTGGGTGTGTGTGTGTGGGTGGGTGGGTGGGTGGGTGGGTGGGTGTGTGTACACGCGCACACCACGTGCTGGCAGGGAAGAGCTGCCCAAGTAAGTGTTCAGCAAAAATGATTTGTGTGCAGTTATTTTGAGACCCCAGGGAGGGAATGGCAGCCAAACCCTACAGTATTTTAAACACCATCACTCATCTACAAAGATTAATATGTTATAGCGTCGCAGCCAGAACATTGGTAAGAGAGAAGTAAAAATCGTAAGCCCCCAGCGAATTATAAATGCCTGCTGTCTTCTGACCACACAAGGAGACTTCAGTAGTTTCGGTCAAAGGTCATTGATTCCTCAAGAGTCTCTTAGTCCTGCCCGCTCTGCAGGACTGTGGCTGTCTTTCTGTGGGACTGGCCTGACTTCCTCTGGAATAGTAATTTGATAACCCACTTATTTTGTAATTTTGGATCAAGGGCGTATCCAGGTAACAGGAGTGAGTCCATATTCTGCAACAGCCCAGAATACTTAGTTATTGATGAATGGGCTTCTTGAAGTTCCAGGCTGGCCAGAAGAAATTCCCTACAATGGATTCACCTCTCCTGACTGCAGCACAAACCACTGTTCACTAAGGCAGGGTGAATTACAGAATAGAAGATTTTTCAGTTTAGTGACATTAGGAGCGACAGCCTGCATATGAAGCACTCTTCTTGTTTTTGTTTTTCTCTCCGCTGTTAGGCTGTGAAATTTGCCTTGCTGGTCCCCGCCCTCTTGCTGACAGCCGTCCTCTTTGCCATTCCGGAGCTAGTGTCTCCTTGGAGTGCTGCCTGAGATGGAAAGGCTCACTCCCGCACCTCCAAGGACCACAGTAGTATAGCCCGAGCATTGTGCCTGGCCAGAGATTGGTTTGCCTTCTGACCTGGAGGGACCCAGTTGGACTGTGAGTTGGCCAAGCACTTGTCATATTGCAGAGGGCAGAATCCAGAAAGAAAGAACCTTGCATAGGATTAGCCACTTTTACTTTGCTTTACTTCATAGAGGATATACAATTCATTGCCTTATTGACAGAACCTGGGGAAACAAAACTCTGTAATTACATCAGATAGATAACCACAAAGCACACAGCTTTCCAGATTTTCTGAAGTTCTGACCAGAACACGTATCTTTATACTACATCATAGAATCAGGCATTGTAAGGGTTTACGGATAGAGCATGCTTTAGGAGAGGCAGTACCTGTGCATCCGTGGCGTATGTGCATGAGAGAGGTGGAGAAGAGAGATGAATTCCCCTGTCTGCATCTCTCCCCAACCAGTAACCACATCAGAAAGCCTTGAGCTGGTAGCTTATTTCTGTTATGATATTAGACAAGAATTGCCTAACAGAAAGAGGTTCAGAGAAGTGGAACAAGAGCATGAGTGAGTGAGAAGACAGACGAGCAGGTGCACACTATAGGGAAGAGACAGCAGGGTGTCTAAGAAGGGGGGTAACCCTTCCCCTTCTCCCGGGAATGAGACTTGATGCTCAGTGAGTGTTAGCAAGGTTGAAAGGTCCAGCTACATCCGCCTCTCCCAGTGAGTAGAGGAGGTAGGAGCAGTCTGGTCTTGAACTTTTCCAGTAATCAGGGTGATTGTAAAAGCTGCTCTCTCCTATGTTAGATTTCTGTATGTGATCTTAGCCCTGAGAAAGGCTGCTGCTATTTCCTCAGGCTCCTTCATCTCTTCTCTTCTCCCTTTCTTTTTCCTGCTCCTCCTCCCCCTCCCCTTCTCTGCCCTCTTTCCTTGGGTGAATAAGCACATGTGTGCATTCATCACCCCCTTTTCTCTGTCTCTCTCTCTGTCTCTCTGTGTCTCTCTCTCTCTCTCTCTCTCTCTCTCTCTCTCTCTCTCTGTCTCTCTCTCTCTCTCTCTCTCTCTCACACACACACACACACACACACACACACACACACACACACACACACACACACACGCAGACCTCCTTTGGCTGCCATTAGAAACCAGGCATCATTATCAGGACACAAGAGGATTAAGAGCTCTGTTCAAGAATTTCACTGTGTCCATACTCTTAAATACTGCTACCACTTCATTGCCTTTGTCCCACACATTTATTACACCTGGCACCAGGCATCCTTCAGTGGTACTGCCATGAGTGTGCTGGGGTGCTAGAAGCACAACCTTTGGGCTCAGGGTCGTCTTTCCTGGGTAGCTGCCAGCATCACCTCTTTGCCTCTCTTCTCTCCCTCCTCCCATCTGACACTTCATGCCCAGCATCCCAATCTATAACCTGGTATTCTAGTGCCCTAGTGCCCTTCTGTGACAGGAAGTACAAGCCTTATTTGATGTATCCTGTGTCTTCCCTGTGCTGGCCAGAGTAGAGTGAAGTGGTGGTCTTGGCTGTAGGTGTAGTATCAGTGCAGAGTAAAGAACGCAGAGAGCCTTTCTTTTCTTCCTCAGGTCTTCCAAATAGGGGAAATAATTGCTTCAGTAGAACAGTCTTTCCTTGAATTCTGCAAAGTTGATTCTGGGCAGTGGTTTGGATTTGCTGTGCCTTTTTATCCCCAGAGCAGGCAAAAGAGAGAAGGCAATGAATAGGCTGCTTGTCACAACATCACCAGGGTCTCCACAGTGCCTGGGGCTGCTGCTGAGAGATGGAGAATGGAAACTGTCTGGAAAGTGGGCCAGTGGAGGCAGGAAGCCTCCAAGAAGACAGGCTGCACCTCCCCCAGATCTAGGAAGGCTTCCCTTTCCCTCAACCGGGGAGTCCTGCTCAGCCCTTGCATCTTCCTAGCTGAGTAGAAGCCTGAATGTTTGCTCTTTACCCAAGCTCCAGAGCAGCACGTCTCAGCCAGAACTCCCAGGCTGGCTCTTCACAGTGCAGGAAGATGCTCTTCACTGTACACTGCACACACCCTTTAGACCTTTTTAATTAAATCTGCCAGAAAGGTATTACCCGGTGGAAGACTTCCTTCATGTTATGTGCACTTAAAAAAGAAAAAAGAATGGAATAGTAGGAAATCAAAAGTCTTGTCTCATGAGGACCTTAGGAATGTTTAGCCTGGGGAAAATAAGACTTGAGGATGAGAATGAATAGATGTTATGTCTACAAATATTTGAAGGCCTGTCAGATAGGTAGTGGATGTTTCATATGGTCCCAAGGAATTACCTTCACATTTTCCAGGACCTAGAATGTCAGATTGTTGAGTTCTGATATTATTTGCTAAAATGTAGGAAGCTATTCAAGGGTTTTGAGCGAAACATGTGCTTAGGAAGACTGTTCGGTAGTTGTATGTGAGTGAGAGAATGAGAAGAATCAATACAGGGTAAAATGGAGGCAATCAGGAAGACCAGAAGATTCCTGGCCAGAAATCAAAAGAGTAAGAATTATGTCGAAGATTGAGTCTGGAGGTGGCATTCATGGAATTGTTAGGACACAGCCATCTCAGACTCGTGTGACTAAACTGGAGTAGAAGCAAAAAGTGATGTTTTTAGCCTGGGACAATGGTGTTGCTAAGACCAGAAGAAAGTGGGGAAGGAGAAGATTAGGAGAAGGAATTCCTGAGTTGGGTTTGAATTATTACTTGGATACCCAATGGGAAGTCTCTGTCAGACATTTGGAAATGGGTTCTAGAGTTCAGAGGTTAGTTCAAGATTATGTGTTTGTGGTCCGGTGATCACATAATGTTACAGTAAGGGTAAATGGGAATAATGGCAAAGATAAAAAGAAAGGGAGGACAGAGGGAATTAAAGATGGAGCTGGTTGATAGGGTCTTCACATATCGTGCATGAGGTACTGGCATCCATAGAACCAGGTGTGGCAGTGCTTAGTAGGTGGAAATAAAGGAGTCAGGAGATAGAGACCAATCAAGCCACCTGATTTCCTGTCTCAAGGACCTCAGAATATGCCTGACCATGATAGCAGGAGAAAGATTGTGCAGCCAAATCTGGGCCAACCACTAGAGGGCTAGAGATACTACGGGAAGGGAGAGCCTCACCGCCCTAGCCGGACACCCTGAGTTCACAGCTGCTGTGAGGAACAAAGAATGGCACCTGCTTCCATACATACTCTATGAAGAAAGCTGAGTCTGAGTAAATGGAAATATTGATCTCAAGTAAAAGGCAGGAACATGCCTAGGAGAAGGCCACACAGCTGCGGTCTTGTCCCCTAGACTGTGTCCCTTAGGTCCTGATTCCTGTTTTACTTTTGGAGAGTAGTGACCACAAAAAGTAAGGCAAAAGGCATCTTAAAAAAAAAAAAAAAAGCCTGATATTATGGGGAAATGTGTAGCTCCAGCATCAGGAGAGGGGCGAGAGGACCAAGTTCAAGCTAGCAGAGTCTACATAGCAAGAAGCAAAGCAAAAAGAAAGGGAGAAGGATGCCGCCTTACCTTACAGCCCAGAATTCAAGCTCAGCAACTTACCAGCATGTCCAGGGATCAGCCTGTGTGCTTGGTCTTCAGACTTCCTTTCCTTCTTTTTTCCTTGTTTCTTTAAAGATAGTAAGATAAAGAAGAAGGGTTTGTTCATTCTCTGCATTCAGCCTTAGTGTTCCCACTCCAGCTGTTTTTCTTCTCCTGTTCCACTAGCTGAAGATACTAATTTCTTTTTTTTAATATTTTATTTATTTATTGTGTGTGTGTGTGTGTGTCCGTCCATGGAGGACCAAGGGTGACTTCGGAAATCATCCTGGATTGCTTCTGCCTCCTCCTTACTTTGCTCTGGGATTTCTCAGGCTCTGCCCACAAGGGCCAGAAGTTCAGGCCACTGCAACTTCTGCCTGGCATTTTTATGTGGGACCTGGGATCTGAACTCGGGACCTTCTGCTTTGAAAGCAGAGTCTTAACCCCTGAGCCATCTCTCCAGCCCCTAAAGAAGATACTAATTTCTAGACAGTTGGAATTTATTTGCTTCAGGAAGAGGAACCAGAACAATTTTTGTGAGTGAAGTCTCAAAGAAGTGCAGTAGTATGGAAGTGGGCGCAACACTATTTTGTTCAAATAACACAACACAGCTTGGTTTAGAAAAGTCACTCTAAATTTATGCAAATAAGTAGCTTTTACATTGGCTGCCAGGTGTGTACCAGAATACCTTCTGGAAGCTTGTATTTGCAGGTGCCATGTGGGTATTTCCTGCGGCTTTCTCCCCACCCTGAAGCTAATCTCTCTCAGAGCCTGAATGGTAGATTCAGATTTTTCTCTTTATCCATTAACTTGGAATAAAACAGAATAAGACAGGGAAACCTTTGGTACCAGAAATGAAAAAGGGAAAAAGATAAATGTGAGTTATGTTTGATTCAAAGATAAAGTTCCACAAGTCAGTAAAAGCAAAGTCAGCATGTTGTTCTGGTGAGGCGCGGTCTCCACATCACCACAGCCTCTTACTAAAGCCAGGGCCTGGTAGGTCTTTCTGGTCATCTGAAAGGTCATTGAGGTTCTACCTTTACACCTCAGAATTTTGTTTTCTGCCTGCCAATGAGAAGATGAGGCTTTCGGTTGATGTTCATAATGAAGACAAACTCCAGGGAAGACTTATTTGCAGGGCACCAGATTGTCCTGTGCTCATGGGTTCTGCCCTGCTGCTGGTTGCTCACGGCAGTCCCACCAGATAAGCACACACTTGTATGCTTGTCTGTGTCTGTCTGACCCCTTCCCCAAATACCCCAGAGAGAAAGGCCTCCTTAATTGAGATTTTAAAAAAACAAAAAAAAAAAAAAACATTGTTTTCTTACTCTGCAACAGGAAGAATTATAGAGGTTCTTCCAGTGCTATCCTGATTGTTACCCGCTGTGCCAGCTTTGTGGAAAGTGTCTCTTCCTTTGGGAGTGATTCCTTGGTGTCAAGAGTCACTGTGAATCAGGTCTGGAGGAGCAGGCTCTACATCTGCCCAGAGTATCAGAATGAGAAATCCAGTGTCAAGCCTCTAAGCCAGTCCTTCATTGTCTCTTCCATTTACCGTGGGCAGTGATTTAACATTTAGCACACACTTACCTTGAAGTCCTGGTAATAAGTGTTACTAGGATTTCTCATTAAATCTCCAAGTGTGCATACCAAATTTGGAAATGGAGATTGGTGTAACAGGTTTATTGCATATTTCTGCTAGGTTTTCTCCTCTTTGGTATTCATATATCAAATAATTATTAAGCATCTACTGCGTGCCAGATACCAGAAATGGAGAGAAAATTGATATATCCTTTAACTGACTACAGAATGGGGACCTATTAACAGGTTAGGTGCATCTATTTTGACTTCTACCAGAGAAACATAAAGCATGTTTACCTGCCAACCCCCCCCCACTTCTATTCTAAAGTTGGTTCCTCTTTGCCCTCTTCCTTTTTCTAGAAGAAGCGCAGTTGACATTGCCTTGTGAAGACTTGATCTCATTGTTCCCGTACCCAATTAACATCCTTCTGTGGTCTTTCAACAGATGCATCAAACATCACAAAACCAGTACAACCTAAAAAAAAAATCTATCCTAAAAAAATGGTGAAGTAAGAACAGCTCATTCTTTGCTCTGCCCATTCTGACTCCCTTGACTACAATTACCTGATATGTTTGATCCCTTTAATTAGCATCCCTTCATTCTTTTATCCCTTTATTTTGATGATTGGAAAAGCTTTACCAGTGGCATGTTCCAAAATTGGCCCGACAGATGCTACCTTCCCTTGAGGAAGCAAAGTAGGTATTTAGAAGAACAAGGAGGAAATATTAAGACTTTTGAGGCAACACAAAATGCTGGCAATCTACATTTTCATAAATCTATATCATGGCCTAATACCACATAGGACTAACTCTCAGGAGCCAGTTGGTCTTACCCCATTTACCTTTCTGGCTGGACCATTTCAGGGAGATGAAAATGTGTTGGCAAATGTGATGGCCTGCAGTTCTCTATTGTTAGCACCTGTGAACAAAAGAACACGCTTTGGGTATGTGAGACAAGTTACAGTTCTGAAAACCAGCAGCTTGAACTACTTGGTTTTAAGTGATATGCACATTCCTTGCGCAAATTAAGCAGGTGGCCTGCCTGCCTCTGCCTTTCATAGTAATGATTGAAAATATTTGTTCCTGACACTCAGGAAGTCAATCACTATGTCTAAAAGCACTGCTTTTTCTTGGCCTGCATACACAGTTTAAGTGCCGTGGTATCTGTGTAGTAGAACCTTTTCCCTTTTGTTTGTTGGTGGGGAGAAAGGTGGCAGGAAAAGTACAGAAATGGAACTAATTGAATCTGGGGTAAAAACTCTGCGGAGAGCGTGTGGATTATAAATTGAGTAGCTGCAGCAGCAGGAACTCGAGCAAAGGCATTGGAGTGCAGTCAGTGTGACAGGAAGCTTATTTGGTGTTCTGTGTGCCTTGCCTTGTCCTTGACAATTCCTCCAGGGGGCTGTGTATATAGAAGGGAGAGAGGTGGCCACAGTTTCCCATCTGGAAAATTTATCAGCATTTCTGCCTAGAGTCTCAGAGACTAGAAGTGGAGATGATCCACTGGATGATCATCGACAGTGAGGTCTTTATCCTGGCAGTATGTCCCCTGTGCCTACACTCAGTCCTGCTTTAACTACTTACCAGGTGTGTGGCTAGCATGTGGAACCTGTGTTTGTTTTAAAGAATCCCACCAGAACTCAGTTCTGTCTCTTCAACAAAAATTGCATCAAAATTCCAGGGAACAGCACTTGAAGCAGAGGTACTTAAGATCTGAATATTATTAGGAGATCTTTGACAAATGTAAAATGAAGTCAGAGTTCACTAATGTGGGTTGCTTTCCCTGTAAGCAGACGGGTAGATGTAGCGACTGGCCACTTCTCAGCCTTTCTAATTGAATAACGTTTTATTGCCGTTGGGAAACTTATTTATAACCCAGTAGTCCTCCCCACACTGTTTTTCCGATACTCTGTCCAGATTTTCTTTCCACTAATAATTATGGCCCCTGCTTTCAGGCATTGCCTCTCCTTCCTGGTGTTTGCATCTTTCAAATATTTGCAGATTGTTATCATGTCACCCTCTTAGTCACTGCTTAGCTGAGCTGTACAGATTTAGCACCTTTTATCTTCTCTTTAAAGGCAGACCTCCCCACCCTGAGTCATTTTCTCCTGCTTTCTTTAAGTGTGCTCCAGTTTTCTGCATTTCCATGTGGCCATATTAGCTTCCAGCACTGATGATAGGTCATGTATGGGAAAGGTTTGTACTCTGTTATGTTAGAAGCTACTCAAAAGTAACTACATCTGTGGATGTAAACCACATTGTCAAATGTGCCACTTTAGAAACTATGGTGGAGTATGTCGGTGTGGCTCGGCTGTGATTCTCATCATTGAAATGGTATGTACTCATGAGAGAGTGGATGCATGTAGTTAGGGCTCTGCTGACCCCTCTCTGATGCCGAAATAAATCACCTCTGTCCTCAAAATGGCTCTAGAGTCCTAACAATTCATTATCCAGGTCTTCCCTCTTTGTTTACTTTTTTTGCACAATATATTTCACCAGTATTCATTCATTCGGTGCTTCATGAGAATATACTTTGTCTCTTGACAATGTGTTGAGTGTTAGACAGTATATCATGTGGGAAGAAAGATAAAGTCTGAATATGGCACAAACCCACCCTTAGAAGCACTTTCTGTGTTAGTTTTGCTTTAGTTGAAAATATTAGATTCTCCCAACTCACAGTGGCAATAAGACAGAAGTAAACTACAATGGCAATAAGACAGAAGCAAACTTGTAGAAACATCTATGAAATCATCCTAAGATCCTACCTAGAATCAGATTCACAGATCTTACCTAGAACCAAATGGTAAGTCTAGGTCTGAGATTGTCCAGGAGTATCTCAGTGCTAATACAGAGTACCTGTCTGTCTGTCACCTCCTTCCTCTGGCTCCTTAACATGTTTATCTTTTATACGTAATATATGCAGTTCCAATTCCAGAAAGAGAATCATGTTAGTTCATCTAATGTCTACCATTTCTGTTAAGACAAAACTTTTTATTGCCAATCTAACTGCTGATTGACCGTGGCTGAATCTGGAGTGGCAATGTCTTGCCCATCCCTTCCTGCTTTCCTACCTTCTGTTCTTGCTTTCCATTCTTATCTGTGGAGACTGGAGAGGGTGAAGGCCAGTGTCATGTGCTGATATACATAGGTGCCCAAAAGACATGGCGTTTTAAGCCCCATAATTATCTTGCCCACTACATTTGATCTACAGTCTTAGAGATGGGAATTCTGCAACCTATAGATCAAGTGCCAAATTCAGTCACCGGTTACATACCGTATACAATATTAGAGGGAAATTTCTAGCTAGTAACTAAGCTTCATGATTACAGAGTCTTTCTGAATTGACTCTCTACCTTCTCACATACTGCCTGATTTAGACTAGATGAGTATTAGTGAGATGGGCAAGGAAGGCCCAGGTGAACTGTGGGTTTATTAAGGGTCCTAGGCAGGCAGAAAGCAGTTTCTGTTGCATGCCCCCTGATCACTTCTTCCGTGATGTCAGACACAGCATGAGACTGCGGTGGACATGCCCTCGACACCACTAACTAATCCTCCACACTGGTTTTTGTTTCCACAAGTTCTTTTTCCTTCTGCTAATGCTTGTCTTGTTTGCTGAACTAGTACTAGTCATTGCTAGGCTGTCACTTCATGCTAAAGCAGATCGACCATATTTCTCCTTAGATCTCAACATGCAGTACAGGAAAGAGCAGACTTGGAGTCTTAGAACTTAATTATCAGAAAATTCGGCATGCGTTGTAAAATATTCAGAGTGATGTACAGCCCTTACTTGGCCATCAGAGGAATCTCTTATATAGCCATTATCTTGTCATTAATAAGAATTGGTTCTTCATGTTCCAAAGCTGACTGTCCAAAGTGTTTTGGTTAATTGAGCTAGTTAGTCAATGTCTCTAAGTGTAGTACTCCATAGCCCGACATATGAAGTTTGAAGGAAACACTCTTATGTTCTAGGAGTCAAGACTTAGCTACTCAAAGGGTCATAACTAAAATTGTAGGGTTTTATGGCAAGGCAAGGCCCTTGCAGACCTTTGATGTCATAGACAGAGACTTAAGTCTAGTCGACAGTTAAGTTTCTTAGCAGCCGAGCAGAAGCCATGTTGTCCTGACAGGGTGTCTCATCCTGAAGACTACAAAAAATCAGGCAGAATGCTCTTTTATATTGTGTTTTGTTTAATTAATTTAGATCAACTACTCATAAACTAGAAAATCTAGGAAAAAGGAAAACTAATGACTTTTATCTCTCTGCCCGTGGGTCTTAGCATTTACAAGGTCAGAAAGCTGCATTAACCTTAGAAGTGCCTCCCTAGCTTCTTCTGAATGTGTTAAGAATACCTATGGCATCTCTCTTCATTCTGCCTTACCTCGTAATAAGGGGGAAAAAATGCTTGAATTACTGAGTGGATTTTGTTTGTTTGGTACCTTTTTAAAATTAAGCACTATTTTTGGTTTCTTGGGTGACTTATTGGAGTCAGTGGTAAGCCAAGCACTAATTCTGCACCTGAGGCACTGGACACATTTGTACTGACACATCCTTATTCGCAGGTAGTGCCACACCATGCATTATAGGAAGAGGTGGGACTATGCAAGATCCAGAATCACGGGCACACTTCCAGTGGGGCAGGACTGACTTGAACCCTCAGCCCGGAACTCTGGGCATTCGAGGCACAGAATACTTCCTGCTGCAGCCTGTGTTTACCTGGATTACAGCAGCAACACCTTCTTTTCTGGTTTTCCGGTGTTACCACATGCACAGTCATGTCCTCTTCCTTCCTACTGGACAGTATATTCCTTGTCCTTTTTGTGGATTACTTTGAATTCCAAAAAGCAAGTCTGGAGCTCGATAAATGTTAAGATGGAGCTGTGCTTGGATGCTGCAAGGCCACAGGCCCGTCCTCCTGGCAGCCTTGTCTACAGTGTGTTCAAGTTGTGTTGCCCACCACTGTGTAGTTTTCAGTTGGTGCGAGTCATCTTATTATTGTCTGTAATGAAATAAAGTAAAAGAGGTGATCATAAACACCTTTGTGTTTCATGATTAGCACTCTTGCGGAAACTTAGCTCTACAGATGTGTGCTTATTTACGTGGCTCGTAATAAAATTAGAATTGTCTCTTCTGCACTGACCTTTGTGTGCAGGTGTCACTGTCATAAAATGCTTGCTGCTCCCCTGGCCTTGGCTCTGAACCATGGTCTCTAGTCATGGACTCTGCTTCTCCCACCTACTTCCTGTTTGGTATCCCACCTAGGGTTCCCTTGTCTCTGGGCAAGGGGTTACTTCAGAGAAAACAAGTCCAAGAGAAGTTCCTTTCTCCTCTTTTGTCCACAGCTGACAGGAATTGGTGTGAATGGATGTTTACTTTCTACTTTAAAGGGGGCAGAGAAACAGCCTGCTCAAGCTTCTTCCTCTTGACAAGTGTGAGCCCAGCTGCTGGGAAGTGCGGAAGCTACGAGGAAGGCATCCTTTCATTTACATAGAGTGGGTGGGCTTGGTTTCCACAGACCCAAAGGACCTGCACTTAAAATGTTTTGAATGCATTTCTGCTTGATTTACTTAATTAACTCCTTGAGCCCAGTAAGCCATCATGTTTCCTCAGCTTAATCAGCCTGGTGGTGGTCCTTGGGAGTCAGAGAACATTGCTGGGATCTCTGGAGCTTGATTGCTTCCTTGCTATTTCAGAAGGCTTAAAAAAAAAGTGATAAGAGAGTGATGGTACTCCTAGAAGATTTGGAACTGTGGGATACCTTCCTATAGAAAAATTCTTTCTATTTGGCTTCTGTTGCACCTGCATATTAACCTTGCAGGTCCCCATTCTGGCCCTTGTGTGTGACCTAGCACTCAGTTGTGCTGTGAGGATCAGAAACACGGGACACTTGGTTTTGCATTATTCTCATTTCTGCAGTCATGCTTTATCTATGGGTATGTGGCAAAATAGTTTAAAAGAATCATTTATTTTTCTCTCTGGCAATTCTCTTCTTGCTTAGTTTGCAGATCTAAAATGAAAAGTGTTTTTGGCTGTTGATGTTGTGAAGAACATGGGCTATCCTTCATTGTGTTTTGCTGTAGCCTCATCTTTTCCTTCAGGTTTAACCTTAGGTTCTGGGACTCCTGAGGTTCCTGCTGTCCTCTATAAAGCTGAACTCTCCTCCTGTAACAGATAACTATGCCAGCAGCGAGGTGGCTCCGTGGCTCTTCCTAGTCACGTGACTCTGGCATGGGGCCTCAGCTATGGTGAGAAGTGTCCTGGCTGCCAGCAACACTGCCCTCTGCTGCAGCGGTCTTCTGCTGCCACCCTGTCCCAAGCGTTCTTTTCCCAGACCTGTCCCATGCTGAGACTTGGAGATTCAGAATATGGGGGTAGAGGAGTTCTGTTCTACATCTGCTAAGAACCAAACTCTTTCTTCTGAGCTCTTGTATCTTGAATTTATGCCAGACATAAAAAGCCACCCGGGTGCATAATATAAGCAGATGGACCTTCTGTCCCTGACAGTGGTGGACTGCTTTCTCCCAGGGCGTCCCAGCAGGCATGCGCAGTAGCCTCCAGGCAAGCTTCACCTTTGTTCATAAGGCAACACTCTAAAGTCTACATTATTGCAGAACAAGGGACTACAGACAGGTTCAGAGAGAGGGGCACTTTCTGTCTCTAGCCCAGTTCAGGTTTTTCCTTCGTAATTATAGCTGTAGTGTGAATTATTTTGAAATATTTATGTTTCACCAGTGCAGTACACTTCATGATCTGTCAAAGATGACCACTGCCAGTCATAATTGAGGGGCTGAGAGGTGGCTCAGGGGTTAAGCCTCTGCCTTGCAGGCGGAAGGCCCTGAGTTCGGATCCTAGACCCCATGTATAGACACCAGGCGGAAACGGGGACGGCCTGCGTTTCCGGTCCTGGTAGGGCGGAGCCTGTGAATCCCGGGGCAGAATAAACAGGGAAGAGGTGGAGGCATCCATGGTGGTTCCCGAATTCGTTTGTGGTACACACACACACACACACACACACACACACACACACACGCATAATATGCACAATTGAATAAATAATAATTTAAAAAATTCAAAATAAGTGATTGAATTGGAAATATACAAGGCATTCTGAATTAGTAAGCAGATGTCTTGTATGAAAACCCATCATTGGATCATTGGATATGTTTTGTCCACATGGGTTTTAGGCTATTTATGAGGTCAAAGATTAAAGTTTTAAGCATGGGAGTTGCCAAAAATGATAATGATGATGATAAAGATGATGCTAATAATAGACAAAGTATATTTAAACTTTCCATATGACCAACAATATTCTAAACATTTTACATAGAATATCTCCTGATTTTTATAGTGACCTTATGAAATAGATATATTATTATATCTCTTTCACAGATTGAAAACTGAGCCTGCGTTCAGCAATTTTACTAAAAGTAATGAATGATAGAAATGGGGCTGGTGAGATAACTAGTAGGTGAGGCACGCACTGCCAAGCCTGATGACTGAGTTGTTGCTTAGAGGCCACATAGTAAAAAGTGAGAACCAGCTTCTACAAATTGCCCCCTGACTCCAAATGTGTATCAGAATGTACATATGCATGCGCGCACACACACAACACACACACACACACACACACACACACACACACACACACACACACACACACACACAAGATAAATAAATGTTTTAAAAAAAATAAAAGAAATAAAATGTGAATCCACTCTTGGCTCCAAACCTCTGTTAGTGTTTTGTTTTCTTGTGTCCTTCATTCTAAAAACTAATAGTTACTAGTACCCAAAATATAGTCTAAGGACAGCTGGGAGACTTTATGTGAACATGAAAGTGACACTGAATTAACGTGTTGGAATTTGGCATGAAGTCAAACAGTAAGGATAAAATGTCTGGGAGCCACTGTGGTGCCTCTCAGGAAGCACGTGGCTGGACTGCCTGTGTAATTTAGGTGAGAAAGTCATTTATGTGTGTGACGGCTAAAGCTGTGGGTCTGGAAGGAATGAGGGGGCAGTGGCATGCTGAGGATTCATTGCAAATCAAGAATTTCCTGCATACTTTCTCACAGATTCTCCTTTTCTTCCAATACAGGTATCGAGTGCCCCAGAGGAGCCCGAAACCTCCCCGGCTTGGTACAGGAAGGAGAGCCATTCAGCGAGGAAGCCACACTTTTCACCAAGGAGCTGGTGCTGCAGCGAGAGGTAGGGCTTTTCCAGTGACTTCTTGTGTGGAAGGGGTGAGAACTTCCAGCCCCCTTGGTCTCTAAATATCCTGCCATGTCTAAAATCAATCTGTCACCTTTTCCACTGCTCAGCTGTGCACATCCCCGAGCCATTCATGTGTCTGTCCATGTCCTGTGTTCTTGAGCCCTGCATCATTGACCAGCTCCTTCCCACTGGTGTCCCAGGATGTGTGGTGCACATGAGGCCCACAGCCAAGATCCTAGTGCAGAGAGCTTACAGCTTTGCCGTCCTCCTCCTCGGCGAATTAGCCGGCGCTGCCTGCCTCCAGCTGGATTTAGAAGCTTGACTAACCCTGTCAGGGGCCAATTTTCTTTGAACATTTATTTGTATCTTTGAGTAATTGCATTTTCTGTAGCGGGTTTTCTGACTTAATTTAATTGTATTTCTGTTTCTGCCTGTTGGGCTGGCTCTTGCAGGCAGGACTGGGGTTCTCGGCTGCTGTGGTGCCCTTCTACCTGCTAATTTCACTCAAGTCTCCTTTCTAGGCATGTACAGCCCTCATGCTGCTGGGAAGGCACAGGAAAGAACAGTGGGGAAGCGTGCTGGGCTCAGGCGAGGACTGGGTCCTGCTTTGGCCTTCTTGCTTCCTCCATCTAATCAGTCAGGTCTCCAACTTTCATGGAGCGTCCCAGAGCTGCAGAACTACTTGCTCCTGGCTATTTTCTCTTCTGGGTCTCCACAGATCGTGGAGAACAGATGCGTGGGCTTCTTCAGGGTGGTCAGTGACATAAACACACCTGTGGAAACTGCAGCTTCTCACTCTCACTGAATTGCCTGTAATCAATTGGTTGTGGGAAAACACGTCAGCCCACCTGAAGGGCTTGCGTTACATCACCCAGACCCTGAGAGGACCACTTCTCGGATTCTTGCTGTTAGTTGCTACTTCTTTGGGATTTCTTGAGCACTCATCTTCTCATTTTCTGCTTTTCTCTATCATCTTATTTCTGGCCCACAAGTGACCAAGTATAAAAGTACTGACAATTGAAAGTAGTGAGTGGCCCGGTGCATTTTTATTGCCTTATGGTTGTGACCTGTTCTTTGTTTGTGCATTATTAGTATTTACTGGTGGAAAAGTTGTATTACCCCCCACTTCTTTGTCTTTGCTCTATGAATTTGTAAAACCTTAGTTTAACCAATAGTTTATCTTTTTTGATTCTAGTGACCAGTCTTGCATAGTCCTTTGTTGAGAATCTCTCTATAATGTTTTTTGTTGTTTTTTGCATTTTTTTTACTGCTTGTATGATTGCTTAGGAAGATTATTTTGAATTTTTTTATTATTATTTTTATTCAATTGTGCGTGTGCGCGTGTGTATGTGTGTAGAACCACGGGCGAATTTGGGAACCACCATGGATGCCTCCACCTCCTCCTCGTTTACTCTGCCCCGGGATTCACAGGCTCCGCCCTATCAGGACCAGAAACGCAGGCCGCCCCCTCTTCCGCCTGGCGTCTGTACGTGGGGTCTAGGATCCGAACTCAGGCCCTTCCACCTGCAAGGCAGAGGCTTAACCCCTGAGCCACCTCTCCAGCCCCAGGAAGATTATTTTGAAAGGTCCTATCTAGAGAAAATGGGAGTATGGCCTAAACCACAATTTGAGATGTTGACTAAAGAAACAAACTGTAGCCTTCTGGCAATTTCCCTTTATAGAGTGTATGAAAACTGTTTTCTGAATAGTGAGGGAATGAAGAGATGTTTTCATTTGTTAAAAATACTGTCCATTTTTCCCTGTATAGTAATTTTTTCTGTTCCATAGGCAGTCTTGAAGTGCCATGTTCTTTCCTTCCCTCTTCACAGAAATCTAGCAAATGAGAAAAATCCTATTCACTGGTACCACTACGTACAGGTTTCCCCACCCCTAAAGAAAGGCCTGTGGCTTCACAGAGGCCAGCAGGTGGACCCATATTCTTCTGGGGCCACACTCACCTGCAGGCAGCCTCGCTTTCCATGTCACCTCTAGGACTTCTGAGCTGCCTGCCGCTGCTTGAATCGTAGCGACTGTGCTGTTTCATTTTGTGTTGGCTTTGTGTGTTCTCGTTTCCTTGATGATCAAGCATAACCAGATGTTTTGAAGATCTGCTTGCCTTTGACTCTGCCCTGTTCTTTAAGTTTTTAGACTCATTTATATGTCTCATTTGGGGACAGGATTTCTCTACCCTTTGTATGTTTTCTCTAGTTACTGTAAACCTGCATTACCCAGGGAAAAGAGAAACACACCGAGTTCACATTGCAGAGCACTTCTTGGGATTTTTACATATGTAGAAGCATAATCACTGTAGAAAGAGGGAATAGTTAATGTTCACTGTCCAAGTCCAAGCCCATGTGAAGAAAGGGATAGAAAATTGTTTTTTAGGGTGCCTGACACTTGTCTTTCCCTGTTCTGGCTGAATGGAGAATGGTACTCCTTCAGCCCCCATTCCTCATGTGAGCCTGCAAGTCTTCTCTCTGCATTCTGGATTATTCACCCCTATCTTGAGATCTGCTTTCCTTGCATGGGTGTTGCAGTTACCGGCATTTGTGGCCACTGCTGCGCTTCAGGTTCTTAAGTGTCTCTCCTGTCCTTCTCATTGCACCACTTCTTTTTCCCATCATGCACATGGGCTTCTCTTCAGCTATTGATTTCTGTTGGCAGTTTAAGAGCCTGGAGGACTAGTGGCCTGATGTGTAGGTGGTGCTGGCAGCCCCTAGTCAGGGGAAGACAGGAGTTAAACACCATGTTGTTATCTCATTCTAAGATCTGAAGCCCAGAACTGCAAAAAACCTCCCAGAGGACTTAATTCTTACCTTTACTCCAAGAAAATCCAAGGTGCTTTGCATTTCTTCTTAGCCTGACCCAATTGGTGCATGCCAGGGCTGGGCAAATTTAGCCCCCTGCCAGTTTTCTTGTTCATTTGTCTTTTTTGCTTGTTTTAGGGTTTGTTTGTTTGTTTGTTTGTTGGTTTGTTTCAAATAAAGTTTGATGAAATATAGCCATGCTAATTCTTTGTGCATTATCTATGGCTACTTTTCCATTATAACTCAGCACAACTGAGCTGAGAAATTATTTCAGAAGGTGAATTGGCTGCAAAGTCTAAGATATTTACTCGACAGGTTCACACATAACTGGTTAGAATGGAGTCTGCTAAGCGAGATTTAAATGACTTGTGATATCCCAGCTTCTTCTAAGCTGTGCAGCCTCAGACGCTTGTACATTTGAGCTGTGAGTTCTGTGTGCCATTGGATAACATGTGCTTTGTGGACCACCAACCCCCACCAGCACCGCCCCACACAGCTGTCTTTTTAAGGCAATTCCCTGTCACACAGCCAAGGACAGGAAGATCTAGTGTGATTTCCCAGATGGGGAATTGTGCTTCTTGCTAGCATCTTCCCAGAAGTAGTGATGAGAGATAGCATTAGCTAATGGGTAGATAAGCGGCTTAAAAGTGCAAACTCCTAGGTCTTCACACTCCAGTTATCATGTGATGCTGGGGCTGGGATTCTTTCCTGCCTTGTCTTGGTATTTCTAAGAGATTGATCTAGTAATCCAACCATTTTAAGATTCTTTTGAGCCCTTTTCATGAACACAACAGTCATTTGTGCTTTTTCAGTGTCATCTTCAGACCAGCTACCAACATATACTTAAACCAGTCTGCTTGCCAGCTCTCTGAAGCTGCTTGGTCGAGAAACCTGACCCTTTAAAGAAGGGGCCATGAGATTTCATTAAAAGAGGTCAATGTCATTGTTTCCTTGAGACAGGTCTGGCTTCATTGCCCAGGCTAGCCTGGGGCTCCTGGGGCTCCTGCCTCTGCCTCCTAGCTGTCACTGTCACACTTTAACTCTTCTCTTCTGTGGATGTGCCCTCTCGGCCTCGCGTTCCAACTGTCCTGCAGCCACTTCCTTCTGAAGAGAGCTGTGAGAGGAGGGCAGGTAGCGTATTTTGTCTCTGGAACACAGTAACGAGGATAGTTTAGAACCTGTAAATCCAAAAGGTACAGAACACCTGACCTGGGTGATACCCGTGGAACTGCTCTGCCAGAGCCTGAGTGATGTCCAGGAGGAGCCTCCCTGTGCCCCTGCTCCTGCCTACGAAGACCACTTTATTCTAGATGATCACCGAGGGTCGTTCACTATGCGCTTAACTACAGTAGACCTATTCTAGTAATACCTATACTCTTCTTTATAGATAATGATAGATAGATGACAGACGGACAGACAGACAAGAGATGCCCTAAAATTCTAGGATTGAAAATACCTGTTCTCTTGTCCATTATGGTTCTTTACAAAAGTTCCATAAACTCAGTGAAGGAGAAAGAAGGAAGACCTTGGAGTTCTGAGACTAGACACATAGTAACTAACTCTTGAGCCTCAAGAAGAAAAAAATGTCCATAACCATGACATGTATTTCCTATAGGTCCCTATCGTCTTTGGGCTTCCCCTGCCTTTCCAGTCAAGATATTTAACTATATCTTGGGGTGTGTGTGTGTGTGTGTGTGTAAAATAAGTAACATATAGTGGTATATTGATATTTTAGAGTCTTCAGTACTTTGAAAAAGTTTCAGTGGTCCAATGTGTCATCAGTTTCTTAATAGGGCGTCTCATCTCTCCTTTTTAAGCTTTTGCTTTCATTGGAAGGCATACCTTGAAGCTTAGGCATGCAAATTCAGAGATGGGCCACAAGTGCCATGTAAATGTCAACCTGCTATTTGCCTATATATAGTCCTCACTTTGGGGCTCCCAGCTCTTGCCAGGCACTTTTGAAAGTCCTAGGATGAGGACCTTCAAGTCTCATTTCAGCCCCCAAATGAGAATAACATCACAATAAGAGGTTGTAGTGTAAAAATTTAGAATGAGGGAATTGTCTTCCTGCTCATTTCTCCCCCTACACTGGCCTGCTGGGTCTCCCCTGTCAGCTTTTCAATCTTTGCTTAGCTCCGGTCACCAGTGGCCGTCCTCAGGCAAGCTCAGTGCTGGCTCCAGTAGATTCCTCTCTACAGAGCTGCTGGCTCAGCTCAGAACAGTTTCTCTGTTCTTCCGCTTAGAACTTTCATAGCCAGTCAAGCATAGAATTGCATCCATTCTTCTGAAATAGCTGCTGGGCTTAATTTGTCATTAACTTGGCTAAGATCCTGTTACCTGTAAACTGTGTCATAGGGGACATCTGGTTTGATAGGAGGCCTCTCTGCCCTCCAGAGGCTGTTGTCAGCATCCCGCCCTGCTATTGAAAGTAAAGGGAGGACAGACCTGGTGTAGGACACAGGAGATGTAGCATCCCTGGGACGCGTGGGAGGGTCTCATGGATGTAATTCCATTCCGGGAAACAAATCTGTAAACATCACTGCAGTAAGAAGAGCGACTGGTGTTGCTCCGCCAGATCAGCTTGTTTTTCTTACTGTTGTTCCCTTCAGAAAATTAGGTAAGAAATACTGTGCTTCGACCTCACAATTGTACTCCTTCCCTTAAGTAGGAGCAGCAGAGTCCTTGGCCAAGACAGTCCTGGCATTTGTTTCTCCTCCGTTCATCTTCATTCCTGACCCAGATCAGTCCCAGATGCTCAAGCATGATTTCCTCTTGTGTTTTTCTACCAGAATGTTGCACAGTACTTATTTGCACCTCGTGTGAAGTTAGGCCTGGGGGGTGAGGCTAGTGGGCAGTGATCGAATGTGGCTACCGGTTCACTAAGAATATCCTTACAAACACAAGGTCGTGAAAACTCCTATCACAGGCTAAGTAGAAACCCCTGCCCCTCATGGTATTTAATAGTGTCCATCATCTGATATAAAATGTTCCTGATGAGCAGTCCCTTTGGACGACAGCTGTTGCCATATATTCATCCTCCTGGTCTACCAGAAGCTAGATAGGACACGTGACCCAGAACAGATGCAGAAATGTTAACAAGAGGAAAAAAGACAGCTGAACTCTGGATGGAAGGTTAGTTGTATGTAGTAGCAATTTCTGATTGATCTTTCCTCCTCAGTCATCTTGCTAGCCACTGCTTCTAGAGCATTGGTGAAGATTCTTTTTAAAGGAGTGGGAACTGATGTCCTTCATGTAATAATAAAGAACTTCAGGAAAGTAACCCAGAGTTTTCATTTCTCAGGAGAAGTATCTTATTGGGAAGCTGTATCCTCCTTACTGACTGCCTAGTTTGGAAACTAGTTATCATTTCATTTATTATCTTCTGGCAGATAGATATTTCTTTCACAAACAAAAGATGACATCATACAGATCTGCCCTCTCCCTGTTCTCAGAAGTTTCTCAGGACCTGTACACATTGCCAACACCCACATAATTTGAATATGAAGTTTCATGCGGGCATGTCCAGAGTTCCTTTAGTCCTGGTGGCTCCCTATCATCTTATCCCAAAAATTTCAAACCATACCCACTGCCTATTTTTCCCTCAATATTGCATAATTGAATTAATATATTTTTAGAATACAACTCATAGAATTTAATAGCAAAATTACCTGAGCTGTCAGCAAAGGATAAGCAAATTGTAGTTCTCCCTTGCTCTGGCAGCATTAACATTTTGGTGTTTCACATGTGACTCCCCCAAGGACACAGGAGTGGCTGTTCTGGTGGATGGGCTGACTTTAATTCTACCCTTTGCCATTAGCATGTCTATTCTGTGTGTCCACTGTCAAGGACTGGGAAACCTTTGTGTTCCAAACCCTCCTGTATTGATGAACTTCCCACTTACTATCCACCCGTGACAATTTCTGGTCAACTGAACTTAAATGGATTATGAAAGTGAAAGTGACCAGTGGTCTGTTATGAAATGCTTTGGTGCATGAAATAAGATTATGACCAAGGTTGAGAATTAACAGCAGAAATAGCCTAACCTGCCTCAAATAACATGGGTGTCGTAGTCAAAAAGAAATAGCTCATTCTTAGATTCATCTTCCACATATTTAAAGACATCCTTCCCTTCTAGATCCTGGACTCAACAAAAACAAGTAACATGTGAAAAGTTAAACCTGATTCTCATTCCAGCCTCACCCATTCCTGTGTGGTCTTAAGCATAATCCTCAGCCTCTAAACCAAGGCAATCTCATTGCATAAAAGTAAAGAATGTACAAAAATGTTTAGCGCAGGATTTGATTAACATTAAACACTCCATGAACCACAGTTTCCCACACTGTTTTTATTAACAGAAATTCTTGAGTTGTTTGCTAAAGCATCGTTCAAACTTCAGTGTGGAGAAAACAACATGTCTAGACTATTGGTGTTAGAGTAGGTATAGGTGCACGTGCTGTGCACACTGTTCATATTAGCATCAACAACAGCAACAAAATAGTACTTAGTCCTCCGCATTGCCCGTCACCTCTAGACCTGCTGCTTAAGCCAGTGCCAACAAATACAGATATGCTCCTCCTCCCTTTGTCCCACTGCCAGCCAGTCATGGCATGCTTTAGCCCAGGGCTTGGATTCTTCTCAGGACTTTGCAAAGTTACTACCAGTTGATTGGATTTGGCACTCGAATAAAAACCCATTTTCCATTGTTGGTCTAAGTTCTCAAAAAAACATTTAAATACCTTCAGGCATTAGCCAGCCTTTTTTCTAAGAAGTATGGTTAGATAAGATCTCTTCACCTCTGATTCTTCATGTTCCTACACATCATAATCCCTTTTTTGTAATGTCACATTCCCTGGCAAAAGCAAAGGTCTGCCCAAAAGTCTTAAACTTTATAAGAAGACCTTTTTAGGTTTGATTGATAAGGCAACCATCATTCAAGAAGGGGAAGCCAGAATGCCACGGATCGCTTGTAAACATCTAAGGAATAATGGTAGGGTAGCTTCACTGTTTGAACTGCTTTACAGGTTCTTTGCTTTTCTCTGATTACATGCCAATTCTGACCTTGTTTGTTACATAGGGTTACAGCAAATTAAATGTGGGATACAGAGATGTGGGATACAGAAACAATCTTCTAGATCCTGGACAATCCAAGCATCCTTGTCCTCTTAGGAAGTAATGGTGCTTTTTTGGCCTCATCCTTTCGTCCTACAGTCACAAGAGTCCAAGATTGCCATATGTTTGTCCTTGAGCTGCATTAAATTGGAAGACTTAGAAGCTAGCAGAGTGCCAGCAGGAGCCCTAAAGAAAGATCTACGTGTTAACCAGGACAGAAAGGGACAGGAAAAGAACCAAGTAGCATTATATGGAAACATCATGCAGGAAGAACAGCTGTACGTTGAAGCAGGAATGGAAGGTTGAACTGGAAACTGCTTTTCTGTGCCTTTTTTTGCCCAGATTGACTTTTTTTTTTCTTTTCTCCTTTCCCTGTTTCTTAATGCAAATTTTTCAGAGGTCACTAGGGAGGAGTCTGGCACTGAATGTTCAGTTGAGGCGGAAGATAGTGTGGCTAAGACCTACAGGTCCTGCTGTCCTTTTCCTGACGTCTCCATCTGCCTCTTCGTTTCCCAGGTTTTCTCCAGTGCTAAGAGTTCTAGGGTGCTCTTACCTCCCCAGCTAATCTAAAACCACTGACCCAGTGGTTTTATAGGAATGCTGCAACCTTAAGAGAAAATGCAACAAATAGTCCATTACAGCTGATTGGATATGGATTTTTAGCCTGGCCACCTGCCACTTGGTAATTTTAGAATAGGGTCACTTTCGGAATTGGAAGATTCCTTGTAGGACGGGACAGGTATTTGCTAAATACTTGTTTCATATTGTCATGTCCTCCCTCAGCCCTGTGCCCACCTCCTAAGTGGAGGAGGGCCAGTCTCACTGTTTGCCTGGAGGAGAGAGCCAGAGTTCCCCATCAGTTTCCAAGGAGGGCTGCAGACGTGGCCCTTTCCAAATACCTGGGGTGCACTTAACTACTTCCTCCTTCTAATCTCAGCACTTCTACTCTCAACACATCAGCAGCTTTGCAACTTGCATTTTATTTTGCTCTGTTTGTCCTTTCAGGTATTTGTGGAAGGAGGGTAAGGATATTGGCAAACTGTGGTGTCACTGACTTCAAAATTATACAATTATACTCTAGTCATGGTCTCTGGAGAACCATTTAAGCAAGAATGCCAAGAGCATCCTGATTGGGGCCTTGCTATTCTCACATGTTAAGGCTGAATTCTGTTTCATGTTTTATAGTGACTGCCTGCCCTGATTTTACCATCAGCAAAATGGGCATACTAAAGCTCTCTTCTGCCTTGAGAATGCTGAAAGTGAAATGCTCAGGACAAGATGGGGAAGTTTTTGAGGAAACCTCAGCCCTGAGTGATAACCAGAGAATGTTGTGTGGCCTTGAGAAGCTGGTCAGACATAGTTTTTCATTCTGACTAGCATCTGAATAATTAGACCCAACCGATGGAATAATAGAACTATGGCTTAGAACCCTGAGATGTGATCATTTGTATCCTAGTGACTAAACTTTGGTAGATACATTCCTTTTTCTCTTTGGCATCAAAGCTGTCTGATGTGTTGCCTTTTTCTTGATGTGGTATTAGTTGGATTCCAATAAGCAGCATATTCTGATCAAAGGCTTCCTCATAGCCAACTGGTTGTTCTAAACTCTGAAATGAAGGTGAAATGCAAACCATGAATGTTGTATCTTCCTGTTAGGAAATGTGTCCATCTATCCCAAACCTGTCTCCAGTTTCCTACCTGTCAGGATAAGAACATATTTGCCTATTCTTTGTCTTCCCACCTGTCTGACTGTGACCCGGTCCCCTCTTACCTCCAGCAGAAGGAAAAGACGTATCACATGTTAATCAAGACCTCTGGTCAGCACGCTGTGTCTTCCATCTTGAAGACTGAAATTATGATCTTTGTTGTTTTTAAGTGTGTTTCACTTTTCTGCTGCTTATGTTTTCTTGGCATGAACCCAGAAATGGAGTAAGAGCTTGCTAGCGATGGTCCTTGAAGATACTAATTCTGGCTTTTTTATCCAGAATCCCAGTCGCTATCTGAGATATCCCAGCCCAACACCATTAAAGTATGGCAACTTCATAAATTCATGAGACCTTGGGCACCTAGTGCATCTCTATATCGGCATCTAGCCTGGCATCAAGGACAGCCCTATGGCTTTCAGTACCCTGTGGGGATGAAGCATTGCAGCATGCAAGAAGGGTAGGCACTGAGGTTCTCTATAATCAGCCCTTGAAGATCTCTTCATGACATGCTTCCTCCAAGTACCCAAGCATGTCGGGTACCCAGTCACTGGAGGATCACTCCAGGGAAATAATATCAGCGCATATTGCCCTGACTTCTGTCCTTCCTCTTTTGTTCCTTCACCCGCTCACTTGTGTTTCTGTAATTTGTACAGTATCATTCAGGGGTGTTGAAAAGATCAATAGCAATTCACCTTTTCCCTTATTGATTAAAGTGACAGCAAGGAAAAATGGCAGGCAATACCAATTCATTTATCATAAACTATCCATTTCCTACTGAGCCACCACTGACCTGCTCTGCCTGCTGGCTGTTGATCTGAGATTGGAATTACTCATATTTCCATGCTACCTTATTGAGAGAACCATTATAATCAGGGTTAGGCACACTGGAGAAATAAAAAAAAGAAAAAGAATACAGGAAAGCATAGCAAACAAGAAAAGTTTGCTCTGGTATTTATTCTTTCGCTCTGGTTTATCTGAGGAACTTGCCACTTGTGCTCTAAAAACTAGGCAGTTGGTGGACATTTTTCTATCGCTCAGCAACACCCCATATCCTGTTTTCTGCAGAGGATACAGCATTCTGTCTTTCCATAGAATGTCAGCCAGGTGTAGTGAATGAAAAGATCATGACCCTCGAATGGCTCTGTGGCCTCTTGGTAGAAACCGGTTCATACTGGCCAATGTGAAGTGCCAGGGCTGTAACTAGGTAGACTTGGAGCATGAAGATTCTTGTGTTTAAAAGATTTTGTATCCACCTGGGGATGAAGCATGGACTCCTCTCCACTCTAGAAAAGAAAAACATGAAAAAGGGTACGTGTGTACCTGTGTACGTTGTTCACTCACTGGGAAGTATGACTGTGTGATTGTCGCTCACAAAGGTGATAAAGAACACCTTTTAAATGTACGACTTAAGCTGCTATACACTAAAGTTTTTTCTTTTTTTAATTTGACATTGCAAGATTGCAAATGACAAATACTTACCTACCTGTTTCCTACCTGTCAGGATAAGAACATATTTGCCTATTCTTTGTAGGCCATTGCCCAGAGACACTTGGTGGAAAAATAACATTTGGAGGGTTTCCTGGAAGACAGACCTGCCCAGCCACTTACCTGAGTGTATGGTTAATGGTGATCAGTGGGAAAGGTAGTCCCAGGGCTAGTTGTTGCCATCAAGGATTGTGCTCTGTCCTCTTAGCCTCGTATCCAGCCAGGCTTCTTCAAGAAACACTGCAGCCTCTGGCACATTTCTTGAGTGCCCAGAGCGTTGATCATGATCTCAGATGCCCCTCTCCTCAGCAGGGAGATTTCACTGGAAACCCAGCATCTCTATGTCAGGTAGCTCTGCAGTCTGCTGATGCTAGATCTGGAGAAGGCAGCCAGCTGTCTGTGAAGCTGGTTAATTACATGTGAAGCTGCCAGCAGGATGATTGTTCTTTTCCCATGGATCATTAATAAACCACAGTTGTCCTATATGGGCAGGGCGAAGGCCGCCTGACAATTCCGTCCTCTTCCTCAGCTTTTTTGGACAGCATTTCTGCCTAAGTTGAAGCTTAAAAAATGGCTGGGGATGATGAGAGCAAAGGAGATTTTTTTTCCATTTAACACGTGTTTTTCTCCTAAGCTGCAAAGTGGCCCCCTGCCTGCATACCATCTTGGTAACAACAGTGCAGAGGTTCAAGTCTTGCCATGGGTAAGATATGCTAGTGGCTTGCCTCTTAAATTTGCAGCAAATGACAAACCAGGTCTGGTTTGGAGGGGAGGCAAGTCGTACAGCAAATAGCAAATAGTCTTGCTCTAGTGGGACTTGAAGCTCCTACCATCCATCCTCTTCCTCCAGTCAAAGCAGCCTCAGTCCTGTATGCCTGGATACAGAAAGCACTTCTGGTGTTTTAGAAACCGCATTTTTAGGCAATGAAAATATATAGGAAACTCATTCTCATTAGAGACATTTCCCTGTCAAACAAACTAATGTAGAACTTCTCCTTTGTTGAAGAATTTTGAATAGAAATTTACGTTTTTTCATAGAGTATTGAGTGTAAAAAATTGGGGAGGGGCTATAAATAGAAATAAATGTGACCCGATGGGTTCCAGGGACTTGAACACAGGTTTTAGTGATACTGAGGTAGAAGACTTCATAACCAGCATGGCTCCAGGGTTACATAGTCCAAGACGAGTTTTTGTAGCAGTTGAGACAACCCAACCATGAGAAGTTAGTCACTTTAACATTTCCCTTGTGAACTGAAGTCTGTGCATTACCATTGCCCTGTCTCCTGCCTCATCCAGGTTCCTCTCAGACAAGAGGTACCGCCTCATAGACATCCATGTGAACTACAAGTAATATTGTGAGAATCTATCAGGGGTGTTTACAAGGCAGTGGGTGTATGTGACTGAGGTAGACAGAGGAGCTAAAGTGAATTTTCTTCAAATTGTATTATTTTAGTGAATAAAGGATAGGAATCTAAGTCCAAGGAAATCCTTGGGCCTTGACTTTCTGTGTGAGCTTGTACCCAAAGATACAGAGACAACTGCACACGGTACTCGAAAACATGCAGAGGGAAGACAAATATCTGAGAGACCTGGAACTTTCTGTTGCTCCTAATGAAGAAAGGCTGCTGTCTGTTGAGACTAAAATCCATGCTTCAAATGAGCCTAAATGAAAACTATCAGGACCACCTAAGGTGCTGGATGTTGGGAACACATGATTGATACACAGCCCATCCTTGTTCCCAGAATGCATTGATTGACGAACTTCTTCGCAGGAGGGTATTAGAGAGCTCTGCCATGCTTTAAGGGACTGGGGTCTTCCTCACCATGTGCTGAGACTGGACCCCGTCTTCTTAGCAGTGAGGTCTATCTTGGAAGGGGTTGTCAAGTGAGGAAAGAACAAATCATACTTTCTGGCAATTTAATTTTATTAAACCTGATTTCCCCCTTTTCGAAGTACGACTAAACATACACACTAGGGCTATATTTAGTCCTGATGGGGTGGTAGAGTGGAGAAGCCACACACATAAGGTTTATCTTCTACCTAGTAAACACAGGGAGGTGTCAGGACTGGAGAATTCAATAGTAATAATAAGCATTTATATGGTGCAATGACAACTTTGATACAGGGCATAATTTTCTGGGTATTGCTATTAATTGTGCCTCTGCCTGCGAGCGGCCCCCTGGTGAGGGGCTTGGAACACTACAGAGTTTAGCTATATTAAACTTCAATTAAGACCATACAAAATAGAAACTAAGCAAAATAGCAAAGGCCAGAGTAACTGTGAATGCCTGCAAACACTGAGAACAAGAGCTTGAGCCTGTGTGGCCTCCACCCCGGGGCTGTCATTCTTTACTTCTTCGAGAGGCTTATTCAGTAGATTGTGGAGCCCTTTGGACTTCCCAAGTTCAGTTCTTTCTCAGAGAAGTTTCAGAAACTTAGCAAGAGACGAAGTAAGACAACTGGAGTCAACCAGCAGAATTTTCTGAGTTGGAGAAGGTATCTATGCTGTCAGACGCAGTGAGTACCAACCACATGCAGATACGAAACGCATGAAGTGGCCCCTTCAGCATAATTGAGCCGTAGTTGGGCACGTGCTGGTAGTGGCCATGTTGGGCTCCAGGCCAGCAGAAGTTGATACTAAATATTCTGGGTTTAGGGAATTGCACTCTTTACCAACAAATGTGTCCCTTCCCCATATTACTGGGGAGTGTTCTCTTGATTTCCCTAAAGCTTCTTCTCGTGCTCTGAAGAGCATCATTCAGTGTCAAGGAATGAGAAGGGGTCATTGCCTGATTAAATCAGCTTTGGCCTTGCCTTTGCCCCCGTTTTTCCTGACTCCCCTAATCAAGCTCACACCACGTGTTTCCTGCTCCATCAGGCAGCAAGTAGAGAATCGGCGATGTGGATCTCTGGCTGGAAAGCGCATGTCTGCAGCATTTCCCAGACTGCTGACTCCTGTGTCCCCAAAGCTCCCAGGTCATCCGTGCACTCTCTCTCGATATTCCTTGCTCCCTTAGCACCTGGACTGGAAACACATTTTCCCTGGGCTCTTTGGTACTTGTTGATTGTTTGGAATCAACCCTTCATTGGTGTGCCACAGTGTAGTGGAACAAAGTGCTGTACGTGTAATCAGAAATCCCGTGTTTTAAAGTCCTGACTCTTCATTTACCAACTGTGACCTTGACAAAATCATTCCACCTCTCCAAGCCTTCATCTTCCCCAAGAAAAATGAGTGTGTTGAACTAAATGACCTGTGTGCATTGAGACAATGGAAAGGCGAGATCGGAAGAAAGACCCGTGAGGCCTCGTGCCTCCGCACGTTCTCAGCTCTTGGTCCACATTAAAAGCAGCCCTTGCCTCCAGGAGGTCCCTCCAGGAGGCGTCATTTACCTGGGTCTGCTCACCAGTGATGCACACCTGCAGGTTCCAGTCCAGCACACAGAAGCCCTCACATAGTTGCCTTTTTGTGGACGTCAGTGACATTATCTGATTACTGTGGCTCTTCCTCAGATACATCATTTTGACTTAGTGCTGGCCGAGTAGTAGTCCATGAAGCAAGAGCAGTGTGGGGGTTACCTGCAGTATTCAGGTCTCCATGCTGGCCCCATGCCTGTTTTGTCAGTCCTGCTCCTCCCAGCCATAGCAAGTCACTGCTCCAGAGATGTCCCTGGCCGCCCAGAGCCCCTGTGGAGCTGCCAAGCCTGCACAGCTCACAAAGAGCCCTGTAGCATCTCTAATTGAGGAGCTGGTGAGCGGACGCCTTCAGTGGAAGTATTTTTAGCTACAGTGATACAGCCTCATCTTTTTGCAGGATGTTTTGTTTAGCTCTTTTCTTAAATGAAATAAATAAGTAAAATTGAAGACTGTACTACTTATACCCCAGTGCCAACACCCAAGAAGTTTTGGCGCACCCCCTCGCCACGGCGTATGTAATTAATCCTCCCTAAGACCCAGGTGCTGAGGCTCAGAGTCTCCAGATTATTAGGCCAGAAAGACAGCATGTGCAGAAGCAAGAAGAGCTGGAGATAAAGAGGAGAAATTATGCGGACTGGACTAGTGTAGAGGTGCTGAGGGACCACAGCGTGGGCAGCTGAAACACCCTCCTTCCAGACCACTCAGGCCTTGAGCGGGTCCGATGCATCAAGTGAGGGGGTTTCCGTTCTGTGCTTTTTTTTTTTTTTTAATACTTTAATTTTCCTTCTATCCCCCTCTCTGTGACTTGTCACACTCCTCATTTTGTTTTTATTTTATAACATACTGTGTGGTCCAAGGCTAGAGAAGAAGCCCTCGCTTCCGACGCCATAGTAGGATGCTGGATTGACCGGGCAGTGCACTGCCACTGTGGGACACACTGTAGCATAGAGCAGGGCGGTGCGGGAAAGCTATACTAATGCTTGGGCCTCCCTCCAAAGTTTCGGCTTCATCAAGCAGCAGCCTTTTATTTTAAGTTCCCCAGGTGTATTAGCCAGTACCAAGGGATAGCTTTGTTAATTTTGGTAGGTGTGATAATGGCATTGTGGTTATATAAGAAAATGACAGCATATTTTTAGAGATGCACACTGAAGTATGTAAAGCTAAAATGGTGTCATGTCTAGGATATAATACTTTAGAACACTTCAGCAGAGAGAAGGGAGACAGACAGAACCCAAGATGAAGACTTCAACAATTGTTCATAAAAGGAGTATATGGAGAGTTACTATCTTACTCTCAGTGTTTCAGATTTTTTCATAGCAGAAGAGTTCTATGTAAATAAAATGCTTTAAAGATTTTTGTAAAGCTTTCCAAGACTCTGATGTGGATCTAAAGTTAAGAAGCAATGAAGTAGTTTGAGAGACTAAATTTCTTCACTAATTGATCAACTTATATTTTATCCTTTGAATATGGATCAACATAAATTTTATTTCTCCAGCTAAGCCATGAACAGTCTACATTCTGGGGAACAGGATTGGGAACAAGGAATCTAGAACTACAGATTGGGTCTCAAAGTGGCTGACAAGACACTTTGTGTCTCCACATCGGCTGCGTCCAGCCCTGAGCGCCTTCTGCTTGCCTGCCTCATTCCTCGCCAGTGCTGCAGCCCCTTCCCGAGGGCTTCGCAGCTACACCAGCCGCATTGCGACTCGAGGCATGAGAAAGCCTCATCTCCTTAGCATACTCATCACTTTACCAGGCGGGATTTGGCTACAGTGGGGGGTGGGAGAGCTGAAAGTGCACCTTGATCCCCCAGTCAATCCCAGGAGTCCACAGGCTCCCAGTTCTTGTGTCCTCAACACTGTTCCAACCTCAAAGCGCTATTTAGCTCTGGCCGCCTAGCAGGTGAGACCAACAGCAGTTTGCTGCAGCCAAATTAAATGGAGTTCAGGCTGGAAGCTTCCATCCTACATTTAAACCATGGCCTTGATTAGGACCCTGGCTTAGCGCAGCTTCAATCAGGGGCAGGCTGTTGATTTCTCTTTATTCAGGGGTTTTGTGACGTGTACATAAACATTAAGCTGATAACCTGTGTGTTGTTCCAGGGTGAGCTATCCAGGTTGCTTGTCAACCTAGAATAAACACAGTTCTACCAGGGATTTACTGAGCCCCGACCGCCCGGCTTCCAGCCCCCAGAGCAGTTGCTCCCTGAGAGATTGTAGAGGTCATCCATTCACCTCCTCCCCTGCACAAGAGGTTCAGGTCATCTCTGGTTTCCCCATGGAGTCAGGAAGAGTCAGTCATGGCCCTACACTGCATTCACAAACCAAACTGAGTGGGGTGAGTCTCGTCCTCGTCCTACTCGTACAAGTAGACGATGGGGGTATAACTGGCTGTGTTCCTGTGGGGCACAGAGACTGAGTTCTCCTCACTCTGGCCCACCCTTCCATACACCCCTGCTGTGGCACTGTCAGCCTAGCCTTGTGCTGAGCACCTCCAGAGCAAGGAGAGGTCCTCCCCATTGTTCTCCGGGACTTAACCAGTTCCTGACCACCCTACTGGTTCCATAGAAGCAGTCAAACGAATGAGCAAACCAAGGACTAAGGCTGGGAATCAAGCTGCAACAAGAATCAAAAACCTCACACTTAAAAATTCCTCTTTTATTTGGACCCCTGCACTTAAACTGCAGAGCAGTTTGGAGCTGACCTTCTTGGCCTAACCAAGGAGATTTACAGCTGTAATGGTTAGAAGAAGCAAACTCTTTGATTCACCTTATCCTTGCCTCCAGAATAAAGGTTAATCTCTGTACCTTGGCTTCTCCCATTTGTTATTCCTGGGACCTGGCCTTCTATCCTTACTTGGCAGACTTCAGAGGAGCATACTCTGTTTATAGGAGGGTTTCCCCTTACTTTCCTGGACCAGTAGTCGCTGACACCTGAGCAGCTCTGTAGAAGTGATTCCTCCTGAGCAGTAGCTCGGCTGGAGCAGAATAGTGAGCAGCACGTGCTCGTGGAGCTAGTGACTCGTACCTGAATGTGTTCTCTGCCTTCCTCTCACTTGTGGAACAGAGGTTCCCATTCCCCTGGATGACTTAAAATATTCAAGTCTTGAGCCAATGAAATGCTAAGCCGGTGAAGGTGTTTGTTGCCAAGTCTGATAACCTGGATTTGATCCCCAAAGCTCACATGACAGGAAAAAACTGACTCCTGCAAGTTGTCCTCAGCCCTACATATGTACTTATACACACACACACACACACACACACACACACACTAAATAAAGGACATCGAAGTCCTGTTGCCACTCGGACAGACTGCATTGTGCACTAGAATCTGCTGAACACCGATATCTTACAGTTCTCTTAATGTGGCAGATGTGCGCCTGGGAGAGGGAAGCACTGCTTTGAGACTTCATTAGAAGGAAGCAGAGGTAACGCCTGTATCCCTCAACAGCCCACACAAGGAACGTGGAGAACACCTGTACCCCCTCCTTAGGTAATCCTGAGATAGATCTCCATACTAGCAGTAGAGCAGATGGCCCTGCACATATACCAAAGCCCACTGCTTCTTAGCTTTGGGCACATAGGTGGAGGGGACATAGCTGCATCCGTGGAGAAAGGCTCAGTTTTGTTAGGGAAAGTCCTGATGAGACCTACTCTGCAGTTTTGTCCCAGGATGCCAATTTTAAATTCTAGTTCAAGGAATGCTTGTCTGCACCCAGCCCCTAGTTCCCACACCTCACGTCGCCCTTCAGTAGCAGAAAACCTGCCACAGCAATGAGAAGCAAGGCCAGGTACCAGTCGAGATCCTGGACAGCTTCCTCCCCTCCTTCTATACCTTGTCAGATTTCAAGCTCTAAGTCCTTATTTGTGCTCTGCCTACTTGGCTGGCTGTTCTTGCACTTGAGTGGCTTGTTTGCCTGGACAGGTCCAAGCTGTCTGAGCCATCAGCAGCTGCACCTCCTCCCTCGCGCCTTCTGTCTGAGCCAACCTTGATTCACAGTAGTACAGATGGCCCCAGCCATACCCAGCAACGTCTGCCACTCCTGTCCCCTCTCCTGCCCTGCTTTCCTGAGATGAGGGGGCTGGCTGGGCCAAGATCAAGGCTACTCTTAGTTCATGTTCTAGCACATTAATCCAGGTGACATGATTTTTAAAAAGAAAATTAACTGAAACCCAAAGGAAAGGAAAGGGCAAGGTTTAGGTTCGTAGTACTCAGGAATGCTTTCCAGCCTGCGAGAGCTAATCTGTTTTTGCAGGTGGCCTTCCCAGCCCCCGCTCTGCTTCCTGAGTAGTATTGAAAGTGTTGGGAGCTGAGAGGGAATCAGAAGAGCTGCTATGAGAAGCTACTTTCCTCTCTCTGCTACTTTTCCTTTTATTCTAGACTTGGGCAGTGGCTCAAAGCACTGCTCATTTCCCTGGTCCAGTTTAATGTGCTAAAGGTAGTGTACCATTATAATCAATTAGTTTCCCTTCTCCTTGTACCTTTCTTCCAGAAATTAAGTGACTAGGTCACGAGTACAGGAGAAGCCTGGCAGCAGCCTTAGGACACCCCTCGCTCTCTCCAGGGCTCACTTGCTGAGCAGCAGGACCTTGGACTGCTCCGGAGACCCTGTCTAGCGGGCTCCATCTAAGTAAAGCAGCTCACCGTTCACTCTGGCAACAGCGCAGAAAAAGGAGAAAAGCCAGTGGCTGCTCTTCTACACTGCTTAGCTAAGGAGGAACATGAACCCTCAAGGCAAACCTTTCCTACAGAGAAGTAGCAGGATTGGGATCGTACCTACTCATTGCAACCCGGTATACTTGCTTTAGGATAATGGCAGTTTCAATCACTGGTGATGGTAACAATACTTTGGTGTTTAAAGGTCAGTAAAAAACCAGAAACCTGAAGAGGCATCTTCTGCCATCCTAGAATCTGAAGCCAGTCACTGGCGATCTCTTGCAGTCTTAAGTGGAATGGGACCAGGCCTTGGCATGAATTAAGAGACTTTGTTCTTCTGAAATGTCATGTGTACCTGCAACTTAGGGTTGTGGTCAGCTCTCTTCTGTCTCATTTGGTTCAAAGGAAATGCCTTTTGTTAGAATAGAAACCCCAGAAACTTTGTTTCTCCAAAGCCATACAGTAGATCTCAACCAGTGTGGTCAATTCATTGTTCTTTGTGACTGTCCAGACCTCCTTGTCTGGAATTACATGTCACTTTCTTTTCCTTTTACAATGGTTACTTAACCTCTGTACCACAGGAAACATACTCTATTGAATCTATTCTCTACGTGTCTAACCTAATTTTAACACTTTTTATTCAAAAAGTACAGTCATGTGGAATTGCTGGTCTGCAAGTGACCTACAGATACAGGCGCCTGAGATGGATTCCAAGGACGCAAATGAACAGTATTTGTCATAGTTCTGAAAGGAACTACCAGCAACATATGGCAGATGTACCATCCCCATTCCCCATCATGTCTCAGAGATGGCTCTGGAGCTGCTCAGTGGGATGTCAAGACAGTGGAGTTCCAGGAGGGTCACCGCCTTCCTGTCCAACTGGTTCTCTTCTCAGACAGCAACCCTGGAAACCCGCCCCAACCCAGAGCCACCTGCACTGCTTCGGTGCCTGATGCCACGATTCCCTAGATGTGAGAAGTGTGCAGCCTTCAATCTCCCAGGAAGATTTTCTGCTCGCCCAGTACAGGGCCACCCCTCAGTGGTGTTTATAGCTGCTGTATGCAGCAAAGTTTCAGACATGAGAGACAGTTCTGTTCTCTCTGGGAGGAAGAACCAGAAAAGATTCCCCAGCTGAGATTTCCCTAGGCTTGACTGCAAGAGGAAAAGCCACTGTGTGTAGCCCTGTGCCTGAACATCCCCGTTGCACACGATTCCATCACAGACTGGTTCCCACCAGCAGAGGGAAGCCCTCATCCAGCTCCCCAGCAACGCCAGCTCCCCAGCAGCGCCATCAGCTTCTGTGCATTTGTAAGCAGACTGGAGCAGTGAGACTTGACCTCCCAAGAGAGAAGTGAAGTAACCACGTGGGGTCCACAGGTCCAGTGTAGCCAGCACTTGATAAATGCTTCCAGTTGATCCTCACCTCCCTTGCTCTTTGCTGCTCAGGTCTACACCCAGTGACACTCATGCAGGGAGAAGGGAACAGAAGCTCTGTGCTGTGCCCAGGCACTCGACAAAGGTTCTCTCTCTCCAGTAAGCCATTGCCAGTAGGGAACTGCCGAAGTAGCACTCTGAGAGCCACCCAGGAGACCCCTCCATCTCCTGTGCTCTCCTGAATTGTATCTCCCTGCTGTTCCTGCCTTTCCCCGCACAGTGCAGGACACCTCTTTATGGGAATCTCCCAAGTGCCAGCATGATACAGGAAGAGGGAATGATGTTCAGTCATCTTTTGAGCAGAAAGGAAAAGGGCAGCAGAGCTGTATGGGGCCCCGTTGGATCGTCCGCTGCCTTACTGCAGCGAGAAGGGCCAGCTAGACGGGCCCAGCCCTAGGCACAGCCCGCCCTTCCAGCTGCTGACAGCCCAGCACAAAGAACACATGCTCTCTGTACACAGATGGGCTCACATGTCAGCGTGAGCCCATTTTCAGCCCTTGCCCAGGAAGGACTGTCCATGACACAGTAATTTAATTAAATTTGCCTCCCTCCATGGCCCGCATATTTGAAGAGGTTTGTGGGGGGAGTGAGTCTGGCTGAGGAGCATTACCCTGCCGCTCTGGCACTGCCCCAGAACTGAGCTGCAGTACCATAAAGGGTCTGCCATCCTGAATGCAGCCCAGGGCATCTGTCTGCACTGCAGGCTCTCTGGCCAGGCTGCCTGCTGGCACATCTGGCAAGGCAGCCTCTAGAAGCAGTCCGTCTCCATCACAGGGAAACCAGCAGGGGCAAAATAAGGGGACTCCCTACCCCCTACTCAAGAACCGTTGGCGGCAGCTTCAACAATAACCAGAGCCACGTCATTAGCTCTCACTAAATTATAGGTTGCTAAATAGAGATGAGCCCCCACCCTCCCCTGGTTCTGCAGCCTGACTCCAGCGTTAGAACATAGATGTCCATGTTCCATCCTGGAAGTGATGGATATTGAAGATCCAGAAATCATTTCCCTTCCCAAGAACTTAGTCCTGTTCACAGCTCACACTCAGCCGTGTTTATCCATTGCGCCTCTACATAACCCACAGACCTGCCTGACCCAGCCAGCCAGCCAGCACTTCCCACAGGGAGTTCACCAGCCCATCAGAAAGCACCTCGGAGGTTCAGTAAGCTGTCACTCCTGTCTCCCCACCGAGAGCACATCCCCCTGGCTGGCTAATCTCTCTTGCGTAATGACAGCAGCTCCTGGGAGAGAAAGGGAATTCTCTGGCACAGCTCGTCTCACACCAGCAGAACACCGGCTGTTGCTTAGGAGTGGGAATCATTAGAGACAGGCCATCATTGGAGGGGACCAGTCTCTAGGGAAACTAGCCGAAATTACCACTCCTTAATAGATGAAAACTCATTTGTTTGAAGCCCCGCCCTCCTCTTTATTTCCCTGCGTTCCCCTCCTCCCTTCTCTAGCCAGCTCTAGTTGAAAGGAGAAGGAACTCCACCCCACCCACGATAGCAAATGTCTGCTAAATTACCTTGGTTAAGGGAGAGTCTTTGCTGAAAGCACTGTTCTTTTGGAATGTTTCTACTGGGACTTCACTGGAAGCCATCAGGAAGGAGCACGTTGTAATTAAATCTGCGTGATAACATGTCGTCAGGACCACTGCTTCCCAGGAGAAGATTTGTTGAAATGGAGGGAAGAGAAGACAGCTTACCAGCTTCTTGACTCCATACTTCAGAGGAGGCCCCCAAGTGAGCAGCCCCCATGGTCAGCCACAACACTAGGAGGGCCAAGGAGGTAGAAGCAGAACTCCAGACAGCACTGCTCTTCCATGGCCTTCACGACTCTGACAGGCCTCTAATGCGACTTCGCCCTGTCTGCTCACGTGCTCAGTGCATCCCAGCGCTAGAGCGCGCGTGAGGAGAGAAGGGAAAGGCCGCTCAGGCGACCAAGCCCCTTTCCATTGAACCCATGTGCCCTGAAACACTCAGCGCTGCAAGAAAGGAAGAGTTGTCTGGTTCCTCCATTTCACTTGTTTGGATGGATTCGTGAGTGATCGCCATCTGTCTTAGCATATTAAACACAAGTGGCAGGAGAGACTTCTTCTTCTCCCCTCTCCTCCTTGAAGCAGCGACTAGGGACTGTACAGAATCGCAAACTCCCAGAGCCCCTTGCCTCTTCTGTGTACGGCACCTCCAGGAGCTGCACGGACTGCTGATCCTTCTGGGCTGCCAAGAGATCTGGTCCCCCTCATGAGATGTGCAAGTTGCATCTCACTGGGCTTTACCTTCCTCATGAATAAACTGGGGCACTTCAAAAAGACTGAGGAATTTGGAGGGTGCTCTTGGCTGCGCCCACATCCCTGAAGTTAGAAACCATGAGCCCCTACTCTATTAGTCTCCATTGCCATCTCAAGGTCAGCTGGCCTTGCTAAGCACCGTGGTATGTTAGTGCCACGGGTGATGTGATTCCACTCAAAGTGGATGGACTTGAACAAGAGGTAGGAAGAGGGATCGAGGAAAGGTAAAACTACTCAGCGGGCACACTAGACTGAAAATAAGCATAAGCAAGGGGCAGCACTTTGGTTGTATTCGTGCCTCTCCCTACCTTCAAAATCTGTTTCTAGTATGTGCACACAACACACCCAGTGCTCTCAAATCACTTCCCTCCTCAGAGAAATAGTGGAATGTAAACACACTAAGAGGCCTGTCTTATACTGTGTTACCATCTTTGTTTCTAATGGGGAAAAGTCTTCCTTTCCTTGGTTCCTTTAGCAGTCTCTTCATTGAGCTTCTCTTTTCCTACTCCTTCCTTCATACTCCAGACTCCCCTCTGCTCAGCCTTAAAGAGATGAATTGGGGGAATGTACTGTTATGTCTGAAGAAAGCCACTGTCAGTTCACATGGACAGACACTAATAGGATAAAGTATTATCTGACTTCCTTTAAGTCCAGAAATTAAGTCTTCTTGGAATGGTAACAGCTTATAACTCGTAACCGTGGTGGCTGCAGGCTTGCTGGATCTGAGGCCCCCACCCCCTTCCTGGACTATTTGTGAAGGTGCACTGACCATTCCTCCAAGCAGAACCACAGAGCCCAGGGAAGCGTCTCTGTGGAGAGCTGCCTGGAACTCACTGGGTTATCTGCTAGGGAGGAATCTGAGTGAGAAAGCTGTCTGGATGGTCTTAATGAGGGCCTTGAAGATGAGGAGGAAGTAGCCTGAGGCCAGGAAACCAAACTTCGCCAGGGAACTGTGTGTGAGAGTCTTTCTCAGTCAGCTTGCTGACTCACAGCGCAGGTAGAATGACTTATCTAGTGACTGAAACATCACCAGCTCAGAGGAACAGGGAAACCAGGTTGAGGCCTTGAAGCAGCTGTGAAAGAGATTACAGATTGAGGAGCTGCCTGGGAAAGGTAACAGCATGCAGATTAGTTAGAAGTAAGAGAAAGCCACCATTCTGGGATTCTTGGACCATCAGAATTTCCTAGAATGTATCATAGCCATAAGTAGCCGAAATGGAAATTATTAAAGAAAACCTGACATTAAAGTGTTTTTTACCATTTATTTAAGCGTATGTATATGTGTGTATGTGCGATGGCCAGAAGACAACCTCTGGGAGTCAGTCCTTCCCACCGTGTGGAGACAGAACTCGCCATCATTCTTGGCAGCAAACACCTTTACTCACTGAGCCATATCACCGGTCAAAAAAGGTGTTTTCTATCAGTGGGAATATTAAAAAAAGTAAGTGGATATTAAAGGAACGAGTAGAAAAACGAGTGACGTGAAAGGCTGTTCCTTTGGTCAGTCTAGCCCTGACACCTGGTGCTAGAAGTCCTCTCTTCTCTGCTTTCCCATGGCCGAGCTCCTCTTTGAGAAGGTTTCCCTGTCCCCTCACGTGCTGGCTTGCTTTGACAAGACAGTTTTCTCCCAGGGTATCCCCAAAGGCCTAGGGCTAATCCCCGACTCACCGCAAGTGTCCATATGCACTGAGCTCATGGTCCTCTGATGTCTAGGGGTAAAGACAGTTTCTTCAGTGTTCTTGTGGGTAAACAGTAAACCTGGCCCTCTGTGCCACCCCCAGTGGCTGTGCCCTAATAAAAACAGAGGGGAAGGTTCAAAGCAGACCTAAGAAGGCTGTAAAAAGTGCAAATCAGGTTCTGACTGAGGGCTGGGTGGCTTTCCCAACAGCGGACACCCTCTGGGAAAGGGAACAGGACTCTAGTGGGCAGGTGGTTTGGCCCAAGTCCTGGCAGCAAAGTTGGCATGTATCAGAGGATAAAACCTGTGACCATCCGTAAGTCTAATTCTAGCCTCTCGTTAGGAAAGCAAAGTGATTTTTTTAGCCTCTTTTGGAAAGTAAATCTTTTATCTCCTCTTTTCTTGCCATCAGTTTCACTAACGGTCCCCTATCACCCACAGTCCCCCAACATCCGCTTCTCCATCAGAAGAGTCTCCCTGGCTTTCCTCCTTCGCTGCATTGCAGGCCCTGCCTGTACACGGGCCACACAGCTCATTCTCTCTTACATGCCTTTTCTCCGATCTTTCTTAGAAGCCCCAATAACCCTTGCTCTCCCTCTTCCTATCTCTAGGTGTGGTAAGGCCTCATAGTGAGGAAACGTATTACTGACCTTCTAAATAATAGTGCTTCAGTGGCCCACTGATGGAGAGCCCAGAAAAGGCACAGCCCAGAACACAAGGCGGGGTCCTCCTAGGAAGCAAAGTACTTCCATATTTCCTACCGTTTCAGATTTGTACATGACACTCTCCAACTCCTAGATCAGTCCTTTTCCTCTCTAAAATAGTGAGGTTAAACAGATGCAGTTTAAGGCTACAAGTGACGGGACTAGGAATAAATAGAGCCTCACAAATCTGAAGATTAGAGTTTGGATCCCCAGAACCCGTGTAAAAGGCAGGCATTGCGGCTACATGTAATTTTAGACTCAGAACACAGATGGGTGATCTAGGCAAGCTGGCTAGTTAGACTAGCTCATCAATAAGCTCTGAGTTCAACTGAGATACCCCATCTTGGTAAATAAAGAGCAAAGATACCCAGTATCAACTTCATGCTTACGTGCACCTCCACACACGTGTGTACACATGCACACAGACAGATATAAATGTCTCAATTCTTACAACTACTTGGGAAGTACTGTCTTCATTTTACGGATGAAAAACTGAATACCTGCCTAAGTCATAGAGTTAGGAAGTGATGGAGCTGGGGTTCAAGCCAAGAAAACTGACCCCAAAGTCTGTGCTTATGCACGTGGTTCTGCCTTGCTTTATGTATGTGTGTAAACATGTGTGTGCACAAACACATAAACATAGGCATGTACTTAACTGACCTAATTCTTAAAGTCCTTAATTTCATTGTAATTTAAAGCAACGAAGGAAACAATACACTGTCCAAAACATTCTTCCCCTTGCAGGGGAAAGGGTGCTTTCTAAGTGGATGGAGACCAGGAGAGTTGCTTTGAGCCAAAAGCTGCCTTGTCGTTTAGCTGAGGCAGCATTAGAAATGGCGTGAACAGTGCTTGCGTTAGCCAATGGCATGGAATGCGGAGTGCCAGCAGAGGAAATAAAATCAGACATATGTTTGGATATAAATGTTCTCTCTCCTTTCTCTTCTCTAATTTTAAGCCCTTGGTGTTTTGTTGAAATGAAATGGTGGAGCCTTAAACTGTGGGCTCTGGGTCCTGAGCTAGAAGCTTGGAGTGAGAAAGATGTGCTTAACCCTCTCCTAATCACCAGTCATCGCCACTGAAGGAAGCCAAAGGCCATGGAACTGTCTTGCAGAGACTCTGCAAGCTATTGTGCCCAGCTGGCCTCAATACATGTTAAGTAACCATGATGAAGTTAATGTCTCTAAGTCTTAAAATCCAGCCCATGTATCTCCATTGATAATAAGATGCAACATAACACTAAAGTGCCAAAAGAATGGAGCAGGTTATGGTAGAGAAAACCACGGCATGGCATTTAGAAAGCTGAGACTGGGTAGATACAATACAGTAAACTACCAAGTAGATTCTCCCAGTCCCATTATTGTTGAGCCAGACATCACTCCCCTACAGAGACTTTCTCTGATAGACGTCTTCAAGTCCTCTGTCAGTATGGTTGGCAGAAAGTCAAATCATCTTTCTCAACCAGAAGCAGCATCAACATCACATCTACCTCACCCTTCCTCCTGTAGCTGTCCCCCTCTGTAGGAGTCTGCAGTTTCTGCCTGCCATTGGGCCTAAGAATCAGGAAGCTGTGATGGACACTGCTTAGTGCAGTCTAGAGCTCCTTTTATCAGCACTGTTGTCAGCCTCACAGGGAGGGATCACCAATTGTGGTGGGGAGTGAAAAAACACAGAAGTGCCTGTAGCAAGTCCCGATTTAACTGCCTATTGGCTTGGAAAGAAGCACACTCTTGATGGCCAAGAAAAGCCCAAGTGAGAGAACGCATTTGCCTTGGGAGAAGGAGACCCAGGTTTTAGTCTCACCTCTTCCACTAACCAGTAGTGTGACTGGGGTATGTCTTTCAGTTTCTCTGGGGTCCATTTTCCTAGACTGTAAAATGTAAATGATAACGATAATAATAACAGCAGCAATAATAAAACTAAATAGTTTTCCATGGCCTCAAGAGTTTCTCTAATGAAAATTCTTTAACTCCATATAGTCAGCCAGTCTTTACATGTTCTAACTACCCCCATGAAAAGGTACCAGCCCACGTTCCCATGTTAGCCAGCCTTGGTCAGGCTTGGCCAGGCCTGAGGATGAGTCATTAACGCAGCCTTAGAGCCTTACTTCTGGTGCTCCTGGGGTTCTTCTGAGAAGCCATCCCAAGTGCCCACTTAGGAAAGGATGTCCCAGCCTTATGACAAAAGACAGTTGCTCCAAATGCCGAAACAGTGTGAGACCAGCGGGTAAGCCCACTGGGGAAAGAGCTGCCCTCCAACACCAAGGATACTTGTGCCTAGGAAACATTTTCTCAGTCTCCTCCCCCACAGGGCCCTGCCTGCCCCATCTGCTTGAGTTCCTTCTAGAAAGCACATCTCCCTCAGAGTCTGAGACCTAAATATGTTCATCCCCAGGACAAATGCACTCCTTTCTTAGGATCCTATCTTTACCCCCATCCTCAGATCTTTGTTTGGCCACAGACCGTTTGTCACTGCAGTTACTGCATAATTCCCTGACTATCCAGACGGCTGCCAAAAACAAAGGGGTATTAGGAAATTGGTGCCCCGTCTTATGCTGAGGCAGCAAACCCCCACCACCACCCTCGTTGCCTCAGGACGTGTCTCCAGAAAGATGTTCTGAACAGCCTGAGTGTGTCGCGTTGCACTCGGAAGTCATTTCTCGCTTTTACCTCTGGTCCCAGCCAAGTTCCACCCTTTGCTCTGCTGCAGTTTTTTCCTCTTTATTGGGGGTAGAGTGGTGGTGAGAGAAAGGCCAAGAAGAGCTCTTGGTGCATGCATTCTAGGTGTTTACCCATATATGTGTGCTGCCATAGGTACTGCTAGCCAGACTAGGGACCCAGGAATACTCAGAACTGGCCGTGTCTTAGCCAACTGCTGCAAAGTGCTGCCTGCCTCTGTCCTCCTCCGCGCCAGAGATCACACCCACTCAGCCCTCGTTCCCTGCATTAGAATAAATACTAGCGCTGAAGAAACATGAGGTTCATGGAGCCTCCCTAGATGGAAGTCATTCCTCTGTGAGACTCCAGAGACGACCCACCTCACCAAGAACACATTCGACTATTTAGCCCTCAGAGAACAGAAGCAACGCTGCCTGTGGGGAGTTGCAGCCAAACTACATTACTGCAGCCCTCTTCCATCCAGGCCCCCTGGGTCCTTGTGTGGAACTGGTCCTGCCTGACCAGCAGCTTCTGCTGAGGTGGCGCTTCACTTCTGGCCAGATCCCAGAAACTCAGGCTGACCCATTTCCCCTGGTTTTCCAGGGCGTGGGGGAATTTGGTAATATCCCCAACAAAGGCAGGGACTAACACATTTAGCTCATGGAAGATGTACTAAAGTCGGGGTACATTTATTTAAACTAAAGGTCGTCGACAGTTTCAGCATTTTCCCACACTTAAAAAATTTTAACATTCCCCCCTACCACTTTATTCCTTTAAATATAAATGATTTAATCAATGCTCGTAAGACTACAAGTTCAGGACCTTATTCAATTTAACCTTTTGGGGACATCGAATTAAAAATCGAACAATATTTATTAAAGTACAAAAATACACTTTTCTCACATTACAATCAGTATTCTTTTGTTGGCATTCCCCCCACCCATACCACCCCTTTTCAAATCTGAATCCTTTATTTCCTTTTAAAGCTAAAATGATAACTGAAAGAAGTTACAGCGTTAAATGGACCAGAGTGACAGATCTTGCTCTCCCTCCCCCCACACACTCCTCTCACACCTCCTGTGGACGTGGGCCTGGGGGAGGGAGCTTCCCGGGGTCCCCATCGAACTCACTCCTGCATGCATCCTTGTCACTTTTGTATAACTGTGGATTTCACATCTTTTTCTCTGAAACATCCTAGTTGGCAAAGGGTTCTGCGCCTTAATTGAGCCTATGCCCTTTTTATCTCTCTTTTCTTTCCTCTCTACTCCTGTTCTGCCCCCACTCTATCACCACAACCAGTTGACACCAGCTGTAATAATCCCTAATGAATCAGCATTTAGAATAGTCACCAAATCCCAAGCATGAGAAGCTTCCACTCCTTCAAGCTCCCCCTCCCTTCCAGCCTCTCCTCCTTTTCTACCTTAAAACAAACAAGACCTTTTTGAAAAATCATAAAATGCCATCATTGTCTACAATCATTTGTCAGATACCCGGAACAACAGGTGGACACCGTGGCTAATTTATGGCCTCCTGTGAATCGTTTTCTCCACTGCTGTTCTGCTCCCCTCCTTTCCTGGTGGCGCACCCCCTTCGGCCGCCGCCTCCTCCTGGGAAACCCTGAATAGACACATGCCTTGCAGAGTGGGTTAAGCCCAACTGCAGGAATCTGGTGCAGTGTGAAAGCATTTGACTGAGAGCTACGCCAGCTCCCTTCCTTCTGGCTGTCCCCTAAGCTCTGTCAGGGGAGCACACGTAAGTCTCAGTGCGCAGATCCACAGGATTTGTGCACATGGACAAAGAAACAGACCCCTTAAGGAGTCATTGGAATTTTGGTGGTTTTCCTTTCTAAAGTACATTTACAGATCTATCCTCCCCGCTGCCTCTTAAAAAAAAAAAAAAAATTATTGCCTTTCAACATTTTGGCACAATACAAATTCATGATGCTTTTTTGTTTTTCTTTTTAAATAAGATAGATCTGCTGTCTTTGCTTAAAAAAGATGTCTACAGAAATGGGTATTCCAATATCCTGTGAAGCATCTTCTAGAAACATGAAATGTAGTCTGTCTCCTTCCTACCTTCAGCAGCCTGTACCCCGTCTCTTCAGGGGGTGTTGCTTGTTGCCTTAGCTCATATTATCTTAGCAGTTTCCATCTTACACTAGAAAACTGGTGTCTCGAGGCTTGTACCCACAACATTCCCAAGTGTCCCCTCCCTCCCCTTTAAATAGAACTTACAAGTTAGAAAATAGTTTTGTTTTGATTTTTTGTTTTTAAATTTTAATATAATCTTTTTTAACCAGCCCATAGATTTAATATATAAGCATATACAAGAAAAAGTCTCTCCCCACTCTGTACAAAAGTTGCTCTTTTTGTGCATTCTATTGCATTTATAAGTTTGGGGGGGAGGGGGAGTCATATTTGAGTTTCCTGTACCTTGTCCTTGGTATGGGTCTGAATTATGTAAGGTTCAGAGATAGTGGTGACTGTGGGGTGCAGAGAGTTCCCCAGGCTGTTTTCTGTCCAGTGGGCCCCATGTGCTGGTTTGTAGGTGTTGTAGTTAATGTGGTCATGTATTGTGGGCAGCACTACTGCCCCCTCACCTGATACACCGGATGGAGCTGCTGTTGCTGCCGACGCTGCCGCCGGGATGTCCTCATCCACCTGGATAATCTCAACTGTCCGAGCAGCAGTGACTGTACTCCGCTGCTGGTGCCGCTTGCGAAGTTTGTAGAAGACAATCAACATGGCGGCAGCCAGCAGAGTCACGGCCACAAAGCAGCCAATGATGATTTTGGTGGTCTTCATGACTTCATCCAGGCTGGTCTGCATCTTGTCAGTGGTGTCTGTCGCGGGTACTACCACCTGCTTGGGCACACGGGTGGTCTGAATGAGCACCGTGGTAGAGGTGGTATATGCCGGCTGGTAGCCAGTGGATGTAGTAGGAACAGGCTTGTACTTGCGCGTTGTGTCCTCAGGTGAGATTTCCGTGGTCTCCACTGTCACCGTGGTAAAGAAGCTGTAGTTGGAGGTGTTGAGCTCGGCCGAGCTCACGTTGAGGTAGGCCGAGGCATTGGAGTTGCCCGCCACGTTGGTCACCATGCATGTGTACACTCCAGTGTCTATGAGCAGCACGCGAGAAAAGTTCAAGGTGCCATCGTTGAGAACAGAGATCCGGGGGTGGCGAGAGGCGTGGCTGAGCACTGTCCCATTGGGCAGCAACCATTTCACAGAGGACATTGGGGGAGTCCGACACTTAAGCTCTGCCACCCGATCCTCAGAAATGTTGAGGTCCCGGGGCGCATCCATGATGAAGGGGGCAGAGCACTGGAAGGAGGCCTGGTCCACCTCCACCAGATAACGCCCTCGCATGTGCATGGGCGCATGACAGCGGCCGCAGCAGGTGGAATTGGTAGGTATGTACTCCCGAAGCCACCACGCCAGCCACAGAATGTCACAATCACAGTTCCAAGGATTGTGGTGTAGGTGCAGCTCCACCAAGTACCTCAGTGGAGTGAAGAGGTCGTGGGGCAGGGAAGAGAGGTTATTGTGGGCCAAGTTGAGTTCCACAAGGGAGGCCAGCCCATCAAAAGCATTGCGCTCAATCAGGCTGACCTGCGAGTTCATCACCCACAGCTTCTTGAGGGAGCTTAGGCCATGGAAAGACCCGGGCCTGATTTCAGGAAAGTGGTTCCCCGACATCTCCAGTTCCTCCAGTCCCACCAGGGGGGTGAGATTGGGCATGTCTTTGATGTTGCACATGCCCAAGTTCAGGTACTTGAGGTTGAACAGCCCCTCAAAAGCGCCCTCCGAGATGTACTCCAGCTTCTTGAGCTCCCCCAAGTCCAGGCGCATGAGGGAGGGCACGCGGTTGAAGGCATAGGAGGGGATGCTCTCTATGGGGTTGTTGCGGAGCCAGAGCTCCCGCAGCTTGGACAGGTACTCAAAGGCGCCGCTGGGGATGACGGTCAGCCAGTTGTCAAACAGCTCCAGGGTGTTGAGGCTGGCCAGCCCGTTGAAGGCCCCCACCTCTATCTGCCGGATGGAGTTCCTGCCCAGCTGCAGGACCTCCAGGTGGTGGAGGTGTCGGAAGGTGTCGGCCTGGATCATCTGGATATTGTTTTCCATGAGGTTGAGGTACCGGGTGTTGGAGGGAATGCCCTGCGGGACCTCGGAGAGGCCGCGGCGGGTGCACACCACCTTGCTGAACTGGTTACTGCACGAGCACACGGAGGGGCAGTTCTGGGGCCCAGCTGAAGCGGCGGCGGCGATGGCCGCACACAGAATCCACACTTGCGCCGTGAGGTAGAAGACGGGGAGCAGGATGGCATTCCAGGTGTGGTGCACAGTTACCTGCCACAAGAGCTTCATGGTGTGGCACGTTCATAATTCACCATCGCCTGGGATTTTGGCTCGGAAAGGAGAACCAGCCCTTACCCCGGCTTAAGTGAGCTAGGAGCTCCTCTTTCCATCTGGAGAAGGAGGGGAGGGGGGGCGATTAGAGACGGAGCAGCCCGAGCGGGAGGAATCCCTGCCCAACTACAGAGCGGCCCCCATCCAGCAGCCCACCCCCAGGCCAGCCCTCGGAGAGCCCAGACTTTCCCTCCCACCTTGCCACCATCCCCACCCAATTCGCTGTCACCTACCTCGGCAGGAAGGCAGGAGGGAACTAGCGCGGTGTCCTCAAGCTTTCCGCACGGGAGCCGGGCACCTCGCTCCCATTCCGACTTCTTAGTTTTAATTAACAAAAGGGGGAAGTGGTGGGGGCGGGGAGGGCAGAGGGGAGGGGAGGGAAGAAGGGGTGGGGGAGACAAAATGGCTTCTAGTAAATCCGGAGCCCGAGCCGGCGGAGCCGCGGAGTTGAGGCGCGCCCGGAGAGCCGAGGCCCGGCGGGCTATGCAGGTGCATGCCCCCCCGGCAGCCTGAGGAGCGGCGCCACCCGCGCTTCCCAGCTTTGTCCTTGGACCCTGGCACCGGCTCGCTCCAGCCGCGGGGGAAGACGCTTCATCGCCAAAGTGTGCCTCCGGCGCCCCCGGCGCGGTCCCCGGGCCGCCGCCGGGGTGGGGGAGCGGGGGCGCCCCGAAGCCGCGCAGGCCGCGCTCGCCGGCCCCGACCGCGCTCCGCTCTCCCCGCGGCGGCCGCTCGGAGCCGGCGGCGGCTGATTGCGGTCGTGAGCTCGCGGGGCTGCGAGAGTTAAGAGGTGCTCGCTGCGCCTTCGCCCTCCCCAGGCACACACCCCCTTCTCCTCGCCTCTCCTCGGAAGGGTTAAAAAGCCCCAAAACTGGGCTTAGTTCTCCAGTCCGCCGTCTGCTGGCGCGAGGAGCGGTAATCCGTCCGGCTCCGGAGGAGCGGCGGCGCGGACGCGGCGCCGGGACCGGGTCCGAGGAGCGCGCGGCGGTCGCGCCCGCACCGCAGGCCCCTTCAGGGAGTCCGGGGGCGGGCGCGGGTCCGGCGGCGGCCGCAGCCCCCGGCGGCGCGCAAGCGCCCGCCGCCGCCCGCCACTGCCGGGCTCCCGGCGCGCCGCCGGCCCCGGCTTTGTGCGGAGAGGGCGAGTTCGCGGCTGGGGCTCGCCGAGCCTTCAGCGGCCGAGCTGCGGGCGCACTGCTGCAGCGGCCGGGGCGCGAGCGGTGGGGGTCGCGGCTGCGGGAAAGGCTCCGGAGCCCGGGAACATGGTCCCCGCTGGCTAGCGACGGCAGCGGCGGCAGCGGGGCCCCTGCGCTCGGCGCCCACCGTCTCCTCCTCGCGCCGGGCTCGCGGTGGTGCAGGCAGCAGCCACGCAGACCGCTCTCTCATCCTTTTGTCCTTCAGTGAGAACGTGAATGTACTGCTGACGCATACTGTTCTAGAGAGAAGATTAGCGTGATGCGGTGCTCTTATGTATTAACACGGCTCCCCCTCCGCCGTGCCCTCGAGGGGTTAACGCCGCGCCTTCCAGCGCCGCGCCGGCCGCGCCGCGCACACCCGAGTCCGCGCCTCCGGCCGCGCCGCGCCGGTTGCCTGTCTTCCTCCGTCTTCCTTCCTTCCTTCCTTCCCCTTCCTCCTCTCTCCCCACCCCCCTCCCCCCTCCCCGGCGGCTTCCTTCCCGCCCCCTCCGGACGAGCGGAGCGGGCCGGGCGAGCGAGCGAGCGAGCGAGCGGCTCGCGCGGAGTCGGAGTGAGCGTCAAGTGAGGGGCCGAGCGAGCGCAAGTCGCAGGCGTTCGCAGCTATTTTGGTCGGGCCGGAGCGAGCCGCCGGTGGCCGCTGATAGGCTGGAGCGGCGCCGGGCTGCAGCGAGAGACGGCGCGGCCCCCGCCCGCGCGCCGGCTCGCCCGCCACCCTCTGGCCCGGGATTGCTGGGATTCAGGGGTCTGCGAGCCCCGAGTGCGGCGGCCCTCCGCGGGGCTGCTGCAGTTGGCGGGCCTCCAGCGCGACCCGCGTCATCCGCACCCCCGCCGAGTGCTGACGGGGTGCCCGACCGCGCAGCCCGGGCAGCGGACCCGTACTCGGAGTTGGGATCTGCATGATGATGGGGGCAGGCAAGTGGGCGATCAGGGCTGCGGAGAGACGGCGAGCCGGGGCTTCGCCTTGCCGAAATGCGTGCCCTTCCTGCGCGTTTTTCGCCCCTCCTGGGCTCTAAATGATAGTTTTCTTAATGAGGGCTGCGGGGGCGGGAAACAGTGGAAGGAACGACCAGATTAGAGGAGCTGGGGGAATGACAACCTAAGAAAGATTGAGGTGAACTCCCAGAACCCCAGGCGCAACCCACGATTCATTCATGGAGCTGCTGCCCTGTCGCCCCTTTTCTCTCCCAGCACGCAGAGCCTGAGAGACCGCCTTGCGGCTTCTGCCCCGCGAGCTTCAACATCGCTCTCTTCCTGGGACTCGCAGACAACTGCGTAGCAACCTGCAGTAGCAGTTTGCTGGAAAGGGTGCGCTTCCAGGAGAGCATTTTCCCACTGTGCGAAGAGATGCCCCCTTTTCCCTGCCGAGGGGGGTGAGCCAATCTGTGACTAAGCCCTGTAGTTCTACTAGAAAGAATATGGCATCGATTTACTGTCCTTTCCAGCGCAGCTTCTAGACTCCTGCACTGTGGTATCTGGCAAGCATTACCTGCTAAACCCCTGTTGCTCCCCCATGTACTCTGGCTTTGAACAAGAAGGCATGGCTTTCTTAGGTGTTCTGAATACTTCCACAGTCACGATCTGCCCAGTAACCGAAAGTGGAAATATTCCATGACGTTGTTCAAATCCCAGAAACAATTCCATGCAAGGCAGCTTTATTTCCCGATTCTTTTATTTTCTTATGAAAGAGAATGTGTGGTCAGGACACAACTTTCAGAAGTCAGTTCTCTCCACCGAATGGGTTTCCCAGGAGCGAACATCAGTAGCCAGGTTTGGGAGCAGACGTATTCACCAGCTGAGCTATTTCCCTGATCCTGTTTCTCAGTTCTTTACCAGAACCTTTCGGTTTCTGTTTGCAGACAGGAAAGCACATCAACCATTCATATTTCTGAACCTTACTCTGTGTACCACTCGCATGGGTCATTTTATGAGTGGTAGTTTTAGAATTGAACCTTGGCAATTTTCACACAGATTGATGTCAGAGAAATTGAATGTGGAAGTGACTCCCCAAAGTATTCTCCCACTGGAATAAAGCAGATCTCAACAGCCATTTATTGGGGGGTTTACTGTGTACTGTCTGCCATAATAAGAATTTCTGTCCCTACTGATCGAGTGAGTCGTCCTTTACCCCCAGTGACACAGTGCTCTTGTGGGCTCCATTTCTTTGACGTGAAGGAACTTAGCCCAAGTAGGCAAATAGCTTGCTCATAGTTCTACACCAGAAAAGGACAGTTTTTCATGCAGGATTCAAAACCTGAGACCAATATTTTCATCATTAACAAAAATACCCACTGGATCTCCTCTGCATCTGGCAAATGATAGAGGCAGGGTTGGGGGGGGGAGACTGAACATACAGCAAGGAATGTTTGAGAGAGAGATAAGACAAAAGATGGACAGAGGGACTTTTACATTTGACTGGTGATGACCAGTTAAGGAAAAGAAGGCTTTAGTTTCATGTGGCTCTGTCGTGACTTTTTTGCCTTCTTCCTCCCCCCCTCCCCCACGGCTTTGCCTAAGCCCAGGCTGGCCTTGAACTCAGTGCACTCCTCTGCCTCAGCTTCTCAAGTGCTATAATTACAGGCAACAGCTTCCAAACCCAGCTTCTTTGCATTCTCAATTAAAGCCCCATCCTGCATATATCTTCAGTGTCAAGCTGTCTTTTGAACCTGGGAAATGTGAACCTCACCTGCCAGGGATCCGTGGAGGAGGCTCCTTCCACAGCTGGTACCAAGCTGATAGAGTGCTCTTATATGGGGGGAGGGGGGACACATGGCCAGGGCCTGGATTGCTCATTGGAATATGGTCCCCTCCCTCCTCAAGCAGAGGAGGGGCCCTCCTGGGCTGGTTTCCTGTCTGTGTAGGCAAACTCAGGCCCCATCTGTTCAGTTCCAGGCCCAGCAAATGACAGCCGTTGCTCCCACACTGTGAAGGTAGATGGGAGGGTGGGGCGAGTTGGATGAAACCACTTCTTAGGAATGAGCCTGTTTCACAGTAAATACTTGTGAATGCTACTGGTGGGGGTGATGTTCCCAGTCTCCACTGAACTCTACATGGAACCGCTTTGAGTTCTACAGGCCCACAGCAGCACCTTGAACCTACAAAGTGAAGAGAAGGCCGCAGGGCCCTGCAGCCAGTACTCTTGGTAAACCAAGTCCCTCTAGCTGTGGCGAACTGCCCCTCACAACCTGTAGCTCTGGCTACTTCCTTGCTTTGGTAGCAGTAAACCTAAGGAGGAAGAACACTGGACTGAGAATGAATCCACCTGTAGCTTCACCCTATGAGAAAGCCAGAGACCTCCGAAGAGGTCAACGGAGGTTGAGCCAGGTCTAGATCAGCTAGTTTTGCAGGATGGATCCTATATTTGAGTTGCAATACCTGAATTCTGGTCACTTTTCTGTCACTGACAAGACATGCATGAGGAATTGTAAAATAGCTCTAAATCTTGGTGTCTCCATATAAAAACTAAAAAGTTTTCACAATTCAATGAACCCATGATTTCCACCCCTTCTCAGACCTATAACTCCCGGGAAAAGGTTGATCCTTTGGGATTGTAGCCAAGCCTTGGAGATGGGCCATGAAGCCGAGGAGAAAACGCCTCCTTCAATTTAATCTGGAGATCCACGGAGTTGGAGCAGAACTCATCAGACTGTGTTTTCCCAGCCACTAAAAGGGCTCATAGATCACACAATGTTAACATTTAAAGAGAGCTTGGCGATTACCTGGATTTAGCTTCTCACTTTACCATTGTTGTTGAGAAAGCTAAGACAGGCACAGTGACTTACTTACATTACTAAAGCCACATGCTAATTAATACAGTCTGTCCTTTATGAGCTCCGTCTTTCTGCCAAGGTACAAATGTGTAGATAATTGGCATTTAAACCCTAGACTTGGAACTGGAGAGATGGCTCAAGGGTTAAGACTCTGTCTTGAAAGGAGAAGGTCCTGAGTTTGGAGCCCAGGTGCCACATAAAGAATGCCAGGTGGAAATGGCAGTGGTCTGCACTTCTGGTCCTGGTGGACAGAGCCTGGGAAATCCTAGAGCAGAGCACAGAGGAGGTAGAAATAATCCAGGATGATTCCCAAAGTCACCCTTGTTCCTCAGCAGGGACACACAGTGCCCTCTGACTCACACACACACCCACACATACACACACACACACACACACACAAAATGAAGGAATTGAATGAATATTTTTTTAAAAACTAAGACCACATGCCTGGTCTTGTCTATGATCTCGTTTGCAGATGTTATTTTAGTTTTGCTGGATTGAGATAAAGATGGGATTTTGATAGAGCTTATTTGCCATTCCAAGTGACTTGGCTCCCTAGTAGAAGTGGAAGAAATGGGTCAGCTAGAGGGCCCAGGATTGCCAAGCTAAAGCACACTCACACACACATACACACCGGAGGCATTATCAAGAGCAGCCACTAGATGTCTATAATGCCTCATAGGGTTTGCCAGGAGTGCCAGGGTACCACCATCTTGCCTCTAAATGGGATTTTGGGTCCATTGTGAGGGAAATTCCATCAGAAATAGGAGTAAATAATGGCAAAGTCAAAAGAGGGATTTGAGAATCAGGGAGAATAAAACAAGTGTAAAAAAAAAAAAATCGCCCTCTGTGGGCTAAAGAAATGGCTCAAGGGTTAAGACTCTGCCTCAAGAGCAAGACCTGAATTCGGATCCCAGGTCCCACGTGAAAAACCACAGGTGGAAAAGACCTGCACTTCTGACTCTGATGGGCAGGAGCCTGGGAAATCACAGAACAAAGCGAAAAGGATGTAGAAGCAATCCAGTATGATTTCCGAGGTTACTCTTGGGCCTCCACAGGGACACACAGTGCCCCCAATACACACACACACACACACACACACACTCCGAAAAGTCAAGAAAAGGCACTGGCACATTTGAAACGGCAAAATGATGTAAAAAGCAGTCTACATAGCAACACTCGTCTCCTCACATGGTCTGTCTCACCTTCACTTCTGCTGATTTGCATGTATCTCTCCAGTGTCAACTGCTCATAAAGTTGCCTTTCATTGTGAAAGAAAGGTTGTTTTCTCTCTTGAACTGATGATTCGGAGCAACACAATTACTCTGAAGATACCCCCCAGACTATGCTGCTATTTTCTCTCAAAAAACTCAGCTCTTAAGGAAGATAGGAGGTAGGTAGCATGGCTTAGTGTTTCGAGCTCTAGCACAGCTTCCCCAAAGCCCACTGGGCTCGATTCCCAACATGGAGAGGAGTGGACAGAATAGCATTCCAGAGCAATCTTCTAAAATCCTCAGCCACGGCAAGACATGGTGGCCAATAAAGGTTTACTCAGAGGGCCGTGAGCGCTCCTCAGGTGGAGACACTTGCTACCAAGGCTCACAGCCTGAGTCTGATCGCTGCATCAAACTCATGACAATTGTTCTCCCACATCCACTTGTAAACTAATTTAAAAAAAAAAAGATTATGAAGAATTGAACACAGGGATGCAGCTCAGTTGGTAGAGAGCCTTCTAAGCATATACAGAGTCCTGGGTTCTACATGAACTCAGATACACTCATACATGTTTATATAACGTTATGAAGATTTTGGTCTTGGGACCCCAGATATTTTGTCCCAAAGTTAAGCTCTATAAAACTTGTTACGTAATAGTGACCAAACCCTCACGTGTGTATGTACACATGTATATATAAAAGACATTATATTCCAATAATGGGTATGAAGTATATCTGGAGTCAGACATGCCTTCATTTAGTGCTTCTTACATAGTACGCATATATGTTAGTTTTTTGAATATTTCTATTTATTTATTAGAAACAGGGATGTGGGGAAAAGAGAGAGAGATCTGGAGCAGACATACACATGCCACAGCACACAAGTCAATTCTCTTCTTCCACCATGTGTGACTTGGGTTGCCAAGTTTGCAAGCAGGTGCCTTTACTCATGGAGCCATCTTACCAGCCCGTAAGTTAATTTTTTTAACCCTTAGATTCTTCACATGTGACGTGAAGACTGGACTTACTTCATGGTATTGTTGGACAAAAGCAGATAAAGGCCTTTTTAGTCGATCTCTGCAAATAGTAATAACATCTATTATTTTTTAGAATGGAAATGAATATAGCAAAGAATGGTTTTGCCGTCAGCTATTGAGTGAATCCCTTTTCCTTGTCTTTCTCTGGCCATCACTTCTCTTGATATTCTTCCTAATTCAGAAGTTCTAATTCTTCATTCAAGGTATATAATGGCTTGTATAGAGGTTTTTTGTTGCTATTTCTAACAGTTAATAATACTCTTATTATTATTATTTTGAGGTGATATTAGACTTACAGATAGGTCGAAAATAGTGTCCAGATTCCATGTACCCTTCACCATCTTGCCGTGTGTCAGCATCTCATGTGCCCACAGAGCACTTACTCAGAACTGCACAAGTAATCTCTTCAAGGCATGAGGTTTTACTCTTGCCATTTATAATCTATTCTCCATAGCAACTAAAGTGATCTTTGTGACATTATATCAGATTATGTTATTGATTTACTTAAAATGCTTCATTCGCCTCATAAATTGAATAACAGCCAGACTGCTCACCACAGACACAGTTCCTCAGCCTTCGAGCGCTCCCTCCCCTCCACCCGGTGGCTCAGCCGTCTTCCCCCCCCCCCCCCCCCCGCATCAGCTACCCTGGTCATCTTGCTTCTGGAATGTTCTTAACTTTGAGGTTTTGCCATGTCTTCTAGCCAGAACATTCTTCCCCATATCCTCAGTCTATCAATATTAGTCACATCACCCAGTTTTATTTTCTTTGTAGTATTTTCTGGCATGGTCTTTTTTTTTTTTTAATGTGTTTGATGTGTCTTTCCCATCTTGTTGGACATATCTCCATCACAGTCGTGAATTAATTATCTCACAACAAGATTTATTATTTGGTTACCCATGTGAAAAAGAGCTCAGACTGCCCGCTCTTTAAAAAAAAAAAAAAAAAATTGGATAGAATTTTATTGATGTTATGGTTTTTACTGGTCTCAGTCTTTGCTCACAGATGTATGCCAGACCGGTTCATGGCGGTCTTGTTGTGAACACAGCAGTGAGCTGAAGCATGAACAGGGGCGCACGCGCACGTCCATGCTGTCCACATGTCGCTAAAGCATGTTCTGCAAAGGGAGTGGAGGCTGTTGAGCCTGAAATGGGGAACACCAGGACCGTGAGGCCCAGTGCTTTGAAAGTGCCTGTGCCAACGCTTTTTGCTAATTAAAGAACCTTAGGACAATCACCACTAGCGGCAGTAAAGGGCGCCCCATTACCTCGCTCCACGGTGAGTTGGGAAAATTTAAAGGTAGCTATAAATACCCTACTGAGCGCTTGAGTTCTAGCACAGTCAGGGGGCTGAGCGCCAGGGAGCACTAGCTTTTGTCCCCCTGGTCCAGAGTCCCCTCTCTGTTAGCTGTCAGTCCCCAAATTTTGCTTGGCTAAAGAACAAAATTCCATCAACAAACTCTTAATTTAATTTAAAGCCCTCAGGAGGAGAAAGCAAACAACTATTGTGAGTCTGACTGGGAGCCAAAACCACCCTGGGTCCTTCTCCTGCTTGTCTTTGACTCGCTTTGCCTCTTGCGTAGAGGGAGGATGGCTCATCTGTGGCTCCAGTTTCCTCTACCATAGATGTGTTGCAGGAATTTAAAAGAAAAAAAAGAAAACAAATTAAAAAAAAAAAGCCACAAGGCGATAGGCCGTTCTCACAGGAATATTCTAGGGCCCCTTACTAAGCAAGTCAGTGCTCCGGAGGAAAGTAAGCATTTAGAATGTGTGAACAAATGGGAACATGCTTCTTACATTCGCCCTATGGAATTTCTGGCTGGATTTTAGAGGTGTACTCATGCTTGGAACATTCTCCATGTTTTGACTGCATCAAGCTTGGCCCAAGGCTGGCTCTGTCTTCTCTTTCCCTGTGGTTTCTTGCATCTCTGCCGTGGCTCTGAGCCATTCTCACTCTTCAGTGTGTAGAGTGATGCCATGGTAGCTCTCACTCCCTTCTCTCCATGGTCTCCTTGGTTTGTTCACTCCTTTGTAGATCCCTGCCGGCAATCCATCTCCTGTGACTCTTCATTATTTTCGGTCCTACCCCGCCAGCTTTATCCATGGCTAGGATTTTCCTAGTTCCGGTTGGAATGACTTTAGTTTACCGTTGTCTGCTGGCCCTGCAACTTTGCTTCCAGCACACACTCACTGGGCCGAACTGAGGGTCTCCGTAGGAGGGAGAATCAAAAGACCCATAAGAAGTGTGGACTAGAATGGTGGCCATCCTCGGTGCAGGCCAGCCTTAACCAAAGGACAAGTGCTGGTCCTTGGAGTAGTGGAGAGTGAGACATTGGAAATGCCAGAAGAACCAGCCACACTGCTGGCTTCCCCATGAGTCACCCCATGAGCGACGGAGGAGCTGGCTGACACCCAGGTTCCTGGGTCCTGCTTCTTGGGAGTTGGAGCTCCTTAGCCTCCAGTCTGTTTTGGGTCTGTGTTTTCAGAGGCAGCTTTCAGATGCCAGTGGGGATCTGATTGCCGACGGCCATGAAATAAAGGTGCCAGGACCCTCCGCTCCTCATTAGTATTAGGTAATAGAGTTAGATGTTCTTCGTTGGCTGGCTTCCTGGTTTTGTGTGAATTCTCTCTTTCCACCTGTGCGTATGGAGTTCTGGGTTTGACCAGCAACCAGTAGGTAAGCTTATTTCTTTGTAACTAAGGTTAACCTTCTTTCCTACCCCAGACTACGATCCCCTGTCCATGAATCCCCATCTTTCAACTTTGATGTCACTGGGCACAGGAAGCCCCCAAACCTTTGTCTCAGGCTCCTTTGACGGTTTCTGTGAAGGGTGTCAGGCCCAGGTGGCCGTGGGCACAGCCTCGGGCTCTGGGGCTCTCCTCCCGGAGCCTGACCAGAGGAGCCCTCGTTCTGTTCCTCTTTCTCAGAGACGGCGGCCAGTGTTGTGACAGCCCAGTGAGACTGCTTGATTGGTATTCTGCGCACGGTTCTGAAAAAAGCCCGTGAGGAGTCCTGCCAGCCAGTAACTCTGAAAGGCTCTTTGTGCAAGCGAGCGGCGTCTGAGCTGGACGGGGCCTTCTCCCTCCCCCACCAGTGTCCTCTGTGGCCAGGCAACTTGGTGGTGCTTTGGAGCTGGCACAGAGCACTCGGGGATCCCTCCCCAAGAGGAGACCACCTTGGGATCCCAGACACACAGAACAACTGCAGCTCCATCCTTCCTGCCCTGGCTTCTGGCAGCCTGCCTCCAAGTCAGTGGGGTCTATTCAAGGCGATGTCCGTGCAGGCACCAGGGGCAGGAAGTGAAAAGAGAGGATTCGAATATGAACAGACAGACTGAGCAGTGGAGTGGGGACATTCTCGGTCCCCCTTCTGGTGGGGCCCTCAGGAGCTGGAGCCCTTGTTCAGCGCTGTCATCTTCTGTGCCGGTCGCTTCTCCTGCAGCAGGACCTGAGCCATTTTGATTTGAATCAGCTAAAGCCGCCTTTTGTCCCTCTGGCCTCCAGGCTCAGACCGGTTAACTGATCCTAAGAGCTGTCTGGACTCGACACAGGCCAAGGGCACCAGCAACTGCCCTGCCCCATTTTTAATGCCTCTCTAGGAGTTGGCTTCCACCACTTCTGTCCCCTGTTGACACTGTCCCTTTTCAGATGCTCTTTGTTATTAATGAGTTTTCTAAACACATAAGTTTGACTCACTTGCTTCAATGAACAAGACCATTATCATTAAGTACTGTTTTCTAGGAAGGAAGAGAAGTAGAGTGGGTGTTGAAGAATTTTCTCAAGTCTTACATTACCTATGAGCCCAGAGGACAGGAGACTGACAGTCTGCACTCCTATCAGTCATCCCCCGCTCCACTTGATCCCCTGATGAGACGGCTACCCATTTCAGAGCTGCGGGGTTTAACATATAAGCCTCACCTTTGTCTGATTGAACCTTCCCTGTAGGTCACTTGCCTTAATTATTTTGACCACATAGGTCACAGAGCCTGATGTCCAGCTCCAAACAAAAATACAGTTTAAAAATGATGACCTGTATTCATCCTATCATAAAATATATATAATAGTAATATCACATTGTCCATAGACCACTAAATAAAACAGTTATCACCAGACAGTGTATACATACACACACAGCAACTGTTTTGTTTTTTATTTGTCTTTGCTCAATATGAAACCCATGCTCTATTGCTAGACCAAACCTCCAAGCCCTTCATTTTATTTTGGAAACCTCTAGAAGAAGGATAAAAGGTAGAACAGAGGAAAGGACTGGGGTCTGACATCAAGGCTGCCTTGGAGCAAAAACTAGCAGGGGGGAGGGTCCTCTGTTTTGTCCTCCCGAGTAGCACCCACTCTCAGAAAGGAACAGAGATGGCGCCCAAGGCAAGGACACCCTTTGCGCTGTTGCTTTTACTTGGAGGGGACAAAAAGCCCAAAGTGTTGGATTGACAGAAGTAGCTTGTCCATGCCAGGCTCCTGTCTCAAGTGGGGTTGCTGGCATGTAAGGTTTGTGTATTTCACTGTCCCCACACCATGTGGTCAGGCAGCTTTGGGGCTGTCCCAAGCACAAGCCACAGGCGCAGAAAGATGTATTCAAGTCTACCCACAAAGGGACAGACGGGCTTCCGAAGAAACAGGCTCTGCCAACTGACACAGCCTACTGCTACCCAGAGGCCTTTGTCCTCGGCCTGGGTTAGGAGCAGCAAATCCTAAAACTGATTTGAAAGCTTGTTTCTGCAAAAGTTTCTACACAGGCCTCATGCTTATACAGCATGGTCTTTAAGATGCTTGTTCTTACCTCCCTAAAATAATTCACCGTGTTTATAGCAAAGATGATCCTTTTAAGAGGCTTCAGAACTTTAAAAAGAGCATTCTCCCCTTCTGTCCTTTCCGTTTTCTCCCCACTCTTCCATTCCCACATAATTGAAGAGATCTTTCTAAAAAGAGGGAGGGGACCAGTGCACCTGTTAAGTTTGTATGAGGGGAAATTAAAAATAAATAAATAAAAAGACTTTGCTGCCGTAGGGAAGCTACACACAGGCTGGTAACAAACAGAGTGACTGGGGGGACAAATTATAGGGGTTTTGTTTTACAGGGGGATAAACTGTAGTTAAAATAATGTGATGTATATTTCAAAGTAGTTAGAAGAAATGGTCAATGTCGAAGTGATAGTTTGCCATTACCCTGATTTAATCAATGTACTCCATAAATACATACATTTACTAGTTATCAAGTGAAAGAGCTAAAACTTCAAAAGACACAAAACCCAATAAGAAACCTCTCAGATAAAGATAAGATGGCTTTCCTAGCACCTGCGTGTCTGCTAGCCTCTGCCATCCATCTGGTGGTCCTTCATTTTTCCAGGTAGCTGGAGTGGAGGAGGCTGTGTCTGTGTCTGCACTGATGGATGGCATGTTAGGTACGTGTGTCTCCAAGGTCCTCTAATGCCATTTGAGTTTCTGAAATCCTTATTTTGCAAATCCATTTGTGTGCTGGGTTTAGCTCCCGATTACAGGATTAGCAGAGATTATAGGGTCTGTCTGATGTTTTCTCCAAGCTTTCTATCTGATTTATGGCTATGAACTGAGAAATTTGCACATAGATAGAATGAAAACTAGAGGCAGATAGAGACTGCTGGGGGGGGGGGGAGAAAGACAGAGAGAGAGAGAGAGACACTCTTATGAAGAACAAAGACCAGAGTCAATGAGGAACCTAAAACCTTGGCTTTCTGACTGTCCGTGCCTCCAGCACTGTGCCAGGCTGCCCACCCCCCTTTCTAGGTGCCTTTGCACAAACCTGTCTCCAAGTAGGATGGAGGGATGGGTGGAGTCCTGCTCCAGCCCTTCGTGGGCTCTTCTGCTTCTCCCTTCTGTCTTCAGTCCCGTGGTCTCCATTTTATTGGTTCTCATTGCAGGGTCTTTCCACTCTGCACTGCAGAACCTAAGAGGCTGAAAAGAAGGATGGGGATGGGCTGGGCACAGAGCAGCCCCTGCTCTTCCCTTAGGGCATCTTTTGTTTTTTTGTTTTTAGCTGTGCTAAAAACTCTCAGGTCACTGTGAGCTGTAAGTGTTTTCAGCTGCAAGTAAGAGAACTTAGAAGCAGCTTTAATAGCTTAGAATAGCTTTAATACAAAGTCATTCTCAAATTGGGGCAGCTGCAGGATGGACTGGCTTAACTGAAGCATGGCTCCAAAATCAACCACCTAAGTTCTTTGCATATTCCTATTCTGGTATGATCACACAGGTCTTTCTTAACTGCAAGATGGTTGCCATAGTTCCAGGCATTGCATGTTTATACACCAATCTCCCTAGACAAGAAAATCTAGGTTCTTATTTTTATGTCTTTTTGAAAGCAAAAAAAAAAAAAAAAAAACCTTTATCCACAAGCCTGTTCGTAATCTACTTCCTTAACCACATCTGGATGACATGCCTTCAACCAATGTATGGAACCAGGAAGAAAACTGTTCTCCCCCACCTAGGAATGTCTGAGACTGGAATTCATAGGTTCCATGTATTTAGATAGAAAAATACATCTGTATTTTTATTACCCTCTAACTAAAATTAGCATTTCCTTTGAATACGAATGTAAGCATAAGACATGTATTAAAACCAATGTAGCTTTGACTATTGTCATTCCTTTGAAATCATAGCACTTTCTAGACCTGCTGTTAAATCTTTTACTGAGTGTGTTAATAAAGAAGCACGTGTACTTACTGCGTCTGGATTTTAAGAAAACATTTTAATAGCAGTGTAATTGGTTTCCTGTGCATTCTTCTGTATCTTATTTCATATGTTTTAAAATAGTCTATGAAAGAGAGTGTGGCACATGAAGTGACTGAGATCCTTCAGCACATTGCTGAGCCACACAGGGAAAGTAGCGGAGTCCTGCCTACATGGAGAACAGGCGGAGATGGCGTGGAGTAGACCACCAGGTCAGAGAGTCGGGCTGTCCAAGTATGGACCTGTCATACCCTCAACCTGTGCCTGCAGCATATCCCAGAACCACCTGCTAGTTCCTGAGTATTTTTCTTGAAATCATTGTATTCTTTCTTAAATATTTTTTATTTCCTTTAATGAAAAAGCATCACTTACCCTAACAAACAAAGGGAAACCTTTTTTTAAAAAAAAAAATAAACACAGTGCTTAGAATGCTGAAGAGTGTTACTGTTTTCTGGCTAAATCCCATTTGCCCTCAAGGCTCTGCCCCTCTTTTGTTAAAGAGATGTTAAAGACAGATTAGCAGCACACTGGGACTTTCTCCATAATATAATCAGAGCTGAGAGATAATTGAAAATAACTCAGTTTGTGTGTCTCGATTAGTGCCCTGTCATTGACCCACCTAAAATAATTCAGTGTGTAGGGAAAGGCAGGTTTATAGTTGGCTCCTCGTTGAAACATTGGGGAACCCCACCTACAAAGGAAAGGGGATGGATATGTCTTATGTTTTATGCACACGCATCATTTCTTAAAGATGTCTTCCTCTATCTTCTCAGGACTCACAAAACACATTTTACAGGTTCTGGAATTTGGTTGGGTACAGACTTGGGGAGCTGTTTGTTTGTTTTTGTTTTGTTTCTTCCCCTGCAACCTTCCTCCCCTTTCTAAAAATGAAACTAACATTTGCGTATATCTATTCTAGCTCCATCTCTTCTGGTCTCTTTGATCCCCAAGGCATACCAACTGTGATCCAGCAGTTACTGGTTAATTGATCGGGCTTGATGTTGCTCTGTAGACTGAGCGCCCAGTGACAGAAGGGGGAGGCTTTGCCAGACAGACCCAGAGCTCCAAAAGAGGGAGGATCCCAAAGTCGGCTCATTGCCTTGGCCCAGCGGGGGGAAACAGCCTCAGAAGGGATGGTACTGAGCACACGACTTCAAGGTACAGGGACCTGGATTGTTAGATCAGGCCCTTGAGCTGGAAGGAAGCTGGAGATCAATCCCATCTCCATCTGGAGACCAGGAACTACAGCCCCAGAGAGAGTACGTGCTTTTCCTTGAAGCCATACTGGCTGGCATAAAGCAGTGACGGAGATCTGCCAGGAGCTGGCCATGCCATGTGAAGTCGCCTTCAGGGCAAAGCACATTCTTGCTCTCCTGCCACAACACAAAAATCCATCTCGGTTGTCTCCCACCATTTGCTCTCACGTTCCTTGTGCTGCACCTCCTCACCCGAGCTCAGGACGACCAGAGCAGCAGACAGCTGGTTCCATTTCCCCTGCGCCTTCTCCTCGTTTTCTGAGGGCTCGTTAGGATTTAGTGTTGACCTTGTAGAAGATGCTCCTTTTGGTCCTGTGTGCTTTCCCCTCCGGAATGCTGTTTCTCACCTATTGGAGGCCCGGCCAGATGGAGAAGAGACAGTGCGCTGTGGGGGCGGGGAGCTTCCTCCTCCTGTCTGCTACCTCTTCCTCCCCCTGAAGATTCTTGGTTACCACATCAAATCTTGAGTGTCTCATTCCTCTTCTGCATCTTTTTCTGACCTTAGAGATCACAGCAGGCTGCAGAATCTCTGGGGGCCATGAGACCATGGTTGTAACTTCCAGACCCTGAATGGGACTAGAGTGTTTTTGCTTTATTTTGTTTTAAATGCAACGGCCCTGTAGAGAAGACAGGCTGACACTTGGCTGGCTACCTTTTACAAAATTCCCTCCCGGGCTCTGTTAGTTGTTGCATGTTTACATCTTGAATGTGCCTGCAGGTTTTTGTGGGCATGTTTACATGTGAGTGGGTACTGCTTTCCTGAAGCAGCTGAGAAGCATTTCTTAATGGCTTGCAAGGATAAATGTTACTCTCTTTGAGCTAAGTGGTTCAATTAGTTCTGATTGGAAAGAATGGGATGAACTGGGGAAACATGCAGCCTGTTTGGTAACAGCTTCAAGAACAACAAAGGAAAAGAAGGTGTTGTTCCCAAAGGGTGGTCTTCATGGTGTCTTGACCAGCAGCATGGCTAAGGGAGCGTATTGTCAGGAAAAATTTTTTCCCATTTGTTGAGGGGGGGGAGCAGAAAGCTATTAGGAGAGAAGCATCCTTACAGTCTCAAGTGATTTGGGGTGTACGTGTATCCTCCCTAATGCTGTAAGAGCATGTCAGTTCCCCCAAATAAACAGCCATCAGCCCCCTGTGTGCCTCCCTAACCCTGCTGACACGGCGCAGAGCACTCTCAGCTCCAGCAAATGCTCTCTGAGGGTCCTTCCAGCTGTTGACATGGCGGTTTGTCCACAGCAGTCTTTCTCTTGCCAAAGCACAGAAGCTTGGGGAGCCTTTTCAAAGTCCTTACAAGAGCCACAAATACTTTGACCTATGCAATTCTTCCTGCCGTCCCTGTCTTTCTCATCGCCTTTCGTCTCTACTGTCCTTACAGGAGTGAGACCAACATTTCAACCCAAAGAATTTTCTCCTCCCTTTCCACACAAACCTGCACTTCACAGTGCTGTGGAAGGTTCCATGGTTTGCGTCCCTCTGCCAGGTTCCCCAACAAGCTTGCTCCTCTCAATCTTGTAAAAAGAATCGGGGCCCTACAGATCCTTCTTCCCATCATCTCCTTGCGTACATGTCCATCCCTAGGCTGCTTCCGACTGCCCACCCAGGCCTGCCAGAGAGCACTCTGCTCTTCAGGTTCCACCCTGAGAGAGGACAGAGTCACCTCTAGTTCTTCTCTGCCCCAGACCCCTTGGTTCTAAGAACATTCAGCTCCCCTCGTTCTCCCAGCCATCTCCTGAAGGGGAGGCTTGAGCTTTGAGTCCAACAGTGTGGTCCATTTAGCCAGGTGGCGTTCTAGTTAGCAGGGTGGGCTTTCGAGATGCACTTTGAATTTTATCCCTGTCCCCTCCTTACTAGCTTCACAGCCTCAGACCTAAAGCACTTTACTCCATAAAGGCCACATTCCTCATCCATGAAGAGAGCTGTTAAAGAGCCAGTTACGGAAAGAACATGTGCTGGAGAGCCCAGCGCTCAGGGGGGTCAGGGAGCAGCAAGGTCCAGGGGCCTGGTGTTTTCTGGAGCAATGAGGAGGGGGATTCTCTTGAGATCATCAAAGGAAAGCTTGGCTGAAACTGGGGAAGCCGGGTAAACACACAAAGGAAACGTGCCTGATCTGCCACTTTCTGACTCAAGAAGAACCTCAGAGAATTCTTTGAAGTACCTCGGGACTGCAGGATGACCCACTGGTTTTCATGAGAAGGATGACTAGGTGCGTGCGTGTGTGTGAAGAGGCATGGAGCACTGTTTACCCAGCTCTCCCTTTCTCGTCCTCCTCTGCCGGCAAGTGTAAAGTTCCATTTGAACACCCTTCTGAAGATAGTTTTTACCCAAACTGCACTTCCCTAGTGGTCTTAACTCCTGATCTGCCAGGTCGTACAGGACAAATTATAGTGAGAGTCCTGCCCCCCTCTTTCCTCTGCCTTGCCTGCTGCGTTCCCAGAGGAACCACCCCCAGAGTTATCCTCATCTGGAGAAATGACGGTCTGTAAGTTTTACCCTCACTGATTTCTGCAGTTCATTGACCACACTGTATCAAGGAAGAGTTTTGCTCGCAATCCAGAAAGGTTGCCTGATTGCCATGTAAAATCTGGGGAGCCAGATCCTCAACTGAGCCAGATCCCCAGCAGTTTCATCACTGGAGCAATCAACCAAAAGGCTTGCTTTGGCCTCTAGCTCCTGACAGAATTTTTGGTCCTCCCTGTCTCTGTACTCCCGCTCCTCGCTCCCATAGGCCTGCGCGCGCGCACACACACACACACACACACACACACACACACACACACACACCCTCAGATCCTTTCTCCATTTGTCATGTCGCCTGCAAATCCACTTTCTGTTCTTCTGCCAAGATCCTCTTCTACATTCCCATACCATCTGCCTGTGACCCAGCCAGCCTTCTCCAGAGAATGTCTCTTCTGATTGGAGCAATATTTTTCCAAGAAGATAGAGCTGGTGTGCTGAGGGGCCAGGGAGCAAGGGACAGGCCGTCAGTCTTAAGCTGAAAATCCTGAGTCCCCTCCTATGTCTCACATCATAGACTCGCCAGACCCATCACTGGGTCACTTTGGCTAGCGGTAGCTTTGCTGAACACAAGTCCTATTCCACCACGAAGGAGCAGGGCGGGACTTCCAGGGGAGGGGGGCAGAGTGCTGTGCACCTTCTCTGCTCACCCTCCGCACAGAGATTTTTCTTTTTGAACACTGCACTAGATCCTTCTGTGTCTTCCCTACCAGGTATGTCTATTCATCCTGAAGTTTCTATCCCCGGGTCCACCCTTCCAAAGAAGGTCATTTGCGATAAATAAGACAGCTTTCTTTTACACAGAAAAACTGATGTTTGAAATTTCTCACAAATGTGGCAAGAGATGGACTATAACATACATAAATGTGAAACCAATAGTAACAAATGCCAAATCTTGTGTTTAAGTTCAGAAATCACTTACACTATTACAAGATGAAGGTGACCTAGCTTGACAATTTATTTATAAATTGCTCCAGAGGGTTTGTTTATAACAAACTGTACACTAACAACAGAGCAAGTGACTGATAAGAATTGCACTAATAGAGAAGTAGTGTAGATCGAAGGAGGTAATTGTTCTCCACTAAGCATTTTTGTTGGCATTGCACTTCTAGAGCGTTCTTGGTACAGTGGCAGAGCATGTCTAGGAGCACCCACGTGGTGTGGCATGTGGGATTCTGCTCCAGCATGCAATGGAAGCCACTAGAGGAAAAGCAAGGGCAGAACAAACATTCCCAGTGCCCGTGGCTCTCTGTGGGTGGAAGCCAGGAAGGAACACCTTCTGGTGTACTCATTGTTGCTAGGTGCTGTACCAGCATTTGAGGAGCCTTTTATTTAGTCCCCAAAGCAACTCCGAGTTAAGTGATATTCAGGAAATTTTCCCAGTCACCTGCTGATAAAAAGAACAAGGAATCCAGTTTGCTCCAAATTGTGCTAGAGTATAAAACTTAGACCAATAGGAAGCTCAGATTAGCGTTTAAGAGAGGATTTTCCCTAACAGCAAAATGGATTCTTCCTGCAGAAGAGCTCTAAGTCACACTTGATAGAAACTGATCTGCCTTAGGTGTGATGACATCTGTAGTGGGGAGGGAGATAAAGATAATCTTTGGTTCCAGCGGAATGCCCTGGAATTCCCTGGGGCTTTCAGTGAGCGGTCATTCGGGGGTGATTTGAGACACAGCTGCTAGTCAGGGAGAGAAGACGAGCTGCCAGTGGTCCATTTCTTCCGATCAGGCTTACAGATTACAGGCCATTTACGTCCAGCTTCTGCTCGGCGCCCCTATTTTGCGCCTCTAAACTGTCTGCACAGGCTCCCATCTGGCAGCTTGTCTGTCAAGGTTGGAGCTGTCCCTCCTCCGCTTCCCTGCCACGGCTTGTCTTCCTACACAGGCCTGGTGTTCTGAAGAAGCCTCATCCCCTCCTTCCCTCCATTAGTGTAGGCTCCCTGTCAGCGGCAGCCACCGAGGTTTGGGGCGCAACCATCCTAGTCCAGACAGAGCCGTCTTCCTCGCGGGCGTGTGGCGAGGCTGAGGGTGCATCTGCATGCTCACCGCAGCCTGATCGATGCCTGTCAGCTCAGCATTGGAGTGACAGCCGCATGCCGAGCTGTTTGCTGAACACAACTCGTCCGTCAAGGGAAATCAGACGAAATCCATCTCCTTGTCCAAAGCCTGGCCAATGGACTGTACCTGGAATGCCAGCCCTGTAGCCCATCCTGCTCTTATGCCATGTAAATCACTGCTCCCGGGGTCCCTTGAGGCAGTAGGATTATGGGCAATAAAATTAGGCAAAAGACCAGATTTCAGGCCCTTCATAGAGCAACATCCTGGTTTTGCTAGTGTTTACTATATAGACAGTATAAGTTCAGAGCATAAGAACTGATGCATAATTACCTGAGACTGTTATAAAATAAGCCATAATTGAATTTTGTAAAAAGTTTCCCAAGTGTATATTGAGTAGGACATGGGCAGCTTGAGTATTGTGGAGAATTTGTAGGAAAGGGACTCTTCAGAGAGTCTCATTAGAGAGACAATTATGGGGGTTTAAGGCTTTCAGAATTGACAGGGACACACTTTGGCAAAGGTTCCATGTTTGTAAACCATTCGGGGCTGCAAGAAGCTCTGCCACCCCGCGTCTTGGCAGCCAGCCAGCTACTCCCGCTCTCCTCTCCCCAAAGCCTCTTTTATCCGGTACAAGCCTGTACCTGGACCTTCAAGGAGCCCCTTGCCCGCCCTCAGCCACTCCAAGACTCCCATTTCCCTGGGCCGCTGGCTCTTAAGTGAAGAGCTCAGCCGTCTCCCCTCCCGACCTCGGCCTGCGGCTGCACAGGTGATCTTGTCCATTTGCCTGCCCTCCCGCCAGGGCCCGAGCGGCTCTCAGCATCCAAAGGAAAATGCAGCAGGAGGTCAGTTCTTGGGAGGCTAGAGCACAAAATTGTTCAGAAGGCAGAAGTAGGCGGGGAGTGTGGCACAGCAGCCGAGGGGCGAGGCTTCTCTGGTGAGGATGGTCCACATAAACCCCCCACCCACATGAGTGGGGGCCTGGCGGTCAGTTCCACAGCACCCTCCCCCCTCCTTTTTTTTTTTTAACTGGCCCTCAAAGAGCCTTTCAAATCAAGGGCAAACTCTCTCGTAGGACTGCCCTAGGGGATGTGCTTGCTGGAATCCCGCCCCCTACCTCCTCTCCACACTGCCCTACCGCAGCAAGCAGAGCTCTCCTCACCCCAGGCATGTGGAGTACAGCAGTCAAAGCTTTATTGCCCACGCACTAGAGCCGTTCTGCAATAAAAGAAAATAAAACAAGGTAATAGGAATGGCTGGTGCAGGGGGCAGCCCCCTGGAGAAGTAGGCCTGCTTCTGCCCATCTTTCCAGTCCCACCCATCACCATTAAGGCTGCTGTCAGGAAGGCTTCTGAGGTCCCACCGGCCTCCTATCTAGGGCTGAGCGAGTGGTGGCCTGCCCAGGCTCAGCACAAGCATGGACACAGGCCCAGGCCCAGCGCATCCTCCAGAATCCAGCTCCAGTGATAAGAAGGCGATTTCACCTCCTAAGGGGACCAGAGAAGGGAGGAAAAGGGCTCCTGCCCAAGGGGTTCCTCAAAGGTAGCAAGGGTCAGTGTCCTTTAAAGCAAGGCTGAGCTGTACTTTACAGCAAGTGCTGATAGTACAGAACTCACTGGGAGAGGTGGAGTCTAGAACTGCCAAGTGGGAAGTGGAGGGTCACAGCACGTGCTGACTGTCCTACCCAGGTCCCGCCTCACACAGCCATCGTCTCCACAGCAGATATTTATGCCTTGCACGGAGGATGGCATTAGCAGTGGTTCAAAGTCGCCAATAATTTTTATTTTGTCATGCCGCGTGTCTGGCCCTTTGACCAGAGAGCTTTTAAATTCCTCTCCCTGGCCCTCTTTCTCCTCTCCCTCTCTCTGGCTCCTTCATCCCCAGGCTTGATCCAGACTTGTTGATGAGCCTGCCCCCCCACACACACACACACGAGGCACTAAATCTCGCCTGCCTGCCTGCTTTGCGACCCACCATCATTTCCCGTGCTCACCTACGCCCATGAATGCTTAATATAAAACTTCTGCTGCCTCTCAGCAGTTTGTAATTCTGAATTCGATCTCAGCAGAGGAAGCAAAATGGGCTGATGAATGTACTTGGGAAGGTGAGCAGAAAGCGACACAGTGCATCTCTGCGATGTGGGACCAGGTTTTCTTAACCATTTAGTGTAATAAGATGGATATCTGCTGTGTCAAGCTGTTCTAATAGGATGGATACCTGCCTGATCTATGGGTCTGCGGGGTGGTTATGCGTTTTAAATGTCCTCATCTCCACGACAGTAAATGCTCTGGCTTTTTCAATTATAAACTCTTTCTTTCTCAGGTGGGGAAGCCGGAAGACTTTTGCTTTGGTCAAGGGTAGAAGAGAGAGGTGCAGGAGGACTTGTGAGCAGGAAGGTGTACCCAGGTGCTGGGCCCAGCTTTCATCTTTCTCTTTACAGCCTGGACCCTCCCTTAGGCAGCACTGTGGGCCAGTTTCCCTTGTTCTTGTTAGCTGGTGTCCCCCCCAGCAGGGATCTAAAGGAGTCTCTGTGGCTTTCAGAAGTTTGGACTTCCTGAGGTTAGGCCCCTCTCCGGGTGTCTGCTTCCTTCCTTCAGCTTGGGAAGCATGTCAGGGAGAAAAGGAAAACTGAACCGGGAGCCCCAGGAGCATCCTACCCTGCTCCCAAGAAGGGGGTGCCCCAGTGGCTCACAGACAGGGAGGTGACTGAGTTCTTAGGCCCAGTTACGCTGAGCAGCCAGCAGAGAATAGACATAGCCAGTCCTGAGGGTAATGAGCCCAGAGTTGCTAAGTGGAATGCTTAGCGGGGGTCTCAGCTGGGGGAGGGGGTCGTAGAAGAGGGGAGCTCAGGCAGATCATGCTGAGGATCAGCCTTTTCTAATGACTTTCCCTTCTCACCAACACACCAACCAGGCCAAGGACAGAGAAGCCCGGCGGCTTCTGGCCTCTCTCAGCCTGCCTTCACATTCCTCCTTGCTCCTCACCCTCTCCAGCCCCTGCCACAGCTAGAGCCTCCACCTGACTCCTTAAGGAAATGTAGGCATCTGGGAATTTATCACTTCCAGACTTCAGCAAAATCATTCTGTCCACAACTCACAAGAACTAGGCTCTGGATTTAAGCAGAATTGAGTTCAAATTCTGGCCTGTACACTTAATAAACAACTTCAGACAAGTTCATCTTTTTTTTTTATTTGTTTACCAATGTTTAATAGAGTAATTTTCAGTAGCACATGCATTGTGTAGTTTTAGTCCATGTAGCCATCTAGCTCATTATATCTCTTATGATGAAAACTTTCAGAATCCTTCCTCTCCTTGTATGAAATGCATGTACGTGGTCATCTATAGGTCTCCTGTTGCCCAATAGCACATTGGAGCTTCTTGCTTCTAACTGTAGCATAACAGCCTTATGGTACTTCTCTCTCTCTCTTTCTTTTTCTTTCTTTCTTCCTTTGTTCTTTCTCTCTCTCTCTCTCTCTCTCTCTCTCTCTCTCTCTCTCTTCTTTCTCTCTCTCTTTCTTTCTTTCTTCTTTCCTCCCTTCTTTCCTTCCTTTTAAATGTGCTGGACCCTCCCTTAGGCAGCACTTGCACTTGCTGGGTATGTGCTCTTCCACTAAGCTACATAGTACTCCATACTACCCTATATTAATCATCTTTGTACCTTGGACAACTCGTTTAACAAACACTTCACAAAACAGTTGTAAGAATTAAGTAACCCCGTGTTATATCAATAAACCTACTTCGATGCATGATATACATATACACAACTGAAACTCAGAATTTTTATTTCATTCTCTCTTCCCTGTAACAAGAAACATCTGGTCTTCCCTTCAGACATGGAATTGACAGCTACAGAGCTCATACCTAGACCATTTTTGATCCATCCCTTTCTAACCCAGCTGTTAGGCAAAACTTACATTCAGGGCCATTTCTGTTGGGGTAAAGCCTTAATGAGCTAGGCAGTGTCCCCAGGGACTCTATATATATATATATATATATCCAGCTCTCTGTTTATACCAGTAATAACAAAAAAGAGCCTTGTTTCTGTGAGATTATCTTCTTTTCATGTTCTTCAGATCAAATATTCTTTTAAAAAATTTTTTATTATTTTATTCAATTGTGTGTGTGTGTGTGTGTGTGTGTGTGTGTGTGTGTAGAACCACAGGCGAATTGGGGAACTTCCATGGACGCCTCCACCTCCTCGTTTACTCTGCTCCAGGATTCACAGGCTCCACCCTACCAGGACCAGAAACGCAGGCCGCCCCCGCTTCCGCCCGGCAGTCTATACGTGGGATCTAGGATACGAACTCAGGACCTTCCGCCTGCAAGGCAGAGGCTTAATCCCTGAGCCACCTCTCCAGCTCTCCAGATCAGATATTCTTAAAAGTACAGACAAATCAATAAATGCCAGTGACTGGCAACTGTATGTCCTTTTCATTCCATTCATTTTACCGGAGTTGACCTTCCACTGTATCAGTGGTGCACTATGTAGGGGTTGGGACCAGAGAGTCAAGCAAACTTCTTGTCTTGAGGAAGACAAGAAGAGGAAGTGAGACGTGACTCACGTTCTGTGGTACCCAGAATTCTTTTGGAACACAACAGGAGGATTCAGCAAGATTCCTTCAAGTGACTTTATCCTCATCAAAGCAATTCAGAGAAATGTGGAATAGGAAACGAGAAAGATGAGGGATGCTGGAGACAGATGACAAGAGAAAGGTACAAAACCTCTATCGGTTCAGAGCCCCCCACAGGCTTATGTGTTCATATCGTTAGCTGTGTCTGGGTGGAGCTTTGCTGGCATGAAGTACGTCACTGAGGTGGGCCTTGAGATTGGCACCTGGCCCTGTTTCCTCTTCGTTTGCTCATGCTCTCTGCCTTCCTGTGATGACTGATTGGATTGGATTGGATGGAGATTTGAACTGGCGTCCTTCGTCTACTCTGTTCCTGCCATACTGAATCTTTCCCCTCTGGAACTGCAAGACAAATAAATCTCTCTTTCTCCCCTAAGTGGTGTATGAGCATTGTCTCATAGCAAAAAGAAAAGTAACTGCAACACCATTGTGCAGTTCAGCGTTTACTGAGATGGTGGCAGATGGATGGGAAATGCACAAAGCGTTATGCTTGTGTTTTATGCTGGGAAGAATGACAACTGGTGCTGACCAGCCAAGTCTGGAAATGACTGGACTTCCAGCCTTGTTCTTCTTTCTCTCTAACTCCTTCAGTCTCTCCTCTCCCCTTTACATTTTGACTTGAAGTGAGTTTGCTTCGTGGTCTATTAACAAGCTTCCCCAATGTATTTGCAATGTATTTGTGAGTCTCGCTCAGGTTCCTGTCCTTTCTTCTTCCCCATTCATCCAGCCCAGATCTATGTCAGAGCTCAGGGGTTAGGCTCTGATATGCCCCATCCCTGTCTCTCCGAATCAGCCCCCTGGAGCTTTATATATGCTAGTAGTGCCTCCTCCCAGCTCCTGCTCATTCCACCCTCCCTCTTCTCTCTCTAACATCTGCTTACCCCTTCACTGCCCTCAGCATTGCCTTCTTCCTACCAGTTATGCGTTGTCTCTATAGCAATTCCTTATGTTAGAACAGACATGTCTTTCTCTCCTTCAGAAGTCCACCCCATTCTTTAGAGACCCAAACCCTTCCCAAAGATCAAACTTCCCAAAGATTTTGCAATCGTCAGAAATCTCTCTCCCTCCCCCTCTCCCTCCCCCTCTCCCTCCCCCTCCCTCTCCCTCTCCCTCTCCCTCTCCCTCTCCCTCTCAGTCTCTCTCTCTCTCTCAGTCTCTCTCTCATTCTGGTTGTCTGTGACACACCGTTGCGTTTCACATGGCATTTTGTCTCTAGGTGACATGATTTGGCTTCATGACGTCTTCTCAACGAAACCTCGGACTCTTTGTGGTTCTTTTTGTTGCAGATGGACTGCAATATCCAGTGCAGTGTTTTTCTGTTTAGCCAGTGCCAAATAACTGTTTCTTGCTTGGTTGATTAGAGCGAGTCTTCGGCCTCTTTTAAGCCCTTAATGATTTTATACATTGCAGTTCCTCTGCATTTGTCTTTCCATTTTGAAGAACAGTAATCGTTGGGAGTCTCCTCTCTCTCAGCTTACCTGGGTATCCCTGGTGCTTCTCCAACTTGGCTCTCTCTTTCTCAGTCACACTGATCTTCTCTCGCAGTATACCCAGGACTCCATTATAACTTTAACCTGCATTTTCTGCTGCCTGGCTGGCCTTGGAAGCGTCTTTGTTAGAAAAGCTCTGGATAGCAACCAAGAATGTAGCCGCGTGGAAGGCGCTGCCCAGAAGCAGTAAGCAATAGAGCCCTGCCAAGCAGTCTCTCCTCCAGGAGTGCAGGAACCTCCTCCCTCAAGCCCTCCAAGGACTGCCTAGAATCCTGCTGCACAGGGTCAGGCTCTGGGGACTGGGATGGGTTGAACAGAGGCCTCCTTCAAAAAGCCCAACATGTCACAAGTCGGGGACTGGCAAGAGAGCAAGTTGATACAGAGCAGAGCTAAGCACCAAGATGGAGTTATTTGTTGGGAGGAGGGAACGAAGGAAGGCTTTCTGAGAGACAGAAACTACTACCCATCTTCTCATTCCAAGTTCCTAGACAGCATCTTGCAGAAGCAGCTTGCCCGTGTACTCTTTACTAGTGCAATCCTGGTGAAGAAGTGTGGCCCAAGTCAGGCAGGGACATAGGAGGTGCGATGGGAGGCTCCCACGACAGTCCTTAAGGAGAGTGAGAAGTGCTGGGGCTGGCGAGATGGGCACATCAGCCCTGTCTACTTGCTTCCTCTCGGGAAGATGAAGGTGCTGAGAATCTCTTCAGTCCTTCTTATTCCCTCTGTCCACCCTGCAGTATCTCACTGAGTCTGGTTAGGAGAAGATTGGGGCTGCCCCAGCCCTCACACTGAGCGTTTTCTGCTCAGGCAGCAGCTTGGGAGCACTGGGCCATTGCAACCCCCCCCCACCACCACCACCACCGCCCAAGACAGCATTGAAAAAAATCAAATTACTGGAATGGTGTTTGCGCTGAGTGGCGAGGTGGTGGCAGGAGTCTCGAAGCCTTGCCCGAGGGCACCGCGACAGGAAGGCCATGGTGGAGAAGCTGTGTTGACAGCAGTAGTGGCACCCAAGTGTCCTCTGTCAGAGAGGCAGCTGAGTGATGCCACATCAGGTCACTGTTCCTCCTCCAGGTTAAAAGGATTCAGAGGCTAATTGTGACTTCTGGGTGTTCTTAGCTGGAGCGTCTTCATTTCCTCCTCTTGGGAGGAGCATTCTCCACAAGAAGCAAAATCAGTGGGATCCGCTCAGCACAAGACAACAGGAAGGTGGAGCAGGTAAAAGAGGCCAGCTCTTTCCTGACCAAGGGCAGGGCACAATCAGCCTGGAGGGACAGTAGGCCGAGGCCCCTGTCCCATTGCCTCCTGGGACATCCTTACGCTGAATTGTATTGGGGATAGTCGGTTGAAATTGGTGGAAGAAAACAACAGAAATTAATGGAACCGTGGATTCTGTTAAGAGGAGAGGCAGAGTCCTATCAACAGCCAAGCTGCCAACCCTTCCTGCACAGTCTTTCCTGTCATCAATAGTGTCTTCACCACCCCCCTCCTTCTCTCCCCAACCCCCATCATTATCGTGCCCTGAGAATCTTCACAAAAGAATGCAAAAACCCCTTGTCGTGACTGTGAGTAAGTGAATGTAGCAGGAAACATGATTCCTGTGTCGGTCCAAATGCCCAGCCGACCCAAGCCGGTTACTCCTCGCCCTTCTGTGTACAGGGACCTCCAGGAACTACTGCTGAACGAGCAGACAAGAGCAGGACGCAGTGCGGCGCTTCTGTCTGCACCCAGAAGTGTCTTGCTGTCAACGCCATCCCTACACTAGGATTTGGGAAGGGTTATAGGCAATTAGGGCTTCAATCTGAGAGGGTAAGCGATGCCGTATTTTAATTGTCATTAGTAATAAAAAGTCAGCAGAGAGAAAGCCCGGCCTCTCCACACAGAGGAGGGCAGGGCCCAGTCATTAACCAGGCCGAGCTGGCCTCTGGCAGGCCACATTTATCCTTATTTCATGTGTACGTGCTCAAAGCTTATAATGGGTAGCTTTTACCCAGGAGCCTTTCTGTGCATTACAGAGATACCAGAGATCATGGGCCCTTCAGGTCATAGAGAGCAAGAATCCCGTTATCCAGAATGTGGAAGGGTGGCGCAGAGCAGCCCTCCAACACTGGCACTGCCTAGGCTCATAAGCCCATCTCCAGGGCTTGGCACCATCTCAAAGAATGTTTCCTTTTATTGGCTATAGAAATTTAAAACAGCTTGGAAACATGTAACAGACACAGGCATAGCCTAAGACATGCTCAGATCTCCTTCCTGGCCTAAAACAGCTCCTTATTGAAGTAGGAGAGTCTGGGGTTTTTCTGTTCCTCTAAGACTAGAGGTGAACAGGGCAGCCACCAGCCCACCACAGGTCAGTAAAAGGATGGTTGTACACATAGGCAGAGGCTGGATGGATCAGAGACGGTAGGGCCTTAGGGGTGAGTGCAGCCGTAGGGGAGTTGAACCAATGGTTGCCTCTTAGCAGCCTGGCGATTAAGGGACACAGATAGTTGCCCAATTGGCTAAAAGTGCAGTTTTTTTGGTCCATTCAGGTTTTTCGCCTTGGGAATCTTTGTCACTTTTGCTGAGAGGTAGGATGGAGGTAAAAAGATGACACTAATAATTTGAGCAGACCTCATGGCCACAGCCTGGTTTGGAGAATTGTAAAGTGACTAAGCCAGAACATTCTTCAAAGGTTTCTGCCTCTGATATCCTGGTGTCATAGTTAGGCACAGGCGTCAACTTGACAGCTGAGGGTTTTGAGCTGTGGGCACATTTGTAGAGAATTAGTGGTTGGGGTTACGCCCAGAGCAAACCTGCAGGAGATAGTCTGGCTGATGGGGAAGGCCCAGGTAAGTGGGACTAGGCCCTGGAATACAACACAGAGAGCTGGTTGAGAGTCGGCATCCTTGTGTACGCTTGGCCAGACGTGCTGGTCTGGCAGGTAAGGATGGTCCCTCTCTCAACCATTAGGTAGGGATGGAGTGGCCAGTTCCCTTGGCCTGGCGTTGGTGCATGCTGGACAACAGACTGTAACCGGACTATCAGTAAGAAAATAAACCCCTTGTTCCCTTAAGCCGTCTGATGGTCATTTATCAGCAACCATGCAGGCTGACTGCAACACCTGGCAATCCCAGGCGACCTGCAACTTAATGCTCTTTCAGCTTTGTTCCTCAAATGACGGAGGCCTGACCTGCCTGGAGGAGTCAGCCCTGGCCTCTCTGACCTCAGCCCAGCATCTGCTCCGTCGCGTTTGCCTCCTGTCCGTGTGTGTCACGTCTCTTTTGCTCTTCACCCTTTTGCCTTCTGGTAGCCAGAAGGGATGGATGTAGGAGACCAGAGAGAAGCATGCACAGCTGCTGCTGCACCCGTGCCTAGATAAAGAGAGGAATCCATTCTTGCTCCAGTTATATTCGGTCAGACAGAGCCACGCGCAGAAGAGCCCCTTCCGCGCGAGTGTCTGGGCCGCCTGTGAGTCATCAGCACTGGCCGCCCTGACCGGGGTCAGCTCTGCCCCTCTGGGTTCATGGGCAGCCCGCCATGGCAGAGTTACTTCTAACAGATTTGCTCATCATTTCAGTGCCACTGTGTGTACCTGATGAAAGGACTTTCCTTCTCCTGGTTCATTGGTGGTGACCTATGAAAACCAGAGGGTTTTTTTTTTTTGCATGTACTTGCTGGTGGAGGTTGGAGAACAGCGTGAAGGAGTTAGTTCGCTCTTTCACTGCTGGATTCCAGGAATTGAACTCGGGTTATCCAACTTGGTGGCAAGCACCTTCTTTACCTGTGCCATCTCTCTGGCCCTCAAACCAGGATCTTTTACCTTTTGTCTGCTTTCTGAATCTTTGCCAGAGGCCATTAACAAGTGCCCACTGTAATACTGGGAGGGTGCTGAACTGTGAGGGAGCACTAAGTAAATACTAGTGTGATGCAAGAGGGATTGAGTCTGGGCCAGAGCTTCATAGGCAGGAACATTCTAGCTAAATAGGGAACAGCATGTGCTGAGGCCTGGAACAGCAGAGCATGTGTGGTGTGGGAGGAGTTTGGCATGACTCGATCAAAATGGGGAGGGCCGGTGGAACCCGCAAGATCCCAGCCATGAGGCACTGACACGGTACTGTGCTGAAGAATTTGAACAAAGAAAGGGTCTCCATAGCAGGGTGACGAGACAGGGATTTGAATGCCAGGTTCTTCTTAAGTATTTGTTTAACTCCCTCAAAGCCCTTTGAGATAGGGGTCGTTATTCTGCTCACTCAACAAATCAGGCAGTAGAGATGGAGTAAGTTATATCACTAGTCATAAAGCAAGATTTGAGGCATGTAGTCTCACTACAGGACTTGCATCTGACTTCCTGGAATAGGCCACACTCCAGGATTCCAGAGGAGCTGAAAAGGGAAAGGCTGGTAAAGGTGCCAGCAAGGAGTTTTGTTACTCACAGCTAAGAGCCAAAGCAGTAAGGGTGAGAAGGGAGGAGGATCCCAGGAAGTAAAGTCACTGTGAACTGGGGATGGTTGTGGGTTAGTCTGAGGAGTCTAGGATTAGTCCCATGCACGCCTGGAATATCCATATTCAAGGGCTCTGCTGTTGGGAAAAAAATTCTCAAGTGAGACTAGTAAAAAATAGGGAGAAAAGGCCAAGATGGAGAATCACAGACCCCTAAAAAGAAAGTTTAGGAAAGATAGGAACTACTTAGCATTATCAGATCATTGGAAAGGTCAAAAATGATTAAGTCTACAAAGAAATTAAAATGGCAATTAAGAGGCCCTAAGGGACTTTGACGGAATAATGACAATGGAATAGTGACCATAGGAACTGGCTACAACTGTGGGGAAATGCAGGGGAGGAGGCGAATGTAGGATGTTCTCCAGATGGAAGGAAGAGGTGGACAAGATGTTTGCAGGTGAAGTGGTCAGAAGGGGTAAGAAGTAACCATACATGCCGATCTAAGTGCTTTCTTAAAATAAATAAATAAAATGTGTGCACGTGCCCAGTATGGACAAGTTCCAGAAGTTAGTTCTTGCATTCCATCTTAATGAAGCAGTCTTGCTCCTGCCGCTGTACTGCATACTCCAGGCTAGCTGGGCCCTTGACCATCTGGCCAGTTTTCCTGTTTCTGCCTCCCTCCATCTTGCCATACAAGTGCTAGGATTACAGATATGCACCACCTCATAGGATTTTTTTACGTGGGATTGAACTTGGGTTTCCAGGCTGACACAACAAGCACTTTCGCCCACTGAGCCATCTCCCCAGCCTCAAGTACAGGTCCTCACAATGACATTCCCCACGGTGATACATGTAAAGGAGCTTGAGAACTGAGGGCGCAAAGCAGAATTCAGGAGGCTGCGGTCTACAGTGGGGAGCTGACATCTGAACGTGACTTGATCGAACTGTTGGTTATGTATAGACCACACAGGAGACTTGATCATTTCAGGCATTTATTCCATGGATTCCACATTGGTTCCCTGCCATCAAAAGAGGCCAAACCCAGGCTCCATCCCTTTAAAGGCAAGTGTAGTTTTAAAGCCAGGAATTACGCTCGTCAGGGCCTGGGATGGTGCTGTGTGGAGGTGCCCAGGGGAAAGGAGCCTTTGTGCCTCCTTGGCTAGAGCCACGCTTCACTCAGCCAGGTAGCATGATGAGGGGCTGTGCTGCTCTAGAAGTGATTCCCCAATCACTCCTCCCAGCATGGCGCCCTACCCCCGGGCTGCAACAGACACCTCCTGATTCTGTCCCTTTCCCCGCATGAACCGCAGGAAGGAGTTAACTCTCCCTCCGGCCTCCAGCCTGGGGTTTCCTGGGAAGATGAACAGTCTGCCTTCCTTATTGTCTGCACCAGAGGAACAGATTGCGTCAGTTTGTAAACTGTGTTACGCTTGCAAAGGCCTGGAGTCAGCAGGTTTGCATTTCCCAGCAGACTCCAACGATGCCGAGCGCGCCTTGGCTTCTGTCTCTCTGCCTCAGGCAGGACCGAAAGCCTGCGCCCGCATCCCCACCCTCCCACCCCTCATCCTGGAGGTAGAGAAAAGGCACTCGAGAGACAGAGAAGCTCTTCTAGCTGCGCCTCCATTGCTACCCAAGTGTCCTCTCCGATTCTAGGAGCCCCCTTTGCCCCTTAATGCCTGGCAGGGATTCCAGGCATCCCTAAGGATTTGGTGTAGGCCACTAGGACGTCAGAAAAGAGATTGGAAAAACATCCTCTTTCTGGGTTGGAAGTAAAAGAGTCGTGTGATGAGAGGGCACACTGAGAAGAGGTGCGGGTGGGGACAGAGCCGCGTTGCCCACAGCACGTGGAAGATCCAAGCTGCTGTTGCCTCTGGCCTGCCCACTCCCCACGCGCTGCCAGTGATGAGACCCAGAGGCCTTCCGCAGGCATCGCCTCCCTGCTCCGGAGCATTACATTATTAATTGCATTGTGTTAATGTTCATTGACTTTCCTGTGTGTGCGTGTGTATGTGTGTGTGTGTGTGTGTAGCCAGGAGGGGAGGGCACGCATTGGCCGTGTTAAACTGCTACTGTATTAAGGTGAAGTGTCTTTTCAAGTTCACACGCCGGCTGTGGCAGCACATTCCACCTTTGATGCAGCATCAGCGGCAGTGGAAACCCCAGCTGTGTGGACAGCCCCCTCTGCGTGTCAGGAAAGAACCTTAGTTACGCTCTAACTGCCCTTGGTCACTGCTCTCTCTCTCTCTCTCTCTCTCTCTCTCTCTCTCTCTCTCTCACACACACACACACACACACACACACACACACACACACAACTGTGCACCTCTGTGCAGGACAAGTGGGTTGGAGTCTGTTGCTATAACAAGGTGCATGACACTGGGTAGTTTATTTTTTTTTAATGATTGATTTTTAGCTTGCAGTTTTGGAAGCCCAAGAGCATGGCATTAACTTCTACAAAGGGACTCATGGTGGGTAGTGGGAGACATCGTATCTGGAACACCTGTGAGAGACACATCATGTGACAAGACAGAAAGCAAGAGAGTGAGGAGAGACCAAGCTTGCTCTGTGACAACCTGGTCATTTGAAGGCCAGCTCCCTACGACCTGAGTTCCTTCATTAGGTCCTGCGGAACCTGAGTCCGCCTCAGGATCTCGCCTCCGCCTCCCAAGTGCTTGCAAGTGTGTGTCACCACACTCGGTCTAGGTCCCATTTGTTTCAAGATTCCTCGCCTCAAGGTTGCAAGAGGTGAAGCACCGCAGTCCACAGCAGGAAGATGCTGGCGTGGTCTGGACCCCACATTGTCCTTCAGCTCCTCTCTGTTTGCCTCTTCCCTCCCACCAGTTCTCTGGGATATGATTAGCCACATAGGCTTCCGGGAACATTTGTCCTCCTTTCTCTCCTAACCCATTGCTTTTCTTCTCTTGTGAATTCCCAGTCACAGCCACCACATGCCGTCGTACTCCCAATTCCTTGCCTGCCCTACCCTCAGAAAATCCACAGCAAACCAAGCTTCAGAAGCCGTTCAGACTCTTTACTGCTGAGGTTCTGGGTCCCAAGCAGGTGATGCTCACGCAGCCGGCAGGAGACAGCTGATGCTTGGTGATGGTCGGAATCCCAAGCGTTCTCGCTTCTCTTACCCTGCTTGTCGCCGGTGCTCGGGGGCATCGTAAGCATGAACATGACCCCACAAACATGTAGGAAGGATGGAGACTGTCACCCCCTAACGAGCCCTGTGCATTCCTGCTCCACCCTCTGGAAAAGCCTGCAGCCTCTACCCAACCTTATGCAGCAAGTCTTCCTTTCCAGAGGGGAGGAGGAGGCTCTGTCCTGCCCCAGGCAGTCCACTTCCCTTGGGAAGGAAGCACCTCCAGGCTGTGTTCCAGACACTCTGCAGGCTCCTAACCCCTGGAGCTCAGGACGGCTGCAGGTTCAGTGGCTTCTTGTGCTGCCGCAGGCGGTGCACACAGGCTCCGCCGGCGCCCTGGAAGACAATACCTGTTCCCCATCCTCCTAACGGGCTAGTCTGTGTGTGTGGTCCCCTGTCCATGGCCAGCAAACCCGTGTTGAAATTTCTCTTTTGAGTGCTTTCAATCATTCCACGGAACATGGATTCCCTGCTGCCTTCCGCTGCCCTACATCTTTTTACTTCTTTCACCCTTGGTGCCCCCGCCCCTCTTATTTATGCCAGCCCTTGAGTACAGGCAGCCTCTTCTGTGCCATCTTCTCCCCCACGTTCTCATTGCACTGGGACCCAAGAAACCTTCTGGAAGGGGTGTGGCTATGCACCTTTGCCCCTTAGCACCACTAGACATCCAGATTAGCCCCTGAACCAGGAGAGAGGACAGAGACAGAGAAGTAAACCCCAAGGTAGGCAGAGCTCTGGGGTTTTGTTTTGTTTTGTTTTGTTTTTGTTTTTGTTTTTTTTCTACCATCTGCACTTCCCCCCCATGCACACATACACCTGACACACTTTAGGAAAGATTTCAAAATCTGAATGCTCTTTGGCTAAAGAGGATCAGTGGTTGAGGGAGGGCATTAGCATTTGTGAAACCACCATCCTTGCCTGAATTTTCCTTCTCTCCGAGACCTTCTCCACAGCCTTGGCAAACCCAAGTGTGGCTCCCCAGCCTGCACTGCACCCCAGGCAGGGGATGTGATGTGCTCCCCGCTTAGAGCAGGAGAATGACTCAGCCCTACTGCCTCTCTGATTGGAGTAGTTCCTATGTTAAGAAACTGGACAGAATCCAGACAGGGGGGGAGAGGGGGACAATTTGGAGGCGGAGAAAGCAACTGAGTATATATTTCTGGAGCTGAGGTCATAGAGGCCACTGAGAGAGAGGCTGTAGGGAAAAATGACACAAACTCCTGGCACCATTCTCTCCTGCATCCAGCCAAGACTCTAGGGGTCGCTTCCAGCTTTCTGCTTCCTCCCCCTTATTCCTCGCCCAGCTACAGCCAAATAGGGTGACCCCACAGCTTCGCTGGGTGGGCGCTGAGGTGTGTGTGTTGCTGGCCACCAGGAGCTCCTCCTCAGTAATTAGGAGACATGCAAATTAACAGCCTGTGCCATTTGTATTAATTTGGTAAATAAACCAGAACAATTTCATTACTGGCACATTAATGTGCTTGGGAGCAAGAGGACGTGTCCCACTGTGAGACAACAGGGCCCACTGGCTGCCCCAGCCCACAGATAGGTCAGGTCCAGCATCTCTAGCAGCTCGCCTCCTAGGCACAGTTGGCTGGCGGCCCCTACTCCTTAGGCTTGATGGTGGGGAAATATCCCCACTCTAAGCAGGTAGGCATCTATCCGTTCAGAAGGGTTTGGGGCAAGTCACACAGTTGAGCTCTTGTTAACTTTACTTGACTTACCATCACTCCTTTATTCATATACAAACAATCTAATACATTTCAGAGAGGGAAAAGAATGATTGGTCCCCACATGCACAGAGCCCAGTGCACAGCTGGACCAAGCCGGCAGCTGGATGTAAGTGACCTGGAGCTGCAGGGCCAGTCAGTGACCTCTTGGAGTTGGTTAATGGAAGAAAACAATTTCACGTTAGCCTGTTTCGTACACAGGACTCTTTTCTTCGTTTTACAATTAAGAAAGGAGTCAGGAGAAGTCACAAATGTTAAGGCTTGAAGCTCAGCCATCTCATTCCAAAATTCATTCCTTTCTAATCCCTCAGAACTCAAGCAGTAGGTATACACAAATCCCTGCAGAAGATTCTGAGCATAAAGATTCTCTGGTGGAGCTGCCATTCTGGTTGTAGAATGGAAGAACAGGAAAGAAGTGCTTCTACCCGGAAGCAAGAAATGGTCATGGTTCTGATGAAGCATTTATCCACCAACACTCTCTATGCTTAACCTATTTTCTGCTGGCTCATTTAATTGGCATATCAAATCTTTTAAGGTAGGTCCTGCTGCAGTCTCAGGTTTCTAGCAGGGTAAACTGAGCCACAGAGAAGTTAAGTGAATTCACCAGAGTGCAGACAGGTGAGACTGAACTCAAGCCATCTGGCTCCGGAGTCCATGCCCTTAAGCTCTTTGGTGTACTTTGCTCCCTAAAAACCACAGAGAGGAGGAGCCCACAAGTGTTCTTAGAGTAGTCCTTGTAGACAGGACAAGTAAAGCAATGTGGAAGCCAGGAAATACACAGCATGTAGACACTGGTCCAGCTCAGGTGTTTAACAACCGTTCAATCCATACTTGCTCTTTCAGCCTCAAGGGCAGAGGGCAGGGGGCTGGCAGAATAGCACGTGAGGCAACTCAGAAGTGTTCTTCAACTCCTGAGGGTTGTAGCTAACCTTCAAGCATCTTGGATGCCCACTTCTGTCAAGCAGCCACTTTGCCAAGTCACTTCTCAGAGCGACACCACCTGTCCCTTCTCAGAATCTCTCAAGAGGTACTCACCTACCCCAAAGCCATGTGTCTCCCTAGGTCTAGTTTTAGTGTGTGCACTAAACAGTATACTGAAGAGGAGAGCCACCGTCTCATCTGTCTGCTAGATACATGCATACACATTCTGCGGTGCGCCCAGGACCATGTCTGCACATGGCGTACACAGCAAATGCTCACTCACATAAGAAGTTCACTTCCAGCTTCTGGTAGTCCATAGTCACTACCAAGACCAAAATTCCTTGATCTCAACTTACCTGTCATTGCAGGAATCCTCTCACAGAAACTATGGATCTGTCCTGAAACGCTCCAGGATGCTGAAGAGACTGTATCCCATAGCACTTGGCAGTTTACACAGCACCCTGTGGGTAGATCTCAGTTAATGCTCGCAGTCGACAGCTGGGCAAGAGAAGTTTTCTTGTGCATCTCACAGGAACGTGTCTCCAGAAACTACTGTCGTCAGTTTGCGTTTGTGAGCAACTTGTAAGAAATAGTCTTTCTCTTTCTCTCTCTCTCTCTGTCTCTCTCCTCTCTGTCTCTCGCCCCCTCCTTGTCTGTCTGTCTGTCGGTTATATGTTTACAAAGTTACCTACTCAGGAAAACTTGTCATCAATTGCAAGATGAGTTATTTGCCTTTGCAGTCCTTTGTGGTGGTTCAGGGTGGCAGAATCTCTTGCAAGCACAGTCCCAGCTCAGGATTAACAAGGCAGCACTACCATCTTGGTTTGGTTGGTTTTTTCATTCGCTATGCTGTGGGGGTATATGGGTATGTATGTATGCACGTTTGATATAAATTTGTATGTATGCATGTACATATGATGTAAACGTGTGGGTGCACGTGCCATGGTCCTTTCGTAGTGGTCAGAGGATCGCTTTTTGGAGTCAGTCCTCTCCTTCCACCTTTAGATGATTTCAGGGATTGAATCAAATCTATCAGGTTTGTGCAGCAAACACCTTTATCCACTGAGCCATCTTGCCGATCCCTGTAGTTGCCGTTGCTTTGGACACCAGGTTTCTTGTGTGTGGGTTGGTCTTGAACTTGCTATGAAGCTGAAAATGCTCTTGAACTCCCAATCTTCTTGCTTCCATCTTGCTGGGATCACAGGAGTGCGCACCATGCCTAGTAGCTTTGCCTTCTTGCTGTAGCTCTCAGAGTATAAATAATTGTCCTCTTCATGATCTCTTTAACGCCTTGCTCTTGGTGCTTTTTCTTGGTGGTTTCATAGTTTAAAATGGTCCCCAAATAGATAGTGTTTCGAGAAAGATGGGTTGTACCTTATAGGAAAAATGTGTCAGAAAACTGTCATTCAAGTGTCCTAAATTAGCCAGTATTTAGCATCAGGAAGTCAATGATATATATAACTAAGTTGTCTTTAAACAGAAACACAGTTATGTATTAATTATTTGATAAGTAGGGTGATCAGAGGCTCCCAGCTTCCCAAACCTTTTAAGAGTGATGGTTCCCTAGTCTCTAAATCATTGTTCATGATCACTTTATAGAACTGTCATGAATGACAGAAATGGAGTATGTGGACTGAGGTTGTAACTCAGAGGGAGAAGGCTAACCTAGTACTGTCAGACCCTGGGTTTGAATCCCGCATTGCAAGAATTAACACTGAGACCAGGCCTAGTGGCTGGTGATCTCAGCATGAGGAGAAACGGATGAGCCAGGAGTTCATGTTCACCCTCAGCTATGTAGGAAAGTTAAAGGCCAACCGAGCTACCCGAGACCATGTCTCCAAGTAAGGACTGGACGGAGGGAGAGAGAGAGAAGAAGAAAAGAGAGGGAGCGCTCTTCCTAGGTTGCCTACCTGGCCTTGAATTCTGGGCTCAGTGATTTCTCTGGACTCGGCCTTCCCTAGCTAGAACTGCAAGTGTGCACGGCCATGCCTGGATCACTTTTTTCTTTCTTTTTAATTAAGAGAAAATGTCAAAGAAATCCGAGTCTTAGAGTTAAACAGAGAAAAAGAACTTGTACGTATCAGATCCTGATAATGTTACAGTTGAGCCACAAATTCCTGGTAGTCAGTGTAGAGAGATGTGAAAGATGCTCGTGCCTTGCCACTGGGAGCGCCTTGCTTCACCCTCTGCCGGCAGCCGCTCAGTTAGTTCTTGAACCAGAGACCAGTCACGGGGTTCTAGCACCTGCGCAGGCTGACTTGTACAGAAAGGTACAGAACTTCTAGATAAAATCTGACTACAGAAACCAAAAGCCAAGCGGCGCAGGAGCCGGCAGCGACAGTAGCCCAGCCTTCTCCTGAGAGCCTTTGTTTGATTGAGAAATTACTGTGGCGTTGGCAGCAGTAATGAAAGAGGAAGCTGAGCCCCACGGGCAACAGCTTTATCTGCCTCTACAGTCCAAGATGGATCCAGTAGCAGCAAGTGCCTGAGGCTACAGATTTCTTTCCTCCACTGCAGGCTGGTCCAGGGACTCGTCAAGCCCATGTTAGCACATCGATGGCAGGCGTGAAAGACTGGGGACATGTGAAATCTAGGCTTCCTTGCCAAGGAGAGCCCACTGCTCCTTGGCGGGGTGGCCCCAAGTGTAGCTGCTAGTCGCCGGGCTCTCCCCATGAGCCCTGGGGAAAGGCAAGCTTCTGGATTCTGGTCCCAGAGAACTTGGTGTCAGTTTGGGATTTGCCATGTGAAGTGAGGTCTGAGTGTGGCACTGTGTAGGATGAGAAGGATTGTGCCTGCCTGGTTGCCTCAGCAACCCATCTCTGAGCTTCTACATCAATGCCAATAGCGCTCTGCAGAGAGCCACGCTGGCCCCCACCACCAGCTGCCCGCGGGCCTGCAGACCCACAGGAGGCTGTGTGGCCGTGTAGGAGAGCGCCGGGGAAAGGACACTTGGCTACTGAAACTGAGGAGAACAAGAGAGGTCGGGTGGGGGTGGTGGGGCCCGAGAGGGGGTTTTGGCGTGGGGCTGGGCTCCACGTTCACTGGGAACTGCACCAACCTCATTTGCTGTTGGCTGGCACATGTCCCCTGAGCCTCCAAACACAAGGCAACGTGCCCATCTGTTCTTTCCACTGCCGCCCCCAAGTTCCTCTGGGACCTGCTGCTTTTTGGCCTTAAGTATGTTGGGTAAAACTTGGCAAAATAAAACAAAGAAGAGGTGGCCTTTGAGAGTGACATCCTGCCACCACACTTCTTAGTCACTCCTGCAAGACTGATCCCGGGTTCCCCACATTACAGGAGGTTGAAGCTTGCAGAGCCCCAAGCCTTGACGAGGTGGGTCAGGGAGGCATTGAACTCTGAGCACCACCTGCTCTTCTCACACACGTGGCTCTTCCAATAAGTTATTTTTTTAGACTCGGAGAAAGGAGAATATGTTTCCGCACCTCTATGTGCTACTGCTGGTTCTTCCCCTACACACAGGCTCTTTGGGTGAGCTGCAAGATACACATGCCTGTGCGGTCGACAGGACCAGCACCAACCAGTGGATAGCAGGCTAGGGCTAGAAGGTGGAGCTGAAGGAAGAACCCCTCTTAAACAGCAGGCAGAGCGCGAGCAGGCCTGTATGAGGCCGTGTAGAGAGAGGTCTGAAGGCTGAATTTGCTGATTCTGCCCAAACTAGCTCTACCTCCATTCTTTGCTCGGTATCCCGTGCAGACTTGACAAGGCAGATTTCATCTCTTTTTTTTTTTTAACTTGATCCTGTATATCCCCTGCTGGCCACACCCCACCTTAACCTGGCATCACCACTTGAAGGAAGGGTGCTACGAAATAGAATAAAGTCAGAGTACCGTCTTCCCGGTCGTGTCTCATTGTCTTGTCTCTGCATCCTCCTCACCACCCGCCAACCCAGCCACCTCCGTCTCCTGAGGAGTAACGTCACCTGCCTTTCCCCCGCCCTCATCCTTTCTAGCCCTCTGCCTCTGACTCCAGCTCAGGCTGTGAGAATTCCCAGGTATTTAGACATTCATTTTATTGCTTAATCGAGCTTGAAGCCGTTTAAATTAATACAAGTTTTTACATTTAGTAGTGAGGGCTTTTATAGGCCCCTTTAGCAGGGGAAGAACGAGGTTCAAGAGAGAATCAGGAAAGAAATTTATCTTGGGCCAATGCCTTCCTGGGGTAGAGGCAGATTAGTCACCCCAAAGGTTGCAACCCTGAGCCCCCCCTCCGTCTTGGAGGAGCAGTCTGGAGTCCTGGGAATAAATCTCATGGAGACCCCTCCAGCTCTAATGACTTCAGAGATTGCAGCAGTGACCACATCCATCCATTTGCACCTTTTTTAAGGCCAGCCTTTTAGAATTGCACCCCAAACTGTTCCATGTGCGGTGCCTTTGCTGCCCACCCCTCCTTGCTTCTTGTCCTCACTTTCTAGAGGCCACTTTAATTACCTTCATTAAACATTAATCCTTTCAGCTCTTCCTGGAAGAATTCTGTCTCTGTCCCCAGGGATTGTCTTGCTCCCTGAGTCTGCCTGTCTTACAGAGCTGGGGAGATGGCGAAGAAAGGGAGGATGTGCTCTCTTCCGTCCGCTTCTTACCTCACAACTGCAGTACATGCTGCCAAAGGGGCCTCCCGCAGCCAAAGAGTCAAGTGCACCCCAGTTGCTGTGGGCCAAAAGGAAGTGAAGGAGAAAGTGGGCGGGTCTAGAAGAGTTCAGACTCGCGGACTCCGGGCTTCAGCTCTTCCCCTGATCCCAGCTTTTCTGCTACGTAGAATGAACATAGGTGTGTCCAAGATCTAAGGACCCTCAGCCTGCTCGGCGCGACTCTTGATAAACATGCAGGGCTGTGCCGAAGACTGACCCTGTCTCTGTCCGCAGGTGGAGGTGGAAGTAGAGAGCATGGACAAGGCTGGCAACTTCATCGGCTGGCTGCACATGGACGGGGCCAACCTGTCGGTCTTGCTGGTGGAGCAGGCACTCTCCAAGGTCCACTTCACTGCCGAGCGCAGCGCCTACTACAAGCCCCTCCTGTCTGCTGAGGAGGCGGCCAAGCAGAAGAAAGAAAAGGTACCGCGAAGGACCGTGGCGGCTCCTAGCATGTGCTTGTCCTCGTCCTTCCCTCCCGTCCACTCCCCAGCGGTCTCCTCCAGAGCGCAGGCTCCAGCAGCTCTGTTAGGACCTCACGCACACCAAGGGGCCAATGGTTAGGTGCCAACGTAGGCATCCTTAACCACAAGCCTGCCGCAGAGTTGGGGGGTCTGGGCTGCCATTCTGGAAGATCCTCAGTGGTTCCCCAGGCCTGCTTATATGGACCTGCAACAGGACACACTGTGAGGTGACCTTGGAGCAGTGGGAGAAATGAATGGGGAGCTCCTGATGAAGAGGGGATAGGAATGGCAACCTCTTCCCCGTCAGTTCCCCCAAAGGGACTAGACAGGCCATCTCTGAATTTCCCTCCCTCTGCCCTTCAGCATCCTGGTAGATGCACGAGGCCGCCAGCACACAGATTTACAGCCCATCAGTCCGGGCACACACTGCATTGAAGAGACAGAGGGGTGGGTCTGAAGCAGCTTTTGGAAACAAATTGACAATTAAGGAACTCTGTGGCTTGAGGGTGGGTGGTGGACTCGCCCCTTCTCATAGTAGCCTGTCTCCGTTGACTTACAGCCTGGCCCCAGTGGTGGGGATAAATCAGCTGGCCACCAATTTGTCAGGGCTTCTCTGAGCTCGAGGAGGATTTTGTGGGACAGCTATGCTTAGCCATAAATTTGTTCCAGGAATAAACGTTTTCCTTCCTCACGGGGCAGCCATCTGGTTTGAAACCCACTTCCCAGATCCAAAGGCCAGACACCTAATGGCAGAAGTGGGGGGTTGTGCCCTTCAAAGACACCCTGATGTTAAACAAAGAAGCTGCTTTCTCATCAGAGCCTCTGTGTTCTGGGAAGGACCTAGGGATCCTGTCTTTAATCATCCCCTGGGAGTTAGGGCAGGTGATCCACCCTTTCTTTGGTGGCTAGAGAACCCAGGTAGACAGGGGGAAGTGGCTTGGAAATCCAGGGTGAGCACAAGGGATTTCAGCGCCTGCTCCCCTGAAACCCTTTCTTCTTAGAATGGTGAGGGAAGCAGTCGCCTTGTGTCCTACCAGAGGAGTCACACACTCCTCTTGGATTCCTTGCTTGTGACAACTGGATTAAAGGCTGCCACCGCGTGTGCTCTGGCTGAAGGAGGCATGGTGGCCCCGGACCTCTCATACAATGTGGAACCTTCCTAGGAGAGATGAAGTGAGAGCAGTGTGGCAGGATCAGAGACCAAAGCCCTGAGCCGAAGGGGCCTGGGCCCAGGTTTGGTTACTGGCCACTCTACACATGAAGAATCAAACGTAGGTTCAGCCTCCTCAGTCTGTTCCTTCAAAGCAGAGACCCAGGAGGGCCTCGGGAAAGGTTGCCGTGGACTCTGATCTGAGAAGGCAGGCCGGACGCCTTGCCAGGTGCAGCCCTGGGCATCCTTGTTTACTACACAGTAGATTTTTCTGAAAGAGCCCAAGTTGTCATTATTTGGTGCTACTCGATGATGCCGAGGAGTAATTAGCAGTGATTAATTACTTACATGAGCCGCACATTTTTACTCCAATCCAATTAAAATGCAGCACACAGCTCTCCGCACTGGGCCGCCCTCTCCCTGGGTCCCTCTCCTGCAAATCCCCATCCACTCTAGGGTTCTGCAGAGCCACTCTGGCTTTGCCGCTCCTGGTTCCCAGGAGCTGTATTGACTGCAAAGCCTTGAGGCAGCTCTGCGAGCTGACAACCCTCAGAGGAAGGTGAAAGCAGCCGGGGAATGGGAGCCCGAGCGCCTCAGGCGTGCCCAGCCTTGCCTGCCTGTAACCTCATGAAGGCTGCCTCAGCTGTCAAGACCAGCCTCGTCGTGCAAGAACGCCCCTGCGTACATGCTAACCCAGGAACGGTAGCACGTGAGACCAGGCCTTGCAGAAGCTTCGGGGCTGTGTGACTGTGTTCACTGGAGAACATGTCTGTCTAGAGCCTGTTGGTGCCCAGACATAGGCACTCCCTCCTTGGCTCTGCGCTCCCAGAGCAGAGACACAGGAAGAAAGCCTAGGAGGACGGGAGAGCGTTCTGGCCAGAGGACTTAGTTGCCTCCCCGTTGGGTTTAACTCCTCCCTGTGCCCCATAGGGCCCACCCCTCTCTCTGAAGGGGTTCTGGCAGAGCTCAGGCTCCAAGAGAGGGCTACAGGTGGCTGGCGCCCAGACACACACACTCGCCCCCACAGGGCTGTGGATAGGACTGGACTGGCCATTGATTGACTTTTATCGAGCTTGGCTTCCCTGTTGTGGGTTTGAAGGCCTCTGCCACCTGGCTCCATGCCCGTCTCTCCCTTTGAGCTTAGCGAACAGGATGTTAGATGGGATTCAGATTGGAGAGACTCCAGCCAGTTGATCCCCAGTCCACATTCCCTTCACCTACTGGGAGGAGGTCCTCCCCCCCCCCCCCCCGGGAAGGAAGCGTGGAGAAGAGGACAAGGGCCTGGAGAGACCTAAAGGACAGACAGCCTCTGCTCCTGGCTGCTCCTGTGCCCAGCATGGGCGGTTCCTTTCCTGGTGGCGACTGTGTACCCTAAAAAGCCCTACATACAGGGAATCTGTCAGGAACTTGCCTGGAAGAGCAGCCTGGAGCAGTACAGAGGAAGAAATGGTTTCCCCAACTATGCACCAAGACAGAGAGCTCCACCCTTACTTACCCCAACTTTGAAACAGAAGAGATGTTATCCTTTAACCCGACCATAAACTGTCCTGTCAGCCAGAGAGCAGGCAGACCTCTCCACGTTAGCCTGGCTCAGAGGTGGCCCAAAGCAGGGCAGACCAACTCTTTGGGAGCTCCTAGCGTTCCTGGCCCCTGCTCCTGAAGCCATACTTGGGGTTTCCTTGGGCAGACTATTTGCCAAAGAATTCTTTCCCCAGCCCCTTCCTCTGCCAAGAGTCGGGGATGAAGCCCAAAGGCACTAATTCTGTGTGTCTATGTACATAATACTGTTCTTTCTAGAATGGGTCTTAGAATTTTCCTAGTCATCTCCCCAGGGGTCCAGGAAGAGGAGCGGCCACCACAGCGGTCCCCCCAAACAAGGGCCTAGCAGGGAATCTGAGTCTTAATTGGGCTTGGGGGAGCTTTCGGCAAGTCACTCAGTGAGGCAGGCATCTCCTCTAGGACATGGCAGAGAGTGAAGACGAGAAGCACCTTTGTTCAAAGGGCGAGAGCCAAACCCATCCCAGCAGATGGTTGGTATTCACCAGCTTGCTAGGGTCGCTGGTCCTTCTGCGCTATCTCCTTCAAAAGAAAGAGGGAACCTTCCTGGCTCCGCTGTGCAAAGGGCAGAGACCAGCCCCACCCTAGAATCAGGGCTCTTTCTAGTGAGCACTTCCCTTCCTGCCGCCTGATGCGTTTGTTCACGTCTCTGTGGAGGCACTTTGCTTCCAGAATGCACTCCCCTCTCCTGCCAGGTGAGTTCCCCAATACTGAGGGACGCTGGGTACCGGAAGGCTTCAGCTTACATCATCCCTGACCTCCGCTAGCTGCCCACCTGAGCTGCAGCGAGCAGAGCTCCGCCCCCTCTCCCCAGGGAGGGAACCTGATGCTGTCGCCTGAGGCGCTTTCACTTGAGGACTCATTAGCAGTTTCTGCTCTCACCCTGTCAGTCTGCTCCGAATTCGTCAGCACTGCCAAGGAGCACCTCCCCCACACCACAGCCTAGGAAGCCGGTGGGGTAGGATCGGTCCTTGAATGGCTGGGACCCAAGTCAGAGTCGGCAGCACCGCAGGCCCTGCCTTTAACCAAGCTGAATGTTAAAGAGGAGGCCAAAAGGAAGAATTGTGGGGGGAGGTCCCCTGCAGCCAGCTGAAGCACGGGTGTGCGCAGAGATTAAAGGGTGGGGAGCAGAGGTGCAGGCGGAGTCAGGAAGGTGATTGGGTCTGGCATGGATGGCATGGAACTTGGCTTCAACCCGTTTAAGGTGGCGATGACAGGCTTGGCTTAAAGGCAGTGAGTGCCACCGATCCGCAGAATGCCAAGGGTTCCGAAGGGCCTGGGGACCTAGTTGATAGGAATGGCTGGCTGATAGATACTTACCTAGAGAACTTCTAAGGGGCAAGGAGGAGGGGGGCAGAGGTAGAAGAAAGGCAAGCCTCATCAGGACTGAGGCCTTGGTTAAAAACATCCAAGGGTGCCCTCAAAAATGCTCTCACAAGGACCTTGTCAAACCCCAGGCCCTTTCTCCCATAGGGGTCCCCCTCTGGGGAGACAGAGTCCCTCTGGAATGAATTAAAGGCCCTCTGCCTACCTATTCCTTTGGGGGGCCATGGCTAGGGCTATTGGGAGCAGTGATGCATGCCACTGGAGAGGTGTTGGGGGATGGGGGCGTAGGTAGTAGTGATGGGGAGAGAAGCACCTGGAGCCCAGGAGGTTAGAAGTGAGACCAGATCAGGAGCTGCTAGCATTGGAGCCCCATCTCAGAGCAGATCTCTGCAAGTGCTACCTTAGAAGGTACCTCCTGGCAGAAAACCTTCATGCTTTGCCTCGCCTTACTGTGAAAGGACACATACTGGAACCACATATACTGGAACCACATTTAAAGGCTCTGGGTGGGTGGGGCTACCCAAGGGTTCCATAAGTGTGTCCACCCTTCAGCTTCTTCCAGGCGGCCACTTGGGAACCTGCCCGTCCGCTGAGAGGCACCACCTCAGTTACTGTTTGATAATGTTGCAAGGAGAGGAGGTAGCCTTCCAGATGACTCCATCAAAGTCAAACACAAGAGGAATGGTAATAGGGCGAGAGGCCCTTCTTCCTAAGCTTCCCCCCTACCTAGTGTTGCCTGTTTTCTCCAGGACACCTAGCCAGTACCATTTGTAAAAGAGGGTAACACACCTTCTCATAGGGGTCATTTTATGTGAGGCTTAAGTAAATCAGTATTTGAAGAATGTTTAGAAATTCCCAGGCACTATGACGTGGAAGTTTCCGCCTAATACTTCAGCCACCCCATTCCTCTGCGCGTGTCTTTATGACGCCACATGTGAAACATTTCCACACCTCTGCCCTCAACTTCCCCACCTGCGGCCTGCTGCTCAGCTGGAAAACCACCTCCCTCCCCTGCTCTGACAGGCCTCACCACTTGGGTAATCTTCGGGCCGCAGGATTGGACTTGACGCAGTGTCAGGGCGAATCAGCTTCAGAGTCACTGCGGCCTGACAGCGCGGGGCTTTGAGAGGAAGGGGGGGGGGCGCCTCTGCACTGAGGCCGGAGCAACCTGCTGAGGTGAGGCTCAGGAGCCCAGGAGAACTGCACTCAGCTCAGCAGCGTGGCCCCTCCCCAGAGTGGCTTGGAATAGCTCTGTCTGCAATGTCTATGTACCGGGATGACAGGGAGCTGGGAAGCCTCCAGTTGCTTCTGATGTCAGAAACTCCAACTTCTGAATCAGAACTTCAGAAACACCTGAGAGCTCACCCTTAAGTGAGGCCCACACTCTCCTGCCAAACAGTGACCCCATTTGTCCTGAGCCCCCGTGGGTGCCCTCACTGGTGGACTTCTTGCAGGTCTGGGCTCACTATGAGGAGCAGCCCGTGGAGGAGGTGACGCCCGTGCTGGAGGAGAAGGAGCGCTCAGCCAGCTACAAGCCTGTGTTTGTGACGGAGATCACCGATGACCTGCACTTCTATGTGCAGGATGTGGAGACCGGTGAGTGCACCTGAATCCCAGCTCCCCCCACCTAGGGCGAGGACCCTGGGTTCCAGGAACCACCCTGGGTTCCAGGAACCCCCCCCCAAGAAACTCCCACTACTACCCCTGGGTCTGAGTGCTACATCAGGAACCCAAAGCAAGCCCTGGAATGGACGAGGGGTGGGGGAGGCTCAGCAGGTCCTCTGAGGACGGGTGACATCACAGATTGGTCTGGGTGTGCCTGAGACTCTTAGGTAATGCTTTTACTCCCAGTCACCCCACGCTGGGCTAGGCATGAGGATTTGTAGCCTCGAGAGCATCGGGAAGCAAGGAACAGATTATTACGTATTCGGTCAGAAAGCCCTGCCCTGGTGGCTCAGCCCTTCTTCCCAACTTCAGAAGGAGAATTGGAGGGGTAGGAGCTTACGCCAGTCTCTGCTGGGGTTTCTCCTTCTCCAGAGGTTAGCATAGTGGAGTGGTAGCCAGTTGCCATGACAACAGGCAGGCTCTGGGGGAGGCCATCCCCTGGCAGTCTTTGTCCTCTCTCCTGTCCTCGGGCTGTGTGCTCTGTGGCTGAGCCTCTAGGCAGATCCCTCGGGCTTCGATGGGAGGGGGGCAGCAGACATGGTCCCCAGCCGCCTTCACAGACACAGGACAAGGAGGCAGTTTCGTTGGAAGCAGAAGAGAAGCGTCTGAGCCACACCTGCTTCCAGGGAGCCCCATCCTAACAGAAGGGGCTTCATCTTGGACGGGCAGCCCAAGAGTGGCGGGTGAGACTTTGCCCACTTCCGTCCTCAGACCCAACCAGGTGGCAACAGCCTCGTCTCAGCCACTTCCCCTCTAATGATATTTCCCAGGCAGCTGCTTTTGTGGCAATGTAATTTTGCCAAGGAAAACTTTCCTCTTCCTCACCCAGAGTTGGCTCTGCTTTGGGAAGGGAAAATGGGGGAGGCTGGAGACGTTGTTGATGAGCCTTGAAGATGAGCGTCTCGTGGGATCAGGAGCAGTCCTGGTGAAAGCCAGCCTCCAGGTCTGAGTTGCGTGACAAGCAAGGAGTTTTTCCTGGGCAGAGGAGCCAGTTAGAATGGCCACCACAGTCGGCAGTTAAAGGACCTTTAAGCAGAGCTTGCCAGGATACAAGGACTCCCAACAGGCTCTGCCTAGGGATGACCCGAAATCTCAGAGGCAATGCAAAGCTTCCTGTGTGGCTGCACAGTCATGAAAACCCCCGCCAGGCTGCCTCTGGATGCTCTAGGAAGCAAGACCACCTACAGAGATAGGAAAGAGGGCTAGAGAAAGCTGTGCATTCCCAGCATGTTGGAAGAGAAGGGGCGAGGTAGTTCATGACACACCTGGATTAATATAATGGTCAGCTCCAGAAAGAACTCTGGTGTATCCCTAGAGGCTCCATGAAATCCATGAAAATAAACCCCAGGATCTGTAGCCTGCATCTCTGAACCCTTCAGCCTCTTCTTGGAGCACTTGCTTCCTTCTGCCTTCTCTTACTTAAACCCTTCAGAAAGAGGCTGATGAAAACATTAACCGCAAATCACTGGCCAGACCCTGCGTAAGGACCTACAGAGGGGCATGGCCGCTGGCAGGAGGCACATGCCTGTTTCTGTTGGCCTGGGAACCCAGAAATACAATAAAGTAAGAGTAGATCAAGTTCAAGAGAATCGTTGAGTGTGAGCATCCGTGGGCAAGGAACACTGCAGAGGGGCCCGCAGGCCTCTCCGCTGGCAGGTAAGGCTACTGCAGCCGTATTCTCTATTCCGAAGCCCAGTAGAGCGAATCCCAGACTAGCTGCACAGCAGTCGAGAGTAGATGCAGTTGAATTATTAAGCACCCTGTATGCACTGGAGATTCTACCAGGCCTGTGCAAGTAAACAAACGAGCTATGGTCTGTGCCCTGAAGGAGCTCATGGTGTAATGGCAGAAACATCAACACAGACAAGGAACTTACAGGGCCAACTGTGCACATGTATCCACAATAAAACCTGTGTTCTGCACCTATTACAGCACAGCCTCAGCCCTGAAGAAAAAGAGGAGTCCCGTCCCAAGCTCACCTGCAAGGAGACACAAAGGGAAGAAGTTGATTAGAATCAGAGCCATAGGGACTATAAAAACAGAGGCCACAGAAGACTGACCCCTAGCTTAGCAGGGGTGCTATGGGAGGATGCTGGGGTAGAGGGAGGAGGGAACAGTTCATGTGCTACTAGAACTGTCCAAAGAACTGCATATACACAGCAGGTGCTGTTGACCAGGAACTATGTGGTATGAAAGAGGGACAGGGAAAGGTCATTGCCTCCTTCCACTCCCGCACGAGAAGAGGTGGGACAGAGGAGCCCAACCTGACCCCCTGAAGTTCCTGTTCAGCATGAGTCTTACAGAGTGACCAGAATCAGTGCCCATTAGTAGATGAGACCTCTAGGCTCTGCTCCCAACACATACATGCACACGTACGCACATGCGCACACAGTTTTCAAGGTCCTAATTCTAAAATCCTTTCCTGTCGGTGATGTGAGGAATCCATTCTTCATCTGTAAATCATTTGGTGACCCAGTCCACAATCCGTTCCTTGTAAGAACGGAGTCCAGGTCTGCAGCTCTCATCCTAGAGGAGGTTGTTCAGCCTTGCACGATGTCCACTACTTTCCCACCTCCTCAGTCAAAGCTCAAGTACAAGAAGCGGGAATGCACCTCAGTGGTAGAGCACTTACCCAGCACTTACCTACAGACTCTGGTACTTGGAAAGCATTGAAATGGCCCAGGCACATTCTCCAGGTTTCCCACATTCCTGGCCAGAAGAGTGGAAAGCCGTGTGTGTCTGCAAGGCCCCACAGACAGCAAGTCTAAGTCTAAGAAACTTCTTAGAGGAAAAGCCCCGAAGGACTGCCTACACAGGCCAAGGCTTCCGGGTGCCCTCGGAGATTTCACACATGCTCAGTCTTCAGGCCAAGTCAAAAAAACGAGGCAGCTGAGTCTCGCTGCTTTCTTTCTCTGCAGGAACCCAGCTGGAAAAGCTGATGGAGAACATGCGCAATGACATCTCCAGCCATCCCCCGGTAGAAGGTTCCTATGCCCCCCGCCGGGGAGAGTTCTGCATTGCCAAATTTGTAGATGGAGAATGGTAAGTCCCTGGACCAGCAGTTCAACAGGGGCGTAAGTGGACGGGAGAGCGGATCTGTCCTGGAGCACAGGCTCAAAGGCTGTAGCAGATTGAGCTCAGTCACTCAAGTGTCTGCTCTGTGCCGAGTTGTCGGCTCTCCAGAAGTCCCTCATTCACAGGGGCTGACAGTGCAACTACCCTCAAGGCAGGAGGGTGAAGTGGTGCCCCCCCTTTGCTGGGAACTCCAAGGTGGTAATGCTAGCTGGCTGAGATTCTCACAGGATGAATTAGGTCACAGGAGTGAGTTGGAAGCATGTTCCCAATGAGCCCAGACCAGCTGCCCCAACCCTCCACCTCTTCTGTCTGGGACACAAGCAGCAGGACTCACAGGCTGGAAGAAGGACACTTCTGTATGATCTACCAAGGGTAGGGCCCATGGCCCTCCCAGGGTGACGAAGTGACTTGGATGTGTTCCCTGCTGCAGCCTCCCAGACAGATCTGCCGACTAATTACAGATGCTGTTTAGTGTGCTGGGTTTAAACAGCAGACATCAATCTAGTCATTAGTCTTGCTGCTTTATGCCCCAAGGACACATTAATCTGCTCCGCATGCTCCCTCACCCTTCTTTGCTCTCAGCTCCGCTCTGACTCCTGTAGCTGGTGTCCACATCTCCCTGAAGCTGGGCCTCAGTAAAGCCCGAGAACTGCCCTCTGTGGCACCCAGAGACCCTGGTCAGGAAACACCTCAGAGAGAGACCAGGATCCTCGGGCTCTCCTGCGAGCTCTGCCCATTATGCCGTTGCAGGTACCGCGCTCGAATAGAGAAAGTTGAGTCTCCTGCCAAAGTGCACGTCTTCTACATCGACTACGGCAACGTGAGTGCCGGGGACCAGGGTGTGGGAGCCGGCGAGGTAGCCCCCCAGGTCAGCTCCACCTCATCTCTTGGAAGTTTCTGAGCTACCCCAGAACCATGTACATTAGCCCCCTGCTGATTATATATGTCTAGGCCCCTAAGATGAGTGCCGCGCCCTAGCCACACTCTCTCCTCCGCCCAGTGTGTCCCTGGAGAGCAGGCTGAGGCCTCTTGGACCCATAAAATAACACCACATGGCTCCTGATGTTCATCCCGAACTATGTGTTTTTCCTTCTGGTCCCCAGCATGTCTCCAGACCCAGCTGGGTGGGAAGGGATATCACACGACCTAGTACATGGTACCCTTGGGAGCAGAGACTCCTGCAATCTCGGGGACTCTGTATCCATATAGCAGCAGGTAGGCGAGAGATTGTATTTGAGGAACACGTGCTACTCTTAAGGTATGGCAGTGACCATCTGCTTTCCTCCATCCCTCTTCAGGAACCAAAAGCTGAGGACCTGCTAGCAGAGAACCCCTCACAGGGACCACGCTCATAGCTTAGCACAACCGAAGAGGTCTTGCCAGACTGGTGACCCCTCCTCCCTGAGCCAGAACCCTTCTCGGTGTGCACACCCTAGTGGCAGGGAAGTGAGGGATCTCCCGTGGCAGAGGGAAGGGCATTAGAAGGAAGGAGGAACAATGAGGGTAGCCCAGGTATCTCCATGGTTGTCTTAGTGGGAGCCCTAAGTTGTGCCACCACCAGGCCCAAAGCAAAAGGGCGTGAGTCGCAGCTCCCACCAGCAGCTGGCGTGGTCAGGAGAGATTCTCCCGGAGTTTCACCAGCTGGGAATCGTGTGCATGTGAAAGTGGGGCTGAGTCCAAGAGCAAGCGGGGCGGGCCGAGCATTGAAGCTCCAGGCTTGAAGCGCTGGGGCACCGCGCGTGACGCCGCTGGCCTTGTGCTTCCTCCACAGAGAGAGATCCTGCCATCCTCCCGGCTGGGCGCCTTGCCGCCAGCCTTCAGCACCCGTGTGCTGCCCGCTCAAGCCACAGAGTATGCCTTCGCCTTCATCCAGGTGCCCCAAGATGTGAGTCCCGACCGTGTCTCTGACTCCACTGTAGAAATGGGAGGTATCACAGACGACCTGCCGCAAGAGCATGTCAGTTCTTGAGCAGCAGGTTGTGCCTGCGGAATGAGGTACATCGAGGCAAAGGTTCAACTGGATCCGGCTCACAGCTGGGTCCTAGGGCAGTGTAAACATTGGCAGAAGAAAAGCAAAAGGTGAATCAGGACCTAGGTATTGTGGCAGGAATTTACTCTCTGTACTGTAGGAGGAAAGGAAACATGGCAACATTTAGGACCAAAGTGGGACATATTCAAATCTGTATGACAGCTTTGTAGGTTGACGAGATTAGAGATAAGGACAACATACCGCAGCCATTCGAGGCGGATGGGGAGAAGAGGACACATGGTTCTCTCAGACGGATGGGAGCAAGGCAGAGGAAGAATCTAAGACAGCGCGTGGGCAAGTGCTGTTGGCCGGGCAGAAGGAGGAACAGTTTGGACTTGTAGGATCTCCAGAAAACTGTACAGTATTCACTTTGGAAGAGGGATGAGACCTAGTGTTAAAACTATTTGAGTGTTCAAGATGGTGCAGAGGGAGCGTGGAAGGTGTGGCCAGGAGTAGAGAGGGGCCCAGGTGGTAGAGTGCGCTTAGGGTTTCCAGAAGTAGAGAGCCAGTCTGCAGCGTGCCGAGGAGCTCAGGCAAGCAGGCTGCTCCGTAGCCTCAGCTCTGAGGTGGTTCCTGGTACTCCCGGTGAAGGAGTGTGAACTGCATGGTTGGCACTGCTACCAGTGGATACTAGAACCAAGGGGAAGGCGGGAGGAGTCCCAGCGGGCGCCTCCTACAATGTGCCAAAGGGAAGACAGACCACAAAGGACGTGACAGACAAGTATCAGATTGAGTTGGGGAGGAACCGGCGAGGATCAGATGTGATAGTGACCAGAACCCAGATGCCAGTAAGGACAGAACAGGGATGTGTGGGTCCCCGTGCTAGAGCAATACAGAGAAAGGCAGAGGTCAAGGGGGACCAAGACAATGGGCCTCAGGATGTTTGAGGTAAGGGGGAACGCTTTTCCTCAGACACACAGGCAGGTGGCTAATGACCTGCAGGTCCAAGAAAATGGTTTCCATGCAGGTGGCTGTAAGGGAGGCGGTGCTTCATGCCCTGGGCCTGTCTGCCCCCTGGGAGCTGAAGGAGAGCGAGTCGCGGCTCTGTTAGTCACCCCAGTCAGAGGTCTGGGGACAAGCCCTGGACCGCAAGTGGCGGTCGTGGGGCTGTCGTCCTCCCTCTGACTGGCTGCGTCCCTGCAGGAGGACGCCCGCACGGACGCTGTGGACAGCGTGGTCCGCGACATCCAGAACACTCAATGCCTCCTCAACGTGGAGCACCAGAGCGCCAGCTGCCCGCACGTCACCCTGCAGTTTGCGGATTCCAAGGTGGATGTGGGGCTGGGCCTGGTGAAGGAGGGGCTGGTCATGGTGGAGGTGCGCAAGGAGAAGCAGTTCCAGAAAGTGGTAAGTGCTGCCGGGAGGGCTCTCCGTCCAGAAGCAGCCCCAGCTCTCCCTCGCCCAGCAGCGCACAGATGAGGGAACAGGGGGCTGCACCCAGAGCCAGTGAGGAAGTGGGGAACCCACCAGCTCCTGATCCTGCTGGGGAAAGATAATGGATTTGGGTTTGTTGGGGTTTTAAAAAAATCTAATTAAAGTCCAAATTAATTGGCTGCGGGCTTGGCTGAGAATGCAGCTGCAAACTAGAGCGGAAAGTTTCCCTCTGCATGTGCCGCAGCTGACAGGCTTGCTCAGGAATGTCGCCAGAGTGGTGCAGAGGGTCAAAGTCCACCCGTCCTCCACCCTCGCTTTTCTCTAGCATGAGCTCTCCAGTCCTAGTGCCCAGAGCCAAAGTAGCTACAAGGCCCCCAAGGAACTCTGTCACAAGGCCTCTGCAGCCTTCAGCAAAGCCATACATGACATGGGGCGTCTGCCTTGGGAAGTCAGGCCTTCCACTCAGGAGCGAAGTGCACCAGCTGCCTTAAACAGCTGGAGCAACAGTTCATGGGGTGGACCTTTCTCTCTCTGCTCAGTGTTGACCATTGGGTATCGATTCTGGATGCTCAGCGTGGTGTATATCTGAATCCCTCAGAAACATCAGCCAAGTGCCCACTGCAAGCAAGCCTGTCTTCCAGTTGAGGCAGATGCCATCCAGAAACAAGCTGGTGGGAAGCTGGGGTCTTCCACAGCCCCACTGCCCTGAGGCTAGAAGTAACTAGTAAATAACAGGCAGTTTCTGAATCCTCCCCCACGCAGCTCAGAGACAGGGTTGAGAAAGGCAGGTATAAACACCAGATGCTCTCCCATGTAGTCTCAGAGACACAGAGATGGAAACAGTGCATTCTGATAGAATGTTACAGATGCCAAGTACCATGAGAAGAAAGGGAAAGTAGAAGCGAGCCCCCCTGGGGAATGGAATCCGCTGTTTAAGTGGGGTCACCACATTAAAAAGGTACGCTTGGGTTGCAGAGATGGCTTAGTACAGAAGGACCTTGCCTCACCAGTACGATCCAAAACTCCCTGTGTATCTCTGGACAGGGATGGCAGGCTCCTGGAATCCCCAGGATAATCTGGCTAGCCAATTGGGTTCAGTTGAGAAACCCTGCCTTGATAATAAAAATAGAGAGCAATTGAAGACGACATCATCTGATGGCATCTCCCTCTGTATACATAAACTTAGGGGCAAGTGTGCACACACACATGCACACACATGCACCTCCTGCACACACACACACATACATACACACACACACACACACACACACACAAAACCAAACCGATTTATAAAAAGTGACTTTATCGCAAACTTAAGGGATTGGATAAGTAGCCAGGTGGGCACGATGGATGGGAAGAGTACTCCAGGCACATGGGGCAGCCAGGGCAGAGTCATGTATTCCAAAGGGCAACGACTCTGCCACAGTTTATGGATAGTAAAGTGATGCGGAGCTGCCCTGCATGTCTGCACATTCCAGACACTCCCTGTTGACCACTTCCCATCTTGTATCCCTTAGATCACCGAGTACCTGAATGCCCAGGAGTCGGCCAAGAGTGCCAGGGTGAGTTCTTGTCTGGGACCCCTGGTGGTGGTGAGTTGAGGGCTTTGCCCCCTGACTTCCAGGGGGCCTCACGTGCCATGTTCTGCTTCCTCTTGTAGCTGAACCTGTGGCGCTACGGAGACTTCCGAGCTGATGACGCCGATGAATTTGGCTACAGCCGCTAAGGGGACCTGTACCGGCTCCCAGCACTGCTCACGCCAGACCTTCCTCTCCTGCCGGGGAGGCATTTGCAACTTCAGACCCCGTGTGGGGGGTTGTAGATTGGGTCCAGCTTTGCTTCAGTGTACAGAAACATCCTGTGTGGTGGGTGGCATTGGGGCTGGGGGGGCAGCTGTCAACTGTCATCCAGTCTCTATCAGATGATTTTGTTTTTTTATTTGGGGGTTTATGGTTTGTGTGTGTTTTTTTTTAATTGTCTTCAAATCAGGAAAGAACCATGAAAGACTGTCCTAGTGAAGGGGATAATTGTGACACCCAAGACCAGCTGCCAGCTGGCACCCACCTCTCCCCCAGACTGCCCCTCTTCCCCAATTCTGTCCAAGTGTTGATTATGTGATTTCTCTGTACATCCATTCTTAAATGCCACCGTGTTCATGTCTGCCCCCTCACCAGCCTGTTCTGTATTTAAAGCTTTTGAGGCCCAATAAAATAGTACCTGCTGTCTGCAGCCCTTACTGCTCATGACAGAGCCAAGAGACTGGGATCTGAGACACAGCTAGGAGGCCTGCCCACAGCCAGCCAGGGCGCGCCAAGCACTTGTCTCGTAAGAGTTTCAGGGAACTCCTGGGGCCTGGTGGGCAGCAGAGCCATCCCACAGAAGGCTGGATTTCTGCGTGACCTCAGCTCCACATGCATGGCCGGTGGTAAAATCTGCCTTCCACTGAGCACGCCCCCAGCGTGAGGGAGTCTGATGAGGAAAGTGAGGTGAGTTTCCCAGTTCCTGCTGTGGCTGGCTCATGGTGTGGGCTGAGAGCAAGCCAGGCTAGCACAGGCTGTAATCCCAGCTTCTCAGACAAGGAGGCCAAGGGATTATGAGTTTGAGGCCAACCTAGGCTAGAATAAGTCCAGTGATGGCTTAGGTATTTAGTGAGACCTTGTCTCAAAAATAAAAAATAAAAAGCTGGAGAGATGGCTCAGGGATTAAGACTCTGCCTCAAAAGCAAAAGGTCCTGAGTTCGGATCCCAGGTCCCACATAAAAAAACATCAGGTGGAAACGACGGAGACCTATGTTTCCCACACTGGTGGGCAGAGCCTGGGAAATCCCAGAGCAAAGCAAGAAGAAGGTAGAAGCAATCCAGGATGACTCCCAAAGCCACTCTTGGTCTTTCACAGGGACACACAGTGCCCTCTGACACACACACACACACACACACACACACACTATATATATATATATATATATATATAAAGACCTGTACATTCTTCAAGCTAGTTCTTGAGTGGTCTCAAGATCAAGCTGGTTTAGAGCCACTTTGCAGCCCACGAGAGAGAAAGAGAGACCTCCCAGGGTGGCTGTGTGGCATGCAGGCGCGGGGGAATGCTGGGGTTTGAGGTAAAGAATGAGAGCCTGGACACGCGCTTTGAAATCTGACCCAGAATGATGCTTGAGGTGTCCCATATGGTTAGTCCTTCAGGCTGTGGTGGGGTCTCGGTGGATGTCGTAGAACCAGCGGATGAGTTGTGTCCCTGAGCTAGGCGTCCTCCACAAACACCTACATCCGGCCAGGACTCACCAGAGCTTCTGCTGGGGACATTTAGCTTTAGACAAAGAGCAGCATGTCCCTTGGGGTCAGAGTGCCTGTGGAGGGGGAGAGTCGAGAATGAGAGAACCGAGGAGGACCAGTGCAATGAGCAGTCGGCTCAGCCCCAGTAGCCACTGGTCTTCTCTTGAGCTGTGCACTGCCTGCAGCCCCTCGGGGCTCCTCCAGCCAGCGTTTCCACTCCCTGAAGAGACCCTTTATAGTCCCGTGCGCTATGTTCCTTATAACTCTGCGCAGCCATGAGGGTGCCTACCGAGTCAGCAGGAGCATGATCACACTTCGGAGGACTGTCACCCCACTCCTGGAGGTCCTGCCCAGCCCCCAGGCCGCAGGCACATTCACCATGACTTCACTTTGTTTGGGTCCACGGAGGAGAGAATGTCCGTCTCACTCATTTCTCTACCTCCACGGTGTTCCCAAGAAGGCCAGGAGGCAGGACGCGGTGCGTTCACAGTGAGTGCACTCGGCAGAGGGGCAAGATGCCAGCCCACTCTATTGTAAAAGGGTCTGAAATCATCTCCCTGTTGTAGCAGTTGCCTTGGTTACATCCGCACCCAAGGATAAACCCTCCTTAGTTTTCCAGTTGAAATTATGCCTGAGCCTACCCACTTCTTACTTCCTTTCTCTTCCAAGGCTCGTTTAGACAAAGGTCAGAGCAGCCACCAGGCAGGAAGGCTCTGCTGCAGGCCCCAACCCGCCGCGCCTCAACTGTTTGAGTTTGTGAGGGTTTTTTCTGGGGCCAGGCTAAGACACATCCTGTGTAAAGGGTGCAGAATTGAAAGAGCTTGCGCGTGTGCGTGCGTGTGTGCGTGTGTACATGCACATTGACCCATTCTGTCCACATCCAGCACTGGCACATGTAAGAAGCGCCAAAGAGCTGCCTTTCAGACCCTTGGGACAGAACTTGCAAATGGATCATGGGTTCCACTTCTCCTTGTGCCTTTCCAATTGTACCCCCAAATCATCCATCCCTCCCTGCTCCTGTTGAACTCTCACAGGGCAGCAGATGCCATACATGGATAAGCCCCAGCAGTGGGGGTGTCTGGAAGTTTCCATGGCTGGGGAGACTTCCCAGAGGGAAAACTGGCCACTGGGATTGACAGAGGGTAGGAATGCTCCGCTCCCCGCCGGGTGAATGTGGGGAGTTCCTAGACCTCTAGGGCTACACCAGCAGACCCAGGATTGGGGAGAGTCACTGGGGGTGGAACGGGGAAGCTGACACTTGAGGCTCCTCGCTAGTAGCCATTATCTTCCTCTCCACTTCCTGCAGGTCAGCAGGGAAGGCAGGCAGTGCAGGGATAGGCTCACTCGACTGCCTCCCTTTATTTATTGGTTTGATTATTTCCATGTCCTGGGGAGAGAGTCAGTGAACCCCTTTTCTTGCATTAGCCCATGTTGGGAAGCAATAATAGGGAGGGGCTAAAGAGCTGGTGCCTCAAGAGTGGTTATTGATGTCCTAATTACAAGAGGATGCTAATTTAATTTGAACCTAATTACAGTGCACTACCCTGGGTGGCATGTGTTTTAATAATTAACGTCCTTCAGATGCGTGGGAGTGTAATAATATTTACACTAGGTTGGCCAGCAGCCTGGGGAGGCGGGCTGGGGGCCCATATACCACCCTCCACCCGGCAGCTCGGCTGCTAGCAGGTGGGGAAGACAGCAATGAGTCTTGGTCGCCCGGTGCCTCATCGTCCTTCCCAGGGAACATGCTTGGCCCTCATTTCCAGTTACTTCCTTGACCCATTAGCCATTGCCCTCTGCGGGGGTTCTGCCTTGGAGCTCTGAAATCCATCAGACCCACAGGAGCCACCGAGTCCCCCACAACAGTGAGGGCTCCGCTCCCGCTTCCCTGCCTGACGAGCAGTATAGGAAGGGCTTGAGGAAGGGGGCGGCCTGGAGGGTAAGGAGAGCCACTTAATCTTGCTCTCTCTCTCTCTCTCTCTCTCTCTCTCTCTCTCTCTCTCTCTCTCTTGTAACATTGGTAAGAATATTTGGAAAACTTGACTGTTTTAAGGGTTCGATTCAAATATAAATACATGCTTCAAGGCAAGCAGCAGTGCCACACCGATACCAAGGCCCACCAGCTACTCTGCAGTCACAGTCATCCACAGCCCCTCTCTGAGTCCCCTCCATCAGGCGACTCCAGCATGAGTGTGTGACCCTTGCTTCTATGTGTTCCGTTCCATGAATCCACCACACTTGGTTATTACAAAGAAGGCGGAGTGTCACGGTCGCTGGAACCAAAGTTACATCGGTTCCCTAAAGGAAAAATCTGCTCAGTGGTCGCACCCGGGGGACATGAGGTGACTGCAGGGAAAAGGCTTATAGCAGAGCAAAGCCCCCCGCCCCTTCCCCAGCCCAAAGCAGGGTGGTTACCAGTGTGACACCCGGACCAGCCTTCCAGAGCCTGGATCCAGGCTCAACCCCCCAGCGCTACAAAAATAAGAAAGAGGCAGGTGACTTAAAACGACTGACTCAAGGGAACTCCACCCAGAAGGGTCCCAGGGCGAGGGCCTCTCCAGACACGGCTGGCAGACCCGCTCCATCATCATCACCTGGGGGCTTGTTAAAACCCAGCTCGGGAATGGGGGTGGGGTTAGGGTGTTCCGTCCTCATCTATCATAGCAGGAAGACAATGGGCAGCATTTGAAGTTGATGAAACGAGGGCTGGCGTATTATTTAGCAATAAGATAGTAACCCCAGAAGATCAGAAGCAGATGATTAAAAGCATTTGCCTGTAGACAGCACCACAGGGGGTGTGAACGCTATTGAATTTTTTAACCATAGGCAAGTGTTTCCGATGCTCGGTTTTTTATTCATTATCATATAAATATTACATCCATTGGTTCCGCTCCATACCGTCTGCCCCAAGTCATAGGAGGTAGGGCCTGGGAATCTACTTTTTAACAAGCTTCCTAGGTGGTTCTGATGTGTTCTCAAGAGCTCAAGAATTAGCCGGCACTGCCCAGACTCCTCACAGTTTGAGAAAGGAGAGAAAGCGTTGCCCAAGGTCACCCAGTTTATTAATGGCAGGCCCAGGAATAGAAAGCCCGTCGCCTAACCCCAGGCCTGTGATTTGTCTCTCCATCTGACTTTCACCTTGGTGGGTGTCTATCTCAGCAAGTTTGACCCTCGGGGATATGAGGGCGAACTGGAGTCCTGGTAGTTGAAGAAGCCAGAGTACCCTTTGTCCTGTGCAGAAGATGCAACTTTCTACTGCAGGCCCGAAGTCCCCAAACAAGAAGTGCTTCGTGCTGTAGCATGCTCACACCTTTGATTTGTGCAGTGCCGTTGCGGGAACCTGCACGTGTAGAAGTGCACCCGCCGGCCAGCAGCAATGTCTCGGAGAATTGTTTTTGTTTTCCAGAAAGGAAATGGGTCTACCCAACTATTTAGCATCTCCTGGGCTACTAGTTGTATTCAAAGGACTGGGGGCAAGGAGGTAAAAAAAAAAAAACCCTAGCTCCACGGGGCTCACAGTTTCTTAAGGGAGCAGATGAAGGGAGGGGAAAGGCTGATAAACGGATGCGCAAATGCTGTGGCATTTGCTTACCTAGTAGACGCTGCGTGCGTGCCCTATGACCCCATAGGTTCCTCACCAGGTGTCTTGCAAGAATAGACATTGTTGAGATCAAATCACGCCCAATGCCTCTGAGACACGTAAATAAATCCACAAGTGTCGCTTTCTTTTTTTTTTTTAATTTTTTTATTATTATTTATTCAATTGTACGTGTGTGTATGTATGTGTGCGCGCATGTGTGTATGTGTGTGTAGAACCACGGACGAATCGGGAATCACCATGGACGCCTCCACCTCCTTCTGCCCCGGGATTCACAGGCTCCGCCCTACCAGCACCAGAAGCGCAGGCCGCCCCCCCCCGCTTCGGCCTGGCGTCTATACGTGGGATCTGGGATCGGAACTCAGGACCTTCTGCCTGCAAGGCAGAGGCTTAACCCCTGAGCCACCTCTCCAGCCCAAGTGTCGCTTTCTTGAGTCAACTAGAATGTGTGACAACCCTCCATGGGCAATAAATTGAAGAAAGCAAAAGGTGACCAACACAAACATCTCTAGGATGAAGCGAGGGACCCAAAGGTAGAATAAGGAAGGATGCTGGGAAGACCTAAGTTACTGGAAACCTGTTGGTCAGAGAAGCAGGACTATACACAGATGTTACAGCATTACGTTCCCCTGATGTTGCAGGAGCTCAAAGAAAAAGAGGCTTCCTGGAAGATAGCTGGTGGAGATGGCCCAGGAATTTTCAAGAGGAGTGCTTCTTCCAAGGCACCGTGGGAGGTTTTGAGAGTGAGGGCCCTTTAGCAGCATACATCATGTTGTACAGTCTACCAACACCTTCTGGCTAGTGAGACTCACCTGTAGGGCAACTTTTTCTCCATCAACCCTGGCCATTGACCAGCAAGGCTTTGGACAGAATGGTCCCAAGAGGGGAAGAGGCCTGCGAATCCTTGCTCCCTTTTTAGGTCGTGAGTCGCTCACAGGAGAGAAAGCACAGATCTTAAGTCTGTGTCTTGTGGTTTTCTGACAGATTATGCATTTCCTCAACTACCATATAGATCAAGCTATAGAACATGTGCATCTCCCTGCAAAAGAAGTGACATTTTCAACCTCCATCATCGTGGTTTGGATGTTGTGAGTGCCAGTTTTTTAAGAGTTGTGTTTTTTTTTTTTTTCCAAAATAGTTCTAGGGAAGTAAGGGGACCTTATCATCTAAAGGCCTTTACCAAGCCCCCGAGCTTTGGACTAGAATGGACACAGGGTAGGATGGGAATGCCAGGGCCTCAGCAGGCTATCGCAGGACATTGGACAAGGCTAGCTGGAGGCAAGGAGGTCCTGAGGGCTGCCTGGGTGCTGCCAGTACAGACCCGTCATCCCAGGTCCATAAAGCAATCACTGCACTAGGTAGGAGTGGAGGTTCTTCCAAAAACACCCACTGCTGGGTACCGCTGATGCATTTCTGGCAATTTCAGTCCATTGGCATCATCAGATTTGCTGGGATCTAGCAGATAGGCCAGCTCCCTCCCCTCTGACCCAACTCTCCTGCAACAGTCAAATGTCATTGGTCTGGGCCAGATGAGCAAGGCCGAAAGACCCACGCCATTTTCTTCGACATCTCCTGTTCTCAATTACATGGAAGGAGAAGAGGCCAAAGTTATAGTTAATCCACATGCTACTTGTATTTGACTTGACATATGCTCACATACTCGGCTTCCCTGGGGTCAGGAGTGTCTGCTGGTAGAACAAAGGTCGTTTCAGGATCCAGACCCTCCCTTCAGCCCAAATTGGCCTCTTCTCAGGCTGCCTTCTCTCCAGCCTGTCCTGCAGCCTATAGTTTCAGTGTCAAAGACTGTCTTGCTCAGCCTTAGGCTGCAGCCAGGGACTGATAGATATTAGCCAGATTAGTCATGAGGAGCTGGGCTTCCAGTATTGAGAACGTGCAAAGGTTTGTCTCGAGCATTGCCGCAGCATAGTTCTTGAGGACGTGGCTTTGATGGCAGGGAAGACGCTTTGTGTCCAGCATACCATGAAGCAGCGAGGCCCCTCGTGCCAGCTAATCGGCCTCTCTGAGGCTGTTTCCTCATTTATCTCATTTATAGACTAAAGACAAAAAGAAATTCTTCCCTCTTAGTATTGACAAAGGAATTCAGTGAGACATTCTTAAGGCCCTTTAACAGGGGACCCAACACGGATTCAGCACCGTGAGAAGGCAGCTCAAGCTCCCCAGTTATACTCAGATAACAACCCCTGACCACCTACTGAGGGGGGTGATGCAGTCCTGAACTGTCTGGTGAGAAGAGCTAGTGATGACGTCATGAAACCCAAGTTCATGGGTAGTCTGCTTTAGGGAGCACTTTGGTTTTGAGGCCAGATAAAATCCAGCGTGTTGGGAAGGGAGGGGCTGGAAGCTGAGGGTCACTTGGAGCCGTCAGGACCTTTTGTGTGGCTAACATGGGACTGGTTCTAGGCGGTCAGTCCCCATGTCTCAGCAGTTGTCATATGCAGCCACAATTTGGGTACTAAAGGGACCATGGGGTCCCTGACGGTGTGCTATAATAAGGACATGCACTGGGCTGTCTGGCAGAGAGAGGTGCTAAACCCAGCAGAATCCACGCGAGGACACTTACCCTGGGAACTAAACTCTGGACTTAGCAGACAGAAGGAAAAGTTTAGTGTCAGGATTAGCTGTGTCTCTTGAAGTGCTCTTCTCATTAGTAGCCCCGGGCATCTGCTGCAAGACATGAATCCTCACAGGGGCATGTATGGTACTTAAGAAATCCCTATTGCAGGCAGCAGTGGGGTGACTGGGGTGCCCTGCCCCACTCTAGCAGATGACCCTGCACCAGACTGTGCCGCAGACCAGAGTCGCGGCCTCGAGACCAGGGCTCCCCAGGACCGGGTGGAGAACAGAACACACGCGGCTCCCTCTCGTCCGAGTGTATCCTGAACCCGTTTATTGAAACTTTCATGACAACTTTTATACAGAAAATTTGGGGTAAAGAATGTTGCACCTACAACAGACATATAATTTTTTAGTCAGCAAAAATCACCTTCAGGGTGGACATTTTTTCAAGAACCTAACCCATTGCTTCAGGGCAAAGGCACTTAACAGAAACATTCTCTCAGTATTTCCAAACTTATCTAATCTATAATGCTTCACCGGATAGCTATGGGGCTGAGCCCACATTTTAACTGCTTTTTTAAAATACAGAGGCAGAATGATCTCCTATTGATTTTAGCAAGGAACATATTTTACAATTAACTATAGGAGTCCCCAACACCTCATAAGTCCCAGCATGAGCTTTTGCTGTTGTCCTCTCCAGGTTGATACTCTCAGTCAGGCAGGTCGACATAGGCACCAGGCATGGCAGCAGGTTCTAACTTGGGAAGATGTATGCAGCTCATGCAGTCTCTACTATCCAAGCTTAAACCACATCTCTAAGGGGGGCCTTGACTTGGATACTCAAGGCCCATAAGCTATAGCTGGTTCTGTCGATGGAACACTGAGGTATGCACTGAAGAAAACACTTAAGCAATATAATTATTAAAAGAATAACTTCTATAATAGCATCCTTCTATTTCTTTAATAGTAAGGTTGCTTATGTCTTCCTTTGAGGAATTCCAGAAGTGTATTGCCATCAATTAGATGACCCATCTGTGAACCATGCATACTCCAAACCTGGGGTCCAGTCAGGCCCCATATGCCGAGGGTGTCTCTTTCGAGGGTGTCTCTTTCGGGGCGGAGGCGATCATTGGTGGGAGTGCACTCAGATGGTCCATCTCTGTGATTTCTCATAAGAGTGCTGTTTGGGGTAGGAAAGACACGGCCCCCTTTGCTTCTGACATGGATTCTCCCAGTTTGGGATTGCAAATACCATCTCCAGGGGCAGTCTTGGCATCTAGACTTTCTGGCATGATGGTCTCTTCCTTGGCCTTCAGCCAGGGTAAGAGGGTATCACAGTTTCTTTTAAGGTTCTGGTGGACTGAGAGCATAGTCTTGTACTTCTGGAATTTCTGAGTTAGTACGTAGGTGGGAATTTTACCCACCTATGTTTTAAGACTCTAGAAGTTATTCTCTAATTTCCTTAAAATCAGTGCACACATTCTGATTAACAAGTCTACTTATTGTAAATGACTAGACATGAAATTTCTATTTAGTATTTGACTGAAACTTAAAAAGCAGGCTTCTTCTCTAGAACAGAGAGCAGGAAGCTAGTTCCAAAAAACCCTAAGAAAGGGCACTCCTAAATTCCAGAAGGATTCTTCCTGCCAGAGGCAAAACTTGAATTATCCCAAACAAAACCTAGGTAAAAATGCTTAGCACCTGTCCATGGGCTTTATTGTGGCATACCGAGAAATTCCTAGCACTTGCCCATGGGGTTACTGTGACCTTCCCAGGGAACAGGCTTTAGGCCTGAACTGGGAAGAAACACCAAGACCTGACAATTCCCATATTTTTCCTTATTTCTCTAAAATAAAGCCATGTCCTTATCCCAAAACATGTTACTTTGAATCCACCTTTTCCAAACTGAGACATATTCTACCAGATTAGTTGGATAGGAGCGCGGCACAGACGTCCCCAGGGTTGGCTGACAGGAATCATGGAACCCACTCTCCGGCCCCAGAGCCACTATGGGAATTCTGGACGTGCGTGAGCTCAACAGACATGCAGGCCTCCCTAACTGTGAAAGACGTGTTCTAAGGCCAGCACTGAGCTGGGCAAAGACAGCCCTGTGGGCACAAGCTGAACATAATGGCAGAAGATGGTGAAGCTCGTGGAGGACACTCCCGTGCCCCTCCATATTCATCTGCAACGGAGGGATAGGCTCAGACACCATAAAACATGACTGGGGCATTCGGAATGACAGGCATGCCGAGATCAGGGTGAGGTCACAGAGGGCAGGAGAGGGGAATGGTAGGAACGTGGAAATCTACACGGAGACCCAGGCTGAACCACGTAGGAGATCTTCACCTCGAGGGGGACCTTGTGGGCAAAGGCAAATCAGGAGCCGCTCTTCATCATCCAGCTGTGAGCAGCGGGCAAAGGCTGTTTTGGGGGACTTTCCTGGGTAGAGTAGCACACCCACTCTAAGCAATCTGGTGGGAGAGGGGAGCCATGAATATCCTCATGCACTAGTCTGGCCGCCCTGTCTCATCTGTCCTGATCTGTGGAGGGCAGCTTTCCAGGGGAGACCACAGGCAAAGATCACAAACAGTGCCATGTCTGATCAATAGATCCCTGGGGGTGGGGGTGGGGGGGTTACTGTGACAAAGGATTAGAAGGTCATGCTAGAAAGTCAGCTACCATCAATTATTGATGTCTACCCAGAGTGCAGGAAAGGGGGATGGTCAAGCGGATCCCGCGTATTTGCTGTCCTTGTGTTCAGGAAACCTCTCAAGGGCGTGCCACCCAACCCAGCCATCTCTTACCCTGCCCGTCGGTGCTGCTGAGTGCCATCCAACAAGAACGTATTGGCAAACATGGGGTAACGCTGGGCACAGGGGACCCATAGTGGAACCCGCTAGGCTGCGGTCCTGTCAGCAGATGCCACGTGCGGATTTCTGAGCCAGATATACCACAACGAGGTATTTTCTTGGGAAGAGAGAGCAGGAACTCCCTAGAAATGGGAAGAGTTAAGACCTTCATGCCACACAGAGGTGGCTGACTTCTTCATGTGGCAAGCACTTCCTGAAGACCACCTTTCCATTTCCTCTGGTGGGAGCAGGTATTTGAAGTCAGCAAGCCTGAAGCAGCTTCCCACACTTTTAACAGCTCATGAGTCACAGGGGTAGTGGAGGTGGGGGAGCCTGTTAAAATGCAGATTCTGATTCAGGATGTCTGGAACAAGGCTAAGGGTTCACATTAAGAAGCTCCCGGGAGGAGCTTTGGGCCCTGAGCCCAACCTATGCAAAGCTCCCCACCCCAATAGGTTAGAGGCTGTCGAAGGACGGGAAGTGGGTAACGGAGTCTATTTGCAGCCAGGCGACAAAATGACACTCTTGTTAATAGAGCTAGAAATCCAAGTGAAGGAGACAGACCCTTGCAGGCTCTGTACTGTCACTTCACCTAGGGGAGAGCTGGGCGGCTTAGCAACCTCTCAGGAACTGTGGGGACAGCCCGCAGCGATGGCGGAGCTGCATTCTAGTGAGTTCGCTGAATTACAGCCCCAGATGTGGCCAGGATGGCAGTGACAGCTAGAGGTCTGGGTGGCCCTGCACTAAGTTAAGCACTTCGCCGGCAGCACTTACAAGGGAGGGCTGCCTGCCCTGGTTTGTAAATACTCTACGAGATGGGCCATGTTTTATTTACATGTCCTGGAACAGCGTCCGTCAGCAACTGTGCAGTAAGTGATTGTGAATGAGTGAATAATTAAGAATGCAGATTGGTCCAAGCAGAGAACATTGCATGCGCCAGATCTAGAAGGAGAAACAAGATGTCTGGGGATATGATAACGCCCTTCCTTTCCTTCCCTTTCCTTCCCTCGCCGCCCAGCCAGGGGCTTGATCTCAGCAAGGAGGTCTTGGCTACCTATGGCCAGCCTTTATTTGGTGGCTGTGTATCGCTCCAGGCTAACGGTTTCCTAAATATTTTTGGGAAACATTAGACTTGTCTGCTGCAGGGCCTGGCAAAGTAGGGCTGGTTAGGTCGCCACTGGCCCCATGGCTGGCTCTACGGAGTCTTCCCTGTCAGGCTCTGTGCCAAGCACATCTCAGCCTGCATGGCATGTCTGTCCTGCTGTGGGTTGGGGGTGATAGCCGATCCAAGGTCTCAGAATGGATTCCGACCCCGCCCATGCTGGGAGGCAGCGCCCCCTGGGGATCCTAGGGAGGCAGCGGACCCAGCAGCGCCTTGGGTTCTTCGCGTCCTGCTAGTAGTAAGCTGCCAAGCCAGGGAATCCAGTGGAGGTTCTTCCAGACACACCCGCTGCCGGCTTGGGAGGAAACGTAAAGAAGGATCACTGAGGGGTTTGTGCAGGGGTTTCTCTGCGCCTTTCACAGGGTAAATTTGCAAAGCCTCAACCTAGGATGTCATCATCCTCCACCCCCAACTGATGAAGGACCGAGAACCCCAGGAAAGGAAGCGACCTACCCAAGTTCGCTGGAATAGTTAACTGCCCGGCAGGATTGGAATCCCGCCCTCTTCTCCCGCAGCCCGCCCCCCGCCTGGGTGTCAGTCCCCCTGCAAGGCACTGGCTCTCCCCCACGCAGGGGGGTCCCTAACCAGCAGGGACCGCATGCCAGTTCAAAGGGGCCTCGGAGCCACCGCACGCTCCGAGTCCTGCTCTCTGTGCTGGGGTGCGCTGCAGCGGGACGCCCTGGTCGCTCTCCGGTGCTTAGGTGGGAGAGGGTGCCGGGAGACCACGGAGCCTCGCTTTTCTCCCACGAGATGCATCCTGGGCACGGGTCTCTGGCCCAGTGGCGGGACAGCTCCAAGCCACGCAAACTCAGCCCCTGCTTCTTCCCGCCGATACTGGGAGGTTAGATAGCCCCGCCCCGTGGGATGCCAGTGCCAGGCCATTTCGAGGCTCAAAAAGCAGCTACAGGGAAGGAAGCTGACCCTTCCTGGGGTGGCCACGTGCCAACGGCCCCAGCTCTAGAGAGGCGGATCACGGAACCAGACCCCCCACAACTCTGGTGCTTCTACTCTTCCCTCTAGGCCTCTGGTGACGCGGCAACCAGCCCTTTTTCTTTCCCCCTCAGACCCAATCAGTCCCCAGAACAGCTTCACAACCCAGATCGCCTTGCAGTTCCCGCTGGTCTGACTACACACAGCCCTCAACACAGACCCCATGCTTCCACGGGAGGGACAGAGACATACACGAACTCATGCAGTGGCCCTCGAAGCACCGTGCCCAGCCCAGCAGTGTCAAATCCGCATTCCAGATCTACAGAAAGAATCTCCCCGCATTGGAGCCCAGCCGGGGGGGGGGAGGGGGGGTCTGAGGCAGGCTGAAGTTAGAGCGCCACTGATCTGAACCTTCTTTCACGTGTTCACTGATCAACCGCGCACCGAGCACTGCCAGGGGAGAAGGTGGTAGGTACCCAAGCACCTTCACTCTTTTTTTTTTAAACTTTATTTATTTATTTATTTATTCAACTATGCGCGTGTGCGTGTGTGTAGAACCACCGACGAATTCGGGAACCACCATGGACGCCTCCACCTCCTTCTGCCCCAGGATTCACAGGCTCCGCCCTACCAGGACCAGAAGCGCAGGCCGCCCCTGCTTCTGCCTGGCGTCTATACGTGGGATCTGGGATCCGAACTCAGGACCTTCCACCTGCAAGGCAGAGGCT